>JAINUG010000092.1:3116340-3730173 GCA_029706075.1 Aldrovandia affinis | reverse complement strand
TCGTAGTCTTTGTCAGTTTTCCAAGTTTCCATACGCATCCAGGTTCTCATACAAAACTGTTTGTTAACAATCAGGGTAACCAGTCAGTCCGATAAATCCAACGATACTATTTTTCTCTCTCTTTCTTATTTCCTCTCCAAGCGCTTTTCCCATACGGTACTCTGCAACCAGACAGATTATCGGTCTTCTCTTTAACTCCATGTCTTGATTACCTAAGGATTTCTCTGTGCGTCTTATTTATCCGGAGCTCCATTTAAGGCTTGGGGGTGGAGTCAGCGTGTCGTCATGCATCTCTCTTCTATGATCACTCCCCGTACCTCCTCCGGCCGTCTGCCACAGTACATGATACATAGTGGACTGGAATTAGTCAACATTTGTCCTTAACTTTGACTCACTATTAAATGTAAGTGTACCATCATAGTTGCCATCATGACTGTTGCATTGTACTTCATCTACAGCCGCTCTCCCCGCCTGACCCCCCCCCAAAAAAGTACTTTGCAGACTTTTTGCATCGAATGAGCTGCTAATGGGGACTTGATGTCTTTCCTTCTAGTGAAGTTGTTATGTTCCTGTATATGTGAATGTTGTATATGTGTGGATTTACTGACAGATAATAACACAAACAATATTGTTATATGTGTCTATAAGTGGTAAATATGAAGTACAATATAAAATTGGTCAGTTTTTGTTGGCCAATTTAGAAATGTTATTCACCATTTTGGGGTGACACAAAATTTTGCAACCAATAGTTGAACAAACAAAAGAAAACAAACACCAAAAACATGCTTATGTATAATGTAGTCCTGATTGCTGGTTGGAGGAACATTGAGTATTAGTATACAGCTAGGTCCATGTGAATCTCTCTCACAAGGCACAACAATCAGCGACTTTATGACCAAACCTGATGAACACGTTTTCTCAATTTTGTGTTAACTGCAATTAAAACTAAGCTTTTATCTTTCAGAGCCTGAGGTTCCCAAAGAGAAAGTCAAACCTGCTCCTTTAAAGAAAGGTACATGATACATATGGTATTGGATTTAGTCAAAA
Organism: Aldrovandia affinis; assembly: GCA_029706075.1. Lineage (NCBI taxonomy): Eukaryota > Metazoa > Chordata > Actinopteri > Notacanthiformes > Halosauridae > Aldrovandia > Aldrovandia affinis. The sequence continues at coordinate 3,729,126 of JAINUG010000092.1, read as the reverse complement.
TTTGTCCTTACCTTTGACTCACTATTAAATGCAAGTTTTAAATGTATCTTCTCCAACAGACTTTGCAAATTCAACAATCACCAAACTCAACTTTTGTAAACCGTGTTTGTGAAGAAACTACCACTACCAGCTGACTCCCACTCCTGCTTCCAGCATGTCGCCAGCCATGCATTTGTAGACAGGACCTCAGGAATAGAACTAAGCATCTCTTGTGCTGCCTTATTGTAGGGGTGGCGGGACCTGAGTCTGCTTGGAGGCACTGCTTTAGTTGTAGTGTCATGCAGGATATGCCAGTAATGTTTCTGGGCTTTCCTTGCTAGAGCGAGGGTAGCAGCCTCTTGTCGGAGGCCGGCAGGTAGGACACGGGGGTGGGCTTCAAGCAGCCAGTTATGGTCCGGAGGGCATTGTTAATGGCAATATTAGCCTTCTTGACATGTGGACTTCTACTCCAGACTGGGGCACAGTATTCGGCTGCAGAGAAGACCAGGGCTTGCGTGGAGATTCGTAGTGTCCTGGCGGAGGCTCCCCAGGTCGTACCAGCGGCGCGACGGATAAGTGAGACCCTTGATGTCACTTTGGCCCTCACTTCTTCTAGATGTTGTTTGTAGGACAGTGTCCTATCCAGGCATACACCGAGGTACTTTGGGGCTTGCTGGAACTCCAGGCGCTTGTTATCAACGGACACATCCAGTTCCCTTTTCGCTTCCCTGTTGTTAAGATGGTATGCCGCCGACACCGTCTTACCAGTACTGAGCTGCAGGCGCCACCTGCAGAGGTAGGCATCCAGGATGCCCATATCCTGGTTGAGACCCTCTTCCACCGCCTTCCATGTTGGTTGTCGTAGCATAATGGCCAGGTCATCCGCGTAACCATATTTTCTGGATGTTGTCTCCGGTAGGTCGTAGATGTAGGTGTTAAACTGCATCGGTGAGAGGACAGACCCCTGTGCAACCCCGCTTCTCAGTCTTCTAAGCCTGCTTCACTGGCCATCGCTGGTCTGTAGGATGAAGCTGCGGTTTGACAGCATCTCTATGATGAAGTTCACCATATGCCGATCTGGGATTGTCCTCAGTATCTTCAGGTGGAGTCCGCGGTGCCAGACAGTGTCATATGCGGCTGTCAGGTCCAGTAGAACTACCCCAGCTTTCTCTTTGGCCTGAAAGCTGTCTTCTATGTCTTGTGTGAGCAGTGTTACCTGGTCCGTGTGTGATCTGCCCCGCCGGAAACCGGCCTGTTCCCTCGGGAGCTGTGGGTCCACTACTGGCTCGATACGGCTGTAAATCATCCTATCCAGCAACCTTTGTAATGCCAAAAGTGAAGGTTATAGATTTTTTGAAGGAGCAGAAGCTACATTTGCTTATACAGCAGTATACAGTGGAACCTCGGCCCGCAAACGCCCCTACTCACGAACAAATCGGCCCACGAACACACTTTCCGAACAAATTTTCACTCGGCCCGCGAACAAGCCCTCGGTGCACAAACGCACAAACACACAAACTCGCGGGCTTCTCGCCGTAGCGCGTCGTGGATAGCGTCAGTTGTGCTTAGTACTCAGTGTTGTTTACATCGTTTGTCGTTGTGTTCTCCTTTGATACACGTTCTTTTTGTGCTATTTCCATTAAATTTGCCCTCATTATGGCTCCCAAGAAAGTGAAAAGTGCTACTGATAGTGCTGTTAAGAAGCCTAAGCGTATTACAGTAGAAACGAAGAAGGAAATAATAGCTAAACGTGAGAGTGGTGTTCGTGTTATAAACAATTATTATGTTTTATTTTAGTATTAATGTATTTTTCTATAATTAAGGTTATCTTTAATTCCTTTCTATATTTTTGCCACACATAAACCAATAAAAAAGTTTTTAAAAAGTGTTTCTGGGGCTGGAGAATGGATGAATTGGATTTACATTAATTTCAATGGGAAAAACGGAGTCAACGAACGAATTAAGTTCGTGGGCCGAGGTGCCACTGTAATTCATGTAGCTTGTTTTTGTAGCAGCATACCATCATAGTCACCACCTCTACTGTTGAGTTGTATTTCATCTACAGCCCCCCAAAAAAAAGTACTCTGCAGATTTAGCTACTTATTGGGACTTGATGTCTTTCTTGATGTCTTTCCTTCTGGTGGAACTTTTATGTTCCTGTATATGTGAATGTTGTACATGTGTAGATCTACTGACATACTGTATAATAACAAAAACGATATTTTTATATGTGTCTATAAGTGCTAAATGAGAAGTACAGTATAAAACTGATCACTTTTTGTTGGCCAATTGGCAATTTTATTTACCATTTTGGGGTGAGCCAAAAATAGCAACCAATAGAAAACAAACAAAGGAAAACAAACACCAAAAACAGGCTTAGGTAATATGCAGTCCTGATTGCTGGTTGGAGGAACATTGAGTATTAGTATACATCAGCTAGGTCCATGTGAATCTCAAGGCACAACAATCAGCGACTTTATGACCAAACGTGATGAACACGTCGGTTTTTCTCCATTCTGTGCGAACAATTAAATTAAATTAAAACTAAGCTTTTATCTTTCAGAGGCTGAGCTTCCCAAAGAGAAAGCCAAACCTGTTCCTGTAAAGAAAGGTACATGATACATAGTGGACTGGATTTATTCAACATTTGTCCTTAACTTTAACTCACTATTAAATGCAAGTGTACCATCATAGTCGCCATCACAACTGTTGTGTTGTACTTCATCTACAGCTTCCCACCACCCCCAAAAAAGTACAGTATAATTCATGTAGCTTGTTTTTGTAGCAGCATACCATCATAGTCACCACCTCTACTGTTGAGTTGTACTTTATATACAACCTTCTCCCCTCTAAAAAAAACAAGTACTCTTCAGACTTTTTGCATGGAATGAGCTGCTAATGGGGACTTTATGCCTTTCCTTCTGGAGGAGTTTTTATGTTCCTGTATATGTGAATGTTGTGTGCGTGTGCTAAAGTGCTAAATGTGAAGTACAAACTGTGTTTGTGAAGAAATAACTTCCACTTATTAAAGTGGAAAGTATAAACTTATACAAAGTTAAGGACAATTGTTGATTGAATCAAGGACACGATTAATGTTTCCCTCATATTTGCTTGTTTCAGAGCAGGAGGTTGCCAAAGAGAAGCCAGCTCCTGTAAAGAAAGGTACTGATTTGCCATTTTACAGGATTACACTACTTTTAAAATGTAGACTATGAAGGAAGAACAATTATTTCCTTATTTTTTATATGTTTAAGTAAGTGTGGGTTTTCCTACTGATAATAACAAAAATATTTGTTATTTGTATATATTTTTGTGTATGTGTCTATTGGCTCTAGTTAGGGGAGGACTGTATCGAAAGTGGACCTGGATCATTGTGTAATTGTTCGTTTTGGCTGTTGCAAACAGAATACTTCTCGCCTCCGTCCAGTTTGGTAGTTGCATGGTCGGAAATAAAGGCATTTGCCTATACAAGATTATGTCCTGCATGTCAGGCAGGTGCTGCAGTGGCTTCTCCAGAATCACCTCTTCATGAAGCCTGATAAGTGTGAGTTCCACGTCTCCAAGGTGCCCTTCTTAGGCTACATCATTGCTCAGGGCTACATCCAGATGGATCACTGCAAGACCCAGGCTATCAGCCAGGAATTAGCCTCAGCTCACCTCCATCAAGCAGGTCCAACGGTTCCTCAGCTTTGGTAACTTCTACCTGCAGTTGATGCGCAACTTCAGTTCCCTTGCTGCGCCTCTCACTGCCCTGACTAGGGGGATAGCTGCCTGATTCTGCTGGACTCCAGAGTCGGGGAGGGCATTCCAGGACCTCAAGCAGCGATTCACCTCTGCCCCTGTTCTGGCCCACCCTGATCCCTCCATACCTTTTATTGTGGAGGTGGACGCCTCTGATGTCGAAGAAGGAGCTGGCCATTCACAACCAAAAGCTTCATCCTTGTGCCTTTTTCTCTCGTCATCTGTCCCCTGCTGAGAGAAACTATGACATCGGCAACCGGGAACTCTTAGCTGTGAAGCTGGCTCTTGAGGTGTGGAGACACTGGCTTGAGGTGGCTGAACATCCTTTTATGGTTTGGACCGACCACAAGAATTTAGCTTAAATTCAGGATGGCAAGCGCCTCAATTCTTGCCAGGCCTGATAGGCCCTCTTTTTCAAATGCTTCACTTTCACCCTGTCATATCGCCCAGGTTCCAATAATCTAAAGCCTGATGCTCTCTCACGTCGATTTGAAGCTTCCAAGCGAGACGAGACCCCGGAACCCATCATTCCGAGTTCCCGGGTTTTAGCACCAGTAAGTTGGGGAATTGAGACCACGGTGAGGATGGCGCAACACCAAGAGGGAATGGACCTCCTGGCCGCCTGTTCGTTCCCAGCTCAGCCCAGTCCCAGGTTCTGATTTGGGGGCACTCCTCTCAGTTGACGGGGCTTCCAGGGACCGCCAGGACACTGGAGTTTTTGAGACAAAGATTCTGGTAGCTTACCATAGATAAGGATGTGCGATCCATTAGGTCAGCCTGTACCACCTGTGCCCAAAGCAAACCATCCAGGCAGCTTCCTCTTTGCCTGCACATACCCACATGCACATGGTCTCTCTCTGTAGGCTTTGCCACCGACCTGCCTTCATCCAACGGTTTCACAGCCATCTTCGTCATTGTCGATCGTTTCTCCAAGTGCTGCCACTTTGTTCCCCTACCCAAACTACCTACAGCACAAGAAACCACCTAGTTCATGCTTCAGCATGTCTTCCACCTCCATGGTCTTCCTCAGGACGTTGTGGAAGACCGTGGTCCTCAATTCGTCTCCTGATTCTGGAAAGCTTTTTGTGCCCTGATCGGCCTCTCCTCTGGTTTCCACCCCCAGTCCAATGGCTAAACAGAAAGGGTTAACCAGGAATTGTAGACTACTCTGTACTACCTTGCCTCCTCCAATCCTACCACCTGGAGCAAGTACCTCATCTGGGCTGAGTATGCGCACAACACCCTGCGCGTTCCTCCACGGGTCTTTCCCCTTTCGAGTGCCAGCTTGGATACCAACCACTCTTATTCCCAGAGCAAGAGTCTGAGGTGTAGGTTCCTTCAGCAGGAGGCCTTCATCGCTTGCTGTCGTAAGACCTGGGTGCAAGCACAGTCATCCCTGCAGCGTGCCTCTGCCTGACATCAGCTCCAGGCTACGTAGACCTCTTCGCCCGTTCCAGCCTGGGCAGATGGTTTGGCTCTCCACTCATGCCCTCCCTCTTCAAGTTGAGTCTCGCAAGTTGGCCCCCCGCTTCATTGGTCCATTCAGGGTCTTGCGGAGAGTCAATCCTGTTGCCTACCGCCTTCTGTTGCCTTGATCCATGTGGATCCACCTGACATTCCATGTTTCTCGTCTGACCACCAGCCCTCTATCTCCAGCCACCGGTCCGCCTCCTCTGCCCCGTATGATTGATGGGTAGCCAGCCTACACTGTCCACTGTATTCATGACTCCTGACGGGTGCAGAGAAGTATCCAGTATCTTGTGGACTGGCAGGGCTATGGCCCTGAGGAGCACTCCTGGGTCCCGGCATGGGACATTCTTGACCCAGGGTTGATTCGGGATTTCCGCCGCCACCTTCCAGTACCTCCCAGAGGAACGGCTGAAGTCGCTCATAGAGTAGGGGGTACTGTAATCATTCCTGCTCACTGCCGGAAGGCGGCATTGGACTCTCAGTGTTCCCTGATTGTCATTGTCTAATTGTTTCATTGTCTTGAGTGGTTCCACATGTGTCTTGTTTCACCTGATTGTCTGAGTGTATTATTGTCTTAGTGATTTCATCTGTGCCTTGTTTCATGCCCTTATTTAAGTGGTCTGTTTTGTTTGTTCTGTGCTCTGTCTTCAATGCTTTTTCCCTGTGTTTGCTTGTCAGTGTTCCAGTGTTACCATTCTGAGCTTTTATGTTTGTTTGTGTTAGTGTTTTGATTATTTATACTTGTGTTTATTTTCTACCAATTTGTGAGTTTGTTCTCATGTTTTCATTAGTTCGTCATTTACAGTAAATCTTCAGTTTATTCAACATCTGCCTCTTGCTTCCTCTCTGCACTTGGGTCCCATCTCTCTACCTCATCTCAGAAACATGTATTGTTAAAATAAATATACGTATGCATGTATGCTGGTGAAACACTGGTTTCTGTTATGTTAAATATTTAAATGTTCACTACAATAAAATATAGGCTACACAATTGGCCAGTGAATCATGGGACCTTATAACAAGGAATAATAACAACAACAAAAAAATTGGAGATAATAATAATACAAATTTTAAAAAAATCTGCAATTGCTGATGATATTGTTGAGCTGTGGGATGGGAGATCATATCCATATTTTATATCCATAAAAGTTGGTACTATAAAATGTGGTAATAGTCAAAATAACAGCAAAATAATTCTGAAATTACATTAATTGACATGGGGACAATGATATTGTTGATCAGGGGTAACGGATATTACTGAATAAAATAATAACAGAACGGATATATTTTTGTATGTGTTTTTATGTGACTCATTTGACAATGAGTCAAAATGTGGGACATCTGGTCACCCTATGCAGAGCCTCACAAGTGCATCAATAATGTGTTTATATACAATGGGGGAAATAAGTATTGAACACATCAACATTTTGAGGCCATTCAAGTGAAATTTGCACCAGACTTTGGTATTAACTCAAGCAATCCAGACAAAAAATCTAAACATTAAAGTCCTATGTAAATAAATCATATGTAAATAAAGTTATGTGTAATAAAGTGGAATGACATAGGAAAAAAGTATTGAACACACTAACTGAAATTAATTCAATACTTAGTGGAGAAGCCTTTGTTTGTAATGACAGCTTCAAGGCGCTTTCTGTATGAAGTAACTAATCGCCCGCAGTATTCAGGTATGATTTTGGCCCATTCCTCTACACAGATTGTCTTTAAATCTTGAAGATTGCGGGGGCCCTCTTGTGAATCTGGATCTTCAGATGCTTCCACAAATGTTCAATTGGGTTTAAGTCAGGTGATTGACTGGGCCATTCCAACAAGTTGATTTTCTTTCTCTGAAACCAATTGCGAGTTTCCTTTGCTGTATGCTTTGGATCGTTGTCCTGCTGGAAGGTCCACCCACGACTCATCCTCAGCATCCTGGTGGATGGCAGCAGGTTCATCTCAAGAATCTCTCTGTACATGGCTCCATTCATTGTTCCTTCAATGATATGAAGTCTGCCAGTACCACGAGAGAAGAAACAGCCCCACATCATGATACTTCCACCTCCAAACTTCACTGTTGGTATAGTGTTATTCGGGTGATGTGCAGTGCCATTTCTCCTCCAAACATGGTGTGTTGTGTGACAGCCAAAATGTTCAATTTTGGTCTCATCTGACCAGAGTACATGCTCCCAGTAGTTCACTGGCTTGTCCAAATGTTGTTTGGCAAACTTTAAATGAGCTTTAACATGTCTTTTTTTCAGTAGTGGTGTCTTGCGGGCTGAGCGTGCACAGAGTCCATGGCGGTGGAGTGCATTGCCTACTGTCCTTTCTTTCACAGTTGTACCTGCTGCCTCCAAGTCTTTCTGGAGCTCTTTCCTAGTGGTCCTTGGCTCTTTGGCTACTCTTCTAAGTATCCTTCTGACTCCCTGATCAGAAATCTTGCGAGGAGCTCCTGTGCGTGGCCGGTTGATGGTGGAGTGATGTTGCCTCCACTTACGGATAATGCCCCCAATGGTGCTTACTGGAAGATTCAGAAGTTGTGAAATACGTCTGTAGCCAATTCCATTTTCATGTTTTGCAACAATCTGGTAGCGAAGGTCTTGAGAGAGCTCTTTGCTTTTACCCATCATTAGATGTTTCTTGTGTGGCACCTTGGTAACAAAAAAAACCTTTTATGGCCCATCAATATATTCTAACCCAGCTGACATTAATTAGCACAAATTGGAGGTAGAGTTGCCTCCTAATTAGTTATGGTTTTCATGTGAGTTTACTACATGTTATTTGCAGTATGAAATTGCCTCTCTCTTGTTTTAATTTGTTTTAAAAGCTGCTGAGGTTCCCAAAGAGAAGATGAAACCAGCGCCTTTACAGAAAGGTACAAATGTAGTAATATGTCAAAAAGCACTGTGCAAGCACATTGTAATCAATTCACTGTAATTAGCAATGATTTAAGAAATGTTTTTCTCTATTGTCTGTTTCAGATCCTGAGGTTCCCAAAGAGAAGGCTAAACCAGCTGCTGTTAAAGAAGGTACAGACCACTCTACATGGGATAATGTAAATTTGTTATATAAATGACTTTTATCATGTTTTTTTTTCATACATATAATTACTCAGTCTTGGTCTCCATACATCTGCTGATGATATTCAATGGTCTGGTTTTATAATAAAGGGAAGTTCTCTTCAATCAAAAAAAAGGCAAACTCAAGCCTCAGATTCATACTTCACCAATGAATCTGCTGCCGTATTACAACAAAGTTACTTTTTAGATCTTCGACGTGTCTCAGTCAGTAAGGGGGTCATCTCCAATACAGGCTGGGCCCTATTGTCTCAGGTTTGAGCCTTGGCTTTAGTTGACTGAGACCTGGAGTAAACAGAAGTGGGACATAATTGGTGAGCATTCCTTGGGTTACCACTGCATTAGTTCATCCCAACAATGCTCCAGGCACTCACAGACTACCAGGTGTGATCAGTAAGGGAAACGTCACTCTACTGATCAGCGCTAGCTCTCCTGTAGTACCATTTGAACTGTAGGACGTAAATAGGAGTTGCCCACACTTCAGCTGCCGTTCTCCTCATGTAGGTGGTAAAGCGGTGATTCCAAGTTGGGGATAAAAATGTGGGAAAAGCAAATTCTTTAAAAAGCCAATTAGATGGCTCAACAGTTTCTTTATTATAATAGTCCACCAGTTTAAATCAGGATTTAAATATTTTTTTAAATATATATTAAATCACACTTTCATTTAAGATGGCCCGGATTCAATAAACATGTGTACTTAACTTTGACTTACAAATACAAAGATATTCAGGTGCAACAATTTTGCCAAGAAAAAAATAGACACTTGTTCGCATGTCAATATTCTGGACAAATGTTGATTGAATTCAGGCCACTGGCAGTTGAGATTGAATGTGTAATGTGGGTCGAGGATGGAAGAGCCACTCGCAGATGTCACGAATATCTAAAAGCTAACTACAAGTAGTCAGCCACTAAATCTGCGAACAGATAAGGAAGCAGGGGGAAAAATGGATGGACAAAGAAAAAGAAACTCCGGGCATAAAGTCCACGGAAAATAATAACAACCCAAAGGTTGTGGACTCTTCAACGAAGAGGTAAGAAACTAAAATGATTTTAGAGACTTTAGCTCTGGGAGTTTTTTAACCCAAAAACAAAAGAATGAATCTCGAAAAGGAAATGCCACCGGAGTGACGAGCAATAACCAAAGCTAGAAAGGAAATAATCCTCCTAGAACGGTAACCACAGAGTGGCAACGCTAAACCTTTTAACAGAGATCCTAAATAGTACCTTCTCTCTTTAACTGAGAGACCACCAAGTGGAAAACTAATACCTTAGTTCTTGTACCGGCTAGAGCGTAACAATGTTTTACACAGAAGCGTTTGTGATATGAAAACGCAGCCTTTAAATAGTAGGCGGAATAAACACTGATAATCCACAGCTGGCCATGACCGGGAAAATCCCGACAAAAGACCATATAAGGGAAATGACAATGACAATGATTCCTCATACAAAGCAAAGGAACCGACCATAACATGGTCAAGCGCCCTCCAGCGGCTGAACAAGGTAAAACCATGACAGGACCCCCCCCTTAAGGAGCGGCCCCAGCCGATCCCCCAGAACCATGCCGATGGAAATCGCGAATAAGATCGGGGTCCAGAATATTCCTGGACGGAACCCAGCAGCGCTCCTCAGGGCCATAGCCCTCCCAGTCTACTAAGTATTGAACGCCCCTGCCCACACGCCTACTAGAAATAATGCGACGCACCGTGTAAACCGGCTGGCCATCAATAAGTCGAGGTGGAGGCGGTGGTACATCAACCGGAGCCAAAGGGCTAGTAATAACCGGCTTAATGCGGGAGACGTGAAATGTGGGGTGAACCCTCATGGATCGGGGAAGTTGAAGGCGAACGGTGACAGGATTGATTTTACGGATAATCTTGAAAGGCCCCACAAAACGAGGAGCAAGCTTACGCGATTCAACCCGCAACGGTAAATTGCGAGTGGAGAGCCACACCCGTTGCCCTACACGGTATGACGGCGCCGGACGACGACGCCTGTCAGCGATAACCTTCTGGCGGGCAGAAGCCCGCAGGAGCGACTCGCGCACCTTTCTCCATGTAACCCGACACCGTCGGACAAATGACGCAGCAGACGGCACTCCCACGTCTTTCTCTAGTTCAGGGAACAGAGGTGGTTGGAAACCGAACTGTGCCTCAAAAGGAGAGAGACCAGTGGACGCATTACGCAAGGTGTTATGCGCGTATTCAGCCCAGGCAAGATGTCGACTCCAAGAGGTAGGATTGGATGAAGCCAAACAGCGAAGCGTTCCTTCCATAGATTGGTTAGTCCGCTCTGTCTGCCCATTGACTCAGGATGAAATCCCGAAGACAGACTTACGGACGCCCCAAAAGGGAACAGAAAGCTCGCCAAAATCGGGCAGCAAACTGGGGTCCGCGATCAGACACCACGTCCAGGGGAAGATCATGGATACGGAACACATGATCAACCACCAACCGAGCGGTTTCGAGAGCGGACGGCAACTTGGGCAGAGGATAAAATGAGCCGCCTTGGAGAACCTATCCACTACCACCAGGATAACCGTGTGACCTTCAGATGCTGGTAGACCGGTCACAAAATCCATGGCGATGTGACTCCAAGGACGACTAGGGATGGGCAGTGGCCGAAGAAGACCAGATGGTGGAAGCCGAGACCCTTTATTCCGAGCACATATGGAACAGGCCGAAACGCATTCACGCACATCACTCTCCATTTTAGGCCACCAGAACCTTCTGGCTAAGAATTCATGAGTCCTGTGAATACCCGGATGACCCGTCAACCGGGAAAATGACCCCATTGCAACACCTGAGCACGCACTTTGGATGGTACAAAAGGCGATCCGGAGGACCACCACCCGGATCCGGTTCCAGACTTTGTGCCTTACGCACCACGGATTCAATACTCCAAGAAACTGGAGCCAGAATCTGAGCGGCGGGAACAATGGGCTCAGGAGAGTGATTCACCTCTGAACCGTCAAATAACCGAGAGAGTGCATCTGGTTTGGTGTTTTTAGAACCAGGGCGGTATGTCAGAATAAAATTAAAGCGTAAAGAAAAGCGACCATCGGGCCTGCCGTGAATTACGACGCTTGGTGTCCTGAATGTACTCAAGGTTTTTATGATCGGTCCAGACCGTGAACGGATGTTCAGCCCCCTCTAACCAATGACGCCACTCCTCGAGCGCCAGTTTTACTGCTAACAACTCTCTGTCCCCGACATCATAATTTCTCTCCGCAGGGAAAGTCCCTGGGAGAAATAAGCACAGGGGTGGATCTTCTGATCCAGAGGAGAGCGTTGAGACAGTATCGCCCCTACTCCAAGTCCGAGGCGTCGACCTCTACCACAAAGGGGAGAGATGGATTAGGGGTGATGAGAATGGGTTCGGAGGTGAACCTCCTTTTAACTCTAAAAATGCTGCCTCAGCTTTTGATGTCCATAAAAACCGCGAGGAGCAGATTTTTTAGTAAGAGCCGAAATAGGAGCAACCACGGAGCTAAAATTGCGAATGAAACGCCGGTAAAATTAGCGAACCCCAAGAATCGTTGGACCTGCTTCACCGATTCAGGGGTGGACCAATCCCTGACCGCTGACACCTTCCTGGGATCCATTTGGATACTCCCCCGCCACAATAAAACCCAGAAATGAAACTGAACTGGAGTGGAAAACGCATTTCGGCTTTGACGAACAGCCGCGCCTCTAAGAGACACTCTAACACTCGTCCTAACGTGTTCTTTGTGTTCAGAGATTTTTAGAAAAATTTGAATGTCGTCTAAATAGACGAAAAAAATCTCTCCAACATTTCTCTGAGCACGCTGTTCACAAAAGCCTGAAACACTGAGGGGGCGCTAGTGAGTCCAAAAGGCATGACTAGGTACTCATAGTGGCCGCTGTGAGTGTTAAAAGCGGTCTTCCACTCATCCCCTCACGAATCCGCACCAAGTTGTAAGCATTGCGCAAGTCAAGCTTGGAAAACACAGATGCTCCTTGGAGACGTTCAAAAGCGGAATTCATGAGGGGAAGCGGGTACCGGTTCTTGACGGTGATATTATTAAGACCTCGATAATCAATACATGGCCTTAATCCCCCATCTTTCTTCCCTACAAAGAAAACCCGCACCTGCAGGTGACGTAGATGGTCTAATAAAGCCATTTTTTAAAGATTCCTTGATGTACTCTCTCATGGCAGTGCTCTCAGGAACCGAGAGAGAATACAAAGAACCGCGGGGAGGAATAGTACCCGGCTGTAGTTCGATAGCGCAATCATATGTTCTATGCGGAGGTAAAGTGGTGGCCCTTTGTTTACTAAAAACCTCACTGAGATTAGCATAAACATTAGGCACGCCACTAGGTAAAGGAAATACCTCCGCACTAAGGAGTTCCAAACTGTCTGATTGCGAACTAAAACTGGAGCAGTCATCAACCGGTTCTCTCAGTCGGTTAGCGAATGCCAGTCTAAACTCCCCTCTCTCTCCTCTGACATAAAGGAGGGCGTGTCTCCGTCCACCGAATCCCTCTCTGTCTCATCCTCAGCTATTTGGGAGGGTGTGTCCTGATCCACGGAGCATGTGTCAGATTCGTCCGCGACCGAACTAACCTCGCTCTCAATAGTCTGATAACAAGGGGAAAAGACCTGTTGACAATGATGAGCACACTGGGAACCCCACTGAATTATGACCTCATTCTGATCACCCCAGTTAATGTGTGGCTTATGTTTGCTAAGCCAAGAATGACCTAATACCAGGGATAGGTCGGCGAGTCAACTAAAAAGAATTTAATGTGTTCTGTGTGATCTTTAAAGAGCACACGCATACACACATTTTCAGTCCTGTCGTGAATACTACCAGAACCCAGCGGTCGACCATCGAGTGCCGTAATAAAGCGGGGCTGAGAAAGAGCGCGCACAGGTATCTGTGCGTCCAAAGCCCACTTGGCATCCATAAAACAGTCTACCGCCCCTGAATCTAAAAAGGCGTCAATCTTAACAGATTGTTCGTACAACTTAATTCAATGGGTAAAAAGGTTCGAAAGGATGTAGTCAAATGTCTCGCCAGTGCCTTTCGATCCACTAGTGAGACTGACCTTTTCCCTTAAGTTTAGGACAGTTAATCGTATTGTGACCCTTCTGCCTGCAGTAGCGACAGTATTCTGGGCGAGAGTCAACCCTTTTTGTATTCTTAATGGATGAACTACCCAGTTGCATGGGTTCCTCCCCTCCTTCCCTAGAACCTGACGCTTCAGGACTCCCGTGAGACCGGGAAACCAAACGCGCCCAGGCGTAGTTTTATTCCGGTCCCGCCGTCTCTCTCTCTCGCGCTCTGATACGATTGTCAATGCGTATGGCGGTAGAAACCAAGGTTTCAAATGAATCAGGGGAATCAAGAGCCGACAACGCGTCTTTAACTGACTCAGATAGGGCGTTCGTGTGAATAGCGTACTGAGCGTGCCCTCCGACCAGCCAGTTTCACCAGCCAGCGATCTAAATTGGATAGAAAACTCCGCCACGCTAAGCGACCCCCTGACGAATCCGAACCAGTCTTATAGCTGCCTCTTTACCAGAGATTTCATGATCAAACACCAGCTCCATCTCCTTCATAAATTTATCGGAGTCGTCTAAAATTGGTGCCTGCGATCGTATAAGCGGAACCGCCCATTTGAGAGCAGCCCCAGTCAGGAGAGATAAAATAAGTGACACTCGTGCATTATTAGACTGATAACAAGAGGGTTGAGCCCTATAAATAATCAGGCATTGTGAAATAAACCCTCGACATTTGCCCGACTCTCCGTCATAACGTGGAGGAAGTTGAATTTTAGGTTCACGAGGAGGAGGAAGTGCTTGTGCAACATTCTGAAGTAACTGAGCCCCGAAACCTGTACCGGGTTTGTGTGCTACTTAGTTGCGAAAAATTATTTACTAAGTCCCGCATGGAACTTTCCATCGCGAGCAATCTCGCATACATCTCCCTTTGTTGCTCACTGGCCTCTGTTAATTGGAAGTGCAGTTGCCGGATGGCCTCCGCTTGACCAGCTAGCAATGTTTGTTGCGTAGCCACAGTTAGCTCGATATTCGTAGTTTTTGCTGGCTCTGTCATAGTTGGCTTCTGCGTACTGTAATGTGGGTCGAGGATGGAAGAGCCACTCGCAGATGTCACGAATATCTAAAAGCTAACTACAAGTAGTCAGCCACTAAATCTGCGAACAGATAAGGAAGCAGGGGGAAAAATGGATGGACAAAGAAAAAGAAACTCCGGGCATAAATTCCACGGAAAATAATAACAACCCAAAGGTTGTGGACTCTTCAACGAAGAGGTAAGAAACTAAAATGATTTTAGAGACTTTAGCTCTGGGAGTTTTTTAACCCAAAAACAAAAGAATGAATCTCGAAAAGGAAATGCCACCGGAGTGACGAGCAATAACCAAAGCTAGAAAGGAAATAATCCTCCTAGAACGGTAACCACAGAGTGGCAACGCTAAACCTTTTAACAGAGATCCTAAATAGTACCTTCTCTCTTTAACTGAGAGACCACCAAGTGGAAAACTAATACCTTAGTTCTTGTACCGGCTAGAGCGTAACAATGTTTTACACAGAAGCGTTTGTGATATGAAAACGCAGCCTTTAAATAGTAGGCGGAATAAACACTGATAATCCACAGCTGGCCATGACCGGGAAAATCCCCAAAAGACCATATAAGGGAAATGACAATGACAATGATTCCTCATACAAAGCAAAGGGAACCGACCATAACATGGTCAAGCGCCCTCCAGCGGCTGAACAAGGTAAAACCATGACAGAATGCAGGGTGAAATATACTACCGGAGCTCAATCTGCTAGAAACATCATTTGTATATTCAAGAAGTCAGCTTATCAATCACTTTGGGACAGCAGTGTGTACCTTTGACAATGTGTGAGCTAATAACATGATGAAACAAGACTGAGCCTGTCATTTTGTGTTTCAGAATACGATGTGCCAAAGGAGAAACTTTGGTTTGTCCCTCCAAAGCGAGGTACTAATTTTCCAGCTGGGAAAACGTATGTGTGTCAGTATATGTGTAGTGGAGTTCACAGACGTGAGTCAGCATTTGAATGTCTGCTACAGACTATAGGCACGTTTCCACCACAGGAACTTTTCCCAGGAACTAGGAACCTTTATGGTAATTATCTTCATATCAGGAAACAGACTAGGGTCTAAATGTAGCTCGGGGGACTTATTTATCCCCCAAAATGTATGACGTCACCCCTGGAGAAGCAATAAGGGTATGATTAGTTCCCTTGGCTGTAGACCTTGGATTGTAGCTCAGTGGGCTAATCATAGCTCTTGTTATGTGGTGGTGGCCACCGGCCATGGGTCGAAACCCACTGCAGACCTACCCCTGTCATATACAATGGGTATAAAAAGTATTCACCCCCATTGGCATTTGTCAAATTTCATATTCTTACTTCATGAAATCTACATTTGTTTAATTGGGATTTCTTGGCACTGATCAACACAAAATAATCTATAATGTAAAAATATGTAATTCTACAACATACTGCTGAAATTAAATGTATTGAATTTTGTATAGGTTGTAATATATGTGGTTGGTTTTTGCAGAAAGTTTTGATTTTGCATTTTGATTTATTTTAATCAAATTCATATACAGTGAGGTCCATAAATATTTGGACATTTTTTGTTATTTTAGCTGTCTACTACAGCATTGGTTAAATAAAGTGCAGACTTTCAGCTTTAATTTGAGGGTACTTACATCCAAATCGGGTGAACGGTGTGGGAATTACAGCACTTTTTATATGTGCCCCCCCCTTTTTAAGGGACCAAAAGTAATTGGACAATTAGCTGCTCAGCTGTTCCATGGTCAGGTGTGTGTTATTCCCTCATTATTTAATACAGAGTTGATTTCAAGTGTGGCATTTGCATTTGGAATATGTTGCTGTTAACTCTCAATATGAAGTCCAGAGCTGTCACTGCCAGTGAAGCAAGCCATCATTAGGCTGAAAAATCAAAACAAACCCATCAGAGAGACAGCAAAAACATTAGGTGTGGCCAAATCAACTATTTGGTACATTCTTAAAAATAAAGAATGCACTGGTGAGCTCAGGAACACCAAAAGGCCCGGAAGTGTGTCAAAGTCAACAATCAAGAGAAGACTTCACCAGAGTAAATACAGAAGGTATACCATTGGTAAGCCTCAAAAACAGGAAGACCAGATTAGAGTTTGCCAAAAACCATCTAAAAAAGCCTGTACAGTTCTGGAACAACATCATATGGACAGATGAGACAAAGATCAACTTGTACCAGAATGGTGGGAAGAGAAGAGTATGGAGAAGGGAAGGAACTGCTCATGATCCAAAGCATACCACCTCATCTGTGAAGCATGGTGAAGGTAGTGTTAAGGCATGGGCATGTATGGCTGTGAATGAAACTGGTTCCCTTGTATTTATTGATGATGTGACTGCTGACAAAAGCAGCAGGATGAATTCTGAAGTGTATAGAGCTATATTATCTGCTCAGATTCAGCCAAATGCTTCAAAACTCATTGGACGGTGCTTCACAGTGCAGATGGACAATGACCCGAAGCATACTGCGAAAGCAACCCAAGACTTTTTTAAGGCAAAGAAGTGGAATGTTCTGCAATGGCCAAGTTAATCACCTGACCTGAATCCAACAGAGCATGCATTTAACTTGCTGAAGGCGAAACGCCCCAAGAACAAGCAGGAACTGAAGACAGCGGCAGTAAAGGCCTGGCAGAGCATCACCAGGGAAGAAACCCAACGTCTGGTGATGTCTATGGGTTCCAGACTTCAGGCAGTCATTGACTGCAAAGGATTTGCAACCAAGTATTAAAAATGACAATTTCATTTATGATTATGTTAGTTTGTCCAATTACTTTTGAGCCCCTAAAATTGGGGGGGCCTATTTATAAAAATGGTTGTGATTCCTACACGGTTCATACAATATTTTTGCCAAAACCCTTAAATTAAAGCTGAAAGTCTACACTTAAAGCACATCTTGATTGTTTCATTTCAAATCCATTGTGCTGGCGTACAGAGCCCAAATGATGAAAATTGTGTCACTGTCCAAATACTTATGGACCTGACCGTGTATTTAGATTTTTGCATTTATGTTTCATGTATTTATATATACAGCAGATATGTACACACACATAAACATTACTTTTCATAAAGGTTTACTTTAGCAAATTTGTAACCAGTTCTCAATCAGTTTTAAAATTGAATAGTTTTTTTTTACTTAAATGTCTTGTTATCTGTAACTCTCAGGGCCTTATGTGATGGAACTGATTAAAGCATACATGGCAGGTAATTATCAGCACTCTCACTCAAAACTGTGATACTACACTGGATGCTAGATATGGAAGCTGGATGCAAAATGGGTGGAGCGAACATGTGTTGTTAGTGACGCAGTGACCAACCCATTATGGGGATTTGTGATGAACTTTCCCAGCTAGCTAGACACAAGCGAAAATCTACTGAAATATCACCTCCAATTCCACAATTAAATATAACCACAATGTGGTTTTCCATTTATTTTGAGAGAATAATATGCACAGAAAATAATAACAATATTTTTTTGTTGATTCCAACTTGTATGTCCCACCACTTATGGAGTTGATGCCTCAGGGCCTGATTAATTCCAGAGAGGTCTCTTGACAATCATTTTCAGCCCTCTAATCAGGGCAAGGCCTGCTGTCTTAAAGGAGCACTCCAACTGAAATCCATAATTTCATGATGTACTATTTACTTGTCAATCGATTCACATGGCGCTGTTGATTGCTTTTATGTCCATTTCCGTGTGATCTGTGAGCGACCAAATGGCAAATATAATGTGATTCATGTGTAAAATAATTTGAGGCTAACTTGAAAGAAATTGCAGCTACTAAAAAAGAGACAACCATTGATACCCCAAGGTGTTTGACAAACCACCCAGAATTTGCTGGCTATTTACATTCCGTGTGCTAAATACTTTTTACAGTATACTTAAACTAAATTGAGTAAGGCTATCTAAACCAGCTGGACTGGATGGCCATCTTTTGAACGAATAAGTAAAACTATCTATACTATTTTGTAATGTAGCCTGTTTGTGGAATGTTATTATCTGCCTTGCAAGCTAGGTCACTAGCTAGTTATGAAAAAGTAAATGATAGAAAGTTAATGTTAATGACTTAGCTATAATAGTGAAGTTAGCCACTGTATGTAATCATAAGAATATACATTGTTTGGATATGCTGCTAGCTTGCAATCTAATGTCAAACTAGCTAACTCATTCTATGATCGCTACTTTCTGTTCGATTCACAGTTTGTTTATTACATAAACAGCTACTTAAATAGCTAGGTAGATATGATAGTAGTTTTGGTACTGAACTGTAGGTGAAAAATATGATGTTTTGCTCATTTTATCTCACTATCAAAAAGTTTGTTTTTGTCTCCTTGTTTTCAACCAAGAATACTTGCTGCTTTGCTGACCTACTAAGTCAATATTCATATTTATTTAATTCTCATAATGTCAATGCGTGGCCAGAAAATACAAATGAGTGATATTGGTGTGTAGTCTGTTATTTGAAAATTGACTCCCATTATATTTGCTATCTGGATGCTCACAGTTCACAGAGAAATGGACATAAACGTAAAGTATCAACAACACGTGAATGGCAACAAAACATACAGTAAGTACATTATGAAATTATGGATTTTGGTCAGAGTGCTCCCTCAATCCCCATGTAAATGAGCCTCTAACTACATAAGAGACGACTCCACTCTGTTAACATTTTGTTTTATAATTGTTTCCATGGCAATGTGTGAATAAATCTTTCTCGCCTTCTGCTACAACCATCTGGTCCATCTTAATATATGCAGAGACTGTTTTGCTCCATTATATTTGAATTTACCAACAGTTGGATAACTGCCATGTTACCAAATACAAAATCTGCATCCACTTTCTACTGTGATTTATTTTCTTAGATTGTATACACCCAGAGGGATAAAACAAACTTAAATAAAGATTTTTGTTTCAGAACATGAAGTTCCCAAAGAGGAGTCCAAACCAGGTCCTGTAAAGAAAGGTATTGATGCAATATTTACATTTTCTACCTTTTCCTGCTTTGTTAATTAAACACTGAGGGCCAGATTTACTAAGATGGTCGCAGCGGAAAGACGGTCGCTATTTTGTTGCGGCTATTAGCAAATAGCGACACATTAACGACCAATTTACTAAGACTGGTTCAAATGACACAATCCTCATTCATTCATTCATTATCTAGCCCGCTTATTCCTGGTCAGGGTCGTGGGAGGGCTGGAGCCTATCCTAGCATGCATTTGGCGAGAGGCAGGAATACATCCTGGTCAGGTCGCCAATCCATTGCAGGACACATACACCATTCACTCACACACTCATACCTATGGACAATTTAGACTCTCCAATTAACCTAACGTGCATGTCTTCGGACTGTGGGAGGAAACCGGAGTACCCGGAGGAAACCCACGCGGACACAGGGAGAACAGGCATACTCCACACAGAAAGTCCCCAGCCGGGATCGAACTCCTGGTTATAGTACAGTTCAAAATACTGCCCTACTTGTTATGTTTTGCAACGTTTGTTCTGTTTGTTTTTGTATTTTATTATTTTCTCATTACGTTTTATTCACGGCTGTTTCCCCGTCTGTCTGTGTTCCTTGTTTTTCGATAATCCACTCCTCGTCTTTGTTATTGCACTATTCGGGTGATTTCGACTTTCGACCTATCTCGTTTACTTCCTTCTTTCTTTCTAACACTCTGTACATATTAGCTAGGTGTATATAGTACTAACCTACTAATCTACTAACATTAGGGATTTAGATTAAGTTACTAACATTTACTAATTACTAATTATCTCACGTTTCTATCTACTGCTATCATTCTCTCTCATTGTCCTATTCCTGTACACTTCTCTCTTTTCGCTTTATCTGCACGCAGATTCTTTCTATGCGCTCCTCCCCTTTGAACTGTGCATATGTCTACCTGCTATTTCAGGTCGTTTATTTTCATTATGTGCTTCCCAGTCCGTGTCTTTTGTCTCCCCTTGTTATTGTATTAGTGATCCCTATCGTTCTCACCTGTGTTCTTGCCCTTCTCTCCTCCCAGTCACACCTGATTCCTATTGTGTTTCCCTTCCCCGCTTGTATTTAAGTTCCCTGTTTGCTTTCAGTCTGCGTCAGAACGTTGATCATCATTCACTGTACCGATTGTATGTAAGCCAGAGTTTGTTTGTATTTTCCGAGACACCCCTTCTGATTGACTTCGAGTTTTGCCTTCCGATTTTGTTTGTTTGCCCTTCTGATTATTTGGTTTTTGATTTTTGGACTACCTATTTGACTACTCTTTTGGATTTCGATTTTGTACCTTATCTTACTCTGACTATCGGCTTTTGACCCCTGTGTAGGGGATACATAATACGTAATTCACACATACATAAGTCACATGGGTTTTGAGGTGCCTGTGCCTTTAAGAGATGACGGCGCAGCGGATGACGGGAGTACGCTGCGCCCTTTGTAACTAGGAAGTGGAAAGATGAGTAAAGCCGGCTGGATGCCGAAAGTTGTCTGTTACAACAAACCGTCTCTTTGTTGTTATTTAGCATGCGCTAAACTGGTGACCCCGACGTTCTAAAAAAGAAGCGAATTGAGCAAAAATGTCGATGAACGCCGTTTCTCTGAAGCTGCCCGAATTTTGGGAACAACATGCAGCAGTGTGGTTCGCCCAAGCAGAGGCTCAATTCGCCTTACGGGATATCTCCGCCGACACGACCAAATATTATTACGTTGTTGCAGCCCTCAATAGCTCCACGGCAACGCGAGCAATCAGCATACTGGAAAGTCCCCCAGATCAAGATAAGTACGCTACATTGAAGGCTTATCTTTTAAGAACGTTTGGACTGTTGGAGACTGAGAGAGCTCGCCGTTTGCTTTCTCTTCCCGGTCTCGGCGATGCGCGCCCATCCGAGCTAATGGATCACATGTTGGCACTTTTGGGTGAGCACAAACCATGTTTTTTGTTCAGAGAACTGTTTTTGCAGAAATTGCCAGAACACGTACGCACGGCACTAGCCAACACACCGTTAAAGGACTATAGAGAATTGGCTCATGTTGCAGATGAATACCAGTCAGCAGCGATGAAAAGCACAGTAGCAGGGCCTGCCACTATGTCCATTAACCCTGTGACAAAAAATGCAGCACAGCGGCACACCACGCAGCCTGCCACAACCGCGCGCCGACCGAATACACACGGAATATGTTACTACCATGCACGCTTTGGGGCGGAGGCAAGTAAGTGTCGCCCACCATGCAGTTTTAGCGGGGCTAGCAGCGCACAGATAGTTAGCACCGTAGACGCTAAAAGTTCAAACTGTTTGCTGTTCATAATGGACACTTTAACAGGACGACGTTTCCTGTGTGATACTGGGGCACAGGTCAGTGTCCCTGCCCGTGTCGCTGGTGGACAGACAGTTGGGAAAAGTGGGCCCCACACTCAAGGCTGCCAATGGGAGTAGGATATGCACATTTGGAAAACGCACGGTTCCTCTTTGTCTCAGCGGACGCCGTTTCACATGGGAGTTTGTGCTGGCAGATGTGGACAGGCCCCTGCTCGGTGCCGATTTTTTATGCACCAATGGGCTATTGGTGGACGTCAGGAACCGTCAGCTCGTCGACGCTAAGGACTTTAATTCCTTACCCTGTACACGGAGCAGTTTCCCTACGACCACTCACAAGCACATGCGAGTTCGCCCGTCTGTTGGTTGAGTTTCCCGACCTGGTTAAGCCCACGTTTTCCACAGCTGCGGCTAAACATGCAGTCGTTCACCACATTTCGACGTCTGGACCTCCAGTGCACGCCCGTTCTCGGCGACTAAACCCAGCTAAGTTGGCAACAGCTAAAGGAGAGTTCGCCAACATGGAGAAACTTGGCATAGTGCGTCGCTCTAACAGCCCCTGGGCCTCCCCTCTCCATATGGTGCCCAAATCAGACGGTGGTTGCCGCCAATGTGGGGATTATCGCAGGCTCAACGACGCCACCATCCCTGATCGTTACCCGGTTCCCCACGTCCAGGATTTCTCAGCTCGGCTGGCTGGAAAGACTGTGTTCTCAAAGGTGGACCTTATCCGGGGATATCATCAGGTGCCGGTCAACGCAGAGGACATCCCCAAGACGGCCGTTATAACACCCTTCGGCCTGTTCGAATTCCTGAGGATGGCATTTGGATAAAAAAATGCCACTCAGACTTTCCAAAGGATGATGGACTCAGTCTTGAGGGATTTTGAGTTCCTGTTTGTATACTTGGATGACATTTTGATCACAAGTGTCTCCAGGGAGGAGCACCTGACCCACCTGCGATCCCTGTTCGACCGCCTCAGTCAGCACGGGCTGATAATA
Organism: Aldrovandia affinis; assembly: GCA_029706075.1. Lineage (NCBI taxonomy): Eukaryota > Metazoa > Chordata > Actinopteri > Notacanthiformes > Halosauridae > Aldrovandia > Aldrovandia affinis. The sequence continues at coordinate 3,706,460 of JAINUG010000092.1, read as the reverse complement.
AACCCGGCAAAGTGCCAGTTTGGATTGTCCACTTTAGATTTTCTGGGTCATCGCATTGCACCTGACGGTGCGGTGCCACTGCCCACAAAAGTGGCAACAATATCGGAATTTCCCCGCCCACGGACCATCAGGGCCCTGCAGGAGTTCCTGGGGATGGTCAATTTTTACAACCGGTTTATCCCACACGCGGCTGCACTCATGCGTCCCCTGTACGGCGCACTCAGAGGCAAGACCAGGAACGCTCAAGTCGATTGGGGGGAGGAAATGACCGCAGCCTTTGACAGCGCTAAGCGAGCCCTGGCAGAAGCAACCATGCTGTCGCACCCAGTCTCGGATGCACCGATAGCCCTCACCACTGACGCCTCTGACTACGCTGTCGGGGCTGTGCTAGAACAGCTGGTGAAAGGAACCTGGCACCCTCTGGCCTAGTGCTTTTGATCGGGAGTTGCTGGGCCTCTACTTAGCCATCCGGCACTTTCGGTTTTCATTGGAGGGCCGTGACTTTCCAGCGTACGTAGACCACAAGCCTTTAGTCTTCGCCATGGCAAAAGCCGCAGAACCGTGGTCTGCGCGACAGCAGCGAAATTTGGCCTATATATCAGAATTTACAACAGGCATTAGGCACATTGAGGGGAAAGCTAACGCCGTCGCTGATTGCCTTTCCAGGCCCTCTGTTAATGCTGTGCATCTAGGGATCGACGTTGTGCGCATGGCAGCCGACCAGCAAACCGACCCAGAGGTGCAGGCCTACAGAACGGCTATATCCGGTTTGAAGTTGGCTGACATCAAGCTGGATGGGGCTGGAGCCTCACTACTGTGCGATGTCTCAACAGGACAACCACGCCCAGTAGTACCCGCACAGTGGAGACGAGAGGTGTTTGACTCTGTCCACAGCCTCTCACACCCTGGGCAAAAGGCATCAATGAGGCTTGTCTCCTCAAAGTACGTGTGGCATGGATTGAAGAAGGATGTCCGGGAATGGGCTGCGGGGTGCATGGAGTGCCAGCGGGCCAAGATACATCGCCACGTCAAAGCGCCATTGCCAGTTTTTGAGGTCCTGGAGCGCTGTTTTGACCACGTTAACGTGGACATCGTCGGCCCCTTACCTCCCTCCCGTGGGTTCACCTACCTGCTGACTATGGTGGACAGGACAATTAGGTGGCCGGAAGCTGTGCCCCTGGCCTCCACAACAACGGCGGACGTGGTGCGGGCTTTCATTGATACCTGGGTTTCCCGTTTTGGCACACCCTCAGATTTGTCATCTGACCACGGTTCCCAGTTTACATCGGAGTTGTGGGCGGAGGTGGCCCGAGCACTAGGGGTGTGGCTGCACCATACCACGGCGTTCCACCCACAAGCCAACGGACTCTGTGAGCGGTTCCATAGATCCATGAAGGTCGCACTAAAAGCCAGCCTGAAAGACGACAGCTGGACAGACCATCTCCCATGGGTACTGCTGGGACTGCGTACTGCCCCGAAGGAAGATTTGCAGTCTTCATCGGCTGAACTGGTGTTTGGCCAGGCACTGCGGGTCCCTGGAGACTTCATCCCCGAACCCACGACCCCCTGGGTTGTCTCTAGCCAACGCCCAGCTCTGCTTACCAAGGCCAACGCTTTCAAGCCGGTTCCCACCTCGCAACATGGGCTGCCAGGGGCCTGGATCCCAACTGACCTGTCAACGGCTCAGTATGTATTCATTCGTCACAACGCCCACCGGAGCCCGTTGAAACCCCCGTATGACGGCCCCTTCCGGGTCATGGAGACAGGAGACAAGACCTTCATCGTGGATGTCGGCGGCAAGCCTGAGCGTATCACGGTGGACCGCCTTAAGCCCGCCTATCAAGCTTTGGACCAGCCTGTGGTCCCAGCTACTGCCCCTAGGAGAGGCCGCCCACCGTCCACCAGACCAACAAGGGCTGCCCAGGTTCCCTCCCCCGACGTGGCGCCACAGACAACTGTTGCCACCCTACCTCGCACCAGGGCGGGAAGAGAGATCAAGGCCCCGGTCAAGCTGATGTTGCCGGTGTTTGTGAATTCTGGGGGGGCCTGTGTAGGGGATACATAATACGTAATTCACACACGCATAAGTCACATGGGTTTTGAGGTGATGTGCCTTTAAGAGATGACAGCGCAGCGGATGACGGGAGTACGCTGCGCCCTTTGTAACTAGGAAGTGGAAAGATGAGTAAAGCCGGCTGGATGCCGAAAGTTGTCTGTTACAACAAACCGTCTCTTTGTTGTTATTTAGCATGCGCTAAACCTGCTTGATTATTAAACGTTCCTTTACTGCCTTATCCTGGTGTGCGCCTGGGTCCTTGTCCAGACATCACAGGATGTTCTGACCAGAATGGACCTAGCAGACCCTAACCATCTACGCTTCGCACTCGAGCAGCAGGGGGCGATGCTCGGTCATCATCAGTCCCACCTGGAGACGGTCACCCACCACCTTCAGACCCTGACCTCCAGTTTAGCCGAACTCACGATGACTCTGTGAGCTCCTGCACCCAGCACCGCACCCCAGCAACCCGCTGACTCACCCCATCCTGGTTTTCCTTCAGCGCCGGTGCGCGAACCCCATCTGCCTCCCCCGGAGAAGTACGCCGGTGAACCTGGCAGCTGTCGCTCCTTCCTCACACAGTGTCAACTGATTTTCCAGCTACAGCCGTTGACATTCCCCACTGAACTTTCCAAAGTGGCTTACGTCATCACCCAGCTGACCGGTCGAGCCAAGACTTGGGGAACCACTGCGTGGGAGGAGTCATTTCCCTATTGCCAGAGTTTCAGCTTGTTTGCCAAGGAGATGAAGAAGGTCTTCGACCGTTCCAAACATGGTCACGAAGCAGCGAGGGAGATGCTTCACATGCGCCAGGGAAGAAGATCTGTCTCGGATTACGCCATCGACTTTCAGACGTTGGCTAACTCCAGTGGATGGGATAAGAAGGCACTCTACGACACCTTCATTTTTGGCTTATCCGAGCAAATTAAAGATGAGCTCCTGACCCGCGACCTACCCGAGTCCTTCAATGACCTCATCAGTCTGGCCCTTCGTGTCGACTCCTGGCTGCAAGAGCGCCAACGCTTCCAGGATCCAGGGGTTTTCTGAAGGCCAGAGTCCGAGAGGTTCAAGATTCCTGCCACCCTTGTCACTCACCCCAAAGGTTCCTCTGCACCCATGTCGGAACCGGAACCCATGCAGGTGAACCGTGCTCGTCTTACCCGAGAAGAACGTGATCAGAGGATGGTTACCAAGTCCTGCCTCTACTACGGTCAACCGGGTCACTTAGTTTCGAACTGTCCGTTAAAGGGCCAACGCCCACTAGTGAGTAGAGGAGCACTAGTGGGCGTAATTCCGGTTGAATTCTCCTCTAAACAACGCACCTGCCTGCCTGTGACTATCGAGTGGGAGGGTCAGAGGCGAGAGACCACCGCTCTCATCGACTCGGGCGCTGAGAAGAGCTTCCTTGATGCTGGTGTAGCTACCAAGTGGGGCATTCTGGTTTCCAGGTTTTCACGCCCTCTGGTGGCCAACTCACTCAACGGGCAAAGACTTGCCCACATAACCCATACCAGTTCTCCCTTGACTTTGTGCATCTCTGGCAACCATCAGGAGAGGATAAGACTGCATATCATCGATTCTCCTCACGCTCCCATTGTTCTTAGTCACCCGTGGCTGGTTAGACATAACCCCTCCTTGGAGTGGAGCAATCACAAGATTGTGGGTTGGAGCCCACAATGTCTGTCTCAGTGCCTGCATTACGCCCACTCTTCTGTTCCCTGTCTCCTGAGAAAACCCCTGACCTGTCTGTCATCCCATCTGAGTACCTGGATCTCAAGGAGGTCTTCTGTAAATCCCGAGCCACCCGCCTGCCCCCCCATTGCCCCTATGATTGCGCCATCAAACTTCTGCCCGGTACTACCCCTCCTAGGGGGCGCCTGTTTTCCTTGTCCCGTCCCGAGATTGACACCATGAATAAGTATCTACAGGAGTCGCTGGCTGCTGGCATCATTCACCCTTCCTCTTCACCCGCTGGAGCCGGTTTCTTCTTCGTGGGCAAGAAGGACGGTTCTCTACGCCCTTGCATCGACTACCGGGCACTCAATGACATCACCATTAAGAATCGCTACCCTCTCCCCCTCATGACATCAACTTTTGAACAGCTGCAATGGGCCACTGTCTTCACCAAGTTGGACCTGCGCAACGCCTACCACTTGGTGCGCATTCGTGAGGGGGATGAGTGGAAAACCGCCTTAAATACCGCGACAGGCCACTGGGAATACCTGGTGATGCCTTTCGGTTTAACCAATGCTCCAGCAGTTTTTCAAACCTTGGTTAACAATTGTTTTGCCAATGTGCGTTTGTTCACCAAGGTCTTGGTTATGTAAGGGTGTGAAAATAGTTTAGCACATCTGAGATCTAAATAGCTAAAACCTGTTTTTATCAGAACTGGTCACATTTATTTCAGGCTGTGGGAGGGCTAAATGCTAAATACCTGAATATTCATTTTGGCTCTTTGTTACGTTGCAACACGCGGAATGTTTGGCGTCACAACACGCGATATTCATAGGCTATATTTTCACGAGTATTTGAAAACAAGCGAAATAAAATTAATATCAGCATAGACTGTTGCTGGCAGATTGCAAGCGTAAACACAGACAAGATGTAAAAAAAAAAAACAAGCGAAATAAAATCAATAGCATAGACTGTTGCTGGCAGATTGCAAGCGTAAACACAGACATACGATATATTTTATAACATTTTACGCTGTTTGAAAAGTATTTTGTGTGCCTATTGCAATTTGTTACATTGCGACATGCGGAATATGTAGTCACAAGACGCTGAATTCATATATTTTCACGAGTATTTGAAAATATACTGAATATACTGTTGCTGGCAGATTGCAAGCGTAAAACACAGACATACGATATATTTTATAACATTTTAGGCTGTTTGAAAAGTATTTTCTGTGCCTATTGCAATTTGTTACATTGCGACATGCGGAATATGTAGTCACAAGACGCGAATTTATATATATTTTCACGAGTATTTGAAAACAAGCGAAATAAAATAAATATCAGCATAGACTGTCCTCTTCAGTTTGTGTTGTTTATGCCGGCGTTTTCACACATGGCCCGACGCACCTCCCCGAAATTAGCACCTCGTTAACATGTCAATAGAAGGGGGACGTTACTAAAAGGTAAAAACAGAGTAAAAAGCAAGGTTTACTTTTGGTCTAATTAAGCTAATTTTAAAAATCCCATTTGATTTGCCAGTGCTCAAATCGGAAAGTCGCGATTCTAAGGTTTCTGTCAATGTTTTTGCCGCGTGTTTAACGATGTTCTTAGAGACTTTATTAATCAGTTCGTTTTTGTTTATCTCGATGATGTTCTTATTTTTTCTGAGACCCAGGATGAACATGTCACTCACATCCGCAGAGTTCTCCAGCGTCTTCTGGAGAACAGACTTTTCGTCAAACCGGAGAAGTGCGAATTTCATTGCCAGACTACCACCTTCCTGGGCTATATCATCTCGGCCAGGAGCCTCCAGATGGACCCTCAGAAGATCAAGGCCGTTCTGGACTGGCCCCGGCCGGAGAGTCGTAAGGAATTACAATGGTTTTTGGGATTCGCTAATTTCTATAGAAGATTTATCCATAATTACAGCACTCTGGCAGCACCCCTCACAGCTGTCACATCCATCAAGGTCCGGTTTGACTGGAATCCCCGAGCAGAAGAAGCCTTCCACGCTCTCAAGCAGCGCTTCACCTCCGATCCCATCCTCATACATCCTGACCCCACCACTCAGTTTATTGTCGAAGTCGATGCATCCAACATCGGAGTGGGAGCCATTCTCTCGCAACACTCCTCTAAAGATAACAAGGTCCACCTAGGCGCCTTTTATTCCCATACCGGCTCAGCCCCACAGAACAGAATTATGACATTGGTAATTGAGAGCTACTTGCAGTCAAACTCGCCTTGGAGGAGTGGAGGCATTGGCTCGAGGGCGCACAATTCCCTTTCTTTGTTTGGACCGACCACAAAAACCTAGAGTATTTACAGACCGCCAAGAGACTCAATTCCCGTCAGGCCCGTTGGTCCCTGTTTTTCTCGAGATTTAATTTCACTCTCTCATATCGACCCGGTTCCAAGAACACCAAGCCTGATGCCCTCTCCCGCCGATTCGACCTTCCTTCCAATTCTTCTGATCCTGAAACCATTCTACCTCAACACTGCTGTATCAACTCTCTTCAACTGGACATTGAAACCACTGTTCACTCTGCTCTGGAAGGGGAGGTTGATCCCAGGCGCTGTCCTACTAACTGTCTCTTTGTTCCAGAATCTGTTCGCCCTCAAGTTCTGCAGTGGGGCCACTCTTCTCTTCTTTCCTGTCACCCTGGTATCAACAGAACTATCACCTTCATTCAAAGACGTTTCTGGTGGCCAGCCATGGCCCAAGACATAAAGAATTCTGTCTCTGCCTGCTCTGTTTGCGCCCAGAACAAAACACCTCATCAGTATCCCTCTGTTCTGTTACAACCCCTACCCATCCCTCACCGCCCTTGGTCTCACATATCCTTAGATTTCATCACTGGTTTACCCCCTCCAATAGCAACACCACTATTTTTACTGTTATTGATCATTTTTCTAAAGCTGTTCACTTCATTCCTTTGCCTAAACTCCCTTCAGGTAAAGAAACCGCCACCCTCATCATCCAGCATGCTTTCAGATTACACAGTATCCCCACTGATATTGTTTCTGACAGAGGTCCCCAGTTTATTGTTAGGTTCTGGAAAGCTTTCTGTTCACTCATCGGTTAATCTGTTAGTTTATCATCAGGTTTTCATCCCCAATCAAATGGCCAGACAGAGCGGGCTAATCAAATTATCGAGACTGTTCTCCGCTGCCTGTGTTCCCAGAATCCCACTTCATGGAGTCAACAGCTGCCCTGGGCAGAATATGCTGTCAACTCCCAGACTTCTTCTTCCTCCCAGATGTCCCCCTTTGAATGTTGCCTTGGTTACCAACCGCCTTTATTCCCTAGCCAGGAGAAGGAGGTGGGAGTCCCCTCTGCCGAGGCCTTCATCTGCTGTTGTCATCGCACCTGGAACATGCCGCAATCTACTCCGAGCCAGTTCCCGCATGAAGGAGATCGCAGACAAGAGACGCTCAGAGGCTCCCCGCTATCGTTTGGGACAACGTGTCTGGCTGACCACCTGGGACATTGCCCTCAAAGTAGACTCTCGTAAGCTTGCACCCCGTTTTATTGGACCTTTCCCCATCATTAAAATGATCAGTCCCACTGCTGTCAGATTAAAGTTGCCCTCCACTATGAGAAGAATTCACCCCACATTTCATGTTTCACGCCCACCCGTTGTGTCCCGCCCCTGATCCACCCCCCCGTCTTATTGATGGTGGAGAGGCTTTCACCATTCGCAAGGTGTTGGATGTTTGCCGTCGGGGCCGTGGCCTCCAATACCTCGTGGATTGGGAGGGCTATAGTCCCGAGGAAAGAAGCTGGATTCCTTCTCGATTCATCCTAGATAAGGACTTGATTAAGGACTTCCATGTTGTTAGACCTGTGCCTCCTGTGAAAACGCCAAGAGGCTTCCATAGGGGGGGGGGGGTACTGTTATGTTTTGCAACGTTTGTTCTGTTTGTTTTTGTATTTTATTATTTTCTCATTACGTTTTATTCACGTCTGTTTCCCCGTCTGTCTGTGTTCCTTGTTTTTCGATAATCCACTCCTCGTCTTTGTTATTGCACTATTCGGGTGATTTTGACTTTACAGATTTTTTGCCTTATTTTCCTATCTCGTTTACGTCCTTCTTTCTTTCTAACACTCTGTACATATTAGCTAGGTGTATATCGTACTAACCTATTAATCTACTAACATTAGGGATTTAGATTTAGTTACTAACATTTACTAATTACTAATTATCTCACGTTTCTATCTACTGCTATCATTCTCTCTCGTTGTTCTATCCCTGTACGCTTCTCTCTTTTCGCTTTATCTGCACGCAGATTCTTTCTATGCGCTCCTCCCCTTCGAACTGTGCACGTGTCTACCTGCTATTCCAGGTTGTTTATTTTCAGTGTGTTTATGTGCTTCCCAGTCCATGTCTTTTGTCTCCCCTCGTTATTGTATTAGTGATCCCTATCATTCTCACCTGTGTTCTTGCCCTTCTCTCCTCCCAGTCACACCTGATTCCTATTGTGTTTCCCTTCCCCGCTTGTATTTAAGTTCCCTGTTTGCTTTCAGTCTGCGTCAGAACGTTGATCATCATTCACTGTGCCGATTGTATGTAAGCCAGAGTTTGTTTGTATTTTCCGAGACACCCCTTCTGATTGACTTCGAGTTTTGCCTTCCGATTTTGTTTGTTTGCGCCTGGGTCCTTGTCCAGACATCATACTACTAACATTATGAGCAAACCTACAACAATAAAATATGTATACAGTTCTCCTCAACACACAGCACTCATGTTTCAAAATGATAGCTAGCTAGCTAGCTACTAATATTATTTTGCTTTTCAAGAATGCACCTGCTAAATGTCGTTTAGTGTTCCATCCAAACTTCAGTCCCTCCCATTTTTCAAAATAACTTGTTTCCATTTTAATCCAAATGTCGACATTACAGGCAGGGCCCGGCGCTTATTTCAAAATGTGGTTGCCCGATCAGGCCAGCACTAGTCAGCACTAGTAACCCTAACCCTAACTCGAATGGCCAAGATGGTAGCCCAAAAGCTCCTATCACCACGTTAGAGTGTTGTAGAACTAATATGTAATACATCTAAAGATCAATGAATGAACCATGGATCAACCCTATGCAGTGGCATGTAGGTAGCCCCAGGTCCGTTGGGTAATCATGTTCGTGGTAAACTGAGACTGCCAAACTTGTTTGAGTTGAGTTTGAACAAAGTGTGGTGATTATTAATTGTTCAAATTAACTATGGTGTGCTTTTTTCCATTAGTTATAACCTTATTTATTTTTTAGAAAAAGACAGGACATTCAAATGAGCATCATTTAAATTTCACAGGTTGGAAAACCAAGCAACCAGTCCAGTGGCAATTACGATTACGATTAAAGCAGAAATGTGTGGCCTATTTAAAATAAGTTATATTGTTCAGCAGTCCATTGTTGGGTTCATTATCCCTCTGAAGAGTTTGAATTAGGCTGTTTGAGAGAAGATTTTAACCCTAAGCAACCTGTCCATGCCCTGTGGTGAGTAGCCTACATGTTGTTTGAAGTACAGTAGACCAACATAGCTACAGTACTGTAGCAGGTGTCAAAGCTATGTGCAGGAAAACCTTGTTTGGTGCCTTACTTCTAGTTAGACAGCTTTATTATTCTCATCTAAGAAAGCTTGCCAACAAGCACGTAAAAACAGTATTTTTCTGGTTAGCTAGCAATAAGTGAGAAAATTATTAGCTAGCTAATTAATGTTACCTAGCATTAATACACAGTCACAAAATGACATGAGAGTGGTGAGTACATCGTTTGAAGTAGACTAACATAGTTACAGTACCATAGCAGGTATCAAAGCATTGTGTGTTGGAAGCCCTGTCAGCGCATATGTCAAAATAATGGTTGAGGTGCTCGTGTCTTTTCCATCTTTTTTGGCTTTTGCTAACCATTATCTCTCACTTAAAGTATTGTTTTGGGGTTTAATTATACATATGAGAATAAAAGAGTTGTATTATTTGTAACAATATTACTGTATAACACAACATTTTGTGTGCATTCTCTAATATTAGCATTCCTGTTGTTGATAGTATATAGATATATTTGATGTGTATTTATAGTAAAGCTGAGACCAAAAAATCTTGATAAAGATAAACCAAATATTGATAAGTGAGCAACCATATCCATATTTGTGTGTCATTATTTGCCAAATAAATCTTCTGCTCTATACAAAACACTCCTGAAGACATGAGTCATTTTCAGCACAATTAGAGCTAGCCAGTTAATGAATCTGAGATTAGCAAAAACACTGACCTATACTAGACAAATGGTGGAAAGTGCATACAGTTTGGCGAGCTACCTAGCTAGCATCTACCCAATGCTAAAGATGTTCTAGCCACTTCTTTACCTTGTTCAACTTGTGTCTGCTTTGGTCTTTGTGTGATGGACTGAAATGGATAGCTAGCTAGCCAGATTAACAAGTGTGCATACAAGTCAGCTAACTCCCTAGTTTGCAAGTTTGCTAGCTAGCTACCTAGCTAACTCTTCTGTCTTTTAGTATCCACATTAGCTTGAAAATTGTGATCTTGTACATATGTATAGACAAAAGAAGTGACTAGCTGTACATTGTAAACCACAATATTAACTAATATGATACCAATGAATAAATCCATTCCCTAGGCATTCACATCCTTCAGTTTCTGTCAAAATACATGTTACTTAATAGTTAGCCCTCAGAAAACGTAGATTGTGTGTCAATTCTTGTGATGCCAAGTACAGGATTTTCTAATATGCTATTAATATAAATTTGATATTTTTTACAGAAATGTATTATGTGAACAAATTCTTTATTTTTGCAGTATCAAGTTTTGAACAAAGTATCTATTTTTGTAGCAATAGTAGCAATTGTATAAATTACACTAACATAAATTCTATAATTATGAAAACTGTCTCTATATATGTATATTTTTTTATTAAGTCTGTTTGTTGTAGAAAACATATAACTACATAATATATAATAAATAAATAAAATAACTTCTAAGCTTGGGATACTACATAGATATCCTCATATTGTTTGTTTGTGTAAATTGCGTAAATGTATAAATGTTGTACTTTATATAATCTTAATCATAGGCCGAGAGTTGTGTAAGGCTAGGGAAAGCTTAGCCTTCCCCTGGCCATGGCGATTTATATATGTATACAATTAAACACAAATATACAGTATATATATATATTGTAGCACAACCAAGGGTGTGGGGTTTCCACTCTGCCAATAATCGATAACTTAATCAATGACAGTTCAAAAGCAAAACGAGATTTATTAATTACAGCGGAGGTTTTGGCAGAAGAAAATGCCGCTCCCGTGGCAGGGAAATTCGGCTTGCAACAAATGTCACTGGAAATACCACAAACTTTTGTTCTCGTTGTTGTGCTGTCCATGATCCAATTCCGTTGTCTTTGTCCGTTCCGGGGTAAATCCTTTGTCATCGCCTTCGTCTAATCCGTTGTCGTTTTATCCAAAAAGAATCCGTCCGATTGCCACAAATAATAATCCCAAACCAAAACTTGACGCCATAGCACGCACCTACCCAGGCGCTACACACCCTCCCCCTCAGCTCCAACCCGGAGGAGGGAGCGGCCTGGCACCACAGGGCTTCTCTCTGCGAGAGGGCGTCCGCGTTGCCATGGTTGATGCCGGACCTGAGGAGCACATCAAAATTAAAAGGTTGTAAGGACAGAAACCAGCGGGTCACTCTCGTGTTACTCTCGCGATTCCTTGACATCCAAACCAACGGGGCATGATCTGTTACTAATTTGAATTTTCTCCCTAATAGATAATAACAGAGTGTCTCCAGTGCCCATTTGTGCTCCAGTGCTCCAGTCTCTCTCGGTAGAAGCTTACGGCTTATGTACATCACGGGGTGTTCCTCACCCCCCTGTACTTGAGACAGGACTGCCCCGATTCCAGTCTCCGATGCATCCGTCTGGACCAGCAGGGGTTTTTGGAAGTTCGGAGTGACCAGCACCGGTCCACAACAGAGCGCGGCCTTGAGGTGCTAGAATGCGGTTTCCTCTGTCTCGGTCCACTCCACCTGTCGCGGCAAGTTTTTCTTGGTCAGGTCGGTCAATGGGCTAGCCAGGGATGCAAAGTTGGGGATAAATCGCCTGTAATAACTGGCCAGCCCGATGAACGTACGCACCTGTTCCTGTGTCGTCGGGCGGGGACAGTTCCGGATTGATTCGATTTTGGCCGCTTGGGGCTTGACCAACCCTCAGCCAATGGTGTAGCCCAGGTACTCTGCCTCCTGAAGCCACAGGTGGCACTTCTGGGAGTTTGCTGTCAGCCCTGCCCCTCTTAGGGCGTGCAGCACCTCTTGCATCTGTCTGAGATGGGTCCCCCAGTCTTCTCCATGGATGACGATGTCGTCCAGGTACGCGGCAACATACTTTCAATGAGGACACAGTACTTGATCCATCATCTGCTGGAAGGTGGGAGGCGCCCTGTGCAACCCGAATAGCAGTTTCCGGTATTGATACAGGCCATCCGGGGTAGCGAACGCCGTCTTCTCCCTAGACTCCCGTGTCAGGAGCACCTGCCAGTACCCCTTCGTCAGGTCCAGCATGCTGATGTACCTGGCTGTCCCGAGCCGCTCGATCAGCTCATCTACCCTAGGCATGGGGTATGCATCAAATTTTGAGACCTCATTCAGTTTTCTAAAATCGTTACAGAACCTGATTGTTCCATCAGGCTTGGGGACCAGGACTATGGGACTGCATCACTCACTGTGGGACTCCTCTATGATCCCGGCCGCCAACATCGCCTGTACTTCATGGCGCACCGATTCACGCCGTGCCTCTGGAATGCGGTACGGCCGCTGTGTTACCTTGACTCCCGGGGGAGTGACAATGTGGTGTTCAATGACGTCGGTCTCCCCCGGGTCTACCGAGAAGACATCTCGATGGCGGCCCACCAGTTCCTGTAGTTCCTGTCGTTGAGCCATGCTCAGTTGCTCCCCTAGCAGAACCTTCTGGTCCGTCTGGCTGGCTGTAAAACACAGCTGCGGTCCACCCTTTGGGACCTGGTCACTGACATGCCACTGTTTCAGTGGTGGGCCGTCAGGGCCTGCAAGGCCTTCTCTGCTGGCCTAAAAAATATCTGACTCACAGACTGATGTTAATTATATTTTGTCCATGAATACTTATTAAATAATTCCAAATGGTCTGTCCGCTTCCTTTCATAGCTGTTCCCCTGGTTGCGCTGCATCCAGACGTGTATTTTCCTTTCGGAGGTCTTCTCAACCCCCAAGTGCGCCCCCAGCACGTGCGCATGCATCAACTTTAAGACAGTGTTTACCATGGAGTGTGGTACTAACAGCTGCTGTATCTCACGCCCTTCACTCATGACTATGTGGTATAATATTCTTTTGAATGCCAAAATGAGGGTACGTTTGGTTGCTTACCCCCTCCATGAGCATCCCGTCGACCACCGTGACATGTTGGAAGGCATGTCTCAGATTTTGGTCCTCCAGTTGTGCCGTCCCAAACCGTCCCATCAAGGGCGGGGACTCTGGCGCCTCCTCGTGGCCCATCGGGAACAATTCCTCCCATGTCGGCTCTTCCTCCATGGGGTTGGCCTCGGCAGTGCCGGCCTCTGATGGCCCCTCTGCTGACGGTTGCGGGTCCGCTCCCTGGAATCCGCACAGTCGGGCGGCCTCGACCGCTTCGGATTTGGACTCCACCTCCGCACAGGGGGGCGGACCCGCGCCCTGCCTCTTCCCCTTTTTGGCCACGTCTTCCCCTCTTTGGCCACGTCCCTCTTCTCCCCTTCCCCGCCCCTGTCCAGAGCTGGGGAAAGATTGGACAATCCCGTCCCAGCATCTTCTCAGGTTGAAGTTCCATCTGGGTGTACTCGGGGCAGGCCAGGGTCACCGGGCGTCGCCTTGCCAACTTCTTGGCTTCGAATGGTAGGGAGCGCAAAAATTTGTCGATGACAAATTGTTCCATTGGCGTTAGGGCGGCCGGTTCCGTGGTCATCCAGTTCTTGGCCAAGCGGATCAGGTCGTGCATCTGGGCTCGGGGCGGTAAGGTGGCGTCGAATGTCCAATTGTGGAATTTTTGTGCCTGGTCGATGAGGCTGTGCCCTGCGCGACGCAGAATTTCCCTCTTCAGGATGGTGTAGTCCGCGGCCTGGTACGTGTGCCGGGCTGCCCCGGACAGGAATGGAGCTATCAACCCGGCCCATTGCCCTGGAGCCCACCCTTCTCGAGTCGCCGTTCCCTCAAAGGTTTGGAGGTACGCCTCAACGTCATCCTCCGCGGTCATCTTCACAATGAACGCACTGGGGTTTGGTCGGGGGATTGCGGTAGCTGACAGCCGCGCTACTTCCTGGCGCAGAAGGGTTGTCTGCTGCCGCTGCTTGTCAAGCAGCGCTTGGTTGTGCGCCAGCTGCGCAGCGTGACTTTTCTCCAGCTGTCTAATGAGTGGCTCCATTTCACGCTGTACAGAATAAGTTATTTATTAAATGGCGTAATAGTTGCCCGCATTCTCCACCACACGTAGCGCAACCAAAGGTGTGGGGTTTCCACTCTGCCAATAATCGATAACTTAATCAATGAACAATTGCAAAATGGAGACAGTTCAAAAGCAAAACGAGATTTATTAATTACAGTGGAGGTTTCTGCGGAAGGAAATGTCGCTCCCGTGGCAGGGAAATTCGGCTTGCAACAAATGTCACTGGAAATACAACAATGTCCACAAACTTTCCTTCTCGTTGTTGTGCTGTCTGTGATCCAATTCTGTTGTCTTTGTCCGTTCCAGGGTAAATCCTTTGTCGTCGTCGTTGTCCAATCCGTTGTCGTTTTATCCAAAAAGAATCCGTCCGATTGCCACAAATAATAATCCCAAACAAAAACTTTCAAAAGAACAAAGCGGTGTTAATTCAAACGCGGTCTTTTCTCCCAAACAAAACTATTTATCTCTCTCTCGCCAAACTCTCGCCCACACAATATAGTACCTACATATATATATATATATATATATATATATATATAAACAATTAAATACAAATGCTAGCCATAGAGGATTCGAGGTGGAGTTAGCTCACTTAATCTACTGCCTACTGCGGAGGACGTAACTAAACTGGCCAGCTGCAGCCACTAACGTTAGTTAGCTAGCTTGTTCAGTGCTCCAGTCTTATCCAACAACGCATTGTCCTGTCAGTGAAGCGGAGGTCAACAACCTAGCCATGTTACGCTGAAAGCTGAAGGATTCATCATGGAGCCATTCTGGACACACTCTCTGTTAATGTCAATAAAAAGTGTTGTAAATTATGTGTGAGAATTAATAAGCAAGCCTTATGTTACAACTGGCAAAAATTCAGTAAGTACATTTAAATTCAATTCCACGTGCAGACAGACCACAAAATTGTATCACATTCATTTCTACACAACTAGTGCAAATTAGCCTTCTCTTTAAATTGCATTAAAAAACAGCGGGAATATCTGTCAATAAAGCACAACCTGTGCATAATCCTATTCTGACTCTGCTCCCAGTCAGCAAGGCAATGTGGCACATTAAAGTTTCCGGTAAAATGGCATTTGCACTATTGCTTTAACTTCCATTACTGCACTTGTAGTTGCAGGCCTCTAAACTAAACATTTTCTTCTGAATTGTTCTGTTGGGGAGTTGCCTTTTGGTCATCCTGCGTAGGCAGACAGAGTGGGGCCATCATTGGTGGGTTTTATTGCTCTGCTCTGCCAAGGAACTTGGGTGTGGTAAGCCAGCGCCACAAACCACAACTTCTACCTATGAGCTGGAAATTATGGATCATGGAGAAAATAATTATGGCCCAGCACATTAAAGCGGAGGTCAACATGGTATGATTGGCCATGTCACTTGGTAGCAATGTTCTTGAGCATGTTATGCTGCTCCAAATATCAGCTCAACCAACATCTGTATAAACAAGGCTGGCTTCTCCAGGCCCTACTGATCTTTGATATCACAACGATTCTCAACATGAGAGGAGCATATCAATGGCGACCTTGAAAAGATATCTTGTGGTAGTAAGGGGGGGTCTGAACCTGACTTGCTCTGGATCTTCCCCCAAATTGTAAATTAATCATGTATGGGCTAAGAAGGGAGGGAGCCAGCCCCCCTTCCAAACACTTAAAGTGTGGCCTGGGGCCTGTCCCACGAAGGAAGTTAGCTACACAAAGCCTAACAAAGGCAATTATGGCTAAGCTCTCTCACGACGGTGGCTATCAACTTGCTCTGTCAACCCTGTTTTTTACGATCAAGCTATGAGCGCATGCACACAAAATGGGCAACGTTTGTAACACATAGCCAATTGCATGCAACATGGACAGATCCAGAGCACTGTCTCGCAAAGCAGGATTGGTGGGTTAGCAAGCTAACTTTGGGCTTAACCCTGGGTGTTCGGTCTCATGACTAGAGTGGCCATACATCCGGTTGGCCACCCTAAGCACTCTGTCCGGCACGATCCTCTGCCGGACGCCCATTTGTCCTCCTTTTGAAGTCGACTAGAAAAGCACTCAATTGTTCATTAAATCATGGGTCCTCAACCACCGGGCCGCACAGAAATAATAAAAACGTTTTAATTTTAATTTTATTTCCATTTTATTGACTATCGCAGTCTGCAGGGTGTTTTATTTTGAAAAATGAGCACTTCCGTCTGTGCCTCTTTTCCGTGCACTTGTCTCTGTTTTTTCCATGCACCGCCCCCCGGTCCGTGAAAAAAAAACAGCCCGTGGTGCAAAAAAAGGTTGGGAACCGCTGCATTAAATCACTGTTTGAAGATTCAAACATGCTTCTTATTGGTTTATGTATTTGCCAAATAACAAATTGCCTGTCATTGGTCTAATAAATGTCAACAAATACCACGCTTTAATATGACGTTCTTACGTACACTATGGGCGCGAGCACAAACCACGTGATTCGTCTTTTAGTGCTATCGGAAAGAGTTCGGTGCTATCATAGCCAGCCCTGCAAAATTCTGAAAGGAAGACTTCATAGAACACAGAGTGGTCAAAAGAGCACAGATTTATTTATGAAAGCAGAAAAGACGATTATCATGCCTTCTGTACGGTGTATGTGATGATGTGAGGTGGTCGTCAGCAGCCAAGAAAAGGGTGCTATCGAACAAAATGCTATTGTGAGTACACATTTTCAATCTCAGTTAGTCTGTATAAGTTATGGTTTTAAATTGGTCATATAATTACATGTTAAATTGCTGCTGCCTTAAGTGTCCTCCATTCTGGGTTTTGGAAATGGCCACCCTACTCACGATTCCATTTAACTTGAATCTTTCACTTTTATTGATGAAATTGGTCATTAAATAGGCTTCTTTGTCTATGTATTACTGAAATATCATAAAGAAAGATAAATTATAAAGAAACTAACATAAATTGGTTGCGAATACTATTTTAAGTAAGTAAAACAAAAATGTTTGAAATTAGTAATAGCATTACAAAGAGTTACTATGATTTCATAATTGCAGTTTTGTTTTTTAAATAATGAATTGATGAGAAATACTATTTAAAGGGCCAAAATGCTGTAAAGTCCAAACTTGCAATGGCGGACCTTGCGCTATTAGAGGAATTGGCAAGATCGCATTTTCAGGGATCGGTCTGACTTTTTTGCAGAGGATGACTATTGGCTCATGAGCCGGTTCCGATTCCCTAGAACCCTTCTATTGAGGCCGTGCAACATCTTAGAGCCAGACTTAACAAGGCAAACAAGAAGATCTTATGCGATTTCCTTTTGATTGAAACAAACTGCCAAAAGAGCCAAACGTCCTCAGAAATGTTCGTTTTTGCAGCTAGGTATATAGCTCCAAATCCAAGGACGCTCTAAATCCAAGAACAACAACTGTGAACACGGATTTGGAGCACCTAAACTAACGATCCATCATTGTTATGGATGGGGCTGAAAAAAATCTGCCACAGTCAATTTTTACCTGTCATTATATTTGTTACATGCTGACCGATGTTCAAACATTTCCATTGCATTTGGGGATGTTCATCGGTAGTTGTAACCTTCTTAATGTCAACAAATTTAATAAGTGTGCAAGTCTCATTCTTTCAATTCTTATATGCCACTTGACTCAGCACCTTATGCTAAGGCTTTTTTGAGTCTGAGTGCATAGGTTTATTATGTTACTGACAATTTATAAAGAAACAGAAATAGAAAAGACATTAAATGGCCCAATTAGCCATTTCATTCAACATTTTGGGTTGAGTCTAAAATAGCAAACAATAGAAAACAAACACCAAAACACAGGCTTACATATGCAGTGCCCCTTTAAAGTAAAAAAAAGAGTCACTTTTGTTGCCTTACAGCCTGAAATTAAAACATATTAAATCAGACTTTTTCCACCTTTATTAAACTAGAATAACTCGGATTGATAGGTCTACACCCCGCTTATCACACCAATTGTAAACTAGCTCAGGGGGAACTAATCACATCCCAGATCACACACCAAACGAACTGGCTTCTACCTGTGTTCAATTGTAATGATTCTGATTACTTCAGAATAAAAGCAGCTATTCCTAGAGGATTCCACTGCTGGGTAGTGCATTTCAGATTAAAGAATCCAGCATGAGCAACAAGGAGCTTTGAAAAGAAACTCTGGGATAAAGTTGTGGAAAGGCACATATCAGGAAATGGGTATAGAAAGATTTCAAAGGCCTTAAATATCCCATGGAGCATGGTCAGGCACGTGCACAGATAGGGCCCAAGGGGGGCTTGAGCCCCTGCCCTTTTGCCCTCAGAGTCAAAAAGTGCCCTTTTTTTGGCTGGTGTTAATTGTATTTAATTTTTTATTTATTTGTCATTGAAATTCTAGCAAATATAAAGAGGGAAATGTATAGTAGTATCCACGAAAAAATACACCTTATCAATTTAAAAAGGTCTCCGCTCTCCAACCCCCCCCGAATACAACTTGTCATGAAAAGCACCGCATTCCCAGCCCCAGTTCGGTTACGGTGAATGATATCACTCAGGTAGGCACTGTTTTAATTATGAAACCACGATTAAACAACACTTACTTACTTTTATGTTATATATCCGTTAAAAAAACTATGAAGTAGGTCAGTAGGACTAGCTACCTTCACGCTGTAGTTTTGTTATTACTAGCCTCGGTACTCGCAAGCAAGTAAGCTAGTCTAATTATCATTAAAACAATGTTATCTCTCGTCATGCAGGACAACTTACAAATATGCAATTAATTTTGGAAGCAGGTACTTACGTTTTGCATAGTTTTGCTAGTTTAGTGTAGTCACCCCTTTTTATTTATAGCCAGTTTTCTAAAAACGTGATGTTTAAAAGTGTATTATTGTTTGGGCATGTAGCAGTGTTTCCCTGTTAAAATAAACGTTTCAATCAATCAATCAATCAATCCATCCATTTTGATTGGGAAGTAAGAAGCAGCATAAACACTGCTAGAAGAGGCAAATACACCTGTCTCCAATGAAAGGCAAAATACTTCTCACCTCCCTGACCCTGGATCAGTTTTTCAGCCATATGCATAGATGTAACAACTATATAAGAGTGTGTTTAAGTAGTGTGTCTATGTGTGCGTGCATGCATGCATTTTTTTATATAATATAATACTGGTTTCATTTCCTCTCAGTGTGATGCTCAAAAACATGTTACTAAAATCAAACTGTAGTTCAGTAGTTGTACCATATGTCTCATTTATAAAAGATATGCAGTGTAACAAAATGATACAGAACATGAAAACAGAAGGAAGTTTTGAAACCCAAATTCAGGGGGCTTGTGTATCAAGCATGTCAGAGTAGGACTGCTGATCTAGAATCTTATCATTACTTATAATGAAAGGTAAAACAGGTCCCAGGTTCTTTCTCAAAGAAATCACTGATCTAATGTGACTGAATTGGTCTAAACAACTGAACACTGACTGACTGCATTACTTACACTGACTGACTTGCATTACTACATCAAATCTGTGGTTTCTTCATGGAATAATGTGTTTCAGTAGAATTTAAACAGGTCCCATGTTATGAACATAGTGTGTGATTATGGATGGCGGCGGTGTGGGAATAGTGCGCGTCGGTGGGGTGAGTGTCCTTTTTTTTGCTTGAGCCCCTGCCCCCCAAAATGTCTGTGCACGGCCCTGAGCATGGTCAAGACCATAATTAAGAAGTGGGAGGTGCATTGCGCCACCAAGACCGTGCCTAGATCAGGCCATCTGTCCAAGCTGGATGATTGAGCAAGACGGAGACTGATCAGAGAGGCTCGCAAGAGGCCAAAGGCAACTATGAAGGAGCTACTGGACTTTATGGCAAAGAGTGGTCAATGTGTGCATGTGTCAACAATACAGAAAACTCCACAATTCTGGTCTGTATGTTCGGCCACTACAGACCATAGAATGTTCCCCTACTTGGTTTGAGAGTCTCCCACATGCCTTCTGGCAAACTCCAAGCAAGATTTCACATCAGTTTTCTTCAACAACGGCTTTCTTTTTGCTACCCTCCCATAAAGTGCAGATTTGTGAAGCGCCCAGACTGTTGTCCCATGGACAGTTTCTCCCATCTCTGCCATGGAAGACTAACTCTGTCAGAGTTGCTATACACTTCTTGGTGGCCTCCATAACAAGTGCCCTTCACACACAGATGCTCAGTTTTGGAGGATGGCCTGTTCTCTCCGGGGGATATTTAATGTCTTTGAATTCTTCTTATATCCTAACCCTGATTGGTGTATTTGAATAATTGGTTTTGTTTTAAATGTTCTTTGGTCTTCAAGATGAAGTTCTTGTTTGGAAATGCATTAACCATATGTGGGACCTCTCACAGACCGGTGAATTTAATTCCAAATCATTTTATACACCTTAATTGTACACAGGTGGGCACAAAATCAAATAATTGTGTGACTTCTGAAGACAATTGATTGCATCAGAGTGTATTTAGGTGTGCCTTAGCAAAGGGGTGAATAGTTATGGAATCTATTGAGTCCTACAGATGAACAACCATATATGTGAATTTTTTTCCATTTTCAAATAATCAGATATTAAATTTTTTTGGCCTATATATGACATAATTAGCTTTTTCTCTGCAACCTTCTGTGGTGTCCCCAGGGGTTGGGCGACACACACACAGATCTTGCAGAGGGCGTAGGCAAGTTTAAGAACACGGAGGCAGTATTCAAAAACAAAACAATGATTTATTAACAAACTCTTGACAAACACAAAACAAAGGGTGGGGTCTTCAGGGGAATACAAGCACACAAAGTCCACAATCCTTAGCTCGTTGTCAATGTCCAATCCAATTCCAAAATCCAGTTCCAAGTCCACAATCCAGTCCGTAGTCAATATTGAAAAGGGGGTCCTCACACAATCCGATTCCAAACGCAAAACACTCCAACAATCACTCTCTCTCCAAATACTGGCTGGTCAATAGACTTCACAGTACTCTCTCCAAATCCCAAACACATTCCTACTCCTTTCTTCAAACCACCCTACTCCTTTCAACATGTGCTGGGAGTCCTTTAAATAGGCCTTGAAATGGCCTTCAGCTGGTCATTAGCTCCATTGCCTTCACTCCGTTCAGGTGTGACTGTGGCCTGCTGGGAAATGTAGTGTTTTGGCTCCCCTGTGTCAAAGGACCCGGCAGCCATTTCCTTGTGCAGCCCCTTGGGCTGCCACACACCCTCCTCCTCAGCTCTGACCTCGGGAGGGCTGAGCAGCCTATGTCCAGCGGCCACCAGGAGGGCCCCCCTCTCCAGGTCCACTCAGGCAGTGCTCCACCAGAATCAAACGTCCAGATTCCATCTCCATTCATCACCTGAAACAGTATCTGGCAGACATTAGTGAGTGATGCAAGTTGCTCACCTTGTTTGCCACCAACTGGCCATAGGTGGGTACTGGCTCTGGGGTCCAAGGACGGAGCGGTCACCGCTCCTGCTCTGGTCTTCACCAGCCCTCCATGCCTCCTCCGGTACACTTTGTGCCGTTTCGGAATCCAGTGTCCACGCTTCAGCCTTTTCTTCCACATCCCTTTTGCTTCCAGGGAGTCAAGTTCAGCATCCAGTGAAAAAGATTTCCTCAGAGTAAATTTTATTCCTGGATTTATTTTCCACATTTGCCTCAAAATCCCCTTTCCCTAGCCATTTCCTAGGGTCATCTGAGGACCATCTATCCCGCTCCGACTCCAATGTCTGGTCGTCATCTCCTCTCAGCTCCACTGGCTGTGAGGCCTCCACCTGCGTGCAAGCGTCTTTGGTGACAGGAACACATTTTGTACACTGAAGTTCCTCACTCACCTCTTCCAGTCACCTTTGCAGATCAAGCAGAGTTGTGGTTTGAATTTTTAAAACCTTGCAACAAGATTTCTCTATGGCCCGCTGCTGGGCTTCTTTTTGGTCCAGCCTCTCAGTTAAGACCTGCACTTCCTCTCACAGTAGAGGGAGCTCTTTGTTTCTCTTCTGTTCGGTCAGGAGGGCTGTAGAGGCGGTTCGGTGAAGTTCTTGCAACGCAAAAATATTTTCTTCTTGTTGTAAAGCAAGAGCTTTCCCTTGCTCCAACTGTGTCTCCAGCTCCTGCCTTCCCTTGCTCTCCTGCTCCACTCGGCTCCGGAGTTGCTCCGCCTCGGACGCATGGTTCTCCGCTGCTTTCCTCAGCTCCACCTCCTTCTGCTCAAGCCTGGTCTGTACATCCTCCAAGGCCCTGGCATACTCCTCTTTGGCCTGGTCCTGGGACTCCTGGATGTCCAGACACTGCCGATTCTTTCCTTCCAACATCTTGGATAGGGTTCTCACCTTTTCTTCCAGCGCCCGGTTGTGGGCCTCTACCCGCCTCACTTCATTGACAAGGGATGCATTCTCCTTTTCCAGCTCCCCAGCCATGATTCCCAGCACTCTCAGGGAGTCACAGTGCTCCTCCTTCAACTTTACCACGGTCATCAGGTGGTGCTCCTCCAAGGTCCCCAACTCAGCCTTCATCTTGCACAGCTCAATCTGGGCACTCTGCTTCAGCTGTTGGACCTCACGGAGGGTGACTCGCCATCAGTCCTCCACCATGGCCGCCCGTCTCTTCAGTTTCTGCAGCTCTTCCATCGTAGAGTCCGTTGCAAAAACCAAACAAAAATCCTGCTGCACTACCTCCTCTTGCCTATATGTGCTGCCCTCTGCCCGCATTCTCCACCATATGTGGTGTCCCCAGGGGTTGGGCGACACACACAGATCTTGCAGAGGGCGTAGGCAAGTTTAAGAACACGGAGGAGGCAGTATTAAAAAACAAAACAATGATTTATTAACAAAATCTTGACAAACACAAAACAAAGGGTGGGGTCTTCAGGGGAATACAAGCACACAATGTCCAATCCAATTCCAAAATCCAGTTCCAAGTCCACAATCCAGTCCATAGTCGATATTCAAAAGGGGGTCTTCACACAATCCAATTCCAAACACAAAACACTCCAACAATCACTCTCTCCAAATACTGGCTGGTCAATAGACTTCACAGTACTCACTCTCCAAATCCCAAACACGTTCCTACTCCTTTCTTCAAACCACCCTACTCCTTTCAACATGTACTGGGAGCGAGTCATTTAAATAGGCCTTGAAATGGCCTTCAGCTGGTCGTTAGCTCCACTGCCTTCACCCCGTTCAGGTGTGACTGTAGCCTGCTGGGAAATGTAGTGTTTTGGCTCCCCTGTGTCGAAGGACCCGGGAGCCATTTCCTTGTGCAGCCCCTTGGGCTGCCACAATACTTAAAACACACTCATATATTTCTAATACCCAAATTTCTCCGACTTTGGTCAGCAGCGGACAAAGTTACAGCTTGGGCGTCCATTTTCGCTTGTGGTTATAAACGGTTATTCCCCGTGAGACTATTTTGTAATCTAAAATACTTGGCAGCAGTCGCGTGAAATATTGATTATACCACTTCATTATACAAAGTGGATATCAAATGACTATAAGTGACGTCTATGTCAATTTTCACAAAATTGGCGTTTATACGGTTCTTCGTTGCAACGGCTCAATTATTGTCTGTTTTTTATTGGTAAATAATTTTAAATATAATATAAATAAAACGTGCAAAAAGTCCAAGAGGGTGGTTTTATACCCACTGTACATAAATTATTATTCAGTTTTATCCTTAAGCAGGTTTAAAAGTAAATAAAAAAGAAATGTGAAATAGCAGGAACCTCTGACAAAGAGTCAAAGAGTCAGGAGCAGCCAAGAGAGCCACTCCTATTCACTATTAACATAAATTATCCAGTTTTATCCTCGAGTAGGTTCAAAAGTAAATAAAAAGGAAATCCGTATGAATTCCAAGCATTATTTATGTTTGTTAATCTAGCTGAGGTTGCCAGAGATAAGGCCGAACCAGCTCCTGTAATGAAAGGTAGAGACAGAATAATTGTGGCAGTGTTGCCTCCTCACCCAAGAGGCCACACAACTCCTGGTCCAGGCCCTGGTGATCTCACGTCTGGACTACTGCAATTCCTTGCTGGCAGGCCTACCGGCCTGTGCCATCAAGCCACTAGTCTAGAATGCTGCCGCACGTCTGGTGTTCAACCAGCCAAAGTTCACCCACGTCACCCCTCTACTCTCCTCTCTGCACTGGCTCCCCATCGCAACACGCATCAGATTCAAATCACTGGTGCTTGATTTTCAAGCAGCTAGAGGTACTGCTCCCCCATACCTCCAGTCACTCATCACTCCCTACACCCCAACCAAACCCCTCCGCTCCGCCTCCTCTGGCAAACTGACTGTCCCATCCCTCCGGGCGCCTGGCAGCCGCTCCTCGCGGTCTCGCCTCTTCTCTGTCCTGACACCTCGGTGGTGGAACGACCTTCCGCAATCAGTCAGGACCGCGGAATCACTTGCGATCTTCCGCAAGAGACTCAAAACCCACATTTTCACTCCACTCCACTACCACTGAATTCTGTGCATCTAGCTAATTGTCATCACCACTGCCTACTTGTTCAACACTATGTATCCCTGCTTACTCAATTTAAGAAAATCTTTAAAAAAAAAAAAAATAAATTACTGACCTTTTCCTTCCCAGTGTTACAGGTATGGTACGCAGCTGCCTGCAATGATGTCTATCGCTGTATTACTGCACTGATCTCTTGTGCAAACTATGATTGTTCCTACCATGTATTTATGCTCATCTTGTAAGTCGTTCTGGACAAGAGCGTCCGCTAAATGCTTAAAATGTAATGTAAATGCTTAGTTTGTAATTCCAGACAAGAAATGTGCAATAACTGCAGCATTCCAAACCCATTGCTTTGGAACATGTAGCTAACAGGCAAACAAATTTCCATAATGTATCATTGTTTTCAAGGGTTACAGAACATATATATTTTTTAACTGCTTGCAGACCAGGTTGGTTCAGTTTATGTTACACTGATGCAAACCCCTAAAACCTTTGAAATTTAGGTTTTGTGTTTCAGAATCTGAGGTTCCCAAAGAGAAGGCCAAACCAGCCCCTGTAAAGAAAGGTACTGATGTTGGATTTGGATAATAATTTGTCAAGTAAATATTGTACACACATATTGCCGTCTATTGTTAAATATTGATAATTTAATATTGATATCTAATATGTAGTATCTGTCTGTGTGCTAAATGTCTAAAATTGCTATTTTTCCCATTGTGTTTCTCAGAGCCTGAGGTTATTAAAGAGAAGGCCAGACAAATAAACTAATAAATAAAAATAAAAACATGTAAAAGGACATTTGAGGTGACAAAGGTGAAAATGAAAGAACATTTAAAAATGGTACATTTTGCCTAAGAAATCATTGTTGATCATATCATATTCCTGAGTTTGCCTCATTTTACTCATCCCATTTGGCTGTGGTAATTTGTAAAATAAACACTATGCAAGCACGTTTTTACTCGTTTTTCTTTTATTTGTTTCAGAGCCTGAGGCTGCCAAGGAGAAGGCTAAGCCAGCTCCTGTAAAGAAAGGTACTTGTGTGGTATTTGCCATTTTTCTGTTTGTTTTTTTGTATTTTCTACAACCTATCAACCTTACCATTACATCATGCATTACATCAATTTTTAAAATGATTGTAAAAGTTCACCATTTGCTGAAGCTTGAGGGCAATTTACATTTTCAGTGTCTACTAAATAAGTAATTAAAACCTGGGATTCCCAAAGAGATGGTCAAACCAATCCCTGTTTTAAGTATATATTTTTCATATTATCATTAGCCATGATATCTTGGAGGCATGAGATTTTATTCTATTTCATTTTTTAATAGACCCAAAGGTTGCCAAGGAGAACGGCAAACCAGCCCATGTAAAGAAAGGTGCTGATATTGCTGTAATTGTGTTCACTGTGAGAGTGCGTCAGAAGCCTGTTATTACACCTGCACCTCTTCCTTATGTGCACTATAAAGGTTTATGAAACTATGCTGAACAAAACCTCTAAAACCTTTTTTGTCTTTTAGAGCCAGAGGCTGCCAAAGAGAAGACCAAACCTCCTGTACAGAAAGGTACTGATGTTCAATTTGCCATTCTACCATATGGTAATTTTTCATATAAACACTGTGCCAGTGCATCATCTATCCTTTCTAAACATGGATCAAGTTTTATAATTATGTGCATGTGCAACATACAGAATATAAAAGTACTCTTTTCTTGACTGATTCAGAACCTGAGATTTTCAAGAAGGCCAAACCAGCTCCTGTAATAAAAGGTCATTATAGTTTTAGTTTTTTTCCATATAAATACTGTCATCTCTTTGGACTGGCAACCATTCTGTTTTCTATATAACTGTGAGAGAACTATGTTTGAAGTAATATGTGTATATACAGTATAAATACATTATATATATATAGTATACAGTATATACAGTATATACGTAGTGTTGTACGAGGCTTGGGTTGACATTTGTGGACTGCTTTTTTGAGTTCAAACAACAAATGTTCAATTGGATTCAGGTCTGGAGACTGAGATAGCCACTTCAGGACATTGATGTTGTGCTCTGTCAACCATTTCTTAGTTGCTTTGGATTTATGTTTGGGATCATTGTCTTGTTGGAAGTTCCATCTGCGGCCAAGGTGTAGCTTCCTGGCAGAGGGAACAAGGTTTTTGGACAAAATGTCTTGGTACATGCTGGAGTTCATGGTTCCGTTTAGTTTAATAAGGGCCTCAGGGCCTGTGGATGCAAAACAACCCCAAAGCATTAAAGATCCACCACCATGTTTCACCGTAGAAATGAGGTGCTTTTCAATATTACTTGCATTCTTTGCACGCCAAACATAACGCTGATGTGCATGTCCAAAAAGCTTGACACGGTTCCAATTGTAGTTCAGATGTAGTTTGGCGAATTCAAGATGCCTTTTTTGGTGAATTGTCTTCAAAAGAGACTTCCTCCTTGCAACTCTGCTATAAAGGCCATTGTCATGTAGGCATCATCAAATGGTAACTTTAGACACCTTGTAAACCCAAGATGCCAGGTTGTTTTGGAGATCTTGAACTGTACCCCTTGGACTTATTTTTGCCTCTCAAGCCATCTGTCTCACTACACATGGGGGAAAGATAGACTTGCGTCCTCTACCTGGCAGGTTAGCCACTGTTCAGTCGGTCTCGGCAACATGGGAGTGGCAGGGTTGCCTTTGTTTTTCCATGTTGTGGAGGCCTTTGGAGCAGTGAAACTTTCCAGGGGCAGGTTTGGCACTCTCGCAGGAGTGTGAACGAGAGTGTGAACTGCGAGAGTGTGAACTGTTGCCCCGGACGGTTGTTCCAAAGGCCATAATTGATAATCGTTATTCAATCAGTTCATTAGTCTGGAATTGGTGTGTGTGCGTGCGTGCGTGGTGTTATCATATGTGAGTGAAGTACGGTTAAGTGTTTGGTTTTCCCTGCAAGGGGGTTTCCGTGTCGGAGGACGTGGAGTTTGTGTGTGTATGTTTGTCTACAGTGATTGAGTAGAGTGCTTCCTGTGTGTCTGGGAAAGAGAGGCGCACTGTCTGCCTCTCTCTCTGTGTGTTTGCGTTAAGAGACCTCGCACTGGGGCAGTGGAGTGTTTCTGGACAATGCCCCCAGAACTCTCACTGTGATGAGTGGCGTGGTCTCTGTGTGTTTGTGTCAACAGAGGACTTGGACTGAAAAGTTTGAGTGTCTCTGTGTGCATGGGTTTGGGAAGCACTTGAAAAGTCACTGAATATGTGTGTGCCTGGTGAGGTTATAGTGGAACTCCGGACTGAAAAGGCACGGTGTCCTGTTGATTGGTGTTAAATGTGGATGCATGGAAGCGGTGTGGAAAGCCGTTGACTGTCGGTTTGTTGTGTGTTCCCCCGAAAGGGGATTCCCCCTTGGAGGAGGCGGGCTTTCATGTAGTGTTGTTTATTTTAGTTTGTTATTTTTGTTAATTGTTTTTGCCCGAAAGCTTTGCAGCAAGTGTTTTTGTTTGTTTTATTGAACCTGCTCTCCCACTGTTTCACTCTCCTGGGTCTGGGGGAGAGTGAGAAAAATAAAGCTCCGGTCCGTAGACCGGCAAACCCCACTCGTCTGCCAGTTCTTACTATCGGCTGCTCTGCTCCAGTCCAGGGATTGTCACCTGGCGTGTGACAATATTATTTTAAAATATATTTTATTATTATTTCAGAACCTGAGGTTACCAAGGAAAAGGCAAAACCAGCTCCTGTGATAAAAGGTAAATACAACTTAATAAAATAAATTACCCCTGCATTTGAAACCATTTGAAAACACAGTATGCGCTAAGGAATGCATTGGGAATGTGCTGTAAACTCATTTTGAAGACAATTTCAATGCGTTAAACAGAACAGTTCAGTTTCAGTTCATTGGAAGTGTAGGGCCAGATTCACTAAGGATATAATCGCAGCGCAAAAACAGATGCTATGTTGTGGCTCTTTTGCTGTCGCAGATACCGACACATTGAAAACCAACTAAGACTGGTTCTAATTATGCAATCAAAGAAACGTAACACCCTGTTTCGCAATTTTGCAGTTGGCGACACCTATAAAATAGCAGGCACAAGTTGTGAGGGAACTAAAAGAAAAAGCACACACGCACGCACGCACGCACATTAACCATAAACATTAATCAATAACTTTGCACACACACATACAACCATACACATGTGCACACACAAAGACATGTAACACCTTAATTTGCAGAGGAAGTAAACTAAAAAGTGGGGCTTTGTCTTTCAGAGGCTGAAGTCCCTAAAGAGAAGGCAAAACCAAAACCTATAAAGAAAGGTACTGATGGTGTATTGTCATTTTTCCAATACATCAAATACATATAGATTCCATGCAAGCAACAGCATGTTTTAGCATGGGAATAAAGACCTTTGAACTAATACATTCTCTTTTGCATGTAAATACATCCAAAGCAACTATTCTCATGTAGTGATGTGTACCATAGTGCAGAATTTAATCCTGATTGTGCCAAAGTTGACTATGGTGGGAGTCCCACTGGGTGACACACAATTGGCTATAGCAATGCACAGGGAGACAGGGAATTCCCTGCCTCATTGCTTAATAGAGACTCCTCTTGGTTGGTTGGGTGACTAAGGTTTGCCTGCACCAGCTGTGTAAGATGGACAGCTCAGCTGGTCGACTGCAAAGTTGCTGGCTTTACCTTTCAAATAATTCACGTGCTAGCCTGCGCCCTCCCAAATCTTACAGAGGATGTTACAGCGGTGGGACAGGCTGGGCATATTAAATTGGAAAATATTAATAAAAAAATGTAACCATTGGTGAAAAAGTCAAATTAAAAAAGAAGAGTAATTTCCCTTTTCTTGTTATGTACTGTATATCTGTTGATGGAAATCAAGAAAGAAAAACACAGAAAGGAATACATAAAGCAATAATCAAAACTTTCACCTTTTTGTTTGTCTTTCAGAATCAGAGGTTTCCAAAGAAAAGCTCAAACCAGCACCTGTAAAGAAAGGTAGATCATGTGATATGTTTTATTTTCCGATTTTCATACAAATATTGTGCAAGCACTCTGTGTGCAATGTTTTGTAAATAGCAGTTTTTTTTGTCTGAATCTGTGATTTTTGTCTGAATCTGTGAGTGCCCAGTATTCATATATATAATTAATTGTTTATTTTTATCAGAACCTGAGGTTCCTAAAGAGAAGGTTAAACCAACCCCTGTAAAGAAAGGTATTGATGTAATATGTAACTGTTTACTGAATCCCTGTTTTAAAAAATACACTGCATTTTACTTGACAGGTTGAAAATAATACATATATATTCATATGTGAGACTAAATTCAAAGTGGTTTTGTTTTTGTTTCAGAGCCTGAGGATCATAAAGAGAAGGCCAAACCAGCTCCTGTAAAGAAAGGTACAGATTGTTCTGTACTAGCAGTATTTCCAAATCCCTTCATTAAAATATAGACAATGGTTGTAAAGAGTTATTATTTACAGAAGCCAGGGTAAAATACTCAATTTTCAGTGTGTGAAATCCAGTTAAACTAAGCTGGACAAAATGTTTTTATCTTTCAGAGCCTGCAGTTTCCGAAGAGAAGGCCAAAGCAGCCCCCCCAAAGAAAGGTACTGTTGTAGTCTTTGCCCTTTTACTTTTCTTTTTTTTTAACCCTTTTTATAAAGCAATTTCCCAAATTGGAATTCCTAAACTTTTCTGTAGGTTAGTCTGCATGCAGACCAGTTGTGCCCTATAAATCAAAGGAGTCACTAATCCGAGACTACAACAATCCCATCAAATATGTGCCACCCCGCAGGGCTGCAGGCCACAGTGAACAATGGCATGGTTAGGATATGATACCACACCGTGGGGCACATCACTCACTGTTACCCAGTGTTTTAGGTGGATGAACCACCTGACAACCTCCAGTCTTTTTAATTTTCTTTTTGTAATGGTTTCAAACAATCAATGCACAAGAAAATTGTAATGTGATATATCTGTATGTGTCAGTTACAGAATAATGTCCTTGCTATAGTACAGCAATTACCTTGTTGAGTATCCTCAGGATCTGTTACAAGTGCTTAGAGATGGCAAGGGTTCCAGTTGTCAAAAGGGGATTGTCATAAACTCAAAAACACCATCAGGAGAAGAACAAGCAGAATTAATGCATATACTTTTTCGATGTACCTGCCTGAACATGAAGCTTAGTGTAGCAATGAGTTGTGCTTTACCCTGGTGGTCTATCACTTCACCTGCTTTGGGTCTGAGTATGCATCAAACCTCAACATTTAATCTAGCTTTATAAATGTTTTACAAAGTTTTATGGCTCTATAGTTTTTGAGAACCATCACGGTAGCGCCATCCTCCGTGGGATATCTTGAATGACTTCCACATTTCACATTAGCTTGGTTTTTAATGTTGAATATAATTCGTTATTTTCCCAGTTTGGTTGGAGAATATACCTTATTTCTGGTGCTCATTCATCTTTTAAATATGATGTACTGACAGTTTCAGGTTAACATCATAATTTTACCAGTTTTTTTTGTTAGGAAAATGTGTCTTTTGTTAGAAAATCATGTCCCATGTACAGTTTTTCCAACAGAATGCCATATCTGACTTTCCACAGCAGAGGGAGCCATTTTGCAGGCACATATCTAATCTGCAACAACCTTGCTAAATTTGAAGCCAAAAAAAAATGTAGTCCTTGTTTTTTTCCAATTTAGCCACCTTGAAATTCACTTGAAGGTGAAGGTCCCCTTTTTGGAACAAACATTTTAGTGCAATTTGCAAGATTGTAGTGAGCTATCAAAAATCTGAATTAATTAATGCGAGTACAACTGTGTGGCAAAGGATGGACCTTAACAAATCAGGTATGAGCCGCAACGTCTTAAAACCAGGCTTTGTGTTTCAGAATCTGAGGTTCCCAAAGAAAAGGCCAAACCAGCTGCTGTAAAGAAAGGTAATCTTTGTTTTATATTGCAATACCTGAAAGCCTCATTTATTTATTTATTTCCATATTTGCCCATATGCTGTGTATCTTGATAATATATTTAATTTTAATTTCCATAAGGGCTGGGAGCAGAATCTTATAAAAAATTATATATATACTGTACATGTATGTATGGCTGTAATGATTAATCTTTTAATCTGTCCGATTAATCAACGAATGCTTCAATCTCCAACCCATTTTTTGGAAAACAAATTCAGATTTTTAAATACATGTTAAATTAATTGTCCAATTGCCATTTTGAGCCTAAATACACTAGCTAATGTTAATTGCCATAAGAACAGTAGCTAATGGTAGATACAGCCATCATTTGACCAAAATGATTTTTAGCTAACCTTCTTGGTGCAGTAGGCATTGACAACTTACTAATATCCATGTGGAATTTGCTTTTAACTCATTTCCACCTTTGGCTTCTTGTTCTGCTAACCAAATTCTAAAATAATCTTTGTTAGTTCACTTTGTTAAGTAATTAAATTGCAATTAAAAAGGTTTCTACACGTGTTTCATATTAACATCAATATCAATACTTAACACTATTAATGGGCCCTATTTTCGTGCCGGCGCTAAGCGGCGTTATGACCTAGCACTTCATATTTCCCGCCTCCGCCGAGTTTGGCAATTTCGTGGTGCGCAATGAAGGCTTTTGGCAAATCGTCCAATCCATGGGTAACTTGCAAGCGTAATCAATTAAGCTAAAATCGATTTCACCACAGCTTGTGGTTATTCAATGCACAAAAGACTGAAGCCAGCAGGCCATCCATCGCTACCAGTAAGATACACCTGTTAAATAAATATATGTTTGTATGCACATTGTTTTTCTTATGTGAAAGGGTTTTATTCTTTCCATTTGCACTACAGAAAATGGAGTACATAATTGGACGCCGAAGGCGATACCCTGGGTTTGGTAGCCGGTGTTGGCCAGACGGCTATCAGTTCGGCTGTACATGCAGTTTCTTCCAGTCTTGTCATGCAAATTAGTTTATTACTTTTCCGACACCCGACAGCCAGCAGAGAACTAAACAGGATTTTTATACACAATGTGGATTCCCTGGGGCCATTGACTGCACACATGTGCAGTTGCACGCACTATCTGATCACGGTATCATTTATGTGAATCGGAAGGGGGTCCACTCCATTAATATCCAGGTGGTTTGTGATGCACACTCCAGGGTGACGCATGTAGGCCTACTGCATGACGAACATAAATGAAACAGGCCTAGTTGCAGTTGTGAGTTTTTTTATTTATTGCTTCCATTTAACAATTACATTAAATTAGAAGAAAATAAACATTGTTTTTTAAGTTGGAAAGCCTACAAATAAGGGAAAAAAGAGATGGTAAATTAAAACACTTTCTTTTAACAATGTAGGTCTCAAAATATAAACTCAAATCATGAAAATAACAAATTAATGTGCGCCTTGATTTCCCCCTCTGAACTTTTCCGCACCTCCTGCACAAGCAAATCGCTTTCCTCTTTTGAGAAGTGCTCCTGGCGCAGCCGCGCAAAACTGTCATCCATGTCAGGAAATTGCCAATTTGCTATTGCATTGGCACACTGGTATTTCAAGGGATAGAAAATAGGTGTTCTGATTGGCCATTATGAAACCAAACCCCCACCACACCCACGTGTATTTTTTAAATAAGTTCATCCAACCTCTTTTACAACTGCGCCAGAGGTGCGCTCTCGTCCTAAATCACGAAATTACCGATAGGTTTCTAAAGTAACATGAGGTACATCAGAAACAGAAAAACATTATAAAATATATAGCTGTAGCTGGTGTTTTGCCACTCAAGTTAAGAAGTTGTTTGCACTATGTACTTCAGACACGTTTCCCTTATAAGGTGAATAGAAATGGATAAATTCATTGAAACGAATGGCAGAATAAAAAATATATACTTTCATCCAATTAATTTACCATTTAATTCAACTGATTAAATCAAAATCAAAAATCATTTATATACATATGTGGATTTTAGTTATCTGTAGCTTACTTGTTAAAGTGCATCTAGTCACATTACATTTGGATTGGAATAGAACTGAAGCATCCTGAAGATAAATTATTATCTTATTTGTTCAAGGGAAATGTGCTCTACTGAAACTTTTCATGAAATAAATGTAGATTGTGTTCCTATTCTATCTTCAGAAAAGCAATCATTTTGAATGCTACCAATATATTTTAAAACCATTGCAAAACCAGTATTAATAATTCATTAGCATATTAGTATTACATTCCCTCATAAATCCCCCCAAATCATGCATATTTCATGCTTATTAACTCTATATTAAATGTTTAAAATTATAATAAATAACCATAAACTGTTTTTAAAAGGTAATATTTAACTGGAGCTTTTTCTTGCAGAGCCTGAAGTTTCCAAAGAAAATGTCAAACCAGCACCTGTAAAGAAAGGTACAGATGGTGCCATATTGCCCTTTTCCATCAATGACATACAGTTCACATAATGACATCACATGTTATACACTTACGAAAGTCTAGCTTAATACACCATTTTAATGTGGGTGGTTCATGCTGTAAGCAACAATACAAAACATTTTACATTTAATTTATCCAACAGAGACTGAGGTTGCCAAAGAGAAGGCCAAACCTGAGTCTGTGAAGAAAGGTGCTGGTGTAGTCTTTGCCTTTTTTATCTTTGAATTAAAAATTGTACACTGTGCAAGTACCATATAATGGATTCCTTGTAATTTGCATTTATTATATACATTTACCTGTGAATGCCTTACATCTGAAGCATACATTTGTTTAAATTATTTTTTGTTTCTATTAGAGCCTGAGGTTCCCAAAGATAAGGTCAAGCCAGCTCCTGTAAATAAAGGAGTATATATAGGAATGAATATGAATATATGAATACTTTACATTATAATATATATTTAGTAAATGACTGTATATATTGTGGATTTCATACTTATGTATTTGAAGAATACTATTTCTTATTTGGTTGTTTCAGAGCCTGCATTTCCCAAAGAGAAGGCCAAGCCAGCCCCTGCAAAGAAAGGTACTGATGGTGTCATTTTACTGTTTTTGATAACAATAACTGCAGGTATTCCATGGTGAGCTCTGTTGTAGTGATGAATCAGGGTGTACTCCGGTGTGCAGTCAGTTCCAGGGACATCACTTTGTGTTGAACATCAGGGGGATGATCTGTCTGGGTTCTCCTTCAGCAAAATTGTACATGATGAGACTTAAAACTACAGCATCCTAGTGATTTCTGAGTGGTAAAACAGAGAAAATAAAACAATCTTATGGGCAAAGGTAGCTTAGTTTTGTTGTTACTTAGTTTGTTGTGCCCATTGCACAATCATGCACTGCTCTGCTGTAAGAGTTGTGGTGTCCCTTGGGGTTGGGCGACACTCACAGACCTTGCAGAGGGTGTACGCAAGTTAAATAACCCAGAGGAGGCTGTATTACAAACAAAACAATACTTTATTACATGTAGCTTGACCAAACACAAAAAGGCCAGGGTATTCAGGGGAATCCAAAAACACAAAGTCCACAATCCTTACAGGAATACACCCTGGACAGGTCGCCAATCCATCGCAGGGCATCCGTAATCCAGCCAATTCTTTGGACTCGTACCTGCCCCACACAGAAAGGCCCCCGGCCTGGATTAGGATACCACAGCATGCTAACTGTTCAAAATGATGAGCTGTTATTGTCAACAGAATTCAGATTAGGCAAACAGGGTAACAGAGCCTGCCACATCATCAGATGGAATTCATTAAAGGCATCATATAAGATGTAAATACATATTTTTCTTTAGTACACACTATTTCATTTCATTTCACCTATTTACATAGCATCATGGTCTCAATAAGGGTTTGCAACTCGTGGTCATAACTGCATCATTTTTACCCTGTGGAGTTTCTTGAGCACCTGGCAGTAAGCTAGGTTGCTTAGACCTGGCTAGAGCCATGCTCACATTATTGTTTTTTAATCAGTGGCAGTGTTGCCTACTAATGTTTGCTGATCTTTGGCTACTTCAGAGTATTTGTGGTACTCTGGTTAGAGAACGCTGCATATGAACCACATGTTTGTGGTGGGTGGTAGTAGAGAGAAGCAAAAAAAACACATCTGTCTAAAATGTCAAAAGAACATAGCAAAATGGTAACTTAAATTTACAATGTTTAGGTAGGTTGCAGATAAGAATCTGTGTGTTTGCAAACTCGAACGAATTCCAATTGCAATTAGGAACAGTAGCCTAATAATGTGTCAGTCTAACTGGGTAGCCTACTGGGTGGGTACGCAACCAATAGCCAATACCAAATAGCAAGGCAAACAGTGTCAGCCAAAAATATGTTACGAGGATCTGTCTTCCCACGATCCAGCTCTGGAACTGGGACTCTGGCCAACCTCAGACCCTTTGTAAAGAAAGGTACAGATGTAGCCTCTGGTGTTTGACTTTTTCCTAATGATCAAATTTACATGTGTTTGTGTGTGTGTGTGTGTATTAGTGGTGAAACTGCTAAAAAAACAAAAACCTTTTTAAACAATTTTTGTCTTTCAGAGCCTGAGGTTCCCAAGGAGAAGGCCAAACCAGCTCCTGTGAAGAAAGGTATTGATGTGTTTCATTTGGTTATTCTACACTACTTATAAAAGCCTGATGAAACCACCCTTTCTCAGTGGGTGTGTGTGCATAGGAAACAATGCTAAACAAGCCTTTTTTTTAAAAACCTCAGAGTCTGAGGTTCCTGAGGAGAAAGCCAAACCTGCTCCTGTGAAGAAAGGTACTGATGTAGTCTCATCATTTCACCTTTTCCTTGCTATCAAATTAACACATGTTCATATGTATGTAACAGGTATGACCTGTGACAGTGCTCGGCCACACCCCTACCTGGAGCTAGGTCGGCCCTTTAAATACGCACTTCCCTTTTGAATCAAGGAGCCCGCAAATTCATTGTTTGGTGTTCTCTCACTGTGTTTCTTTGTCCTCGCTGGAAGAGTTGTGCTGGTTATGTGAGGGTGGATGGTGATAGGCGCCACTCGCAGAAACCCCAGGGGATCAAAAAGTCAAACTGAAACAGTCTGACCACTAGCTCTGATAAACAGAGAAATTTGGGAAGACGATAACAAGGGAGGAACGGAAAATCTCACCCAACGGGTGGTTACTCCGAATGTCTGAAAACGCAAAGGCTATGAGAGCCAAACGAACAAGTTTGTAACCTGAACCAGTCGAAACGACTGAACAAAAGCAACCTGAGTCAAAGCTCCGACTAGCGGGCAAGGTTATTTTTTATAGGTACAACTAAATAAGTTTGTATGTTAAGACACGAGTTTCCCAAAACAATAAAGGCTAGGAGAGCCGAGAGAACATGATTGTAACCCGGAAACAGTCGAACAGACTGAACAACAGGAACCCGAACGAAAAGCGCTTAATAGCGAGCAGGGTTCTTATTGTAGGTACAATTACATATGTTCTTTTGTTTACATAACACCCAAAAGTTCTGTGTGTCCGAAAACGTGAAAAGGCTAGGAGAGCCAACAGAACAAGTTGATAACATGGTAAGACCTGACCCACAAGTTCTGAAAGTCCGAAAACTTGAAACGGTTAAGGAGGACCGATAGAACAACAGGGTTCTACTTGACCCACATCTGACATCCCAAAACTCAAAACGGTTTAAGGGGAACCGACAGAACAACAGGGCACAACTTGACCCACATCTGAACGTCCAACAAACTCGAAACGATTAAGGGGAACCGACAGAACAACAGGGTAAGACCTATACCAAAATTTCTGAGCGTCCTAAAACGCGGAGGGGCTAGGAGAGCCGCTAGAACCATATTGTAACCTGAAAACAGTCGAAGCGACTGAACAAAAGAAACCTAACGAAAAGCTCCTAACCACGAGCAAGGTTTCTAACGTAGGTCCAATTAAACAGTTATGAAAAGTTCTGAGCGTCCTAAAACGCGGAGGGGCTAGGAGAGCCGCCAGAACCATATTGTAACCCGAAAACAGTCGAAGCCACTGAACAAAAGAAACCTAATGAAAAGCTCCTAACCACGAGCAAGGTTTCTAATGTAGGTCCAATTAAACAGTTATGAAAAGTTCTGAGCGTCCTAAAACACGGAGGGGCTAGGAGAGCCGCCAGAACCATATTGTAACCCGAAAACAGTCGAAGCGACTGAACAAAAGAAACCTAATGAAAAGCTCCTAACCACGAGCAAAGTTTCTAATGTAGGTACAATTAAACAGTTATGAGAAGACCTTAACCAAAACTCTGACTGTCCAAAACGTGAAAGGCAGTTAGCCAAAAGAACCAGTTAGTAACCCGAAACAGTCGAACCGACTGAAACACAGAAACCCAACTAAAAGCTCTCGTAATGAGCAAGGGTCCTAATGAAGGTAAACTAAATAAGTTATTTCGTTAGACACAGAGTTTTCCCAAAACGTAAACGGCTAGGAGAGCCAAAAGAACAAGTTTGTAACCTGAAAGCAGTCGAACCGACTGACAAAAGAAACCAAACGAAAACTCCCATTAGAGAGCATGATTTCATAAAAGGTACAACTAGATAAGTTATTTCGTTTTTAAAAGGGATTGAATGGAGATGGTCATTTCTAAAGGAAGTCTTTGTGTGCGTCTTGAAAAAGACACACTACCTTACCGGCTAAAAATCGTAAAGATGGCTTACGATTTCGCCCCGATCAGAAACCCAGGTGCGGTTTAAATAGGGAGATAATTGAAAACTCGTACCACCTGGCGGTGAATCTGGGGAACAACCGTGACAGGTTATTCTTCGCTGGAAATGCTAATTCCGGTATGGCTTAACTCATTCTTTGGCAGCAATCCTGGTTAGTATAGCGATATACATGTACGTTGTAGGTTGCAATTGTCTCTCTCATAGCAGTTGCCTGGGTTGGCATACGTGCTCAGCGTGCACACATATTGCCTTACAAAATGTTTACAATCGTCGGTCCAGTAGCATTCTCCCGTGGCCGGCATTCGCAGCGCTCAGCGGGCACACTCATCGCCTTACAAAGCGCAGCTGCGTTGTGGGAAGGGGAGATCAGCCTGTAACTCCATTTTTAACACGCTTGTTAGACGCAGCTGCAGTATCTGGTGCACTACGTAGCCTATGCCCTGTGTAGCTACATTAAGACAAGGACTTGCCTGTATGGGTTACCATTTTGATCACTGTTTCTCCACTGCTAAAATAGTGTTAACACCAATGTAAGGCAGAGCACAATCATGATGATTATTTTGTTTGATATTTTTGTTAGTGGTTGTTTTGCCTAAACCAGCACCCCCCTTGCTTACCCCTTGTCCTAGATAGGAGCCTTGGCCCCCATTCTCTGCATCCCTGTAGGACACTAGGGTCCCAGCCCCTGGCTTTTTCCTCCACTCCTGGTTTCGGTTGCCTATTAGAGGGGTGTACTTTCCTTTGCAGTGCACAAAGATAATCACAACCCTTAAAGAGTGCCCATAGTGGGGTGTAGTCTATTTTGCTGTGTATCAAGATAATCACAACCCATAAAGAGTGCCCATAGTGGGGTGTATTCTATTTTGCTGTGTACCAAGATAATCACAACCTCTAAAGAGTGCCTATAACGGGGTGTAACCCACATTGCTGTACATAAAGATAATCACAATCCCTATAGATTGACGCCCTAGCCCCATCCCTTGTACTGCCCCCTTAATGCTTAGGTGGACTCCTGCAGGTGAGTGTTCTCCTGGGCCTTGCTCTGTCCTTACCCCCCCCTTCTTCCCTGTTTTAGTAAGGGAAGTAGTACCTCCCCTTTTCAGTTGGTTTCTTTTCAGTTCATTTGTTTTGTGCCTGCCAATCTATGGTGTCTTTATATCCCAACGCTCTGTCTCCAGTGAGCCTCTAAAAAAATGATAACCAAGCCAAGAGACAAATAAAGATATTTTGTATTTTTGTATTGCAGCCTCTGTCTAAGTTCATTTAATTGAACCTTCTTGTGTGGGGAAGTACTTACTAGGTCAGGATCTCTCACCTATTAAATGAGAGTGGCGTAGTCACTATCTTCATTGGTTAACTGCCAGGCTCAGCAGTCCTGGCGGGTTACATTTGACATAGTCAGCAGGATCTGGTGACACGGTAGCATTGTGGGAAAACAGTGGTTGTAGACTGGGAGGGGCAGCCGCAAGGGACCTGGACTGAAGACAGCAGGGACCTCATTGGCTGTTCCCTCACCCATTCCTGCCCTACACCACTCTTTCTAGGGTCATTTGGCCTCTGCTGTTTCTTTTTTTATTTTTTTTTATTTTTTTTTGTGTATTGTGTTTGTATTGCAGTGGATGCTAAAATGTCAAGTGAAGATTTAGCAGTACAATTGCGAACCTTGACAGAGCTTGTACAGCAACTCCACGAAGACAACCAGCAACTTAGGCAGGAGGTGGTGCAGAGGCCTGCTCCTCCCATCATAGATGATCAACAAGGTACTGGCTTAACATCCACCTCTACTACCATAAACAATCAATCACAAGGTACTGCTTCATCCCCGCCAGTGGCGACGGGTCATTATGTGTATATTCCTAGAGAAAGAAAGTGCCCTAGGTTTTCAGACAAGGCCTTTCAGGACCCCTTAGTGGTAGAAGAGTGGATAGAGGAGGCTCGTCGTTCTATGCGTGCGACCTATGTCACATGCAGAGCAAGTCTTGTTTGTATTTGACTTATTGGATGGGGAGGCAAAGGCTGAGGTTAAGTTTCGCCCATTTACCGAAAGGGATGACCCAAGTAAAAATGTTTATATACTCACTGATATGTTGCTCACAGTCATACATCACGTTACAGCAACACTTCTTCCAGCAACGGCAACTGCGAACTGCGAACCGCAACTGCGAACCGTTAACCCATCTCTGAATGAGAATCACAACACTTTTAGGTCATCGTTCGCGAATGGTTAACCTGGCTCTGAATGAGAATCACAACATTTTCAAGTCAACGTTTGCGAATGGTTAACCCGGCTCTGAATGAGAATCACAACATTTTTGAGTCATCGTTCGCCAGTAGGGGGGTTCCTATGTGCTCTGGAGAAGTGGTGACATACTGAATCAATTGAACGAATCGAAAGATGAGGGAACGAATCCTTCGCGAATGAGTTAGGAAAAATAATCGACCTTCCCATCGCAACTCTATAAATGCTGAAATTGTGCTCTTTTTTTCAAACGAAAAGTCTTCCAATTACAGACTTCAGTGTGTACACTTCATCAGTTATAAAACAGGGCTGTCTTTCAGCCTGAGGTTCCCAAAGAGCATGCTAAACTAGTCTTTGTAAAGAAAGGTAAATATGTCATATTTGCATAATTTCCTAAAACACATTGCACACTAGCGGCACGGTGGTGCAGTGGATAGCACTGTCGCCTCACAGCAAGAAGGTCTCGGGTTCGAATCCAGGCCGGGGCCTTTCTGTGCGGAGTTTGCATGTTCTCCCGTGTCCGCGTGGGTTTCCTCCGGGTACTCCCGGTTTCCTCCCACAGCCCAAAGACATGCACGTTAGGCTAATTGGAGAGTCTAAATTGCCCGTAGGTATGAGTGTGTGAGTGAATGGTGTGTGTGCCCTGCGATGGATTGGGACCTGTCCAGGGTGTATTCCTGCCTCTCGCCCAGAACGCATGCTGGGATAGGCTCCAGCCCCCCGCGACCCTGACCAGGAATAAGCGGCTTAGACAATGGATGGATGGATGGACATTGCACACTATGCGTTGTAAATAGTGTTGATGTTTTATGTCTTCAAGTGCCCTGTATTTGAATTCTAGTATTGTATTAATATTTGAATTTTTTGGTCAATTTCAGAGCCTGGGGTTCCCAAAGAGAAGGCCCAACCAGCACCTGTAAAGAAAGGTACTGATGTAGTATTTTCCTTCAGACAATTAAATTGTGGCTTAATAATACAATTAGCCACTCCAAAATTGGAAGAACAAGGGGTGAAAGCATTAAAAAATACAATGACTTCGTTTTTAAAAGGCTGTTCAAGTGATGCTTTTCAATGTGTGTTGTCCATAAGAGACATGGTTCATAGTATTTTTTCCACTTCAGAACCTGAGGTTCCCAAAGAGAAGGCAAAACCATCTACTGTAAAGAAAGGTATTTATATTGTCTTAGACTTTTTTTACTCCTTCCAGTTTTTCAAATAAACACACTTCAAGCACACTGTATACATTTTCTTCATTAAAAGAGTGAACTTTAAAAGGTTATTGTTTATTGTGTATTTTTCACACAATAATCAACAGTTACAAAAGCACAGGGATGGATGGGCTAATGATAAAAATGACTCTAAACATAAATAAGACTCCTAACATATTGTAATTAGTTTCATGGTTGGTTTGCTGAGTGGAAGTGAGAGAATGGCTTGCGACAGGGTCCCCACAAGTCATGGAATTTCACGAACAAGACATGTCTGAACGAATTGTTCGCGAACCGTTAACCCGTCTCTGAACGAGAATCACAACATTTTCAGGTCATCGTTCGTGAACGGTTAACCTGGCTCTGAATAAGAATCACAACATTTTCAAGTCATCGTTTGGAAATGGTTAACCCAGCTCTGAACGAAAATCACAAAATGTTCAAGTCATTGTTCACGAATGGTTAACCCGGCTCTGAATGAGAATCACAACATTTTTGAGTCATCGTTCGCCAGTAGGGGGGTTCCTATGCGCTCTGGAGAAGTGGTGATTACTGAATCAATTGAACGAATCGAAAGATGAGCAAACGAATCGTTCGTGAATGAGTTAGGAAAAATCATCGAAACTTCCCATCGCAACTCTATAAATGCTGAAATTGTGCTCTTTTTTTCAAACTAAAAGTCTTCCAATTGCAGACTTCAGTGTGTACACTTCATCAGTTATAAAACAGGGCTGTCTTTCAGCCTGAGGTTGCAAAGAGCATGCTAAACTAGTCTTTGTAAAGAAAGGTAAATATGTCATATTTGCATAATTTCCTAATACACATTGCACACTATGCATTGTAAATAGTGTTGATGTTTTATGTCTTCAAGTGCCCTGTATTTGAATTCTAGTATTGTATTAATATTGGAATTTTTTGTTCGATTTCAGAGCCTGAGGTTCCCAAAGAGAAGGCCCAACCAGCACCTGTAAAGAAAGGTACTGATGTAGTATTTTCCTTCAGACAATTAAATTGTGGCTTAATAATATTAGCCACTCCAAAATTGGAAGAACAAGGGGCGAAAGCATAAAAAAATACAATGACTTAATAAAAGGCTGTTCAAGTGATGCTTTTCAATGTGTGTTGTCCATAAGAGACATGGTTCATAGTATTTTTCCACTTCAGAACCTGAGGTTCCCAAAGAGAAGGCAAAACCATCTACTGTAAAGAAAGGTATTTATATTGTCTTAGACTTTTTTACTCCTTCCAGTTTTTCAAATAAACACACTTCAAGCACACTGTATACATTTTCTTCATTAAAAGAGTGAACTTTAAAAGGTTATTGTTTATTGTGTATTTTTCACACAATAATCAACAGTTACAAAAGCACAGGGATGGATGGGCTAATGATAAAAATGACTCTAAACATAAATAAGACTCCTAACATATTGTAATTAGTTTCATGGTTGGTTTGCTGAGTGGAAGTGAGAGAATGGCTTGCGACAGGGTCCCCACAAGTCATGGAATTTCACGAACAAGACATGTCTGAACGAATTGTTCGCGAACCGTTAACCCGTCTCTGAACGAGAATCACAACATTTTCAGGTCATCGTTCATGAACGGTTAACCTGGCTCTGAATAAGA
This sequence comes from Aldrovandia affinis, assembly GCA_029706075.1. Taxonomy (NCBI): domain Eukaryota; kingdom Metazoa; phylum Chordata; class Actinopteri; order Notacanthiformes; family Halosauridae; genus Aldrovandia; species Aldrovandia affinis. Next base: position 3,663,165 of record JAINUG010000092.1, on the reverse strand, counting down.
ATCACAACATTTTCAAGTCATCGTTTGGAAATGGTTAACCCGGCTCTGAACGAAAATCACAAAATGTTCAAGTCATTGTTCACGAATGGTTAACCCGGCTCTGAATGAGAATCACAACATTTTTGAGTCATCGTTCGCCAGTAGGGGGGTTCCTATGCGCTCTGGAGAAGTGGTGATTACTGAATCAATTGAACGAATCGAAAGATGAGCAAACGAATCGTTCGTGAATGAGTTAGGAAAAATCATCGAAACTTCCCATCGCAACTCTATAAATGCTGAAATTGTGCTCTTTTTTTCAAACTAAAAGTCTTCCAATTGCAGACTTCAGTGTGTACACTTCATCAGTTATAAAACAGGGCTGTCTTTCAGCCTGAGGTTGCCAAAGAGCATGCTAAACTAGTCTTTGTAAAGAAAGGTAAATATGTCATATTTGCATAATTTCCTAATACACATTGCACACTATGCATTGTAAATAGTGTTGATGTTTTATGTCTTCAAGTGCCCTGTATTTGAATTCTAGTATTGTATTAATATTGGAATTTTTTGTTCGATTTCAGAGCCTGAGGTTCCCAAAGAGAAGGCCCAACCAGCACCTGTAAAGAAAGGTACTGATGTAGTATTTTCCTTCAGACAATTAAATTGTGGCTTAATAATATTTAGCCACTCCAAAATTGGAAGAACAAGGGGCGAAAGCATTAAAAAATACAATGACTTAGTAAAAGGCTGTTCAAGTGATGCTTTTCAATGTGTGTTGTCCATAAGAGACATGGTTCATAGTATTTCTTCCACTTCAGAACCTTTGGTTCCCAAAGAGAAGGCAAAACCATCTACTGTAAAGAAAGGTATTTATATTGTCTTAGACTTTTTTACTCCTTCCAGTTTTTCAAATAAACACACTTCAAGCACACTGTATACATTTTCTTCATTAAAAGAGTGAACTTTAAAAGGTTATTGTTTATTGTGTATTTTCACACAATAATCAACAGTTACAAAAGCACAGGGATGGATGGGCTAATGATAAAAATGACTCTAAACATAAATAAGACTCCTAACATATTGTAATTAGTTTCATGGTTGGTTTGCTGAGTGGAAGTGAGAGAATGGCTTGCGACAGGGTCCCCACAAGTCATGGAATTTCACGAACAAGACATGTCTGAACGAATTGTTCGCGAACCGTTAACCCGTCTCTGAACGAGAATCACAACATTTTCAGGTCATCGTTCGTGAACGGTTAACCTGGCTCTGAATAAGAATCACAACATTTTCAAGTCATCGTTTGGAAATGGTTAACCCAGCTCTGAACGAAAATCACAAAATGTTCAAGTCATTGTTCACGAATGGTTAACCCGGCTCTGAATGAGAATCACAACATTTTTGAGTCATCGTTCGCCAGTAGGGGGGTTCCTATGCGCTCTGGAGAAGTGGTGATTACTGAATCAATTGAACGAATCGAAAGATGAGCAAACGAATCGTTCGTGAATGAGTTAGGAAAAATCATCGAAACTTCCCATCGCAACTCTATAAATGCTGAAATTGTGCTCTTTTTTTCAAACTAAAAGTCTTCCAATTGCAGACTTCAGTGTGTACACTTCATCAGTTATAAAACAGGGCTGTCTTTCAGCCTGAGGTTGCCAAAGAGCATGCTAAACTAGTCTTTGTAAAGAAAGGTAAATATGTCATATTTGCATAATTTCCTAATACACATTGCACACTATGCATTGTAAATAGTGTTGATGTTTTATGTCTTCAAGTGCCCTGTATTTGAATTCTAGTATTGTATTAATATTGGAATTTTTTGTTCGATTTCAGAGCCTGAGGTTCCCAAAGAGAAGGCCCAACCAGCACCTGTAAAGAAAGGTACTGATGTAGTATTTTCCTTCAGACAATTAAATTGTGGCTTAATAATACAATTAGCCACTCCAAAATTGGAAGAACAAGGGGCGAAAGCATTAAAAAATACAATGACTTAGTAAAAGGCTGTTCAAGTGATGCTTTTCAATGTGTGTTGTCCATAAGAGACATGGTTCATAGTATTTCTTCCACTTCAGAACCTTTGGTTCCCAAAGAGAAGGCAAAACCATCTACTGTAAAGAAAGGTATTTATATTGTCTTAGACTTTTTTTACTCCTTCCAGTTTTTCAAATAAACACACTTCAAGCACACTGTATACATTTTCTTCATTAAAAGAGTGAACTTTAAAAGGTTATTGTTTATTGTGTATTTTTCACACAATAATCAACAGTTACAAAAGCACAGGGATGGATGGGCGAATGATAAAAATGACTCTAAACATAAATAAGACTCCTAACATATTGTAATTAGTTTCATGGTTGGTTTGCTGAGTGGAAGTGAGAGAATGGCTTGCGACAGGGTCCCCACAAGTCATGGAATTTCACGAACAAGACATGTCTGAACGAATTGTTCGCGAACCGTTAACCCGTCTCTGAACGAATCACAACATTTTCAGGTCATCGTTCGTGAACGGTTAACCTGGCTCTGAATAAGAATCACAACATTTTCAAGTCATCGTTTGGAAATGGTTAACCCGCTCTGAACGAAAATCACAAAATGTTCAAGTCATTGTTCACGAATGGTTAACCCGGCTCTGAATGAGAATCACAACATTTTTTTGAGTCATCGTTAACAGTAGGGGGGTTCCTATGCACTCTGGAGAAGTGGTGATTACTGAATCAATTGAACGAATCGAAAGATGAGCAAACGAATCGCTCGTGAATGAGTTAGGAAAAAATCATCGAAACTTCCCATCGCAACTCTATAAATGCTGAAATTGTGCTCTTTTTTCAAACTAAAAGTCTTCCAATTGCAGACTTCAGTGTGTACACTTCATCAGTTATAAAACAGGGCTGTCTTTCAGCCTGAGGTTCCCAAAGAGCATGCTAAACTAGTCTTTGTAAAGAAAGGTAAATATGTCATATTTGCATAATTTCCTAAAACACATTGCACACTATGCGTTGTAAATAGTGTTGATGTTTTATGTCTTCAAGTGCCCTGTATTTGAATTCTAGTATTGTATTAATATTGGAATTTTTTGGTCAATTTCAGAGCCTGAGGTTCCCAAAGAGAAGGCCCAACCAGCACCTGTAAAGAAAGGTACTGATGTAGTATTTTCCTTCAGACAATTAAATTGTGGCTTAATAATACAATTAGCCACTCCAAAATTGGAAGAACAAGGGGCGAAAGCATTAAAAAATACAATGACTTAGTAAAAGGCTGTTCAAGTGATGCTTTTCAATGTGTGTTGTCCATAAGAGACATGGTTCATAGTATTTTTTCCACTTCAGAACCTGAGGTTCCCAAAGAGAAGGCAAAACCATCTACTGTAAAGAAAGGTATTTATATTGTCTTAGACTTTTTTTTACTCCTTCCAGTTTTTCAAATAAACACACTTCAAGCACACTGTATACATTTTCTTCATTAAAAGAGTGAATTTTTCACACAATAAACAACAGTTACAAAAGCACAGGGATGGATGGGCTAATGATAAAAATGACTCTAAACATAAATAAGACTCCTAACATATTATAATTAGTTTCATGGTTGGTTTGCTGAGTGGAAGTGAGAGAATGGCTTGCGACAGGGTCCCCACAAGTCATGGAATTTCACGAACAAGACATGTCTGAACAATTGTTCGCGAACTGTTAACCCGTCTCTGAACGAATCACAACATTTTCAGGTCATCGCTCGTGAACGGTTAACCTGGCTCTGAATAAGAATCACAACATTTTCAAGTCATCGTTTGCAAATGGTTAACCCGGCTCTGAACGAAAATCACAAAATGTTCAAGTCATTGTTCACAAATGGTTAACCTGGCTCTGAATGAGAATCACAACATTTTTGAGTCATCGTTCGCCAGTAGGGGGTCCCTATGCGCTCTGGAGAAGTGGTGATTACTGAATCAATTGAACGAATCGAAAGATGAGGGAACGAATCCTTCGCGAATGAGTTAGGAAAAATAATCGAACTTCCCATTGCAACTCTATAAATGCTGAAATTGTGCTCTTTTTTTCAAACTAAAAGTCTTCCAATTACAGACTTCAGTGTGTTCACTTCATCAGTTATAAAACAGGGCTGTCTTTCAGCCTGAGGTTTTGCCAAAGAAATATGTCATGCTAAACACATTTCAGTCTTTGTAAAGAAAGGTAAATATGTCATTCACTCATTTGCATAATTTCCTAATACACATTGCACACTATGCATTGTAAATAGTGTTGATGTTTTATGTCTTCAAGTGCCCTGTATTTGAATTCTAGTATTGTATTAATATTGGAATTTTTTGTTCGATTTCAGAGCCTGAGGTTCCCAAAGAGAAGGCCCAACCAGCACCTGTAAAGAAAGGTACTGATGTAGTATTTTCCTTCAGACAATTAAATTGTGGCTTAATAATACAATTAGCCACTCCAAAATTGGAAGAACAAGGGCTAAAGCATTAAAAATACAATGACTTAATAAAAGGCTGTTCAAGTGATGCTTTTCAATGTGTGTTGTCCATAAGAGACATGGTTCATAGTATTTTTCCACTTCAGAACCTGAGGTTCCCAAAGAGAAGGCAAAACCATCTACTGTAAAGAAAGGTATTTATATTGTCTTAGACTTTTTTTACTCCTTCCAGTTTTTCAAATAAACACACTTCAAGCACACTGTATACATTTTCTTCATTAAAAGAGTGAACTTTAAAATGTTATTGTTTATTGTGTATTTTTCACACAATAAAGAACAGTTACAAAAGCATGGGGATGGATGGGCTAATGATAAAAATGACTCTAAACATAAATAACACTCCTAACATATTATAGTTAGTTTCATGGTTGGTTTGCTGAGTGGAAGTGAGAGAATGGCTTGCGACAGGGACCCCACAAGTCATGGAATTTCACGAACAAGACATGTCTGAACAAATTGTTCAATTTAACCCGTCTCTGAACGAAATCACAACATTTTCAACCCGTTAACTCTCTGAATAAGAATCACAACATTTTCAGGTCATCGTTTGCAAATGGTTAACCCGGCTCTGAACGAAAATCACAAAATTTTCAAGTCATTGTTCACGAATGGTTAACCCGGCTCTGAATGAGAATCACAACATTTTTGAGTCATCGTTCGCCAGTAGGGGGTCCTATGTGCTCTGGAGAAGTGGTGATTACTGAATCAATTGAACGAATCGAAAGATGAGCAAACGAATCATTCGTGAATGAGTTAGGAAAAATAATCGAAACTTCCCATCTTAACTCTATAAATGCTGAAATTGTGCTCTTTTTTTCAAACTAAAAGTCTTCCAATTACAGACTTCAGTGTGTACACTTCATTAGTTATAAAACAGGGCTGTCTTTCAGCCTGAGGTTGCCAAAGAGCATGCTAAACCATTCTTTGTAAAGAAAGGTAAATATGTTATATTTGCATAATTTCCTAAAACACATTGCACACTATGTGTTGTAAATAGTGTTGATGTTTTATGTCTTCAAGTGCCCTGTATTTGAATTCCAGTATTGTATTAATATTGGAATTTTTTGATCGATTTCAGATCCTGAGGTTCCCAAAGAGAAGGCCCAACCAGCACCTGTAAAGAAAGGTACTGATGTAGTATTTTTCTTCAGACAATTAAATTGTGGCTTAATAATACAATTAGTCACTCCAAAATTGGAAGAACAAGGGGCGAAAGCATTAAAAAATACAATGACTTAGTAAAAGGCTGTTCAAGTGATGCTTTTCAATGTGTGTTGTCCATAAGAGACATGGTTCATCGTATTTTTTCCACTTCAGAACCTTTGGTTCCCAAAGAGAAGGCAAAACCATCTACTGTAAAGAAAGGTGCTTATATTGTCTTAGTCTTTTTTTACTCCTTCCAGTTTTTCAGATAAACACACTTCAAGCACACCGTATACATTTTCTTCATTAAAAGAGTGAACTTTAAAAGGTTATTGTTTATTGTGTATTTTTCACACAATAAACAACAGTTACAAAAGCATGGGGATGGATGGGCTAATGATAAAAATGACTCTAAACATAAATAACACTCCTAACATATTATAATTAGTTTCATGGTTGGTTTGCTGAGTGGAAGTGAGAGAATGGCTAGCGACAGGTAAGTCATGGAATTTCACATTTTGTTTGAAACTACAGGGCTAGTTCATCCCAAAATGAAACTTTCACATTTCATTTCTTACCTTTGGAATATTCATTTGACATGACCAAGGCTTCTGGTCCCAGATATCACTCTCTGAAGTTCAGGCAAATAATCCAAATGAATGGAAGTAATTTGCAACCAGAGGATTCTTATGATCCATCTAAGCTACTACTGAAATTTCTCATATGGAATATCAGAAATAAATAAAAAATGCAGCCTTTCGCAACAATGAGCCATTCTGGGGCTTTATGTGCAAGAGGAACCATATCCATAATGATAAAACCTGTTAAAATGCTTTATTTTCATGACAGACTGACTAACAAGCTATGGGTAATGCTCCATGCATAAACAATGTCACCAGAGCTTGTAGTTTAGAGCTGGGATAACTCGTGAGTGCTGAGCATTAGCCATAACTTGTTAGCCAGCTTCTCATGAAAGTTCTGTAACATGTCATCAGTTAAAATAAAATGTAATATTATACTGAATATTTTGTCTTTGTATCTATTGGCTGACCCTCATTTTGTGTGATACTAGTTTTGAATTATGTCATGTAAATTCAATCTGGTGTCATGGAATTTTAATTGATTCAAAGAGTGGGAACTCTACTATTAGAAGAAGAAAACTATGAGGCAATCTAAGCTTTTGAGTGAAGGTTTTGATACAATGCTTGTTTTTTAAATAAAAACAAGGTTATCTGTTCCTCATGCTTGGCCAACATTCAGTATCAAGAAGTACCCTAACATTTGCAGTAAACATTAATATCATTGCGCTTTCCACTAATATAAACATCCTAGGTATGGAAACATTGTAAGCTGTCGACCGCAATAAAAATAGAGTTTTAACATTTCATTCAGGATGGATGGATCCATTTTATTAAAACTATATGAAATTTCAACCCATGTTCTAAAAATGAATAGAGGATTCCCGGCACTTTGCTTTGCGCTGTGCCTAACACCCTGCAGCCGCAGCAAAATTAATGTTGTAATATGGCTTCTCATATTTGTATGCTATTTGCTCATGTGTAAGGTTAGTCTTTTCTTGTTTGTTTACTTATATACTTACAGTATATACACTACCGGTCAAAAGTTTTATAACACCCCCATTTTACATTTTTTACTGACATTTTTGAAGTTCAAGTCCAGTGAATAACCTGAAATGATACAAAGGTAAGCGGTAAACTGCCAGAGGTTTAAAAAAAAAGTTTAGGTTACCAAAAACTGAAAAATAATGTTCACTGGATATTCACTGGACTTGAACTGCTTCAATTTCAGTAAAAACAGGAAAATGGGGGCATTCTAAAACTTAGTACTTATATATTATAATCTCATATTCTGTTCAAATTCTTTCAGAACCCGAGGCTTCAAAAGAGAAGGCAAAACCAGGTCCTGTAAAGAAAGGTACTGATATTGATTCATAGCTTTTACGGTTAATCAAATGTGTACTGTACTGTACTCATTCTACAAATTTGTAAATGGAATTCAGTTTTCTATATATCTGAGTTCATTACATTTCCAGCATTGGCTTTTCTTATTTTTGTTTGTAACAGAGCCTGAGGTTCCCAAAGAGAAGGCCAAACCAGCCCCTGTAAAGAAAGGTACTGACGGTTCCATAACACCACTGTTACCTTTTCCATAAATTACAAATCAATATATTGTATTTTTGTACATATACATTCTAATATATGCTTTGTATTACAGTATGTATTTTTAATTTAAAATCTCTGTGACTGATCAGTATTATTTAGTATAAGGTCGGTCTCTTGTTGTTTTTGTTTCTTTCAGAACCCGAGGTTCACAAAGAGAAGGCCAAACCAGCTCCTGTAAAGAAAGGTAGATTGTGGTACAGCTTACTGTTGCTATAAATTAAGGCCCATCTCTCCTGGGAAGGATAACAATCAAGATCGTTCCGATTTCAAATGAATGAAAGTGCCTGCACTACAGTGATAAAACTTAGCTACAGTAATAACAATACATTGTTCAGATCACTCTCAGAGCAATTTCTAGAACACATCTTCTAATACAAAATATTTCCAACCAATCAGTGCTGTGCGCTGTCTGTACCAACAGCAAGCGCATGCTTGTTGATTGACAGGAGTGTACAACCATAAATATTTTTGTGTAGACCAGTGGTAGCTGGTGAGCTGGGAATAAAGAATGCTGAAATCGTACCTTTAAACCGATCATTGGTCTCATCCTGTTTTCATTTATTTTGCTTAATTAACAATGAACTTGTTAACAATGAACCAATGGCGAGTAGTCACAACGCTTCCTCTTAATTATGTCTGACGTTGTGGTGTTTTCTTTATTCACATTATGTAAGAAATGTGAATTACAATAAGGGGTTTAACTGAATCATTTCAAAGAATAGGCTGCACTTAACTTAAATCTCTCCATTAACTGTATACAGCACTAGCTTTGAGAAAACATGCAAGAAAATGTAACAAACAAACTTTTGTCCATTGAAAACTCTTCATGGTGCTTTTTCATGAGCATTAAACTGCCTGATCTGCACAGAGATAAGTCCATATTGAATTTGGGCACAGAGAAGTAAGAGTTAATTTACCCACAAGTTCAGATAATATGTAGATTAATGCTATACAATTCTGTGATTTATTAAAATATTCTATCACAAAATAAAAATCGGAAGCTATACCTATTGATATAGATGATTGAGATGATATAGTATATTGATTGATATTGTACACCTTGATAATTGATTGATACTCAAGGAATGTGAACAGAAACAGGTGGGGTTTAGCCTCCTTTAATTCAAGCCAACGAATAACTACTGGTGTAGACACTTGCAAATGATTTGTAGTTTATTGTTGTAGTTATCATTAAGGCTGGGTTTACACAGACAATAGGGTATGCATCAAAACCGCAGTTATGCCATTGTTTTGGCCAACGCAAGTTGCAATGCTCTGACCTCTGACGTACTAATGCGTCAACCAAGTTGAGCAACGCTCTGCCCTCTGACGTACTAATGCGTCAACCAATAGGAGTGGGAGCTGGAATTCAGTGGGTGGGCTTTCTGTTGTTTGCATTTTTTAAACAATATGGAGGAGAAACTAATTGCCGCTGTTTGCGTTCACCTGGTCCTATTTGATACATGCAGGCAAATTTATAAAGACAGCTCACAGTGAGCGCTCACCTGGCCCAGTGTGTGCACAGGTCTTTTGGGTTAGTATGAATTAAATATGTGCATTTATTTACCTTACAAAGCCTACGACTATACAGCAGTACATGATATGCGTGATTAGTGAAAATGTATCTTACAAAGATGAGGTTAGTTAACGTATATGCATCACTAGGATTTGATGAGTTAGCGAAAAATATTAATATTGACTTAGATCATAACCATGACCTTAGCTATGTTCTGTAATTCTGTTTGTCTTAATTATATGTCACTAAAGTTTCATTGTCTTGTTTTCCATATAAAACATAGCTACTGGGTAGCCTATTAGGTGCTGGGTACCCTATTAGCTAATGTTACTTCACCGCAAATGCAGTGCCCTCCGTAACTTAAATTATGGCAGCAATCACATGCTCCGACCACGGTCTCTGCCCATGAAACCACCAATGCATACCTATCCGTCAATCTGATGCAACTTTATTGTCCATGTGAACACAGCCTAAAGTTTTTAGTAGAGATGGGCCTTTACAATATATAGCCAGACTTTGAAAGTGCACCATTAGTATGCTCCTGTTAGAATGTGGCATTTGCAACATATACACTACGAGTCAAAAGTTTTAGAACACCCCCAGTTTCAATTTTTACTGAAATGTAAGCAGTTCAAATCCACTGAATAACCTGAAATGGTATAAAGGTAAGCGGTAAAGGTTTTTTTAAAAAAGTTTAGGTTACCAAAAACTTAAAAATCATGTAAATTATGAGTGAGTTATTAAAAAAGGCCCTTTTCAGGGAACAAGTAATGCGTTAAAGTGGGTTAACAATACTCTGTGCAAGTCACCGACTCTGGATCCAGCAAAAGGGCCCCAGACCATCATGCTTTCTCCTCCATGTTTGACAGTTGGTGTCACACACTGAGGAACCATCCTTTCGCCTACTCAACGGCCTAAAAAACCTTTTAAAATTTCAAAATTACATTTTTTTATTCATCTGTCCACAATACCTTCTTCCAGTCTTCAGTAGTCCACTGGCGGTGCTTCATGGCCCAGGCAAGCCTCTTTTTCTTATTTTGCCATCTTAGCAATGGCTTTCTTACTGACACTCGACCTGTCAAACCTGCAGCTCAAAGTTTTCTCTTCAGAGTTGAAACTGAGACTTCCTTACTTCAACCAGTGTTAAGCTGTGCTTGAAGCTGTTGACTCCTGTGAGCCGCCTATCATGTAAGCTGTTGACTCTCAGAAACGTGTCTTCTGATTTTGTTGTGTCCTGTCAGAGTTTCCTCCAGTTTCCAAATGCCCTTTGATGGTGTAGGAAACTACTCACTGACAATTTTTTACAATTATTTTTCAGTTTTTGGTAACCTAAACTTTTTATCTTGACCTCTGGCAGTTTACCACTTACCTTTGTACCATTTCAGGTTATTCACTGGACTTGAACTGCTTAAATTTCAGTAAAAACTGGAAAATGGGGGTGTTCTAAAACCTTTGACTGGTAGTGTATACTATAAATGTAGTGGATTATTATTGCATTTATGCTTTACATTCATCTGTAAATTTGGTACATTTGAAGCTTAAAATCTTCTCCTGTGTCTTGTTTCCGTCAGAATCAGAGGTTCCCAAGGAGAAGGCCAAACTAGCCCCTGTGAAGAAAGGTACTGGTGTTTGACCCTTTCCTATTTATCAAATAAATGATATAATCAATTGTATACTGTACTGTACTCATTCTACTTACAACTTCATTACCAGAAGAATTATCAGTGGAATTCATTTTTATGAATATATGAATTTATATCTGAGTTCACTACATTTCCAGTATTGGCTTTTCTTTCTATTTTTGTAATAGAGCCTGAGGTTCCCAAAGAGAAGGCCAAACCAGCTCCTGTACAGAAAGGTAGAGATGGTGCCTTTTAAGTATTAATACATTAAAAGTATTCCATTTGCAAAAGCCTGCTTGGATCCTTTTCAGTGTATGCTTTAAGCTAGTGATTAACAGGTGAAAATGTTTCAGACCTTGTTGTCTTAGTGGTTGCATAAGCCAGCATTTGGGATTATGTGTTCATTAGTTCTCCTTTACATTTTGCTGGTCAGTCATTAAAAACTGTCACTTTTATTTCAGAGCCTCATATGAAAGAGGAGAAGCCTGTTCAAGCACAAGGTGACTAATACTGCTACCTATAGTTTCTGTTCATCACTATCATCTCAGTATAGTGTGCACAACAACTCTAATGGTATTCCTTATATGTAAAGTAGAGCAGTGCCAATAAGTATTTAGCACATAGAGGACATCTTGCCATAACAGTGATGGACAATGTCATCATTTTTGTGTTGATGTTTTTTTCTCAAGCAGAACTCAAAAAGGAGAAACCTAAAGTAGAGAAGAAAAAAGGTAAACTTGCATGAAACCATAGAAACAGGAACATGGAACAGGGGTGACCTGGACAAGTGGGACGGGCTACACTTGAACCGGAGGGGTACAGATGCATTGGGCCAGCGTATGCTCAGGGTAGCGGAGGAATATTTAAACTAGGGACTGGGGGGCAGGGAGGGAAATTAGTAGTAGTAGTATTATGGATAGGGAGGTACAGACTGCCCAGATGGATACCAGGGCAGAGTATAATAAATCTGAGGATATAATTAATAAAGATTTTTTGGATCATAATGTGAATAGAGGTGGTTCGGCACAGTTATGTGTGGAGGGGAAGGACAACGTAAGTGTGAGTAAGGCTCTGAAGCTCATGTGTTTAAATGCGAGAAGCATACGTTTTGGAACTGGAGGCTGTCATGTTGAATGGGGGTTATGACATTGTGGGGACACGGCTTGGCGCAGCAGATGGGGATGAATATAATGTAGAGGGGTACAAATTGTTTAGGAAGGTTAGAACTAATAAAAGAGGAGGGGGAGTGGCCCTTTATGTGAAAGACAATCTTAATGTGCAGGAAATTCCAGGTATAAACTCATTAGTTTCTTGTGAGGACATCTGGATTAGATTACTGGGAGATCATGAGAAGGGCCTTAATATAGGAGTATGCTATAGACCTCCAGCTTCAGACAGTAACATAAATAGTACGCTCTTTGGTAACATAAAACAAACCTGTGCTGAAGGAGAGACTATAATAATGGGTGACTTCAATTACCCCTCTATTAATTGGGAGATAGTGACAGGTCAGGGCAAATATGAAGAGGAGTTTTTAGATATGGTCAATGATTGCTTTTTGGTACAGTCTGTTACTCAGCCTACAAGAGGGAAATCAATACTGGATCTGGTTTTGTGTAACAATCCTGATAGAATTTGCAGCACAGAGGTTGGAGGACCACTAGGGGCAAGTGACCATAGTGCAGTTATTTTTGATATTCTAGAATTTTTTATTTTAGACGAGCTGACTTTAATAAAATGAGAGAGAATTTAAGTAATATAGATTGGGTAAAACTTCTAAATTGCAGAATTGTGAATGAAAAATTGACTATATTTAAAAGGGTTATTGTAGATGTACAGTGTAAATTCATCCCCAAAGTAAGGAAAAATAGGATGAAAAAACAGTCTCCGCAGTGGATGACTAAATCTTTACGGGAGATTTTGAGGCAAAAGAAGCAACTGTACAGAGTATATAAAAAGGATAATTCTGAGAGAAACAAGTTAGATTATTGTAATATGCGGGCTAAGGCTAAAAAGGAAATAAGATCAGCTAAAAGGCGGTTTGAAATTAAAATTTCTCAAGAGTAATCCTAAGAAGTTTTTTCAATATTGTAGTAGAATATAATATATAATATATTATAAAGGATATTGCTAACACACTAAACAGTTACTTTGTTGAGAGCTTTACTAGAGAAGAGGTTATAAATATGCCTAAATGTATAGACAAGGTACAGAATGTTTTGGAGGACTTTGAGATAAGTACTACAAAAACTACAAAAACTTCAGACAAATAAGGCAGCAGGCCCGGATGGCATATATCCCAGAGTACTCAAAGAACTAGGGGAAATTATATATAAAACATTGACAGATATTTTTATTCAATCCATAATCACTGGAGAAATACCAGATGACTGGAAGCAGGGTAGTATAATTCCAATATATAAGAAGGGGGACCGTACTGACCCAGGGAACTATAGGCCTGTCAGTTTAACTTGCATCGCCAACATGATTTTCTCAAAGGGAGGTCATTCCTAACGAACCTCCTGGACCTTTTTTGAAGAGGCTACAAAGTGTTGACCTGAACCAGGATTTTTATATTTTTGGACTTTCAGAAAGCATTTGACAAGGTACCACATGAGAGGCGTATTGCTAAAATGAATTCAGTAGGAATTGCAGGAGTAGTTTCAGAGTGGATTCATAATTGGCTGCAAGGGCAAATACAAAGAGTGGGGCCGTATCTGACCTCGGTGCTGTGGGCAGTGGTGTCCCGCAGGGATCAGTGCTGGGACCTCTGCTCTTCCTTATTTACATAAATGATCTTGATATGGACGTTAGTAGCATAGTAATAGCATAGTAAATAGTTAAATTTGCAGATGATACTAAACTTGGGGGTTTGGCAAACAGTTTGGAATCGACTAAAGTAATCCAAGATGATTTAAACAAAATCCAAAAATGGCAGATGGCAGATGACATTCAATATTGCTACATGTAAAGTTATGCATGTGGGAAATAAAAACATTAGACAGGAGTATTTTATGGGAGGAGAAAAGTTAGTAGGTGTTCAATTTGAAAAAGACTTAGGAATTGTAGTTGATCTAAGCCTATCTGCATCAAAGCAGTGTGCTACAGCAGTGAAAAAAGCCAACAGGATGCTGGGATACATAGCAAAAAGTATTGAGTATGAATCAGTGGTGGGCCGTCAGGGCCTGCAAGGCCTTCTCTGCTGGCCTAAAAAATATCTGAATCACAGACTGATGTTAATTATATTTTGTCCATGAATACTTATTAAATAATTCCAAATGGTCTGTCCGCTTCCATTCATTAGTCCTGCACCCATCAAGTGCTTTATCTGGTTGTTCACCACTCTTCCTCAATTTTACTCTTTCTGAACTTTTTGTTTATTGTTATTATACCTTCGTTTAACCAAGTAGGTCAACTTATAACTTAATTATCATTTGGAGTGAGGACCTGGGGAATCAAAGTGGGTAGAGAATGATGTGAGGGATTGTGTAGCCAGTCATATGTATGGGGGAGGGGGGGGGGAAGACAGCAATAGGTCAATAGGTGTTAGCTAACATGGTAAAACTTCATTGTGTCGTGCCTGAATATTAAAAAACGAATGTCTCCTTACACATTTTACCAAAAAAAGAAGAGGAGGTAGAGAAATGGCTGTAATTTATTAAGGTTCTGCGCACTCTCACGTCTTCTATTTCATAAACACAGGACTGCAAACATAGGTCAAATGTCAAATAAGCCAATCTCGTGAATATTACTCAACCTGCCTTATAGCCTTGCTCATAGTCAAAGATGAAAGATAAGGCATATATCTTGAATTCTGAGCATTTCTATCAGAAAGAAAGTATTAAGGATGCTTTTTTGGCACACCCCATGGTAATTAACATTTTGGTGAAATACAATGATTGCACAGGACCTTTAAACCATCTTCAGTGATGCACTATAGCGACAAACATTATACAGAATATAATGAGAAATGGGCACAATTGCTCTTAACTAAATGTAAGATTTATTGTATTTTAACATGGCTTTGATAGTGTACAGTGTATCTGTCTCCAGAGAAAGGAATCTGGCCAAAAATACCAATTGAATGACCTGATCGTTTCAACAGGTTAGGAAAATGTCAGTTTTCAAATAATGATTAATTATGACCTGTTGAGTAATTTAAAGAATATCATCATGCAGACTCCTTAGTTTCCAACACATTGTAGGTTGCAGATCCACCAGAGAAAATACTAAATCTAAAAATAAACACAATCTTCCTTGGTTAAATTGACACCTTATGGCAGTTAATTAAAAAAAGAGACTTGGCACTGAAAAATGCACTAAAATCAAGATTAAATCCTGACCAAATATTCAGATGGATACGAAATAAGGTCACTTCAGAACTTAAGAAAGCAAAGGCCAACTTTATAAATGAGGTTCAATTCTAAACCCATTTGAAAAAGTATAACCTAAATGGCAATGCTAAAGACTACTTCAGGATAGCCATTCAATTGCCTCAACTTTTAATAATTTATTTCTGGATTTTGATCAAGCGTTAATTCAAAACTTCCCAATGAGAGAATGTAATATTACACCATGTAATGATTCTCTCCAAGTTTTTAATTTATCACCAATTGCAGAGGATAAGGTGTATAATATATTGAGCTAAGGATGTGTTTGGCTTTGATGCCGCATTTTTAAAGAAACACAAAGGTAATAATAATAATAATAATAATAATAATAATTCATTTTGTTTGATTGGTGCCTTTCTTGACACCCAAGGTCACCTTACATAAAAGTAAATAAAAGCAACACAGGAATTACAATCAGGGCACAACAAAATAATAATAATTTAAAAAAATATATAATTATAATTATTAAAAATACATGCAAATAGATGAAACACAAGGATGACATCAACATCAACACATGGATGACATGAAACATTGTACAGTGGGAGATATTGTTATATCATCTATAACACATTAAATTAATTTAACCATAAAATAGAATACACTTCCGAATGCATGTAATCATTCATGTTTTAGTATAAATGTGGGCAAAACTGTGAGAATGTACTTCTCTATTAAACAAACAAAAAAATCAGCATTTTATCTGAATTCAAATATCTTGGTATTATCTTGGACTCAAATCTAACTTTTAAAAAACATATAAAGAAAATGGCAAATAAAATCAAGTTGAACTTGTCAAACTTCACATTTTTAGACACTTCCCTTTACCTGAGGCAGCCATGGTTTATATGCATGCTATGCTATGCTATTTTTTCACTGTAATCTCTGATATTCTGATATATATCTCATGTTTGTTCACAAAATTGTTCACAACTTGGCTCCCCCACCTCCAAATTAATTCATAAAGTTACGGGCTGATTAAGAGATGCATTATTTTTCGTAATTTCACCTCAAAAGTAAAAACGTGGAAAATTAAGGAAAATCAGATCTGTCATCATCAATCGTAACATTTAGTCTTGATGATACTATCAGCAATACTGAAAACCACAGTTGCTTTTTAACTGTATTTCAATACAGGAACATACGTGTTCAAAAAAAATTGATACACAGAAGTGTATTAAGGAGACAGATACATAAGGATTCATTATGGATATAAAAATGAATATAAATGAAAATAAATATTATAGCAAATACTAATAATAAGTTGAATAATGCTATAATGACATCTATACATTATATAAGAATATAAGAATGACATTAATGTTATTAATGGTATCGACACTAATAATAATGATGCAATAATAATAACACCAGTGCTATAATTATGATGGTTAAACATAAATATGCAATTATTTAAATAATATTTGATAAGCAACATCCCAGGTTTGAATTATGGAAGTGCCGGATTTATTAATACATTCTACAGTTTTCATTCTAGTTTTCAGTTTTCAGACACTGTGTTTCGGACTTTTTATTACGTTTTTTTTATCCCAAAAGGTTTTGATCTCACAGAAAAAAATATGATAAATGATATACAAAATTCAATATCTTAGGACTGGCTCCCATTGCTTTTAATTATTTGTTTTTGTTCATGGATTGCAGAATGCCCTGACTTACTTAACATATTTTTTTATATAAAATGTTGCCATAGCTGTTTGTTATACTCATTTACAATCTATGAAAACACTATTTAAAGGAAATGAATGCAAATTTTTACTGATTACTAATTACAAATGATTACACTGTATTTCCCCCTCTACAGTTCTTTTCACAAATGTGTCTTTTCATTCTTGCTTATAGAGGATAAACTGAGGGAAATTCCCATTCCCCAACCTGTGGAGGGTATGTAATCAAAGTAACATCTATTGTTCACACATTCATAATGAATGAATAGTTAGGAAAATGAAATCAAGTGCCTTTATTTTTTAATATGGTAGCAGAGCAAGAGTGTATTCAGTTGATGTGAATGTGATTCTTTCCCCCTGGTTCATAGGTAAGCCTGCTGAAAAGAAACCACCCAAGGAGGATAAAACAAAAGGTACAGGCAGTACAGCCAACATCTTGGTACATTTCAGTAGTTGTGACTCTCATACTGTGAGGTATTCAATGTCCTTGTAGATTCTATACTTTGTAGTAGTTCTATACTGCCTTCAGTCTGCCTGGCCTTGAAACTAAGAAGGTGTGTGCACACGTTTTATGCAAGTTCAAGCAAGCACTTGAATGAATATTTATTGATAATTCCTATGCATATTCATATTGTCACACGTTCTACCATAAACACGGTTTGGAGTGAAATATTTAATTAGTTTTTCAAATAAGACGGCTCTAGTAACGCGATTACTCTAAAAATGGTGTTTCAGTGTCACTTAACTTGGCCTTTCAAATATCCTAAATTAGTGGCAGCTTACTTGACACGGAGCTAAAGCACATACTTTGAACAATGTAGTACATTTAGGATAATTCCCTTAACAGTTTTTTTTCTTTCGTTTTTTCTCCCAATTTGGTTGCCAATTATACCCTCTATTTATCTCAATTCCCCTCCCCCACGAGTCTGCCACCCGTCCTCCGGGTCGAGACACTTTTTCCGAGCCGATTGATCCGCCTCTTCCGAGACAGAATTCTACCACGGCCGCCTTTACCCTCCCCCCTCCCCCGGAGGCGGACAGCCGAATGCCACCTCCAATCGGGCTGACAACCAGGGCCGGTCTGGTAGAGACGTGGGTTTTGAACCGCGTCCCTGACAGGCAGTGCACACCACACCGGACCAGCCAAAGTGTGGTGTGTTAGACCGCTACGCCATCCGCCGCCCGTTAGTCAAATCTCTTTAATCGGTTAATAACTGTTCGCTGATAAGCAAAACATTGCTCTAAAACAATCATGTGACATGACCCATAAAATACCAACGCAAGGATTTTGGAAAATATTTTTACACACACTGGCCTGCTAGGCTACACTGAAAGCAGCAGAAAGAAACTGAGGCAATCCTCTTGTTTTTCTAAATTAAATGAACAGAGGCCATTTTAACTTAAATTGCCGGTTCACATATCTACATGTTTTTATTTAGAAATATTAACAAATCTACATGTTCAGGAGTTAGTCGACATGCGCAGTCTGTTCAATATTAGGCTGGCAACTGACAGCACCCACTCTGAGGGCACCGATGTCCCGGGTATGCACAAGTATGATGTGGTACCCTGGCTCAAGGTAATTTATTAGCTGCCAAAAGCCTTCACCATCAACCATACTGATTAGCATCATGTCTTTTTCTATCATTTATGTTATTTCTTCTGACCGCTGTGCATCGCACTTTCTACCTGCTAGCATCAAAGGAATTGTAGGTTGAGATTCATCCTGAGAATTTCAGCACAGTCATAATGCTTTAACGAACTTCACCTTAATTTTGCTCAAAAGTGTCCCACACCAAGCTTCATTTGGCATGCTTCATTTTCCTCTGAACATTATGAACTGTCTAAAACATCCGGATGGTCTACTGTGTACATGGCGGCCTCATGTGCTCATCTAAGTGAACAACATGTTTTTTTCTCACATGCATTTCTGTCATTAAGTCCGATGTCAGTCCTTCAAATCTGACACAGCAATTCAATTTAATCTAATAATTCAAAATTGATAACATTGAATCAATAAGCTTAATCGGCTAAACGTCTTATTGGTGGTTAATCGAACAACGATTAACTGTTAACATCCTTAGTACGGTGTTTATTCAGATGAGTGAGCTTCTCTGGCTTTGTGTAGATTTCAAGGTTCTTTCTTCTTCCTCTGCAGAGCCTGAACCTGAAATGACGGAGAACATAGAAGAGGGTAAGCACAGGGCTTTTAACTTTTTAAATCACAGCTGAACAGATTCACCGATCCTAATCTTGAATGTGGTTTCAACATGTGGTTTCTTGGTGACAGGTGTATCCTGTACTCCACTTTTCCTATAGCAAGTGGTATAGTAACGCTAAACAAAGACATACAAGAGATTCTGAATTTTGTGGCACAGAATGCATAGCACAACTAGGAGGTGAATGTAAATTGGACCTTAGATCATTCAACTAATCAGGCTGTGCATCAATATTGCCTTCAAGATTTAAAGTGATTGGCAGGCCTCAATCATATTAGTGTGAGCTGCATATTGCACATTGATCCAGCTGGTCTATACCCCTTTTGATACTTTAATGGTGACCACAGGGCAAGTTAGTATGTCTAATGTACAAAGAGAAAAAACACATGTATCTGGCAGTTTTCTGTAAGTGTTTAGCTTCCACTTGTCTCCACACCATACACCCCAATGTTTTGCCTAAAAATGCTGCTCATCAGCTACCAATCAATTACAAAGCTGGGCCTACAACCTCAGCAAATTAGTTAGAACACGAAATAGCTGTTGTTTAATGTTCAAGGTGGCCAGATGGCTAGCTATATTTGGACTGCTGCTGAATGAACTATGCAACAGTTCTCACAGAATGTTTTGGTTCCAAATCATGATATGGTGTCAGGATAACCAACATAGGGTTATCCTGATATTATGTCCAACCTTTGGAGACATTAAATAAAACATTACATTTTCACAGTTTTTTCTTTTTTGTACTATGGCTGCTAAGGAACACACTTTAGGGTCCCCCAGTTTAGGGCAAACAGAAACTAACCAGCTCTTTGAAACCTAATTTTTAGACTTTGACGACCAGATGTCCTACTTCCATTGCGTATTTGTGGACGAGGACAGTGGCCAGTACCCGCTGTTCCCCTTCACATCTCTGCAAAACCCATTCGTGTGGACTGGCCCTTGACGGCGCGGAGCACCGGAGCCCCACTGCACTATGACAGCACCACCTTGTGTTGAGATAATTTTGCACAGCAAACCTCACTTGGGATGCTGAGTCCACTGCTGTGATCCAGCTGAACCACTGGCATCCCCAGAGGTTCTCAGCGTTCAAGACGACCAGGGACTAACGGGACAGACCGTTATTTTTATTTTTCTAAGACAGGTAGAGCTCTCGTGAGATTGAAAGTCCATAAAAGCCCATTCCCCAAGTGGCTTCAGTTATACTGTATGTCTAGTGTTTGGTCGTTTGATTCATCTTTGTCATTTGTGAGTTATATTACTTGTGTACATTTATGAATTCTTACCAGCAGAACCATGAGATGTGCTTTGCGCAAAATAATTGGTTACCTCTCTGTTGATTAAGGATATAATTGAAAATGTATATCAAATGGGAAAAAGATCTGACCAACAGTTAGATTTTGCTTTTGAAAAACCAAAATGAATTGACTATGACTTTATGGTATTTAATTGTTTACATGTAAGTCATTAAGTTACAGACAAGATGCTTTCTTTATCTTTTACATTTTGCCACCTTTCCCCCATAACTAAAAAAAGGTTAGGGCCATAACTGATATATACTGTATATATATGTAGTCTTTGAAGTTATACAATATAATTATTTTATTAACTTATTGTATGCTACCATGGCAATAATATTTTTATTAATTCTGTCCCATCTCAAAAGTTATTGATGGGTTCATCTCTGATTTTCAAGTAAAACATGACCAAAGTTCAACCACTTCCTGGGTATACTGACGTTCAGGTCATCCTGTCAGTTTAGGGCAGACTTTATCTGTCATATTCAAGTCAGGGAAAAACATTTGAATTTGTCTTTAAGCATCAAAGCATGCTTGATCTGAAGTGGCATAGAAGAACAAAAAACGATCTGATTGTGTTTGCTTGACTATTTAAGGTGGATGTATATTTTTTACTTGGGAATGAAGGATATGCCAATATGTAGTTTTATTTATGCACTATACAGTATATGTAAATACAAGGTGCTTTTGAGGTTAACACATTGGTTTTATCACTGTGTTTTATTTATCTAAGGACATGAGGGTGAAGATTGGGGAATTGGTGGTACTGTTTGTCCACGAGAGCTCCCGAAAAAAAAAACACTGACCTCTTTCAGTTCGGAGTGGAATGCGATTGTGACAGCGTATGTAGAAAGTGAAGTTGGTATGTTCACCTAGCGGGCGGAGGTGATTTTTTTTCATACAGTCACAGTGGCCTAGAGCAATCAGCATTTGTCCTTGACTTACAAAACTTTATTTTAATCATGAGTCAACGTTAAGGATAAATGTTAAAGCCAGGCCAGCGTTATGACATCTAAGCCAAATGTGACGTGATTTTTCATACCATGTTCCTCATTTTGTTTAGGATGCTGTTTCCAAGCATTCCATGATGTTATTCTTTCAGAATGAGGTGTGAGATATTTAACATATTTTTTTCATCAAACTGTATGTTAATCGATATGCATTTTCTTGTTTCACTGAGTAGCAGATGAGCTGTAAACAACCGAGATGGAACATGGAAAAAAACGATTTTAATAGCATACAGGAGATGTTGTTTATTATAGTCACAAGGGTTTGAATGACACTCTAGAGAGTAGAATATTTAGCAGGATTACTTTAAATTACCTTAAATTACCTTCACTCTTAACCAGTTGCTAAAGGGGGATACATTTTCCACCCATTGATGGTGACATTTTGGTGCCATTGGACATTTAATGAGCTTGGATTGGCTTGTCATGTTCTGTGCATCACCCAACTGCCACTGGTTAATGGATAAAAAGACCAAAGTGAAAATCAGTTTTGATTTCTAATTAAAAGTGAACCAATATATGTCTATAATTAGTTGTACATATCTGTACATAACTTGCTGCAATGTTACATTTGTACATTGCAACATTTTCTGAAGGATACAGAAATGGTTGGCTACTAAAGCAAGACTATCAGAAGGGTTGTAACATGGGTATATATCTCTTTTTGAAGTTCTGTCGTACTTCTCATTCCACACAGAGAGGGAATGTTCCCAAGACAGTATATAACCACTTATTAAGTTGATTATGAACAGCTAACTTGAGCATAGCAGAAAACTCATTCATGAGATATTATTATTAATATTATTGGTGGTGGTGGAGTTAGTGACAGTGGTAACAACAAATTATTACCATTCAACTTTACTGAGGTAAAAGTTGTATATTTATTCAATGATCTTTCTAATGATCAAAAGAGTTTTTGATGATCTAGTGAACCTTTTGAGACATTTGAGACACTGTGGCGCTTTGTGTTTTTACACCATCATTTAATCCTCTCAACGGCACAGTCTCAATGTTTGGGAATGTTAGGAGGACACGTGAACAAGCAAATGATTAATATCAAGCTGTAGTTCTGACTCATTTGAGTGTGGTATTTTAAAGTGACCTCTTACATAGAGAGACAGAAAGCTACAGCACACATTAATCGTATGGGTCAGGTGATCTGTTAGATTTTCAATGAAAGAAAACTCATTCAGTTGGCTCATTGATATTTGCCTACTCGACAGAAGGATACAAATCACATTTCTTGTTTTCCACACATATGAATAACATAGATGACTCACTACAACACCTCATTGATTGTCTGTGTTTACACCATTATCTCATTATTTTGGTTTGATCAAATATGCTTGTGTTATTTACATGCAATTCTAACAAAGAATGATCTGTCCTAGTTAGTTCCGAGGAATCAACCTATTGGATCCAGACGGAGGCAGATTAAAACAGGGTCCTTACTGTATATGTTCTACTTGTTTGCCAATAGCATGCCATTGGTTGAGCTGCAACGCATGAAGTATGCTTGTTGATCTGTGCTTTTCATTCCCCCTTGTTTGCTCACAAAATCATTAGGCTGTTTTCCCCTTACAAAAGAAAATTTCCCAAGATGCTTTGATGTTCCCAATAAAGCAAGTATTGTTCTCTCTGTTTGTCCTGGCATGGATGAAAAACACTATCTATTTTTACTTGGTGTCTTTGCATGATATTCCTAGAGGCCTAAACAGATCTCAGTCTACATTGTTGAAGTGAATTCTTAAAAATGAAGTATACAAAAGAGACAAAAGCTAGTTTAGTGTGTGGGGAGAATTTTGCGGGAAATTTGGAAGAATGTCATATAAGAGGAATGTAATAATTTGCTGTCAAATCTTTCTCTGTAAATTAAGTGAAGAACTTATGCAGATGAGGCCTGTGGTAAGCAGGAAGCAGATTCTTTTTTAATTATTTATTTTCAATGTCATACTTCTTCCTCCATTTTTCCTTAATTTCTTCAAAATTACAAGATTGTGTGTTGCTTTTGTTGTTGATGCTGATGATCAAATTAAGATCACATTTTCATTGGTTTAATTTAATTTCCTTCCAATTTAAATTGATTGTCATGCATATGAATAAAGCCTAGATGCTCTATGTTAAGTTTGTTGTCCTGTTTTGGCTTTTCCTTTAGCCAGATCTCTTTAAAATTCACAATATATCATATTGTGACAGCGTGAGGCTTGACTGTTGTTTCAAAAGGACAAGGTATTTCCAATACCCTTTGAGTGATTGTTCAAACCACTTTCTATCAGGTGTCCTAAAAGGCAACTAGGGTTGTATGTCACCAACTCTTGCAAATTAAAGAGATGGTAAAGAGGCAGCACTCCAAAAAGAAATTTGGACATAGGTTTATATATTTACTCTTTATTCAATATTATTTATTGTCAATATATATATATACTATATAAATAAACCAGCTAAGAAGTTTGATTTAGAAGTATATTCTGACAAAATAAAAAATAGGATAAATATTTATTTGAGCTAATATCTAACTGAAATCAGTATTCAATTATACTCAGTCAGGCCTAATGAATCAAGCTCAAAAAAATGTGGTGCCTGACTCAAAATAAGACTAATGTGGGTGCTGAATCCTAGCAAATGAATTACTTGGAAAATAATGCCGAACTCCAATTGGAACCAGGGGCCTCATTTATAAAAAGTTGCATAGAAACCATCCTATATTTGATCTAAGATCATTTCTGAAATGTGTGTAAGTGTGATTCAGAGAAACTGAACATACTCACAAAAAAACATGCGTACGCCAGTCCCCCAGATGTGAAATCTATAAATCGCAAATTATCTTGAAATTGTGCGCAGGTGAATGGTTTTAGATCTCTGCTTTTTCCACCGCCAAGCAACCTATACCGAACCTAAGTACCTGTGCTGAGTTTAGCTACTGCTCTGTTTAGGTACTAAACGAGGCAAACAGGGACCTAAGAGTGGAGCTAGCAATACTGCAGACCTTGGTCAAGCGCAATCGTCACAGAATCATCACGCTAAATCTCAGGCCGGCTCAGGCACAACCGGCATGTTTTCTTTAAGCTTCACTTCGATTATTGGTAGGCTATTCTTCAAAGAGTATTATATGGAGTTTGGCATTATTGTCAGGTTTGCGTGATTCTATGAGTTAACTAAAATAAACACATTTCCTTTGAAATTACAAAGTATAGTATTGTCATTTTCATTCACGCAATTAGAATATACATTTTCATAGTACAACATTTTCATTCGTCACATAAATCGATTTTTTGAAAGATATAGGAATTGCTTAGATGCATTCCGATGCTCGAGCTAAACCCAGGTCTTTGAAACAAAAGGATCTGAACTGGACAAGTGTTTGAACAATCTTGCACCTTCATAAATCAACACTCGCATTGATTTATTTAAGCTCGTAGCTGTTAGGGGGGAATGACCCAATCGCAGAGATGGAAGGAGGAGGGGGTAAAAATCAGGGAGAGAACCAAAAATACACTGGACTAACTAAACTGGGAGGGACAAACCACGAGAGATAAAAACAAAATAACAAACACAATAAGAGAAATGAGAGAGGTATTTCACGAAGTGCGATTAAGCTGTAAGCCTGGCTTATTTCAGCATGTCTGGATAAGTTCTCGGATAACTCGGTTTCACAAAGAAAGCTTGACTAGATGCCAGTTAAGTTACTACGTCAACATATGCTTTCGGGCTAGCCTGGTCGAGAGCAGGCTTACCGTGGTTCAAGCTAGACTTACTTGCAAATATCCCGGTGTTACAGTGACTGGCTTAGAAGGAAGACATTCCAGACGTTTTTGTCAAATAATTATTTTGCGTTGTCATATTATTAAAACATTTACAATTCAAGTTTTTGACTTTGTTTTTATTTGCAGTTTATGTTAAAATAAAAAAAACTTTTTTATGTCATAATATTATTAAACCATTTACAATTCATGTTTTTGTCTGGTTTTTATGTGCATTATATGTCAAAAAAGCCATTCTGAAACAGTATAAAAACGAATGTGTTTTTGTTTTGGCTGGGTCTGTTTCAATCATGGCACGTCCATAAATAATTAGAAGAGCTTTTAGAGCGGAGAGGGTGTTCCGAGATAGAGTTGATCCACTGAGTTTCTCAGAAGAGCACCTGTACGAACGCTATAGATTTTCCCGGCAGGCTGGTTGCCATTCAGGGGAATCTGTTTGGCCAATACTTATTGGATAATGACAGGCGTGGGCCTATTTTGTAACATATATTCGCCATCGCGAGGATACAAAACCTTCATTTGTGAAACATACTCACACATCTCGTAGACCCAGGAGAATGACATCATTGTTTAGTTGGCGATAGGAAGCACATAGAAAACATTGGAACTCTCTAAATTTGGCTTGCTCTTGTGACAAAACAGTCACTACTTTTGTTCGTTAGATGCTTGCGTTGATCAGGATGCCCACATTATCAACAATCTGTCATATTTTGGGACTTCTAGACTTCACCAAAAGTAAGGAGCAGCTATTCTAGAGTACCCTGCCTTGAATCGGGACAGGATTTATTTTGCGACATCGCAGTTAACGTGAATTGGCATGCATTGTTGAAAAGACGAGATTCCACCCGATCTGTGCATATAACACAGTCCATATTTTTGGTACATTTAACCATGATATTTAAAGGAGAGTGTGCTATGTGATGTATAGCAGGGTTTTTTTTGACAGCATGGCACGGCACAGTACCCATCCGTACCTGTACCTATCCCCTTCACGGGTCGAGTCCCTGTGTCGTTTTTCTGCACAACAGAACCATGAAGATAGGAGGAGTTAGATAGGAGGAGTTATCTGAAGTGACAAAAAAGAACTCGACCGCTGTGGTGACATTAGCATTGACATTGTAAACATTCCAGCTCAAATTCACAAAAGCAGGGGGCCTCCCGCGTGGTCCAGTGGTTGCAACATTCGACACTGGCCACGGAGACCGGGGTTCGTTTCCCCATCCCACCAGAGTCAGCCCTGGCCAGGAGTGCCAGCAGGGGCGGCGATTGGCTGTTCGCCCCAGAGAGGGGGGAGGGAAGCCGACAGGACGTTCGCCGCGCATAAGAGTGGCCCTGAAGTACCGGGTTATGGTCAACGGCCTGGTGAGTGCCGTCTCGGAGGAGACGATGCTTCGCCTTCATCACTACCGGTCACAGGACTACAGCAGCGAACTCACATTACTAGGGGGGGGATTTACATAAAATAGCGGGTCTAATTGGCTACTAAATTGGGAGAAAATGGGAGAAAATCAGAAACAAAATCTTTAAAAACTAATTTAAAAAAATTAACAAAAGCAGAACACAGCTTTCCCCATAACATTAGCTACAATTTCCTTACCTCTACCTAGGCTTTTGGGAGTCATGTTGGGGGCAGTGAGCACAGGAGTGCAGTGCAGTGACTTCACACTAGCTATATAATCTTTCATATTTATTATTCGGCGTTGGTCCTTCAATGAATTGCAATTTACCAAGATCACATTTAATACCTCATATTTCTTACATCTGTAGCCTACATTTTTTCAATTGTATAAAAATGAAAACATTAGCTAAATTTGTCTATGTGTTTACATCTGTGCTTTTATGTAGCTTGTTGCTGCAAAAATATGTCAAGCACGAGCTACGAGTAGTAGGGAACGATATATCGCATTCCGATCGCTATTCCGATATGAGCGTTTGCAATATCATACCGCCAAAGTTTAAAACTAGGCTGTAGAATATAAGCTTTCTATTGACATATGAACCAAAATGGTGGGCCGAACGGTTGATGTGGAGTGCCACGTTGAAAAAAGTTAATTGAAATGAGATAACACTCATTTTCTGTTGATGTGAAATAAACATCTAAAAGATCAATATTTATTAATATTTGGGTCTTTTCATGTTTACAGTGTTGAAGTACAGGGCCCGTATTCACAAATAATTTTAAGGGTAAAAGTTGGTCGTAACTCCGGAATTTAGGAGCAAGTCCCAAAAATAATGGGCGTGTCACTCATAAATTTAGGAGTCCTACATTTTTGGGATAAGAGTATTTCACAAAGGGTTTGAGAGCTAAAAACAGCTCCTAAGTCCAGGAGAAGTTAGAAGCAGGCAAGAGGACTTCTAAGTCGCTAAAGACCTACTCACGGCGATCCGAAAATCTGCTGCGGCCGGCAATCGTTGTTGCAATCGCGTCAACACTGGAGATATTGAATGATACAGAGCTCATAAAAAGGTACCGCCTCAATCGCGAGGGTATTATATATATAATATTATATATATTATATATAGATACCTGCTGATTTTTTACGAGATGCAGACATGTAACCAATTGACTAGTCAGTATTCTTGGTTTCATGTTAAATCAGTGACACATAGCCTACATTTGTATTTTAGAATCTTTATTAGAATATAATAGGGGTGCATCGGATCATTTTTCGGATCAGCAAAAAAAATAATAACGGGACCAAAGGCGCATTTCCACCAAATATTACCAGTAACTATTCTCAAGGAATTGAATGAATGATAATTTCAGTTTTTCAATGTCAGTTATTTCACTAAATCTTTATTCGAAAATTTCACAAAATACATTTTTAGATTCAGTACGCCTTAGGCGATTTAACTAGGGTGGTCTTATGCCTGAATTAATTTAATAAAAAAATAAAAGATCGCTAATGTTTCAATTCTATTTAATTCGGTCGCGTTTCTAAAAACATGCCTCCCAGAAAGGCATTTAGTATGAAAAACAAAGCAAACCAAAACATATATGGTTTATATAACAGCGGCTGTATTTGTATTTCTCTATGATGGTTCAATTTAGCTATTAATCCGCGGATCATATGCGTGCCGAACTGTGGGGTTGATCCGTGCGCGGGAGAGACCCATCCCCTATATCAGCCAATCACTGTGGGCATTCTGAGTAAGCTCGTTCATGAGAAACAACGTCATCCTTAGCAATGACGTCAACCCCGCCCTCACTCTTAGTTTCACAATTCTAGGAATTCCTTAGTAAGAGTTTGACTTTGGAGCTTTGTGAATAGGTTTTAAGGTGGGACTCCTAACTAAAAGGTTTTAGTGCGATTTAGAAGTACTCCTAGTGGTAAGATAAAATTCTTTGTGAATACGGGCCCAGATGTTTTAGTAGCAAAATTAAAACAATTGACCAAGTGGAAACAAAATTAGCATTTTAGCCTGCCGTGTCTGGCCTTAAATTGATAAAACTATCAACAAATCATTAAAAAACTTTACCATTACTTTTCTCATTTACAGGACACACCATGTAGTCTCACCTCCTATGTCAGCCTTAACCTAGCCTTCGGCCAGACTTCAGGCTAGCCAGGGAAAAAGCTTCATGGCTGGGGCCATTTTGGTTTTTGTTTATTGGCTGGCCTGTGGAACCGCATACAGGGTGGTGTCAGAGGTGTTTGCGATGCCACGTGCAACTGTCCACAGGTCCATCCACACTATTGCAGAGCAACTCATGTCTGTTGTGAAGCTAATTATTACCTTCCCATGGCAGAAGTCGGAGAAGGCTTCAGTCAGCTGGCTGGCCATGAGGCATTTAGGCGAGCTATGGGGGCCATTGACGGATGCCTTGTCAGGGTCATGCCTCCCAGTGAGCCTGACCGCCTGTGCTTCATGAACAGGAAGCTCATTCCCTCTGTGCAGATGCAAGCCATCTGCCACCATAAAGGAAAGTTTCTGGATGTCTACATGGGATATTCAGGATCAGTGCACAATTCCCGCATTCTTAAGAACGGCCCTATTTACACCAAGGGCTTATTTTTTATGGCAGCTTGTCAATGAATGCTTTTAAGAGCACTAAAAACTGCTCTTGTCGAGCTGCAGCAGCTCTCTCCCTCTATACCAGGGATGTCCAATCTTATTGAAGAAGGGCCAGTGTGGGTGCAGGCTTTTGTTGTAGCCCAGCACTAACACACCTGATTCGACTAATGAAGATCTCAATTGAAGACCAGGATTGGTGGATTAGTTGAATCCGGCTCTTTAGTTCTGGGTTAGAACAAAAGCCTGCACCCACACCGGCCCTTCTCGGATAAGATTGGACACCCCTGCTCTATACCTTGCACTCTATGGCTGCCCTCTCTCTCGCCTCCTCTCACCTGCTAGCCGCTCCCCCTCATCTTCTCTGGCTGCCTGCTCCCTCAAGAACTCCAGGGTCTCATCATTTCTGCTTCTCTTCCTACTCTGGCTTGTCCCTGCCTGGGGTTCAGGTGATGGCTGGGAGACCATCACTGAATGGGGCAACCATGACAGGTGCACAGATAGCCTCTGTCCAATTGCTTCATCCATGAGGAGTGAGGTCTTTATTTTCCCTTCTGGATGTCTTGCTTGTTCAAGCCTCTTGGTCTCAGTGTCAATTTGTTCCACTTCTGTAATGATGAATGCTGGAGGAAGATCATGCTTTTTCATGATCACACTACCAGCTTTATTAAAACAAAGCTTATAGACACAGGGAAGAACAAAGAACAAGATAAATTCATGGCAGTCACTTCTTACAACACTAATCCAATCAATGACACAAGGAGTGATGGGAAACTGGCACACAAGGAATCGTGGGAGACTGAACACATAACAACAAAAATTGCAGCACCCAAGCTTACTTAGCATAGGATGTGGCTAAGCTAATATTCATAATAGGTAGTTTACATATGACGTCACGTCTCTTCACTGCAGTGGCATGAACTCCATTTGGTAGTCAAGTAAACATGAGTAGTGGAGTCGAGGCATAGTCACACACAAAAATGCTGTATGATTGCATTGTTTATGGTTGTTCGAATCAATCTAACTGAGAAAGAAACACGTTTTTATCGAATACCAAAAGTTATTCTTCATAAAGGGGAAATATGTTTTTAAAAATCCAGAAAAAAATGGCAGACCTGTGCCTTTCCTCTGGAAAGTAGTAAACTTGTATTACACTTTCCTTTATTCTGTAACGTTAGCTAGTTGTTGCTAACGTTAGTTGCTAGTTTTTACTATGTTAGCTAGTTGTTGATATGCTAAAAGACGTTGATATTTTACTAATCTCACAAATCGTTTTGCGACCCCTATGGCTAAATGCATTTTCATTTAGTCTCTTGATAGATTTGTTATTTTTATTGTTGTGTTGTTTCATTTGCTTTTCGGTCAACTCAGACTTGTTTTGTTTTTTTGGGCATTTCATATGATTAGCCTGTGATACTTACGTTTCATACATTAGCATTGCTTTCTATGTCATTAGAACATTAACTGGAATTCATAATATGAACATATTGAACATATGACAGTCCGTTCGTATAAGTGCGAGTTGTCCATAAGCCGGACGTTCATAACCCGGGGACTGCCTGTAACTATAGCCTGTTTTCATTAAACATTTACTGTTCCCTTTTACCGATGATTATCAAGCCTATCAATATGTTTACAAGCTAAGTATTTTTAATACCTAATCCGGTAATTGATCAGAATTTTTCCAACTATAACCATAGATAAAAACCCTCATTGAGATTGCTCTGTTATCGGTTAACCTCCTGAAAAATATACTGTTTAAAAAAAATCAGGTGACTCACCTCCCCCCTGGCTGGAACCAGTCAAACACCATGGTGAGGGGTCTTGAACAAGAACCTTCTTTTATGTTGTGCAGTGGAGTATGCCTGGTCCCCGTCAGTGGAAGAGAGGCGAGTGTCTGCAGTCCCAGGTCGAAGTCACCAAAATTGTTGTGGAAAAAAAACACAGTAGGATTGGAGAGGACTTTTTAAACAGTATGAAAAGCTTTAATACACACAGCTGCATGGAGACCCATGTCACGCAGGACACTGAATTTCACGCCTTCAAGTTTAAATGTGATTTTTACAACAAACACAAAGGAAAGGAAGGGAACAGAGACAAAAGGGAGGTAACAGGCCATTAACCTAAGGGAAATAGGAGCTATGGTGTCACCTGAAGGTAAATCGGGGAAATTACTGCAAATCTGCAAAAGTCATAAACCAATGGGAAGGAGGTTTCCTGCAGTGAGAGAAAACATCACAAAACATGTTCCTTTGAAGTTGTGGTATGAAAAACCTTTTTTTAGTCTGGCTGTTCACAATTGCAGCATCACACCGAGTTAATTAGTACCTGTCTGTCCCCCTGTAGATCTTTCTGTAGCATTCCAACTTTACACAAACAGGAAAAAATGTTTCCTTCCATACGGTCCACGGCGTCCTTATACGGGTATCTCTTCTCCGGTTAGTAGGTTGTTAACTGCGTCCTCGGCATCCATCCTGAAAGGGGGTTACGAGGCAACGGTGTGCATCTCTTCTCCAGCGCAGAGAATCCCTCAGGGATTCATAAAGTTCTATTTATTGTAAATGTATATTGATAGTAAGTTGATAGCCAAAATGTAGGGAAATTTAACTTACTTTTTTGTTGCATGTTAGCCATCTGACCCATCACAGTTTCCAGACTGGTGGCTGTGTGTGACAAGTTGGTGATTTTGGGGAGTAGGTTGTGTCGCACCAGGCTGATGGTGGAGCCGTGTCAATGAGTGCTTGGACCAGTTCCGGGTAATGTAGCATCCTCGATGTAGCACTGGATAAACAGGCTGTGACAGCTGCTTCCCAGGCAGCCTACTCTTGTTGTTGTGGTGCATGGTGGAAGGCAGGCTGGGGGTGCCCCGCTTAGGCACGCCTGCTCTCGTTTCCCGACTGCTGCCTGTTTGATTTCCTAATCAGTCTACCTCCAAAATGCATTTCTCTCCTTCCATCATTTTTCCTAATCCCGTGTTCCACCTACACCCCCCCCACATCTCTCTTCCATGTGTGCTCTCTCCCTGTGCTCTGAAGGTGTATGGTGGAATGTAAATACGCACACCATATGTCACCACGTCAGATAGGTGCATTATACAGCGGGTATAGGCACACACACACACACACACACACACACACACAGTATACAATTGCCCGTGTTTACCCGTAATGTTTCTTTACCTGCAGGAGGGGAAGTTAGGTGTCATGGGTTGTCATGACAACATAGGCACTTGCTGTTAAGAGCATTTGGCAGGTTTGCTTAGATCATGACTGGAAATTGGCATTACATTGTGTGCTATGTCATTAAGAAACTGCAGCACAAATTAGCTAGCTTACATAGTAATGTCCTTTATTATCAGGCTGCCTAAGTGGATGCATAAACCTAATAACAATTACAACCAAAAATACTAAATGTAGGAGACAATATTAGAAGCTAAAATACAATATGTTCATAATGAGAATTTCTTGTTCTGAATAAACATTTTTTATTCCCTGACTACTATTGCTGCTACTACTACTGCTGCTGCTACAACCACTTTCAAATCTACTACTAAAGTACTTAATTACTGGAAGTAGTAATATAATGTTTTAAGTATACCACTTGAGCCTTTGGCAAGCAACCAGTTTCTTCTGGAACTATCTCGTTTTTTACATGTTTTTTCTGGTTTTCAGCACGTCAGTTTGTATAGGCTGTGTTACTGTTATTTTCCACCAGGTGTCACTGTTGATCAAGAAGGAATTTCTAACAAAAAAGTGGTCATAAATATTTTTGGAAGTCTCTCTTTTGTTTATGTCTTCATAGACAGAATGGCACAGCATTTAGTGTTCAACCGCGTATTTAATGAACATTAAGTAAATCTGTGTCTTATCTGTTCTTTTCTAATGGTGTCCCTTAATCCTAAATCTTAAATCTCCCTTTTGTTAATGCCTTCATACACAGAATATAACAGCACTTGAGATAAATCATTTAATTTAATGTTTAAATTGAATGTTTAACCAAGCATCCAATTAAGTACTCCAAACGTCCACCCTCTAAAACAAGTCGTGGCAAGTATATGTGATGTTAATGTAGGACGCGATTTCTTTTATATATAATATGGGTGGGAAACAGAGATGCTTGTTGCATTTTTAGCAGCTCTTCCCCCATGTGAGAAATATACATTAATTAGATGCAATGTTCAGGGTTAGATGCTGCGATCACTGGTATTTGCTTAGGTCAGGTTTGTTTATTACTTTGGCCAGAGGCGTTGCCAAGATTTAAACTCTAGCTCAACCCCAAACCACCTACACCTAATGTTATTAAAGAAGATTATTTACCTTGCACTCGAAGTTGAGGCTGACTTTGGCAGAGAACAGAACATTAGGCTTTCAATGACAAAAGTACCAGGCAAAGTTTGATTTACACTGTAGTAAGAGGCTAAATAGAGAGAACTGAAGCAAAGGGTATTTGTATGCATTGCACTGACACTTTAACAATTTAACTTGTATTTTAAACTAGCTAATTGCATGATGCGATTATTGCCTGCCCTGTGTAACAACTTGGCTATAATCCACAGTCAAGTTAACAAAGCTACCAGTTACTTCATACAGTAAAGCTATCCTCATAGAAATATATTCTGCTTAAATAAAGTCAAACTACATCAAAATTACATTGCAA
The DNA here is from genome assembly GCA_029706075.1 of Aldrovandia affinis. Classification (NCBI taxonomy): domain Eukaryota; kingdom Metazoa; phylum Chordata; class Actinopteri; order Notacanthiformes; family Halosauridae; genus Aldrovandia; species Aldrovandia affinis. The sequence goes on along the minus strand of JAINUG010000092.1, from coordinate 3,629,215 downwards.
TAAATAAGGAATGGGGAAAAATAATATGGCGGCACGGTGGTGCAGTGGATAGCACTGTCGCCTCACAGCAAGAAGGTCTCGGGTTCGAATCCAGGCCGGGGGCCTTTCTGTGCGGAGTTTGCATGTTCTCCCCGTGTCCTCGTGGGTTTCCTCCGGGTACTCCGGTTTCTTCCCACAGTCCAAAGACATGCACGTTAGGCTAATTGGAGAGTCTAAATTGCCCGTAGGTATGAGTGTGTGAGTGAATGGTGTGTGTGCCCTGCGATGGATTGGCGACCTGTCCAGGGTGTATTCCTGCCTCTCGCCCGGAACGCATGCTGGGATAGGCTCCAGCCCCCGCGACCCTGACCAGGAATAAGCGGCTTAGATAATGGATGGATGGATGGATGGAAAAATAATATCAAGATGTTGCATGTCAATGAAAATATATTATGCATGAATGTAAGGGCACATTAATCCAATTTCAGATGGCAAAATGCGTGATTCATTACACAAATAAAGACTGATAGTCTATTAGAATTTGTCTCTTAGTCTCTAAGCCATCTCTCCATGTCAGATCATCCAATCTCTGGTCTCATCCATCTTAATTCTTTGAGGGCAGGAGCATCAAAGAGTACCTTCTCTCTCAGTGGGTCCATCTCTTGCTTCATCGGCCACAATGACATACATTTTAGACTCCAGTTCACTGACAATAGTTGCCGTTACTTCCTGAGTACAGCACTCTTATCATTTCAATATACAGTATCAATATACTGTATAAAAAATTATTTGGGGGTGGATATACTAAGTGAAAAAGATAGTCTAAATAGTCTATTCAAATACTGTGGCAAACAAAACCAACAGAGAGAAGGGAACCCAGGCTATAGCTACTAGAAAACACCTTTCTTTAATAGCAATGTGTATGATGATGGGATGGAACCAAGTCTTAACAGGCTTTCTAAGTATTGTATTGTGCATACCACTCAATTATAACTTTGCTGGTTAGTTACCACAATACTTGTGTGTTCTAGTCTCTTGAGCAATGTAGATGGGCAATGTTAGCAAGGATGGGGAAGGGAGGTAGGGACAAAATCAGTGTGGGTCATTTTTTTACACTGTGGAAGAGGTTAATTGTGGAAAAAACATTGCAGGTAATTATATCTGCCCAAATTGTTTATATCTGCATTGCTTATAATTGACTTGAATAATATATCATCTTATGCAATGCAGCTAATCTTGGTTAAACTGCACATTTGTCTCTCTTTCCCTCACCTGTTTGTTGGCTTCTCTCACAGTCACTTAGCTGATGTTGATTACTGCTCCCAATTCCAATTTCTTTAATGACCACACGACCGAGGTCGATGGAATTTGCTTTCGGTCCCAATTCCAATTTCTTTGATATATAAGAATTTGTTTCTGATTTTATCCCATTTTCTCCCAATTTAGTAGCCAATTACACCCTCTACTTTTCATGGCAATCCCCCCCTCATATTTTGAGTTCGCTGCCATAGGCCTGTGACCGGCAGTGACAAAGGCAAAGTATCATCTCCTCCGAGACCGTAATTCCGGTACTCCAGAGCCACTCCTGTGCACATCAAACTCATGTCGGTTTCCCCCCCCCCCGTCCCCGGGACGGACAGCCAATTGCCGCCCCCAATTTCTTTAATGACCACGCGACCGAGATTGGTGGAATTTGCTCCTTCTGCTATCTCTCCGTATGTACTCTCGTATATCCTGGCTAGTGCTAATTATCTTGCTTGCTAGTTAGCTAGCTAGCTATTACTGCTGCTGCACTGCATGCAGGACTTTTGGCACTCATGAGTCTGGCTAGTAGCAAAAGCAAAAATGTTTCAAATGCAGTACAACAAGTAGATAAAAGATTACTTTATGCATAATCATAGTCAATTGCACGTCAATAGTTAGCTAACTCAATTACAACAGTCGTTCACAGGCACGGCGGTCCTGTTTAACATGCTTTACCATGTGGGCTAACTGATTCACTTTGTGCTGCTTCAGTCGGGGACGTGGACTTCTGCCATTGATGTGAATGTGACTGTGTGTGTGTGTGTGTGTGTGTGCACACTCAAAGTGAGGCTCCGCTTGCTCAGCCCCCCTAACATGGCTGCACATGGTCCTAAAGCCAGCAGTTCAGATGATACTTGGTTTATCAATGCCGTTTTTAGTGTGTTATCAATAAATGTAAACATTTTTTGGGGTCATTAAATATTTAGGAGGGCTGAGAAAATGTACAGGTGGGCTAAAGCCTCTCTAAATAGGGTCTGGCGATGCCGATGGCTTTAGCTATCTCAGAATAGGAATACAAGAAGGTGAATGTTGTTTCCCTGCCAAAACCACAGGAAATGAACACTGTAAAGATAATCAGGGATTCCTCTTTAATGACAGATTAGGTAAAAATCAAAGCAAGCGCCCAAGAGGAAGTGAACCATGGCTTTTCCACAACTGCAGCCACAGCAGTTAGATGTGTGTTTCCTCAGGGCACTAACAAACATTACTGAAACATCAGACGCTGTAACACAGGTAAGATGATACTGATGATGCAACTTCTGACGGTGTTGTCAAAAGGACGTTTCACTGTGCTGGTGGATTTTAAAATCTCTTGAAGTTCATTATTTGTCTGTACTGTTCTCCCCACACACACCGCCTTAAATGAGAGAATAGGCTGTGTTGGAAGTGGTGGAAGAAGGACATGGTTGAAAAAGCCTCTGAGATTGTGAGGGAAGCCTTGAGCCGTCGCCAGTCTTGGCATTAGCAATGCAGGGATGTTTTCAAAATAAAAATTTTCCACAGCATCTGCGATTTTATTCATTCATTCTTCAGGCCCGCGAAGGGATGGACGCAAGTGGCTTCGCCCCGTTATTGTCACCACTGATGGGGGGGAGCATATGGACGTTACAAGGGGCTCTCAGATCTAGACCATGGGGCCAACACTGCCCCTTGTTGCCTCTGTCTGCTGAGCAGAGACCTCTCTTTAGTTCACAGTAGATAAATACACATACCCATTGCACCATTTCAGGTTAGGAACCTGGAAGTCTGAAATATACAAGCAAATGCCCATGAAAGACATATTCTGAGCACACCAGTGTTGTGGCCACAGTGGGGCTCTGACCCAAGGCTCACGGAAAAGGGCCCCTCGTCTTATGACAGACGGTCCGGCCTCCTGCTCCCCTGCGGACGGCCGCCCCAAGATCTGGTTACCTTCAACGACCCCCTTGCCGTCCCCCGCTCCACCTCTTGGCTCCATGGCTCATATCAGCACAGGAAACCCCACATGACCCAGACGGGCGATAAAGGCCTGAGCGCTCTGTTTTTCCTGCAGGGAGGAATGCGAGGGAAATAACCCACTGAGAAAGGCAGCAGCACGTTGTCCATGCCCACGTTTTTCACACCGCGCTTAAGGACAACAGCAAAAGGAGAGCGAGGGGGTGAGGAAAAAAGATTAGTCAAATCAACAGCAGTTGCTCAAAAGTTTTATCATTCTCTGCCAGCATTGTTCCAGTTTATTTTCAAGAGTCAAGAGGACAGAGTGGCATTGGGGTGATGGCAGCTGATTGCAGTCTTGTTTCCATGCGGCACTACAGGTAGGCGTTTCCATGGGGGCCGAGCGGCCCTCTGTACAGGCAGGTACACGAACTGACCAATTGACCTGGTGGCACGAGGCCTGTCACTCAAACATCTGTTTGCTAATGACCTGGGCTGTGGGGTTCTTCAGAGCACTGCTTAAATCGACCAATTACCAGAATGTCTGTGTGTGTGTATATGTCTGTAGTGGATCATTACCTGGTTTGCATGAGTTCCCTCCCCTCTCATCTGTCTCAAGTAATCTGACACTGAGTGAACGTGTTTCAGCCTCTCTCTCCCCTTCCCTCTGGCCCTTGCTCCATTTCCTGTGCAAGACTGCAGAGGTCACACCACCATGTCTGTCAGAGGAAGTTTGTCCCTAGCATGGATTGCAAAGGCGTTTGTGCATGTGAATGCACAACATTTCAAGAATGGATGGGGGAGGTGGAGCTCAGTTAAAATTGGCAAGACCACACCTGTCATCTAGGCCACACATAAAGGAGGAAATGTGAGCATCTTCTGTACAGGCTGGGAGATATCCCATGATGTCATATCTCTCAAATTATCTTGGAGCCAGGGGATTTCCCATGATGTTAGATCTCCTAGACTGTCTCACACTCTCATGGACTGGGGAGAAACCACGCACTGATTAGCACCGGCTCAGAAGGGGGACGTGTACTCCGTACAGCAACTGCCTCATAATGCATAGCCTCAACCAAAATGTCTGCTGGTATCACAGCCATAACCTCTCAGTTAAGCATTGTTCATAACACAGGAGGATGGTGTAGAGAATATACTATACAACAGCTTACTCATCAGTTCAACTTCATTCAGTAAGCATCTGACACATTAATAACTACCAAATATTATAATATATGAATAATTATGATATATTAATTCATATGAATTGTTTAACATTATTACATACAGTGGGTAGACAAAATAATGGAAATGACTAATAATATATTAATATGTATTAAGTAATAAGGAGCTGGGCCAGCCTTTGCCTTCAGAACAGATTTAATCCTTCTTGGAATGCTGTTATAGTAGGTTTGAACGGTTTCTAGTGGGATACTGGATATTTCCATTTTTCAAGAAGGAAAGCCTCCAGTTCTTTGAGTGATGAATGTAGTGGAAATCTACTCCACACTCTGCATTCCAGAACTTCCCCAAGAAAAGGTTCAATGATGTTTACATCTGGTGACTGGGGAGGCTATGGGAGGTGTTTGATTTCATCCTGGGAACATCTTGAGGAAACAATGTTTGCACCATAGGGTGCACCTGGTCACCTAAATTGGCTTCATATTCCTTGGCCATAATTCTACCATGCGGAGTAATAATCAGACCCAATGACTCCCACAAGATAGCTTCCCATACCATAACTCACCAACAATCACCACATTCAACAGTTGGGAACAGCCAATATGGTTTGAAGCCTTCCTTTGGCTTTCTCCAAATATAAACCCATCCAGATGTAGGAAAAAGAGTAAAGGATGACTCATAAGACCATATTACTTTCTTCCACCACTCAGAAGTCCAGGTTTTATTCTCATTACACCAGGTTTTGCATTGTTGCACATTGGCCTTGGTTACAAGCAGTTTCCAAATGGCAGCTCTACCATAAATATCAGCTTTGTAAAGCTCATGACGTACAGTTTCCGTGAGACTGGGTCGTGGAGGTGTAGAATCAATTCTGTGGTCATTTTTGAGGCTGTTTTGTGGTTTTTAGCAACTATCCTGTTAAGTGTTCACCTTTCCCTGTCGGTGGGGTAATTGGTATTGACAATAATATGAAACATGTGTAGACTCCTTTTTAATTGCGATTTAGTTACTTCAAAATATCCTTTTTAGCTTGTGTTTCCATTATTTTTTCTACACCTGGTAATTCATATTAAAGCAAATTAATGAGTATTCTCTAAAATTGGTTAACATGGCAAGTTATATCCTCTATTTGTTTTAACAAGTCCTATATTACTTGACAGTTTTAAGAATCTTAGGTCAGTTAAAATGGCCTTAGGTCTTAGGCCTAAGGTCAGTTACTTGAAATGGCCTCCTAGGGCATGGCTTTCAGAGGAACTGTCAGAGGTGTGTCCAGTACTCAAAATCAGTACAAGTAAAGTTGGTTAATGGAAAATTAACTGAAGTAGAAGTGAAAGTCAGCCATTCTACAAAACTACTTAAGTATTTTATTTTGTCCAAAAGCTACTCAATTACTCAAGTTATACTAAATTGTATATATGTTTATGTAGTATGTATACTCTTTTAGTAATTAATTCAAAACATACAGCGGGTTACCTACCATGACAGAAAATACAGTTGGTTAACTAACTGACAAGACAGAATTCAAATTGAATTATAAAAATGACTTTGTGTCTATTTTGAGCCTGCATACTTACGGATGTTCAACCCGGCCAATCAGATAACATGATTTAGCGTCTTGTCAAGGCTATGCTAGCAAGAAGGTTAACTAGGCTAAAAGGTTAACCTTTTCTGCACAAACAGAACTAGCTATGACTTTGTAAACAACATTAGCACAATGTTAAACAGGTTAAACAAGTTAACTTACAGTCAACTCCAAAATTATTCACACGCTTGATAAAGATGAGCAAAGAAGGCTGTATAAAATAAACAATGCTGGTAATGAGCTATATTGTAGGCTAAACAAATTACAATTAGGAGCACTGGAGCACTGCCGTTGTACCCTTGAGCAAGGTACTTAACCTAAATTGCTTCAGTAAAATATTCAGTTGTATAAAAGGATTGTATGTAAAGAAATGTAAACTGTGTAAGTCGCTCTGGATAAAAGTGTCTGCTAAATGCATAAAATAATTTAAATGTAGATGGTATTAACTCACGTACAGAAGGTCAAGGTTAAAAATTGATTTGTGTTTTATGAAAATGTATTATGAATTTATCCCAATTCAATTAAATTCAATTCAATTCAATGTCAGGTTATAGAAGTTAATAGAAGTTATAGACGTTATTGGCAATATGTTTGATCGACATCCAATGTAGCATCAAGTGTTGTGTTAAAACGAAGTCCATCTGAATGTAGCTTTACAACAGCGTTTGGGTGGGAGGTGGGTGGAAAAAGGCAGGATGATTTTTGTTCCTCATAGTTGTCGCTGTATCTGGTGCTTTTGATTGGTCGAGATTGAGACCAAAGAAATAAAAATAAAATAGTTGCACACATATTAAAATCTAACCAATGAGAAAATGTTACGACAGAGAATTAGACAAATATAAGTAGAGTAAAAAAAGTTTTTTGTCCATCACAATTTACTCAAGTAAATGTAAAGACACAGAAAGAACTGAAAAGTACAAATAACTTAAAACGACTCAAGTATATGTAATGCGTTTCTTTTAGCATGTTACGACCCACCTCTGGGAACTGTAACAAATAATCATTCTCCAGGCTGCCTTGGTCTACAGGGCAACCACAATTTGTATGGTTTGGCGGGTGGGCTTGCTCTCTCTAGTCCTGTATGTTTCTTGCTTTCAGTCATATTGCATATTTCATATTGCAGACTGGAGCAAGCGGTCAGACCGGATTCCTCTGTGAACCCTGCAGAGGTCCTGCGGTAGCCAGGAGGATTTGACCGGATTGGCCATGACCACTTTGCCCCCTTGACCTTAGTGCCACGCCCTAGATGGCATAGGTCTAGCTTTGATCTCCCGGCGAGCATGCACTTGGCACGGGGAGCTGACCACATCTGTTTTCTCTCACCTTTCAAGAAGGTGCTCGTAAAGGCAGAAAGATGGATCTTTATTGGTGGAAGGGTGGGTATGGAAGGGGGTAGAAGTTAGAGTCCTAGATCAGTTTAAATCCCACTTTCAAGGGGAAGGCCCGACAATGAGATAGCATCTTAATGGCTCTGCTTCCTTTAATCCGTTTATGGACCTGGGTTTGCTCCCAGTGACCTTCCTTCGCATTACAGGAAAAAAGACAGCTTCCTCATATGCCTTTACAACGAGCATCGATGTTCATCTCTGCTTAATTACAGCCTGCTGTAGGTGATGAAGGGTAGATCTCTAGGTATCTAAGATTACACATGCATCACCACTAATGCGATTTTACGTGAATCAGGGCTTGTCCTGAAGCAATCATCTTTAGGACACGAGCCAGGAAAATGGCATCCTTGGAAAAGATCCTATGTGCAGATACAGATGTGCACACTTGTCTGTGCACTTCTGAATTGATGGAGGATGTTGTGACAGTGGGGCACGACTATAAATACAATTGGACATTCCAAGTAATGGCAATAATAATAATGGAAAAATATACTGAATAAAAAATGTTCAAAAAGAGAAAGCTATTTTGGTTTGGCTTAGGTGGTTTCCAAGCACATGGCATAAGCAGGTGTGAACAGAATCTGTGTTAACCGGTGCCATTTATTTTATGGCAATTCCAGAAACTGAAAATACACAGTATATGGCAAGATTATTTACAGAGCATCATTATACTATTTTTGTGATAATAACACATTAGGGGAAACCCCCCCAAAACAAAACAAACAAACAAGAAAAAACTCATCACAGTTCATAAACAATCCCAAGAGGAAGTGACTTGACTGCACAGGAGAGGTAACTGTCTGAAAAACAGCATTTCCTCAAGCTGTGTCTGAAAGCACTGGGGACGGATGGGGAGGACAAACAGACAGACCTTTTTTCCTCCATCTCTGCATATTCAAAGGCACGTGCATCTTCAACAAAGGCTGCACTTTCAGTCTAAACCTTACTCATAAATAGTTACACAAAGTCCTGTGGGATTTCAATTATATTTCCAATTCAAATGCTGCACCTAGTTGGAAGTGTAGACATGGCTGCAACATTTTGTTTTGTAATTGTAGCCTTGCCCCAGCATTTTCAACATGTCAACATTGAGCCTGATCAGCTCATTTCATTCACCACCAGGGGTCTCTAGCCCACAGTCAAGTTTTGAAAATGTGCTCAAATACTCTCTCTTTTCTCTTTGATGTTTACTCTTTGTCCGGGAGAAAAATCCACTCCCGGGGATCAAGCTTTTAAAATCGCTTTGCTGAGCTGTGTATTTTCTTACGGTCGATCACTCTTCCCTCGGGCTGTTCTGAGGCACGTTCAGAAGCATCACTCCAGGCCAACGCGGTGGTCGGCCAGGACACAAAAGGGAGGTCAGACTTTTGAATGCGGAGTTCATTTTCATAGTTGCTCAAAACAAACTCGGGGGTGGTGGTGGTGATGGGGTGGGGGTTGTTCCCATGTGCGAATTCCGTCCCTGTTGAAACCCTTTTTGTTTAGAACGTTTAGAATCCAGCCACTTTTGAGCCCACCTGTTTCCCATTTATCAGTCGGGCTCAATTACATCCGGCTCCAGCTTTATCCAGCCTGGGGTCCCCCAAGGATCTGCTGCACTTCCCAGCTGTTGCTCCGACAAAGCTGCAAACACACCTTTGACGCCTTGACGGAAGGCCTCTGGATTGCAGCAGGTGCGAGGCATACCCGAGAGGAGCCGCTGTAGACTGACATGGTCAAAAAGGTTCACCAAACAACAAACAGCTGCCGTGGCTCAGGCAACGGTAGGACCTGTCAAAAACCACACCACGCCTGTGACTCATTTGTGCACAGCTAAGCAGAACACAGGGTCAATGGGCATATGCAAATATGTACAGGTGGGGGCAGGTCTACGCCTCGCAGGTAGAGCAGGATCTTCCATTCCCCATCCAATAGCCTGCCTCAGTGGATTTCTGGCCTGGGTCTATGATCCTGGACACACTATTGGCCGCCAGACAGGAGTATCCTGTGCCAATTGGAATGAAGTAAAAGTATTTATCGAACAGGCCCACGGAGTCATGTGTGTGTACTGTTGGGTTTACTGGATCCTGGAAAAATCTAGCCACCTCCTGTCACGTTATGCTCTCCCTCTGTGTTTTCCTTGGCGGTAACCTCTGCTTGATGAGGTCACGCTCTTTCTACTTTGCACCGAAGCAGACATGGACCGACCATCTGGTCAATGTTTTTTTTCTGGAGAGCATGCACAGGGGACTCACATTCAAATTTTCACACTGAAACATGGAGATCTTGGCAGTATTCTGATATCCATGATTGTTCATATAGATTGTACCCCACAGTATCTGAAACACAGTGCTGCCTGGCAAAACATAGGCTCGTTATGTCAGATTTCTTCGCTTTTTCTCCTGGATTTGACATTGCAAAAAGTATCGCCTACCAATGATGAAAAGACACAATATAATAATTCAGTGGAGCACCCATTTCCTTACTTACTCAGCTTTCTCTGTGCCAGGGCCTGCGGACAAAAACTGAGAAGCCCCACATTGTGCAAAGCAGGTTCCTCGCGGAAGGGTTTTCAGGCCCTCTTCAGTCTGCTGGCCCCCATGGAGAGTCAAGTCCGGTGGACTGTGTGTGTGTGTATGTGTGTGTGTGTGTGTGGGGGGGTGATAGGGACTGTCCCACGCACAACAACCCCAACAGATGGGCAGGAACTCTGCAGCGTATGGCCTAATTGTGAGACTTGGCTGAGGTCCCAGACAAATCCTAAAGAAAAACATCTCAAATGAAGAGACTGTTTTCCCTTTTGATCCGACATGACATTTATACAATCTACCACCTTGTCTTGAGGGAGGGGGTGGAGCCCAACACCAACCCTCCGTAACAGTTTTTTTCACAGAATGTCAATAGGGGACAGCTGCATCACGGTGCCCATCCTTTTTATTATCGTGCTGAAAGATAAAAGTTTTTTCCAATCAGTTGTTTGCATTTCTCAGCATTCATAATTCCATCGATTTTGACCAGATCCTCTACACCTTTGGCTGAAATGCACCCCCAGACCATGACAGAGCCACCACCATGCTTCACTGAAGACTGCAGACAGGCATCAATGTACTTCTCCAATGTACTTCAGATATACTGGCGTCTTTGTGAACCAAACATTTCAAATTTGGACTTATCACTCCAAAAGACTTTCTGCCACTGGTTGTCAATCCATGTTTTATGGTCTTTCGCATATTGCAATCTTTTCTGCTTGTTGCCTTTCCACAAGAATGGTTTCTTAGCTGCAACATGTCCTACAAGACCATTTATTGTAAGACTTCTCAGGGACAAAGCATGTACTTTGGTGCCAGATGACTCTGCCAGATGCTGAGAAAGCATTTCACTGGATTTCCTTCTGTCCCTCAAGGAAATGACCTTTAAGTACTGTTAATCAGATGCAGACAGCTTTTTGGGTCTTCAACTTGCCCAGTTTCTTCAATTTTTTTATGACAACTTGAACACCACATCTTCAAATTCCAGTTAGGCAGGCTATTGCTTGCTGAGAATTGCCTTGTTGATGCAAAATTATGATTTTTTTAATTTTTAATTTATTTAGGCTTTATTTTACCAGGAAGTCCCATACTGGTATCATATTTATACTGTCTGTCATACTAAACAAAATACATGGAATGGCTGGAGTGCCTCAAGGAGAGCTTTGGGAACGAAACCTGTGTTCTTCTAGCCATCTCACAAGATATAAATATCCTTTTGTAAACACAAGAAATTCATCTAGAATTTTTTTCCCATTTTTCTCCCAATTTGGTTGCCAATTATACCCTCTATTTATTTCAATTCCCTACCCCCATGAGTCCGCTGCCTGTCCTCCGGGAGCGAGACACACATTCCTGGCAGATTGTTCCCGCCTCTTCCGAGACGGAAATTCTTCCACGGACGCCTTTTACCTTCTCCTCGACGGACTCGTGCCGGCTCACCCTCCCCCCTCCCCCGGAGGCGGACAGCCAAATGCCGCCTCCGATCGGGGCTGACAACCAGGGCCGGTCTGGTAGAGACGCGGGTTTCAAACCGCGTCCCTGACAGGCAGCGCACGCCACACCAAAGTGTGGCGTGTTAGACCACTACGCCGTCCGCCGCCCCCACACAAGAAATTCTTATTAATTTTTATTATATTAATGTTTATTTGTATTTATTCTAATGTTATATAGTGTTTTTCCAATCAAATAAATGCTTGCTGCCCAGATAAATAGCTTTAAACATAATTTTCTCGGGTGGCCTAAGACTTTTGCACAGTACTGTAAAAAATGTACATTTATATACATTTACACATTTAACATATACATGTCTGCAGACCAATGAGACAAGAATGACTAACCTCACAAGAGCTTAAACCATAAATGCCTGAGAAATGCTGAGGTGTTACTCTGGCTGATTTTGTGCTTCCATGTATGGCCATATCTGCCATTGAGGACACCGAGGTCATGAATCTGAGTTGTATTTTTTTTACATACTGATTCAGTGTAGTACTGAATAAAAGTGGTGAACTACTGTACATTAAATGACTTCACTTCAGTATAGCAAAGATTTTGGACAAAGCCAAGATTACCGCTTGCTCACCCGATCACCGTCATCGCCATTACTTCTGTGTGTGTATGTGGTGGTGAACCGGACCCGTCCCGAGCAGGTGAATCTCGTTATTACTACAAAATCTTTGCTAAGCAAAGATGACGCAGTGATGCTTGGGACAACTTTGCTGCACAGCGGGAGTTGTAACTCAGACTGCTGATCTGAAGCCAAGCGAACTATGATGTAGGTGTAGAGATCTCTCACAAGTTGACTGCTTGTGTTATAACCAGATTAATGCTATTCATCTCCAGAGATCATCTATCGATAGCTACTTTGTGTGTAGTTTTGTGTAGTCGCTAGCCAAACGTAGCTGTCTCTGTCTAGCTGACTGTTACACAAACCACTTTTTAGTCAGACTACAGTGGTGATAGGCTAATTTAGGCTAATGTTAGCTAATGTAGCATATATTGACAGTGGTGATAGGCACAAAGCTAGCTACATTTTAGTGTACATTTTCAGTGGCCATTCATACAATCATGACAGTCTACTACTCTACTATTGTACTGAATTTGCTACAAGGGTAGACTGATTGCATAAAATATTTCTTAGTGACATTTCTCATGATAAACCCCCCTAGAGGGGCTAGGTCTCATGACCTTGGTAATTCTTGACTTCTGGATACGGCCCTGCTTCCATGGTAAGAGGGTGAAGCTAAAGACTAAAGACCTTAGAATGCTGTAACTCTCCTAAGCCAAATGAGGACATTACAGTACAGAGGTTTCAACATGTTTTGTTCCCAAGGGTGATTTTCCATCCGACAAAACCAATTAGAGTGGTGGTCTGTAATGGACAGCTCACCTAAACTGAAAATCAAAACAGGAAGAAAAAAACAGTTAATCATCAACAGTTAATCTTACAGTTTTTTTTGATTGCATAAACACTAAAATCAAAAGTATTACACAATTATCAAAACCTTACACTCAAGGAGCAAAACATCGGCCCAGATTTGCACCACTATAAGCACAATGTCAGCCTCACACTTTTTGCAAAACAATACACACAGTGATTTGCAAAACACTAAACACACTTGTATACATTAGACACAGAAGTATATCATGGTGTCACTGCCTTGCAATTCCAAAGCACTGACTGTCAAATTACCACACCTATGAGCCAATTGGTTAAACACAGCCATCGGGTGCGCAAACACATGATTGCTTAATTGTAGACACACCACTCAGGTTTAAGCACTATAAAAATGCAGCAGGTGAGTTCACCTGTCTTCAACCAAAATGGAAGGTGTCAGAAGAAGAAGAGTGAGGGTGAGAGGGGGAATCCCAGGAGGAGGAGAAGGAAGAGGAAGAGGCGGAGGCCGTGCCAGAGGTAGAGGCTGAGGTGGAGGTAGAGGAAGAGGAAGACCTGAAGCAGGAGGAGAACGTGCTCAAAGAAGAAGAGGACCAAATTTATCAAATGAAATTTGTGCAACACTAGTTGACCATGTCGTGAACCACGGATTGACAATGAGGGAGGCTGGACTAAGAGTTCAGCCAAATCTTAGCAGATATACAGTGGCATCTGTCATTAGGACATTTCGACAAGAAAACAGGTTAAAAAAAATCTGTACAGTTACAGTAATCAGCTGCTTATTGTATGGACCATATCAGCACTTTTGATACAACTTCCTGTGACATTTTACAGTAGGTTACATGTATTTTTTTCTACATAGGATTGAGAGTCGAATTGACAAGGAGAAGGGGGCCCATATTCAAGAACAAGAGAGAGAGATCAAAACATGGTTTTGGCAAATAATGCTATCAGGCTCAGACAAGCCAACATTATCAGTGACCATGCCATTTTCAATAATGTCCATCAGGTCTCTCAGTCAACACTGGCACGCATCCTGAAAAGACATCAGGTTCAAATGAAACAACTTTATCGAGTGCCTTTTGAGCAGAATTCAGAGAGGGTCAAACAGCTGCAGCATGAGTATGTGGAGGTATGTATTGTTCACTTTAGCACTGTGATGTTGCATACTGCACACGTAACCTTTTTACATGTAAATTTACTGTATACTAGATCTATGCTGAACTACACAATCTTGTCTTTCACTGTATTTCAGAGAGTTTTACAGATGGATGCTGAGGAAATCCCGCATGAATTCATATACATAGATGAGGCAGGGTTCAACCTCACAAAAGCAAGAAGGAGAGGCAGAAATATCATTGGCCACAGGGCTATAATCAATGTCCCAGGGCTGCATTGGGGTAACATCACCCTTTGCACTGCCATTACACAGAATGGGGTCCTCCGTCATGCCAATATGGGCCCTTACAACACACCTCACATTCTCACATTGTTGGACCAATTGCACAACATCATCACAGCAGTAAACCAAATGCACCAGATGCAAGTCATCTGGGACAATGTGTCATTCCACCGCTCTGCTCTGGTCCAGAACTGGTTTCGACACCATCCACAGTTTACAGTACTATACCTTCCACCATACTCTCCGTTTCTAAACCCAATCGAAGAGTTTTTCACGGCATGGCGGTGGAGGGTTTACGATCTCCGGCCCCAGGTTCAGGTACCCCTCATTCAGGCCATGGAGGAGGCCTGTGACCAAATCGACGCCGCAGCTGTGCAAGGATGGATTTGACATTCAAGACGGTTCTTCCCACGTTGTCTTGCCAATGAGGATATCGCCTGTGATGTTGATGAAATTATCTGGCCAGATCCAGCTAGGCAAAGAGATAATGTCTAGTATTTTCTGTACTGTATTTTCAGTTTTTTTCAGATTTGTTTTATTTTAGATTTTTTTACTGTAATTGTAACCTGTACTGGATACAGTATTTTATGTTTGTCTGATATTTGCTGAGCTTACAGTGTTATGCACACTACTGTAGTAGCATGAAAACTGGGACATGTTTTGTTGTGATTCTCCATGTTGACATGTTGACTGATTTGGGTATATGGAGAGAAATAAATTATATTTTCATCAGTCTGCAGCATTGGTCTTGTGTAGTGTTTGGGGAATTTATTGTATATTTGCACTTTCTCTGTATACTTCACTTACAGTACTCTATTACTCTATCTACACTGAGAAGTAGAATTGCTAAAAGTGTTTTAGGTTAGCAACAGCAGTGTGTAACTGGTTCAAACAGAATTAAGTCATATGAAATGTGTGTGTTTCATATGGTAACAAAATATGGTTTTTATAAATTAGTGTATAGTTTTTACAAGAGTGTTTCATTTTGCAAAGGATCTGAGGTGTTCTGTTAATTGGGTGTGTGGTTGTGCTAATTGTGTGTAGTGTTTTGAAAAACCGGGCCCTGTTTTAAAAATCGTGCTTAAGCAATCGAAAAAAACTGTAATCTTCCTGTCTGATCTTTACAACATTGTCAAATTATTCATAGAGAAACATCCTCCACCGTAGTCATTGCAAGGACTGCTATTGCCAATTTAACTGTTTAGCAGTATTGGTGCTTGGGTGGAAAAAACAAATGTGTGATTTAAAAAACTAACAGCAGAAGAACATAACATCATGAACACAACTGATCAGCATATTTGCTTGTGCCTGTGAATCTGCAAGGGAAAAGAGAAGGTGGTGCTGCCATCCACACTTTCTCTATGAAGTATTAGCAACCTGCCAGCAGTGTCTTGGCAAGGATTGTGGTTACGCTTGACTGTGTCCTTGAGTGCTTTCACAGATTTATATATCCACAAGCCTCCCCAATGTTCACTTCACAAAGCCAATGCATTTCTCAATCTCTTGGGTGATAACCTTTTTTTCTCTCAAAAACACAGAAAACCTGTAAGAAAAATATCTTACTCTATCCACACTATAACACTTCATAACTTAATCTCCATATTTTACCATTGCTTGTGGAGCTTTGTGATCAGCCGGATGTAACAGGCACGGCCCCTCCCTTCTGGCATCACAAATGAAAATCCTGTTCTTAATGGAAGCCAACAGAAATGTCCAGGCTATTAGGGCCATCTCTTAATAGTGAGAGCTTATTAAGATCCGTAGCAATGAGATTATTCCGGTCTCAGACTGCACCCAGCTGCGGTAAACGGTTCTTCAGATGAGATTAGTTTCTGCCTCTTAATGGCTGCCTTCACGAGACTTTGTGCTCACCCCTTCACCACCCAAAGAAAGGTGGTATCTGATGGATCGCTGAAACAAATTCAGTTGACCCACTTTTTATTTTCTTCAAGTCACAGGATATGTTCTGTTTAAGCAATTATAACTAATAGTCTATGGAAAGAGAGTTTGGCATTTTATTTTTGTACAAGCTGTTGGTGGGGAAAACGCCCCCTTTTTTGGCATAGAGCTGCAGCCATAAATTGAATTTCTGTAACAAGTGAACACAGGCCACATGGAAATATAATTAAGACATATTTGTGGACATTTACAACATTAAACCAACAAGTGCTTTCCACCGACCCCCCTCCAAGTAAAATAACATTTGAGAATAACAACAAAATATTTCAGTTCAAATTCACAGCTGGCATAGGCCTATGTGATTGTATTTTCTGAATACATATCAAACAGAACAAAAACAATGTTGTGCATATGTCATCTTTATTCTAACAAAGGCTTGGTGTGCATTTCCATGCTAATAATGGCACTCAACCTTTACTCATTCACAAAACTCAAGTTTGCTATCAACTTCATTCATGTCAACATCCAATGAATTGACTTGTTACTACTGATTCTGGCTGTTCCAAAATGTACTTGTGCATTTGGTAGTATGTACTACCAAGCATACTGGTGAGTACACACCACCAAGTATGCAACACGCTTTTGTATTATCACCCTGCCATGAAGTTTGACCTACATGAACATATATGGATATATTTATTGAACTTCCTGGAGTGAATTCAAAAGAAGGAATCAATCTCTAGTAATATTTCTAGTCAAGTATGTGTAGAAAACAAAATACTTTTTGATGATTCACTCTTGTCTTCTTCTGTGGAATTTGCATGTGGAGTAGGCACCAGGACTACTGGGACAAGTACAAATAAAGTGCTAGTTATGCATGCTAAGAACTCATCTGGGGAATGTTTACACATACTCACTCTTGTATACTTGTGTTTTGACTCATCAGGCACAGACTATCATATTTTTATGTTCTAGGTAGTATGCAAGTATGTGTTTTGGAACACAGCCTTGGAAACATCTGGTTGAATTGAATTGAATTGAATTTGGCGATGGGTTTCAGTCTATAATTGAATGACCTCGGTGGTGCTGATGCTGATGTTTTCGTGACATCATCCAAACAAAGAAAGGAAATAATGACTATGACCCCAGGCCAAGAATCTCATAACCACATAACAAGAGCTGCATTTTTCTTTAATTACTTCCAACAGTTTTTATTTATGGGCTTCAATGGTCTATTTTTGTTATTATTGTAGGTATGAATGACTAATGTATGCTGTGCAGAGAGAAAATTTGGTGTTCTTTTAAGCATGACTGATAAAATAAATAATTGTTTCACCTTCTCCCCTAACAAAAACATACAACATACAAAAAAGGTGGTTGTGACATAACTCAAGTGACAGATGTATTGCAATTGTGTGACAATTGTTTTAGCAATAATGGTGAATGGAGCAACACAGACATACACTCTGCATCTACACACTGCAACAAATCACTGCCTTGCAGCTCACAGTGGGAGCAGAGCTTGTTTTTCTCGATGAAACACTGGAAACCAGACAGAGATTGCTGCAAACAGTGAGCAAAGAATTTGTTTCATGGAGAGCTTGTCATCCAAATTAAATTCCGGGGGATGATTAACAGCATAATGAGCGAAAAGCCCGGCGCAGCTGTAATATCCACTATCCTGTTTCACACCGTCTACCCCCAGGTCTGGAACACCAGTCCACAACACATAACCCCGGGAGCCTCCTTTCCAGTGTAAATGCACAGTGTCCACACTGGAACAGCCGGGTGAGTTGTGATGCAAGGGCTTTGTCTGCGTGTCTAGAAGCTTTCTGGGATCGTGTCACAACAAGAAATGATACTGCCCCCCCTCAGTAGAGGCCTCTCCTTTTGCATTTTACTGGAAGTGAGGTCTCCTTGGCGGTCACCAACATGTCCACTGGTGAGAAATGTGTACAGTGCAGCAGACAAAGAGTTGCCTCAACATGGAGGACTGCGCCATGCGTAGTCAACTGAAATGCTTACTTGCTTCCTTCACCTTACTTGCTTCCTTGATTAGGGCTGGATCATTCCACATTTTTCCCTAGCAGTGACTTACCTAAATTACCTGAAATCCAGGCCTTTACTCCTAATTCCTGTCATATGTACACATAGGGGCTGCTTAAGTGACAAACTTTGAGAAAAATGATAAATTGGTATTGAAGAAAATGGCTTTGGCTCCTCTTGTGATTTAGTGCGCAAACTGCATGCTAAATACTGCCGTTGACCTAAAAAGCATTGAATGTCTGTTTGAGGGATTGAGTGCACTTGTATGGTCTCTCTGTCAGTTCAACGTCCCTCCTTATTCTAAGGCCAATCACAGATCCATGTGGGACAGAGTCTTAGTGGCAGTGCTGCATCATACCTCTGGAACTCCCTTCCCAAGTATTAGGCATTGTACCATTCAAAACAGGCCAAATTGGGCTACCGAGTGGTTCAGTTGGTGAAGATGTGCACCACAACCACAGGTTGGGCCCTGAGGTCCTAGGTTCAAGCCTCGGCTATGTCATTAGCCAACTATGACCTGGAGCCCAAAGTGTAAAGACATGATAAACCTCATCCTGCCAAGGGTAGGGTGGGTTTGTGTCAACCTGGTTTCCGTGGGTTACCGCTGCATTAGTTCCTTCCCTTAGCACGCCAGTCTACCAGTTGTTATCAGTGAGAGAGATGCCTCTCCTTTGATTAATGCTAGCTCTCTCCTATAGTACCGTCAGCTAGTGTCAACTGTGGCTGGGAGTCCCATGGGGTGATGCATAATCAGTCATAGTATCACCCAGGAGGGGTTACTGTTGGCAGGGTAACCGGTGCTTTGTATCTCACTAGTAATTCCTCTGGTTGATTGGGCACCTGTAGTCTGTCTGTGCCAACTGCACATGAGGTATACTTCTCTGACACAAGAGCTTAAAAAGTGGTATATAAATAAATGCTGTAGTACTAGTAGGCCATGCGTCTTTTCATCCTGAATATCCAACACACACAACCCTTCTCTCCTGTAGCTCTGTTTAAGAAATTCTGTCAACTTCTCCATCCATATGCCAACATTTTAAGCACCTGTAAGATGTTTGGTCAATGTGTTGTCTGTACACCGGTTGTGGGGGAAATCCAGACTCAAAGTTAACAATGACACAGAGATTCCATATGCCTCCTACATCCGCACGGCTTGTTTGCTGATCTATTTCTAGTAGAATACACAGATTGAATGCCAAATTACGCACCTGTGTCAAAAGATAAGGCAGCAAACACAAAATAGTGTGTGACAAGACAGAGAATGTTTCTTTCTCCATATTAATTCAGATTTAAAAAAATTATTTTCACCATGAGTGCCCAGTGTAAATAATCTGCAGTAAAGGGTTTTGATACCAGGCTGGCAGTGTAGGCTGGCAGTATAGTGTAATGGTTAGGGAGCTGGGCTTGTAACTCAGAGGTTGCAGGTTCAATTCCCAGATGGGGCACTGCTGTTGTACCCATGAGCAAGGTACTTAACCTGAATTGCTTCAGTAAAATATCCAGCTGTATAAATGGATTGTATGTAAAAAGTATAAACTGTGTAAGTCGCTCTGGATAAGAGCGTCTGCTAAATGCTTAAAATGTAAAATGTAAACAATGATACGAATGGAAATATTTATCAGTGGTCACCATGCAATTATTTACCACAAATTATCCATTATACAAATTGACCAACCACAACATTTGTGTGGCACATGTGGTGTGTGCGTGTGTGTGTGCATCTGCAAAAGTACCCTGTAAGTGTGTATAGAATGAAATACTACAAGAGTAAACAAAGCACAAATTGCTCAGGGAACAATAGAATACTACATGAGGCTCACCCAGTAGGTGATGATGTAGGCCATCATCCCATTCTAACATGTAACGAGTCATCAATCCCATTTGAAGCTGCTGACATATAGTTTATCTTGAACCCTTATTCGCAAACTTATCCCAAACATCTCACCTCACCTAAACACTTATCCAAGCTTCAATGAATCAAGCCACACCTCAGGCTCTCTAGCCAACACATTTTTTAACTTTCTACAGAACATTCCATTTGAGGGGCAGTGAACATTCCTCTCCCCATCGAAATTAACATACTTTTGTGTTGGAACAAAGGGCAGTGAATATGTATCATTCACGGACGATGCAAAAAAAAAAAAAACCAAAAAACTGCTGACAGTGACCAAGGCTTTGCACGTGACCTTTAGCGACGACCAACAATTAGCGGAATTCCATGTCCGCATGGAGCCACCAAATTACGTAATTCAGATACATCTGTACAAGCAACTACAAAAAAACTCACCCAACACACACCACACTTCACAATGCAGTGTGCTCCTTTTGTAAAAGGTTAATATTAGAAGCAGGGCACACCAAAAAAAGATCACTGGCCTCACACACTGCTGCAAAATCCAACAATGCAGAACCCGGCCAAATAGCAGATAGCATGCACAGATCTGGAACGGAATAATTAAACCGTGGCACAGCAGACAAACAGACAAAAATGAATTTCCATTCGACACAGTGGATTGAAACACCAGCTGTGGCATTTGCAAACATGGCCTCTCCTTTGCACCTCGTTGTACTGGGATCAAAAAAAGAAAATCATTTCAGCATGCTGATGAATGGCAAGATACAAGTAGCTGACAAAATAAAGGAAAATGAAATAAAATATTAGTAATGTAGGTTTGGAATTTTCAGACATTTTTGAGCATTACCTCATTACTTATATGGTTTATTTTATACAATCTCTTTTGTTCTTTATCAAGGGTATGAATAAAAATGGAGCCTACTGTAGTAGATAACAATTGAAAGATTTTTATTAGTATGCCAGAATTTTTAATTTGGAGCAATTGCAAGTTTTAAGGAATATTATTCCTTAATGAACTCCCATACCTATAGTAATTATCACTTTGAAGCACCAACAACACTTTCAAAAACTGGATAATGTATTTCTGTCTTTCTCGGTTATAATCCAGAAAATTAGTAATATTTTGTTATAATTATTAATTTATTATAACTCTTATTACTTGAATCACCTGTTGTACATTTTTGCTTGTGATGGAACAAAGCACAAACATCATTTGAAATCCTAATTCGTATTATACCGTTTTTTCCCTTGCATCCATTTCATTATTATCAACAATATAAGAGGGGAAATAGACCATATAGAACATGCGAATCAACACTTTCCAAAGGAGGATAATGTATGAACATTTCCTGTATTTTATACAATTTGTAGCAACTGCAGCCATTACATTCTTTAACATTTTGATGTTTATACTGTACTTGTTCAATAGATTACACCTAATAATAACCATGTGTGACGGTGTTGGTTCTGCACGCAGCGAGTTTCGAACCGAGGGATCTCTGACGCGACAAGAGAGCGATTAAGCTCGCTGAGCTAAAGACTCAAGTCCCTAACTCCGGGAACTAATTGCACTCTTATCCACGTCACTCTGCAGCGGGCGTTCACGTGAGCCCATCCGCTACACATGCAACATGAGCCACTCAAGGAGAGGTCCACCACTTTGACAAAACCCCACATCACCCCTGTTCTCACACCAAAGGTGTTGCACAGTATATATACAACATTTCAAGCGTAAGACATTCATATATGCACAAAGAACAAAAAGCACAGTGTTTTTTTATATTTTATTTAAAATGTGGCCTATTTAATTTGGTAGAGAGGCATACATTACAGTGCAAACATTTCTTTGGCAAACTTAACGGTTCTTACAATACAAAAGGTCAGCTAGGTTTCTGCTTTTGAACGCTTGCTCTGAAACAGTGTAGGTAGAGCACGGTTGGTCCGGCAGAGCAGTGCGTTTCCCTTGATGGTGGGGCACAGGGTTTGGGGGTTGGGACAAGGGGTTAGACTACAAAGGGGCTTCGAAAAAATATTTTGAGAAAGAAATATGGCAGAAAGAAAGGATGACCCCACCCCCCACACCCACACACACACACACACAATTTCTTGGAGAGGAACAGTGAGCACAGAGAGATGCTCTGTGAACAAACGTCAGACTGAAATCTTGTCTGTGTTCGCTCTGGCACACGGTGTACGCTCTGGAAAAGGTCATTGAGCACAGCCTGTCCAATCAGGAAGGGCAAATGAATAACGTTTGTCCAATCAGGAGAGGCAAATT
The DNA here is from genome assembly GCA_029706075.1 of Aldrovandia affinis. Classification (NCBI taxonomy): domain Eukaryota; kingdom Metazoa; phylum Chordata; class Actinopteri; order Notacanthiformes; family Halosauridae; genus Aldrovandia; species Aldrovandia affinis. The sequence goes on along the minus strand of JAINUG010000092.1, from coordinate 3,606,985 downwards.
AGCACAGTCTGTCCAATTAGGAAAGGCAGGTGAACAAAGCCTTTCCAATCAGGAAAGGAAAATTAGTTACCGTAACAGAGTTGGAAAGTACAAGGGAGGAGAAAGACCTCCAACTATGGTTGGAGGTGGGGTCATCTTTAAGTATCAGAGTCAGGCAAAATCAATGTGCCTTAATCTCCTATTGTTCTTTATGGTAGAAGTTTTCTTTAGGAACATGAACCGTTCCCCTAACGCCTGCAATGTTTGTCTAATATATACTGCATGTTACACATTCTGGCCTCGTGTTGATGCTTGGGGTGATGCTAAACGCAGTGAGAATGGCAGTTACCGTAACTCTTAACCGCTAAAGAGTGCAGCCAGCCCAGCAGTCACTTAACAGTACAGCTGAACATTATATTCAAAAATGAACAACAACAGTAAACAGCAGTGGAACACTTAAAATGGATGCTGGAATTCTATGGACTCATTCATACAGCAGAGTGCATTCCCACAGTGACTCTGAGCACAGGAGTGTAGCTTTGCAGAGAAGAGGAGTGTTTCCACACACAGTAAATGCCCTATTCATCCTGACTGCGGGGCAAATGACTTCAGTACGAACAGGTAGAGCTTGAGAGAGAGAGATACAGTGAATACCGCTACATTGTCCTGAAATCAGCAATGTGTGGCATTTTGAGGAAAACCGATCTGCGCGCTTCTAGTAAATTTATGGTTTTTTTTTTTGCTGGTGTGGCATTTTCGGCTCTCTGTTTCAGAGGGCTTTTCACAAACAAAACATAAAAAAGAAGAAAAAAAGAAGTGAATGAGCAAAGAGAATCTTTTCCAAGTCACCCCTCATATGGCTTTCATTAGCTAGTAATTGGGGGTAGAGGGGGTTGAAGTTCTTTGCGATTGCATTGGATAACGTCACCACTGCTTAAATGTCCCCACAAGCTCTCGAAACAAGAGCCAGAAATTCGGCACCTCGCCCTGGAGTAAAGCATGATGAATATGGATTTGTTCAGGGGGGGAAAAGTGCAGTGGGCTAAGAGACAGCAAAAGAGGGGATTGTATGCCAGCTGGCCCCTCCCCCTTTCCCAGCAACCTCTATTTTACCAGGAGAACAATGGACGCATAAGGAAATGTTAGCATTGAGTTCCTAGGTAAAGAGGGACACATTTCAAACATGCAGGCCTGGATCCAATCACTGTTTTTCCAAAACTTTGACTTAAGTCAAAAAATAAATTCAACTTGGGTTTTTTTCTTCACAAACACGGTTTAGCAAGCTATGTTTCGTGACAGCTGAACTCGCCAAACTAACTGTGTCGGTGAAAATGAAAACGCTTGCATTTAATTGTGAGTCGATGTTAAGGACAAATGCTGATTGGATCCAAGCCTTAAAGAAACAATTTAAGTTTTTATTCTTGTTCTTATAACAATGATTTCAGTGTACCGGGGGGGGGGGTTAACAGTGTCTTTCTGTGGCACTGTCCAGACCAGGGAGAGAAGAGACCTGAAGGTGTGACTCAGACAGGATTATGAGATGGGCCCTCTGAGAATTGCATCAGAGTCACTGTGGGTTTGACACTAGTGCACCAAAACCCCAAAAACCCTGGAGGCAGAGACGTGCTCAGTAGCAATGGGAGAGCAAGGCTTCGCCAACTGGCAAAATGAGCGGAGCCATAACACTACCGGTGATTCGGCAATCGATGCATATCCTTTGCATAGAGCAAAGTCAATTAGTTGAAACAGAATGCCAGGTTGCAGTGTCGCCCAGGACGTGAGGGTTTCAAACTGGGGAGGGGGAGAAAATAAAAGCAGAATTCTGTCAGGAAACTGGCTGCACACACCCATCCTATAGTTAGTGAGCCCTCGCTCTCCCATCTATGATGTCCTGAGGCAGTCTTGTTGCTGAGGTATGGCCAGTAATCCTTCAATGCAGATGCAAAAAGTCCCGTCCCAGACCAGGAGAGGAGCCGTGACGTACAGCTCCAAGACCGCTGGAACGGCTGTCGGTGTAATGCTGAATACTCACGCTTTGGCATGTGATTGAAAAAGCATTGAGCCAAAGGGGAGAGAGGCTGAAAAACTAAACCACAGAGGCAAAGAACTGCATTCCCGTGTTCTTTTTAAACGTTAATAAAAATGGAGAAGAAAAAAGGCGTCACCTCGCCGAGCTTGATCGTTCGTTGATTCGAGATGGTTCAGACCAATATGGGAGATGCCCCCTCCACCCCCCTTAATTGTAAATCTGTTTAAGTGACTTTGATATAAAAACAAGGGATGAGGGAAGAAAAAAATCATCACAATAAAAGGTGTTAGTTAACCAACAGTTGCCATTGGAGAAAAATATACATTAGGTAATCAGTAGACATTATTATTTTTTTTTACATTACAAAAGTGATTTTTTTTAAAACTCTTCACATTATCTTCATATGTAAGCAGGTAATACAAAGGGGAAATATATATATATACATATATATATATATATATATATATATACACACATATATATATTTATTTATAATATGATATAAAGCACCATGAAAGTTTAGTAAAAGCAGAAGTAACTCTAATCATTTTACTTATAAAATGTCTTTCGAGCAATAAAAAAACAAAACAGTTCTCTCAAATGTGATTTAAGATTAAAAGGCACATAATGAATGTATATATGAAGCTTTGCATATCGTAAAAAACAAAAAAACAAATAAAAACAATACTTTTAAGGCTGTATTTAGTAGCTAAATTGTTAATAGGGGGAAAAGTAGCACCATTTTTTTCTTTCGTCATCTCTAACCTGAGAAAGCTTTGTAACACAACATGGCCGACGGTGGTCTATCTACTTCCCTTTCATTCTCGTTGCAGTGTGATTCCTTCCTTTTCTGACCAAGCATTTGGGTTGTTGTATAGCGAGAACGACGTGTGCCAGACGACACTTTGTAAGGCTTCCACACACACTGGTCCCTGGGGGTCGACGGGGATCCTGCACACACCCGTTTAAAAGCAGATATCTCACGCGCTCCTGTTTTCATCCGACTGGAAAGCCAGGTAGTCTCAGGCAGTAGCCTTAGGGTCAGGTAAATCGAAATAAAACAAAAAACAACCAAAAAAAAAAGATAGATAAAAAAATAGGGAATTGTATTGCTGGTAGCTGCTGTGCACCGGCAGGGTCTGTGGAATACTGGTTGCGGGAAGTGAGTGGGATCCAGTCTTTATGCTCCGTGGTCACTGCTGGTCGGTTGGGTCAGGCACACGGGACAGCATGTTCCTTTTAGCTTCACGGGCCTTGGGCACTCCGCCGGCGGGCAGGTCTCCACGTAGCACGTGACCTGGGCATCCTGGGGTGGGGCACACATGTAGAGGACGGTTACGGATTATGCCGATCAACGGTTCTCAAAAGTTCTTCTTTCTGAGCCCACGACAAAATGAGTTGCTTGTAGACAAACATACATTTGGGAAGTAACAAACCTCTTAGGACAGGGGTTAGGAAACTTTCTGAGCCCACTTAATGAGTGAACTAAAGGTTTTTAACAACTGCACCTACACTGTAGCTAGTTCAATGCATGTAACAGGTGGTCCATTTAATGTGACAGGTGTGAATGGAAATCTAAAGTGTCAACATGATGTCAGGCGTGGTGGAACTCCCCTAGCAACCAAAGACGAAGGGGCTACTGCCCCGTTGACTTCAATGGGGAAAAAATAGATTTTAACAAAAATAATTAATTTGTAGTTCATCAGTGGCATTCAGTTTTGTCATGATGTTGAATGGGGGGTCATTGGCAAGGTCCAGCGCCAAATTACAGAAATGACTAGGCGTTCAAAATGTTTTGAATGTATCAGTAATCCTATGCATGGCCCCAAATTCAATATCCTGACTGATTGAGTTCCCAAACAAGTCACACCTATTTAGCGCGTATATATAAAAATATTATTTAAAAAAATGTGTCCCCCCCATGTGTCATGTTATGAACCACTAGTGTGGAGCCCCCAAATTAACGTTAGATTGTCCCTGTAACTTGGTGGAAGACAAGGAAGGTCAAGATTCTGAAAGGAGTGTAGCCACTGGGAGAGGAGTGAAACCAGCGTAATGAGTGAAAGAGATAACTGGCAGAGAGCAAGGGGCAGGTGGGGGGGGGATTAGGAGAAATCACATGATGACGGCCCCCTGGGGGGCCCAGTGTGCCGGCTGGGGTACGTACTCTGCACTCGCACGTGGTGCAGGCGTTCTTCTTCCACCTCTCGTTGCTGGAGCGTTCCCGTCCCTCTTCATCCGTGCAGTCTGTTTTGCTCAGACGGGCTTCAAGTCTTTTAATCTGCAGGAAAGGGGAGATCAAAGGAGGTAGTAAGGCACTCGGCAGACTAACACCACCACGCCTCCCCCTGGGAAACCGTTTCCGAGACCTGAACTGATTTGGCTGCTTTCACTCTGATACCAAAGTTCTGAAAACCATAGTTCTGTGTGCGTTTTCTCTTAGAACAAACCATAAGGATCCCCACGCCCTGACCCCCAACCCCCCCAGGATAATGTGAATCATTCGAATGACCTGGCCAAGGCACATTTATTTAATACGGCAATCATAATGCATATTCTGTAAGCTTTCAAAGGCTACAAATAAAGGAGAGTGATGATGCAAGGGGGAAAAACATCACCTTTTTTTGTTTGCTTTGATAAAAAGCTTGCCCCTCACTGGGAATGAACCTCCAACAAGGTTTAAACTGTTCTGTAGCCCTTCCAAATGTGTAACATGCCATCTGATAAGGCAGGATATCATGTCTAATCTCTGATCACACGAAAACACCTCCGTGTCAACAGACAGTCCGGGAATCGGGCCTTGTGCTCTGCAGTATATGGGCACGTCCCAACCTGCAGCCAACAAAAAAGGCTGTGGAAACTCACTCTGCTGAAAACTATGACCTCACTTCCTAGAGAACACAAAACACTTCAGAAAAAACTCCATGTTGAAATATAACACAATGCAAAGCACAGCAGACAGGGTGCACTTTTACTGTGAGAAACAGTGACAGAACTGATTGAGCTGTTGTTCTAGAGCTTGGGCATTTTCTGTGTATACATCAAAGAGATTCATGTGTCAAGACTCTTAGGACCTGATGGACATATGATTCATCTTATAACATACATGTACAGGGGGTAGATAAAAAAATTGAGTTGGGCCACCGTTTGCCTTTAGAACGGCTTCAATACTTCTTGGAATGCTGCTATACGAAGTTGTTGTATTACGTTTTTACGGTTTCTTGTGGAATATTGGACTATTCAAGAAGGAAAGGCTCCAGTTCTAAAAGCCTAAAATGGCTTCATATTCCTTGGTCATAATTCTAACATGCAAAGTAGTAGTCTGTCCCAATGGCTCCCACAAGGTTTTAGAAACTACCATGTTAAGTGTCCATCTATCCCTATCGATGAGATTTGACTTGCGACCACTCTTAGTTAGCCTTTGTCGCTTCCCCAGAGATGATCCAGAGAATGTCTGAAGCGCTAGGCCACAAGGGGCCCCTGTTATATCGCCAATATTGTCATGCCCTAATGCTTTGTTAGTGACACTGCACAGCTGTCACAGCCTCGCCCTAAAAAACTTTTTTATTCCTCCTTCTCCACTTGGAAAGCCAGCTGAGCTATGCAGCTACTGTGGTGGCTACCGTATCTGCCCCCCGAGCTGTCTTTTCTGTAGCTTCCTAATAGCTCAGGGGCTTTGCTGCTGTGGGCCAGGGCTGTCCGTGTGCTGCTCACCTGCTTTCTTAAGCTTGTGATAGTCTTCTGCATATCTACAACAAAGTCTTGGAAGTCATTCAACGATGGTTCAGTGCTTGGTTTCGATGCGAGTGTGACATTTGGAAGCCTTTCCCTGGGGTCTTCTACAACGCTGTTAAAAGAAAGAAAAAATTAAAGTCACCAAGAACTTTCTTGATTTTGTTTGTCACCAACCAAAAAACAAAACATTCTTAAAATTCCTCTCGGTTAAAGGAACAAATACAAGTTATATTGTGCTTTAAAACAGAAAGGAAGACATTACATAAATCTAAAGTAATCTAGTTAATCATTTGTGGTAAAAAAGAAAAGTTAAAAAAAGTAATTCAGAGGGTACACAACATCAAAAGGGGCTGGTCTCGCCTCATCCAGACAGCAACAGAGGGTCAGTGAAACGGTGTTCTGTTACCTGCGCTCTTCCCGCTTCTTGGCATCGTTGTCAGGGTTTTCCTCCGTGTAGCTGTGCTCTGCTGACCTCCGCCCTCTGAAGTGGAAGGAGAGGGCATTGAACTGGCCCTTAGTCCGGCAGTCTGTGGAGCCATAGACAGAGGCGGGTTAGGCCAGAGCCGTGCCAGATCTGATACGCCACTGTGCAGTGCAGTCTCCCAGCCTCCCCCACCAAACGACTCCCGTTCAGTGTCAGCCGGGCTGTGGGGGCCTGAGAGCCAGCTAATATCTTAGCGCATCTGCCAAATAAATAAAAGATTTAACAAATAAATTAAGAAAGGAGCAGAAGTTGGTTACTACCTCCTCTGTCCCTCACGCATTAACACAGTAGCGTGTCGGGTTTCATGTCAGCCCCCAAAAGCCTCCCCGGCAGACTGGCCAATGTCCCAATCTGGCTTTATCAGAACACAGAGATGGTAGCTCAGGCAGGGCAGAGCAACACCTGAACAGTTGCAGGAGCCCGGCTCCGGGCGGCCGATGGGTCTGTCCCACCCTCATTGCTACAGCAATGCAGATCGCAAAGCCTTCTAGGGAAGAGGGGAGTGGTTGCGTGTCCATGCAGTAACAATAAAGCAGATGAAAGGCTGGCTCATGGGGCTGCAGTGGCAGGTCCTGTCATTAGCCTGCAGTTTAGACAGGGCCACAGAGAGAGGAACTAGGGCCCCCAGGGAAGCCCTGCCACACACTGTGAAGGTTCTAATCAAATCAGTCATGGGTGGGGGGTGGGGGTCTGGAGTAACATTCACCTACTTTTAAAACACCAAAATAAATCTACAGATGCCTTTGCCTTGGGTCTTGTTGATTGACCAGTTATGCACAAACAAACAGGGTGAAAATATATATATGTATTTTTAAATCTAAAAAAAATATATATATTCATGTCCTGCTCGTATATTTCTACCCCGCTCTCCTCACAGACATTCAAAAAAAGAAAAGGAAAAAACAAAACAGCCGAGCTACAATTTTCAGTTCCACTGCTCTGTCCCCCAGAGATTAATACAACAAATGAGAATCCTTCAAGTTGGAGGACTTTGGGGAAAATAAGGCCTTTCAGCGGTCTGTGCGCAGACAGGATATTCTGTGTTTATTAGCTTTTGCTTTCCCATGTTCGTCTCTTAAAGACGCCATGAACTCGAGGTCAAAATATTAAAGGAGGGTGGGGGAATACAATGTACAGCCACATGAGCCATTAAGCTCTGTTTATTAAATGCACAGTTGGGGCATATACTTCACGGCATGTTCCATCTGAATCTTTTACAGTACAAACTGGTCAAAGCAGCCGTGACTTGTTCACGAGGAGTTGAATAGGTATTCGCTTCAATTGCTTCGTGTTCAAGTGTATTTGTTTTTATTACCTTCTCCTACATGCTCTATTTATTAAGGGAATTCCATTACAAAAGTTGTTCAAACACACATATCCACATCTATTATTAATATAAACTATAATTGAGAAAGGAGCTTGACTTTAAATTCATGTGGTATATAACCTTTCACTAAGTGCAGTGCTATGTCTCTCTACAGTGAAAATTAGTTAAGTAGGTTAAAAAAGGGGGCGAAATGAGGCTGTGCTTTTTAAAGGCTTTTAAAACATTTTAAAGGTTTGACTTACTAAATAATAATTTGCATAGGGACTGAATTCAATTATATATACATGACAATTTTTCTGTGAGGTGTTTCATGACATATGAGTGTATAATAGCTTGCAAGGAGTAAGGATTGATGCATGTCCAGTTCACTATATATTGTCAACAATCTGTAAAAAAAATTAGATTTAGAAAAATGTACCAAAAAATTATATAAATCTCCTTATTTCAACATCTTTCTTGTACTTTACAGGTTTGTACACACCAAGGAAAAAACACAACCAAGAGGGTAAACAGTGGGTAAATGCAGTACTGAAAGTATTATTGGGTTTAAAGCTATTCAACATTCTAGACTAGTGGTTCTCAATTTCTGTCCTGGAGTACCACCGTGTATGTTGGTTTTCCTTCCAACCATAATTTAAATTCCTGAAGTACAATCTGTCAGTTCTTTTTAATTATACACTTTTAATATCTAATGAGGGATGATTTAGCGTTACCCTCATAATGCCACATTACATCAGAAACAGATATTCATATTAAAATAATTTATAGTCTGTATAATTTAAGGACTTTTAATCAGTCCTCTAAACCTCATATAGTCAAATCAGTTCTGAGACAAGTAATGCTTTCTTTTTTCTGTAATGTGTTGCGGAACATGATTCTTTTTGAAAGAGTTCACATTTTTAATTGATAGACCTACAGCACTCAAGTCCTAAATGCTGTGTGGACACCTGTTCATTGAAACTAAAACATTTGTGGAAAAAGACAAAGACAAAGCAAATGGTAATTGGCCAAACCTGCGTTGTGTTAAAATCCGTTTCAGCACACAATTATAGAACCTGAACATGTTTTCAGCAACCTTAACCATACAACAGATTGGTGGGAACCAAAACCAGTATACGTGGTGGTACTCCAGGACTGACTTTGAGAACCACTACTGTACAAGTTGCATTGAACTGGTATCCCTCCTAAAGTCATGGCCAAGCTGCCAGCTAGTCAGCCAGTAAAGACAAGAACCTCCTCCCCCCCTTTCAGAACCTCAAAGGGCCACTGGATGGGCATAGGAAACATGGCCAGAAACATGTCACGCGATTTCAGGATTAAATTTGCTCCACAAAGAGGAACTCATTTTACAATGCTGGTGCATTCCCTCCAGTTCCTCCGCGATTTCCTGGACACCAAACAGGCTCCACGTGATTAACGCGGTGTTGTGAGGCCGGCGACAGGAGTTGATACTGGTGCAATATTCACAGTCTCCGAGGTAAACGCAGAGCTGGATATTGGTCACATTTGTGGGTGAAGTAATGCCTAAAAATGGGTGGCACTTCACAGCTCTGGAAAGGATGGTAACATTTTCACCATAGCCTACTATTTTCACTCTATTAGCTGTGTAATCCCTTCACTGAACATGAATTCATTCCAAAGTCACAATCACGGACAATAACCTATTCTGTGTTGATTATTACGTATGAGGGGAAAAAAGTTTGCTAACTTGCATTTGCCTGAATATGTTTTTGCCTGAACATGTTTGCCTGAATGTGTGGATTGTTGATGTGCAAGTAATTAGACAGGAGGATAAGTGGCATGACCGAGCCTCCATAGTCACCCATCATCCATGATTTAATTTGCAGCACCCAGGTTCTGTGGTCTGTACATTTAAATTTGCCCAGGATGATATGACAGCAAATATTAGCCGACCAGTAATAATAATAATAATAATAAGTCAAGCAGTGCCAACCCCCCCCCCGATTTAAGACTACGTCTCTGAAGGAAATCCTTACGTATACAGGGACATTTCCCATTCCATATGTAAGGTGAAATAGTCAGGAGGGTTATTTAATAAAAAAATAAATAAAGATTTTAAGATTGGGATAGACGACAAAAGGTAGAGAAATTTAGGGAGCATGCTAATTTTAACTGAGTTGTATGAGGAATATTTAGCCCCACAAAATACCAACAATTGGATCTGTAACTGTGTGACACGACCATCACTCCTGGCAATAGATTTAGTTTCCAAAGAACATTCACAGGAAAGACCACCATTACATGTATATTAGTACTACCTTATACCTACTATACCTATACCTTTATACAGCTATATTTTATTTTTATGGTACGCCATTTTCTCACCGTTCTCATCACCTGACGCGAACTCGTCCGTGCCTGGCATGTCCTCGCGGGCTGACGAACAACTGAGGCAAGAGTCAGGGTGCGTTTTATTTGGGGGGTAAATGGGCAATTGTCTGTAATGACCCAAGCCCACAGAGGGCTTGTATTCTCACCCCGGCAACCACGAGGAAGCTGGGCCTGCTTCAAATGCTCAGCGGGGGTAAAACATAAAACCCTGATCACGCCACCGATTAAAGGCCGACACACAATACGCCGCCTTCTTCCAGACGAACACCCCCCCCCCCGGAATCACACTCTTGACACATACTTGAAAAAAAAGGCACTCCTTATTGTGCCTGCGGTGTACAATAAGCTTATTATGGCGGAGGGGGACTTCGTAGACGTGGCCTGCTTAGCATGCAACTGCACGCACGCACGGACAAAATGAACGCTTTCCTTTCTGGGAGGCTCTGCAGCAGGGCTGTGTGCAAAGTCCCCAGAATGGCGGATTTGTGGCAGGGGGGCTTCTCGATGGGCTCAGGTCTCAGGAATGTAAACCACGTGGTGTCTGGCTCGACCCGCTGTCCGTCCCTGACCCGCCTAATCCCTTCTTAATCAGGGCCGCGGAAACAGATCCGTTTAAAACAGAAAAAATAATATCTACGAACGCCCACTCTCCCCCAATTACATCATGGGCATCTAGTTTCAACAGAAATCTGGTCTAAATGAGCAAGATTAAGGGGCGAGCGGGGTTCACAACGAGGCGAGAGTTTCAAGTTTCAGATCGCAACTGCGTGACCTTCCTGTATTAGTGATGTGATAAAGTGCACTGCAAGTCTGCTATATTACCGTACCCAGCCCACACAGTAAGGGAACCCATGCTTGATTCCTTGAGCAGGCCAGAATCACTATGTATTAAATCTGCAGATCTTCTCGCACGCACTATACATACTTTACACTGAGCAGCCTTCTGTTTGCATACTCTGTTAACTGCAAGCTACCATACTTACTATAGTTCATTATTTATATGAAAATGTTTTAGGAATGATCATGCCAATTTTGGAAATCTTTCATTAGTGTATGAATGCTATATTTTTATATTTCGCTTGTTTCCATTGCATTTTCTTTATTGCATTGTTAACCATGTCTCATATTGAGTAGTCTCCTCAATTCATGCAAAACATTTTCATACCTTCATCTAAATGTGAATATTTTGTTCATCCCGTGATGCAGAACGTATAATGAACGTTTCACAGTTTAACACTGATATTGGAGTGAGCCTGACTTGGTTGGCTGACTACAAATTGGGGTAGTGTGAGACTATTGCCAAATTTATTTCCGTTAAAAAATTGCGCTTGGATACAGTACTCCGAGGGACTTAAAAACGTACTTAAAAAATGCATGTTAAGTAATCAACCACTGCCATTTTTACATGGCCTTCTAAAATACTTGAAATTCAGGCTACAAAATATATGAACCAATCAAAAGGCTTTGTTCGCCACAGCAAATAATACTGTGATTGGCTCACGGCAGCGAGTCGCTCCCTGACCCGAATGTGATAGGTCCACCCATTTTGGGGGGGTTCATGAGGACCTGCTTTCCCATCCCCTGTATACACATTAAGAGACAGTGTTTTAATTTTATTTTATAACATTTTATATATTAATAAAAAAAATTATATTTTATATATTAAAGAGACAGTGTTTTAATTTTATTTTAAATTAAATATATTAAAAAGAAATATTTCATACATTTCCTAAAATATATAGCGCTTTAAACATTATGAAGGGTTTGTGTAAATTGGGGCATGTTAAAGGGGCTCACCCTCGCAGCAGTCCTGCCACATGCGCAGGTCCATCTTGGGGACGTCATCACAGCTGCCGTAACCGTGGGGGTACTCGGCCACGCGGAAGACGTCCGACTGCACGTGCGTGATGTTGTCCCCGTTGTCGCAGAGCACCCTGGTCAGCGACGTCTGCCTCAGCTGCGTCAGCTGCGCGGGGCTGAACACGCCGGCATTCTCGTACCAGAACCTGTTGTCTCGCCGAGAAAGAGGGGTGTGCTGTCAGTGTATTCACGTGCGACCGCGGAGAATGTGCATCACTCACTGAGTGGCTCATTGTGCTCACTGATCTTGTGCGCTAACTATGATTGTTCTTACCTTGTATTAATGCACAACTTGTAAGTCGCTCTGGATAAGAGGGTCTGCTAAATGCTTAAAATGTTCAATGTAAATGTATTGTGAGGGAAGGCCCAGATCAAGGCTCCTCCCTATAAATCAGCGGTCCCCAACCCTGCTTCTTGACACAGTCTCCTCGGTTTCAGAACCAGGGTTGGGGGCCGCTGATTTATAGGGAGGTGGTGGGGACAGATATCCAACTGCAACAGGACAGAATAAATGCTGATAAAACCCTTAGAGTCTTCTATGAGTCTGAAACTATTCAAAATTCTGAGGAAAAATTCATCCCTGATTAAGTTGAGCCGTTTCATCTACTGAGAGGGATATTTCACTTTTGGGTTGGGTTGGGTGGTCTGGGCTACATGACTTGCTACATGATATGTATTTCAGCAGTAGGACCAGAGGAGGCCTTGCTGGCATGTGTGTGTGGGAGGGTGTGCATATTTTTGTGTGTGTGTGTGTGTATGTATGTGAGAATGAGTGAGGGTGTGCGTTGGTTGTGTAAGTGAGTAAGTGCGTGTGCGAATGTATGTACGTCTGTGTGTATGTGTGTGCGCGCACACCAGTGTGTGAATGAGTGAGTGCACGAGTGTGTGTGGGAGGCGGGGCCGGACTGTGAGGTCATACCTGTCCCCATCCCGGAGCCGTTTGAACTGGGTGGTCAGGAGACACATAAGAGTGGGCCCCAGCCTGCTGCCGGGCACCATGTCCTCAGCCATCAGAGCCGGGAACAGGTCAATGTTCAGGGGAGTGCCGTACAACCTGCAACGACAACCCCGTTCGCACGGTGACTTGAATTATACCTGCACACTGTGGTTGTTTTTATTCTTTAGCAATCGTCAGCTTTTGCACCTCCTAAATATCAATAACCGGTGGCTTGCTGCAATTAAGACGGTTGCTCCTTATTTTTGTATTATTATTTACTTTTTGAGCACCTTTCCCTTTTTCCACAGATCCACGGGTACACAGATGCCCTTATCCAGCTTATCCAGTTCCGATGCTCCTGATGCACAGCGACGTTCACAACATTTGAACATACTACCCAAGTATCAAGCACTTAAGCAATTAAGGTTAGTTCCTAGCTCAAGGGTACAAGGGCAGTTCACCTACTTGTGATTCAAAGCCGCAACCTCTATGAGTTATGACACCAGTTTGTTAACCACTACCCTATACCACACAGATACAGCGGAAGTCTGTAAAGTCCTCCCCCCCACCCCGTTTACCTCTGCAGCCTCTCCCTGACGTTGGCATCCTTGATCTCGTTCCTCAGGTCCTCAAAGGTGTGGGCGGACGTGAGGTTGCAGAAGACGCGGTAGTCGTTGTAGGGCGGGATGCCGTGGTCGCGGCCCCTCTGGACGTTCATGGCGGCCAGGTCCAGCGCCACGGCATGCGCCATGGAGAAGAGGCGCTCCGTCAGCTCCGTGTTCAGCAGCTGCGACGAGACGCGCATCTTCCCCGCCACCCCGAACAGGCCGCGCAGCAGCGGGTCGATGCCGCCCTCGTTGACGATGCGGAAGGGCGAGAAGAAGGCTTTGTGGAGCGAGATGTGCCCCTGGGGGATGGGCTGGAAGTTCTCGTCCAGCCGGTACAGGATGGGGTTGATGAGCGTGTGGCCAAAGCGGAAGGCGGCCGTGGCAAAGGCGTTGAGGATGCCCGAGTTGACGTTGGGGTCGTAGCCCCGGTAGTCGCCCATCAGCTTCAAGCCCGCCTCGCCCAGGATCTTGGGCAGCCAGTGGCTGTAGGTGATGTGCTGCACCTGGGCGCCCACAATCTTGCGGGCCTCGTGGTAGATGGTGTCGCCGTCCCAGTGCGGGTTGAGCCGCAGCAGCTCGGTCGCCACGCGGTTGTGCTCGCGGAACCATACCGTGTGCATGGCGGTCAGGCCGAGCTGCTCGTTGGCGCGGTGGTCGCCAGCTAGGAAGCAGGGGATGGGGCTCTCGTTCTCGTCGCGCATGCACTCGGTGGGCGGGCCCGTGGCGAAGGGGAGGAGGGGCTTGCCCGAGCGCTGGACGATGCCCTGCCGGAGCAGCCCCCGCTGGCTGGCCAAGTCGCGGATCTCCTCCGACTCGTGGTGCGAGCTCCCGTAGACGTTGGAGGCGTCGATGTAGGACGTGAGCTGGTTGATCTGCTCACGCGGGAAGACCGAGTTCATCAGGAGGGAGGTCATGCCACTCCCGCAGACCGGGCTGGACCGGACGAAGAACATGCACCGCGCCCCGCCGCTCCGGGCCTGCCGCGGGTCGCCCGGCGGGAACATGATGGGGAAGCACGGCGGGTCGTTGGTGCAGACGGAGCTGCAGAGCTGCCCGTCTGAGAAGCGCGACTGGCTGAGCGCCGCCACTGTCGAGTCCAGGTCATGGTCCAGGAACTGGCCCCACTGCATCAGCATGTGGGTGTAGCGGTCGTCAGGGGTGATGGTCTCCGTGCCGATCATGCTGGTGGAGACCAGGCGGGGAAGGGGCAGCTGGACGCCATTGTGCAGGCGCTCGGTGGCACCCCGGGGCAGGTTGAAGCCGTTGTCGTAGACGGACTTGAGCAGCCGCTCGAAGGCGGTCAGCGAGGCGCCCCACATGGGGTGCTGCAGGTTGTTGCACGTGCCGTCGTGGCTACGGTACTTCTGGTGGAAGCAGATGTCGGAGCAGTTGTTGAAGCGCCGGTGTGCCGTGCAGCCCGAGAGGTTGGCAATCATCTCCAGGAAGCGGGGGGACACCAGGTCGTTGTAGCGGAAAGCTGGGGGGGGGGGAGAGAGGGTCTCAGAATCAGCCACTGTTCAGGTGCAATGGAAAGGAAAATGTGGTCCAATCAGGCTGCTTCACTCCAATCTTTGGTGCTTTACATGGGGAATAACGATGCAGAAGGTAAACTGAATTATTAAATTAGCATGGCGCATGTCTCCTGAAAACTTTTATCGCATTAACACTGAACCTGTTCAAACAGCGGAAACTAAACTAAAACGAGACTAAATTGTCCTGCTTTTCCGTATTATATGCAGTTTTATCATGTAAGCCACCTGTAAATGGGAATGCTGGAAATGCATATTTGCGCAAGAAGCGCAAGCAATGGTGAAACAGCTTCACACCTCGGCCGGTGGACTGTGGAGCAAAAAGAAGCAGAGGCTGGTGCTGAATATGCTTCGCCAGCGCCCGCTAATCTAAAGACAACTTTATTTTTGAGCAATGCCCCCGTAATGTGTAACAACATGGAATGCAAGTTTCGTAACAGAGGAGCGCACGCAACGCAATATCCCAGGCCCAATCGAACACCCTGTCTTCTGGGTGACGCAATATCCCGGGCCCAATCGAAAACCTCCTGTCTGCTGGGTGACGTATCGTCCCTGCCATTCAGTGACTGGATCAAGGCAAACACGACCGCGCGGGGTGGCGTGGGGAGGGCAAAAAAAGTTGTGGAAAGATAATCCAAACAGGCCACAGTGTTTTGCTGACAGGCAGAAAAAACCCCTCTGCTTTCTGTCAGGGCCCAGCGCAACAATAAGAGGTTGGCTGTTGTCATAACCAGTGAAAACACAGCTCCTGCTCATCTGGGGCTCAGAGAGCCAGCCAGCCCGCTTTTCCATATTATATATGGTGGTGGATTTTGGGGGAGGTTTGGTTCTATGGGATTTAAAATGTGTCTGTACTGTGACAATCCCCTGGTTCCTTCACAGCTCATTCCCTCCGTAATCTATGAACGTGTTCACCCCTCTACACTCCACACCATATTGCCAACCTTTTGCTCTGGCTCCGAAATACACATAGGAAATGGGAGGTCTACGAACTCTGAAAGGTGTGTAACTTTGAAGGCGACATCAACATTTGTATTTGAATGCTTTACGGATTACTTGCATCTTCCAACTGTCACCTTATTTTTAAATAGGCTACTCATTTTGTATCTATAAACCTACATTTCAATTAACCAATAATCCCACCAGCAGTCTTTGGGATCTCATAAAAAAAAAAAATTCCTGTTGGCTTTCTGAATGATACATCCCTTTTTCTATTTTTTGGGGGGTTTTGGGCAAACTGATTTTGTTATGACCCTTTTTTATATTAAACACTGTCGATTTTCCCACATTGTGTTCTTAGCATGACATACACACATACCCTTTAATCCAATTTTCATAGTATTTTTATCAATAGAAAGTATGATTTGTTTCATTTTAATGCACACCTTTTTGCATCTGTGATAATAAAGAGCTTGATATTGTTAAGATATAATTGCATATGCCATTTGTGGATTCATACCGCGTTTGGTCCTAAATTGTTTCTCCGACTCATCAGGGTTCGATAACAGACCGCGTGGGGACATAACTCAGACAAGTCATAGCTAATTGGATTAATGAAATACATGACACAATAACATTATTGTAACATAACATAACAAAGTCATTGAAGATTTAAGCCGCTTGATATACTAAGACACAACAGTATGATGCATTAAACATTTCTGTCCTAATAATAAGCTGACATTTGTAATATGATTGATTATCAATATACACTCAGTTGCCACACTCAGGTACACCTGTACACCTGCTCTTTAATGCAATTATCTAATCAGCCAATCATGTGGCAGCAACTCAATGCATAAAAGCATGCAGACATGGTCAAGAGGTTCAGTTGTTGTTCAGACCAAAAATCTGAATGGGGAAGAAATGTGATCAAAGTGACTTTGACCGTGGAATGATTGTTGGTGCCAGATGGAGTGGTGTGAGTATCTCAGAAACGGCTGATCTCATGGGATTTTCGCACCCAATAGTCTCTAGAGTTTACAGAGAATGGTGCAAAAAAAACAAAAAACATCCAGTGAGTGGGAGTTCTGTGGGCAAAAACGGCTTGTTAATGAGAGAGGTCAGAGGAGAATGGCCAGACTGGTTCAAGCTGACAGGAAGGCGACAGTAACTCAAATAACCACGGGTTACAATAGTGGCAGGGGCCCAGATTAGCAACCGTCCTATGGTCTCAGAAGACTAAAAATTAAGAAGGACAACCTTCAATTTCCAAGTGATCGTCCTGCTGACGACTGTGAATTTTGGATTATTTTTTTTATTCGCTAACTGGAACTATTTCTGTTTTACACTCACATCGTAACAAACACGACATGTACAGATATTCAAAAATATTTCTGAAGTTCCAAATGGGAAAAGCGGCACATTGTCACTCACACGCAGTCTGTGCTCACCATGTTTGTTGTTGTTGCTATGCCAGACTGCAGTAGCAAAGCAAGTTCGCGGATCGCGGCACATTAGCTAGCTAACGTTAGCGTTCACGGACATTGGGTATCGATATCTGTTGTTGCTAGCTGCTTGCTAACACAAGGCTTAGTAAGTGATCATGCATTTATCACTTACCAAGCATTGAATTAGCAAGCAATATCCGTGAACACTAGCTAACTACTTCCTGTCTATATTCAGTTCAGTTAGCCCTCCCGCCAGGCTGAAGAATCGCTGTGATTTTCCTGCAGTAATTTCTCATCTCCATCCTCATCTCAGTCCAAGCACAAATCATTCCCACATCCCTGCTCGGTTAAATATAGGAATTATTAGCTAGCTATTGCCATACCAGACTCATTCGAGTCCCGACTACAGTGCATGTTATGATATACTGTACAGTCAGAACACGAGTCGCTAACGCCACCCGCGGGCACCCGTCAGAGCTTCACTGCTACACAGTCCCATGAGCACACGCTGCACAAGTCAAAGATAAACATCCGTGTAGAAAAGAAATAAGTAGGACAAATAACTTTTAGGAAGGACAAGTATCTTTTCTATCTTTGCCCTTTGACAAGTATGACTTTTACCCTAATCTGGGTTCCTGTAGTGGTATGCAGAAGAGCATCTCTGAACGCACAACATGTCGAACCTTGAAGTGGATGGGCTACAGCAGCAGAAGACCACACCGGGCTCCACTCCTGTCAGCTAAGAACAGGAAAGTGGGGCTACAGTGGGCACAGGCTCACCAAAACTGGATAGTTGAAGATTGGAAAAATTTTGCTGGTCAGACGAATCTTGATTTCTGCTGCGACATGCAGATGATAGGGTCAGAATTTGGCATAAACAACATGAATCCATCCGGTTCAGGCTGGTGGTGGTGGTATAATGGTGTGGGGAATGTTTTCTTGGCACACATTAGGCCCCTTAATACCAACTGAGCATAATTTAAATGCCACAGCCTACCTGAGTCTTGTTGCATCGTGCCACGTGCATCCCTTTATGGCTACAGTCTACCCATCTTCTAATGGCTACTTCCAGCAGGATAATGCACCACGTCACAAAGCACACATCATCTCAAGCTGGTTCTACGAACATGACAATGAGTTCAGTGTATTCCAATGGCCTCCACAGTCACCAGATCTCAGTCCAATAGAGCACCTTTGGGATGTGGTGGAATGGGAGATTCGGAACATGAATGTGCAGCCGACAAATCTGCAGCAACTGCGTAATGCCATCATGTCAACATGGACCAGAATCTCTGAGGAATGTTTCCGGCACCTCGTTGAATCCATGCCACGAAGAATTCAGGCTGTTCTGGGGGCAAAGGGGGGTCCTACCCAGTACTAGAAAGGTGTACCTAATAAAGTGGCCACTGAGTGTATACCTCCATCTCAAACATATGATGTCACCTGCCAGTCACTCCCAGGACTGGATTCAATCAATGTTTTTCCAGAACTTTGACAAACAAGTGTTACTTTGCATCTTCATAAACACGGTTTGGCGAGTTCAATGACCACCAAAATTATGGAAAACAATTGTGTTTGCATTATAAAGTAACAAGTTTAATTGAACGCATTTCATTGAAAGTCAATGTTTAGGACATTGACAATGATTTTGATTGGATGCATGCCCTGGTGCATTAGCACCTGCATTGTTGCCGGTTGCTCACCTGTACCATTGGTGTCCACTGTCAGCCCCTGGTTGACATGCCTCTGGATGAGGAGGAGGGTTTGCTCAAAGATCTCGCCTGCCCGGGCCTGCTCCACAGTGTAGGGATCCCGGGGGTACCGGAACAGGGCCAGCAGCTCTCCGGGGGTCCGGGGGTTACTGGACATGGACGCCATGAGACAGGGAGAGAGTGAGACAGGGAGAGGGAGATAAATGGGGAGACAGCAAATGAAGGTGGGGGTAAAGAAAGTGGGAAATGGTGATAGAGACAGGATGGGGGAGACAGGGGGGCAGGTAGAATGAGAGAGAAGGGATGACAGAGAGAAAAAAGGGGGAGATAGGGAGAGGGAAAGAGTGATATGGAGCTAGAGGGAAAAAATGGGGGTGGTGGGGGTGGCATAGAGAAGGAACGGGAGGGGGAGCTAGAGATGAGAGATCAACACTGCAAACATTTCCCTCACGCAAGCGTCTCGGAAGCCCCGCTGTGCTCTTGTGTCAGGCCGTCTCCGTTAGCTCAGATGTTTGCTCTCTGTACAGATTCCCCTCAGTCCTCCATGCTCGCTCCAGTTTGTCGTGTGTGTGTGCTATTTCTCCAGAACACCGCGGTGGGCCAGAGAGACACAAACGCCCAGTGAACCAGTCTGCCAACACGCACTACGCTTCCTTCCTTCACGATAAAGGCCCTGCCAAGGCACACACATGAACCCTCTCGATACCGTCTTCCCTGAGCTTTCTCTCTATGCCAGCTCGGACTGCATTTTGCAAGACATCCTACAAAAGGAATCCGTTCAGCGACTTCTTTTGCCCACAAAATTAATGATATCCCTGGCCACGCTCACAAGCTGCAGACCAGCAGGGGTGATCGGAAACCGAGGCTTCACGAACCCCAAAAACAGTGGAGCCACTGATTTCAATCAGGGTGTTGCGCAGGGCAAAGCCCTTTGATTGGCCAGCACACAGTAGCTCCGCACACTAGATGGCATCTCTGATCCAATGCGGACTTAAACCTCTGCTAGAAAATGACTGATTGTCCAATCAAAAAGAAGTGAATGTAAAAATAATAAATCAGGTAGGCACAAAGACCATACTCCAGATTTAGGAGAGTCGTACACTGGCTTGCAATCCCTTACATTTCCCTGTTCAGAACTTGAGTAAAAAGGCACGGACAGCAAATGCCATATCCAAACTGTATGTGGTACCGTACTTGTTTTTGCAATCCCTATATGGCCAGCAGATCATTTTGGATGAAAAGCACGGTGACGGCAGTGTAATTTATCGGGTAGCTTTCACATAGCTTTTTAAACATGTCAAACATGGTGCTGGTGGTAGTGCTAAAGTCAACAATGGGCGGGTGGGCACAGGGGCCCTCCGATGAGCTGAACAACTGAAGACTGAAGGCGTGGGTGCTTTTGGGCCCCGACGGGAATGGTACAATAAACCTACAAAAACACTGTCCTCAAAGCTCAAAACATATGCACCGGACTTTCTGTTTTGCCCAAGCTTCTATGAGCGAGTTATTACGGCCTTTTAATAAATAATAATAATATATATATATTTTTTTTTTAAGTGGGTGGAGACTTGCGCCCGTATCGAGCAGTCAAAGATCAATCACATTTCCAAATCTTACAATTATAGGGCTCTATCTGCAGGTAGTATAGTTTGAGATAGTTTCAATAAGTATTATATCATTGCATTGTTATGTATTGGATCTATGTTTAAAAAAAAAAAGAATTAATTTCTGGTGTTTAATCTGTCATATAGCAAAAAGACAACATCAATCTTTGTAGCGCTCCTCACCTGCCCTGGTTCTTCTCGCTAACCCGAGGCAGAACTTTCATTCCCAACACCGCTCCTCCTCCTCGTCTCAACAAGCCATCCTGTTTACCTGGTTACTGCATATACACAGAGGTACGGCATGTTCCTAATTACCCCCTGCCCCTCCCCTCCCTCTCACTGGCACTGCTGTGGCTCATGGGAAACCTGAAGAGGTCGACTGGGGTGAACTCTTGCTTCCAGACAATTAGCAGTGGCTTTCAGACAATCAGATTAGTGGCAAATCCATTACAGCTCGGTGGAAAGAATTCTCCCTGGAAGGATGCGCCCGCTGTGGGAGGCAGGTGGGGGCAGAGACACGCGTTTGAGGATCATGTGAGGCCCCATGAAAGGCGCCTTTAGTGGATGTTACAGACGGATGGCGTTGCACACCCAGAGCGTCCACAGACATGATGGCCTCCCAGACACACCGTGCACTGTACCTCATCTCCCTCCCTCACAGGTCTGATCTCAATTCCAGAGAAAAAGAGAGAGGGAGAGGGCGAGAGTGAGTGAGAGAGAGGGACAAGAGAGCTAGAGAGAGAGAGAGAGAGAGAGAGAGAGAGAGAGAGAGAGAGAGAGAGAGAGAGAGAGAGAGAGAGAGAGAGAGAGAGAGAGAGAGAGAGAGAGAGAGAGAGAGAGAGAGAAGGAGAGAGAGAGAGAGAGAGAGAGAGAGAGAGAGAGAGAGAGAGAGAGAGGGCAAGAGAGGGCAAGAGAGGGAGAGAGAGCTACAAGTCCAATCATCCATCATGCTGGAAAAACAAGCCTCTTTCAGATTACTCCTCAAACATCCAGAACAGGAAGCTGCCAAGAACAGACAGTGATCTCCTGTGTTTGCCATTAGACAGACGTTGTAGTCCTCTGTGGCTGCGTGCAACATGTCAAAGCTCTTAGCCTAACGCATTCAACAACTCCTGGATACCAAGACTGGTTGTGTAAGCCCTGTTTGCTTTTGCTCTTCTTCAGAAGAGAAACAGATACCTCAGCACGGGCTGTACCTTCACCAAGTCTTTCCGCATGGACGGAAGTGGGTCACGTTGACATGAAATGTTGAGATGACCTCCATCACTCTGTTCCAGCAAACTTCCCACGGTGTTAACTAAGAGGTCTGATTGTAATGCAAAATAAAAAATAACAATAAAAACATCTAGC
Source organism: Aldrovandia affinis (assembly GCA_029706075.1). Classification (NCBI taxonomy): domain Eukaryota; kingdom Metazoa; phylum Chordata; class Actinopteri; order Notacanthiformes; family Halosauridae; genus Aldrovandia; species Aldrovandia affinis. The sequence continues at coordinate 3,585,089 of JAINUG010000092.1, read as the reverse complement.
AAAAAAGCAGTGTTGTAGCGAGAGGAGACCCACAGATCTCTCCTACTGAATAAAAAATGGTGGCCTACCCATCGAACAGTTGCCTCCGGGTGGAGTCGATGGCACTGTCTACACTGCGGATGGCCTCCTGGATGGACGTGGCCACAAAGATGTCCCCATTCCTGCTCACCTGAGGGACTTAAAGAGACGCTCTGGTTACCATCGATGGACCTGGGAGAAAACATCGCTGTTATATTGCAATCATTACCACAATAAACCCGGTATTGCTTTTTTAAAAGGCAGAATAAGTTGTTTTTACATTGTTGTTGCAGAGTTAATAACAATATATACTGTATTACACATCACTCAAAGATAATAATAATACATTCAAGAGTATCTATTAGAGATAAGCAGTAATTGCAAATACATTAATAAATACGTAACTGTTATTACTTTATTAATAAAATGATGTTACAATTTGTCAGCATAGCAAATTTCTGGATGACTCGCATTCAACACGTGTTCCGTTTACATTACGGACCAGTTCCGAGTAAGTACGTTGGGGTACAACAGAAGAGCCCCAAAAAGGATTAGGACCATTTACAAAACCACTTAAACCTCAATGACACCAATAAAACCGAAAAGGACGTGGTAGACTGCAGTGAAGCAGTGGCACAAAAAACCTCTCACAAACCGCGCAGTAAAAGCTGATAAACAGAACTGCCAAGAGTCAAGCTTGTAGCAGTTCAGTCACGTTCTTGCGGGAACGTTCCGGAAGCAGGTATTTGTGCCTCTCGGCTGCAGTGCTTGGACCCTGCTGGGCTTGCTTCTGCAGTCAAACTCTTTACCGCCCGTTGAAACCGCTGCAATCCGACCCCGAGCTCACTGCCAGCGGCGCTCATTTGTGGCTGGTAACAGGCTGGAACGTCGCCACCGGGTCGCTCCGATGTGGTGCCTGCGGTGAAGGCGCTGTCGAACATGGGCTCCCTCCCTCGTTTTGGGTTCCTACCCAGCGCATCTCCACCAGGGACCGTGTCCAAGTTCCGCAGCCTGCCACTGAAAACACTCCGCTCCGGACAACGGCAGTGTATTAAGAGCACAGCCCGTCCAACAACAACCCGCCGCGACTCGCAGAACAGTCACGCACGTCATGGCGCCGGGCATAGCATGGCGCAGCTGTCATCGGCAGTGCTCTGAAACCGGCTTGGACCAGTGTGGGAAGATTAACCCATGGCAAACTGCGACGAATCCAAAGGTGGGAAGTTCAAACACACAAATGCCGTCTTCGCAGCACAGCCACTGGAAACGGGTTCAAACTGTGGTGCGGAGTCTCTGAAAACCAGTTTTTAAAAAGAAGCACTGCGGGAGGGCTCAGAACTCATTCTACAGCCCAAGGAGGGGGTGAGCTGGGTTTCAACTCTAGAAAGTTCTGCGTTACATGTAGTCTCTCAACCCTGAGGAGAAGTGCAAATCAAAACAACGGATGTTCAAATTGAATTTACGCGGGAGTCCTTTTCCAAGAACAATAAAAAACAAAGCCTGGCTACAACTACTTACAAACTCAACGCATAGCATTCAAACAGATGTTTTTTAACTATTTAAATGAAAACAGAACCAAATGTTAAGAAGCATTTCGTCATGTTTTCCTAATAAAAACAAGCTACAGATACTGGAGAAAATGTATTTAGGGTCCAAATCCATGATGCTTTTCATGAAATCCATTTTGTAAACTGACAATGTCTAGTTAAGTCCAGTTGAAGTTTCCCACTGAGGCTGCAATTTGGAATTTTCAAACTGAGCAATGGACAGGGAGAGCAGGGGTAACGGACAGTGGTTTGACATGAGATGATAATTTACGGATTGTCTGTTCAGTTTTCTGGATTTTTCCCGGGGGAAAATGCATAGCTGGGTGTATGACACACACACACGCACACGATTTCAAAAGCCCATACCCTAAGGGGGGAAAAACCTAATGGCATTTTTCATAGAACCACCCTAGATGCCCTTTAATGTTAACGATAATAGAAAAGGAAGACCATGGCTCAAAGGAGAAGTTATAATAATAGTAATTAAAAAAAGAAGAGAAAAAAAAAAAGACAAATGCAATTTCACTATAAAACGAGGATTACAGGGAGGGTGGTGAGCATTTAAAGGCAGACGCAGGCTGTGTTTGGACAGGAAAGCAGCAGCCTTTTCTGTGGCTGAGGGTTGGAGTGGAGGCCGGGCGGCTCCTTCTTACCCTGGACGGTCAGCACCATGCTGGCGGAGGAGTAGCCGATGCTGTTGCGAGCGATGCACTCGTAGCGCCCGCCGTCCACCAGCCCGGTGTCCTTCACCTCCAGGAAGCCCTCTGGGTTGATGTGGAACTTCCCGCTCTCTGTGACCTGAACGCCATCCTGGGGCGGGGCCACACAGTGATGGGGGGAGGAGTCAAATAATGGAAGTGAAAGAGAGCGATGACGGTGCGCATCCAATCAGAACCCAGTATCAGCCTTTTTGATGTTCCTCTCTCCTTGATAACGGATACGCTTCCGTTTTGTTCAAACCCAGATCATTGCCAGTGTATTAATTCCACTCTTTGTAATATTCAGGAAAAGGAAATTCAAGTTAAAAATTAAAACATTTTAACTTAAATTAAAATTAAAATTAAATTAAGCCATGGGCAAGAGTTACTAGCCTGAGGTATGAGCATGGTCCCCCTGGAAGGGGACAGGTAGACAGGAGATCGCCACAGCGACTGAGTGACAGGTGTCTAACCTTGTTCCAAGTGATGACAGGCTCGGGTTCTCCATGAGCGCTGCACGGAATCTGCGTGTCCGTGCCAGCCTCCACCGTCATGTCCCTTGGAGCATTTGTGAAAACAGGCGTTACTGATGATTTAAAAACATGTGTTAATGATTACATTAAGGCTCACAGTGAATCATTTGCAAACTTTTTTTTTTTGTTTTTGTTATTCAAGTGTTTCAAGCGTGGTTCAGATTTACATGTCCTGAGGTGCAGTTCTGCAGTCTTATCTCGCCCCAATTGAAACAACTGAATAATAAAAACATCAACAGGTTCTTTTTTTGCTTCTTCATCTTACATTGCATTTAGCAATTTAGTTAAATTGCTTTCCTTGTGATCACTGTTCAAAATTTGAGAGCCAGGATGTGCTACAGTAAGAAGAGCTAAGAATAGATTCTCTAATTTCACAGATCTCAGGTGTGTGAATTCCTAACAATTCCTCTTAAAGTTCTTGTTGTAAACTCTCATCTACTCATTATTGCATGCCTGAACTAAAAACTGTGACCACGTCATCAAAACATTTTTTATCATTAAATCTTTATGGATGGATGTTTTCTGTAATGGCAGGTTTCACAGTCATATTTCACAAATGTATAATGAAGACCAGTGATCGAATGAAAACAGGGCGAAAACAGGGCAAATGCCGCCAGTTAAATCCATCTTCATCTCTGTGGACCCAGCATGGTTTATGCGTTCAAAAACCGCCTAGGGTTTTTCCTACTCTGAAGGCAGCTATTATGCAGTCTGTGTTTTAGCATTGTGTTAACGACCATTACTACATGGAAAACATCTTGTCATCTGGGAATTACAGAGTGACAAGCTTTACTGGGTTGTTCCCCATTCTAGTTACAAGCAGTGAGGCCTGTAATTTAGCTGGGAGAGAAAAAAAGGAGAGAGAGAGAGACCAGGCCACATTTCTGCCATTTGTGCTTTGTATACACATTGTTGCCATAATTTGCAGCTTCCCTGTGTGCAAATGAGAAATTAGCTACCGGGGCTAGCTAGTGCCACTCCCTCCTGCTCAACATTTCCTCCCTACACCCGCTTTTCAAAAAACATAAAAAAGACATAAAACACATGACCAGAGGAGTTGACAGCACCTCTTTTTTTCTTGAAATTTTTAGGTGCATTTCACAAAAATCCCTAAAAATAATTCAGCTAAAGCCTGACAAATATAGTTGTGATCTGAATAAAACCTCTTAATTTATTTTTGCTTTGGCCAGTTTATTAGCTTTTTGGAAATGCAAGGTTCATGTTGAGAATGATTGGTAAACCTGTCCAAATTCATATGTAAAAGTCTGGTTGTTGAAGGCACAGCATATTTTTGTTTTCTATTTCACCCACAAAGTTAATTTGTTTCAAATTATTTTCCCCACTTTTCTCCCAATTTAGTAGCCAATTCAACCCTCTACTTATTTCGATTCGCCCTCCCCCACGAGTCCGCCACCCGTCCTCCGGGTCAAGCCAATATCCCCAAGGTCGGCAAATGATTCACCTCCTCCGAGACGAACCTTCACCCACGTGCTCTTTAGGAACGCCCTACTGCTCCTCGGCAAGCTCGTGCCGACTTTCCTTCCCCCAACCCCCTGAGGCGGCCAGCCAAATGCCACCCCTGATCAGGGCTCCCGGCCAGAGTCGGACCGACGCAGTCGGGTTTCAAACCGCGACCACAATAGGTAGCTCACACTCGCAAAGCACCAGTCAAGGCTATTGGAGGCCCGCCCCACCCAAAAAGTTTTATGAAACCACCGTTAGACCAAGAATACATTTTGATTCACTCACCATGCCTACCTTTTCAATGGGCAATTATGTTAAATTATGATATGGGCAAAACATTATCGGTGACTATGCTATAAATGGCTAGCATCAGATCGTATGATATTCAAGTCACAGATTTTTTTCATTTTAGCAAACAGTACATTGTCATTGCTCTGACTCATTAGCCAATAGAGATAGTCATACACACGATAGTTGCTTTATTAGCCAACAGAGATAATCAATAGTGTGATCCACATTATGACATGTACAGGAAGTGGGAAGGAGGAAACAGGAAACTGTACCTCTCTGCTGGATGGTGAGCTGAACGGCACTCCTGACGGTGCCCACAGCGCTGACGGCCTGGCACTCGTACTGGCCCTGGTCATGGGGCGCCACACGGGCGATGCGAAGGGTGCCCGTGGAGAGAACAACATGCCGCCGGTCCGCAGGCAATGGGCTCCCTGTCACACAAATAAGAATGTGCAGTAAATATCGTTCACCCATACTGCTCTGTCACTGTCAATGGGACCACCTCACAGGCTGATACAAAGCTGTGCACGCCACCACTTCATTTAGAAGATTTCCTAAATGACATTTCTCACAAACCCCCTGCAACCCCATTGCCTCCTGCACTTTTTTGGGGAACCAGGTGTAGAATTAAGATAAATAGATCACAATTGTATGGTATTTAAGCTTAATTATGTGTTCAATTAACGAATTCAATTCACTTAATGTAGTGAAGTGTCGTTTTTTATTTTTCCTGTTTTTCTCCCAATTTGGCCAAATCTATTTATTTCGATTTGCCCTCCCCACACAAGTTCGCCGCTCGTCTCTACAATGCAAGCTAATTCTCAGAGGGCAGCAAACTACGCTTCCTTCGAGACGTAATTAGCCCACCCACATTCTGGAGACACCCTTACGTGCTTCAGCTGAGCCGGCACACCCTCCCCCCTTCCCCTGGGGCAGACAGCCAAATGCCGCCCCCGATCGGGGGTAACAGCCAGGGCCAGTCTGGCAGAGATGGGTTTTGAACCGCGTCCCTGAAAGGCAGCGCACTCTCGTATCGGACCAGCCAAGATACGGGTGTGTTAGACCACTACGCTATCCCCCCAGATGAGAGTTCTATCAGCTTTATGGTAAATATCTATTGTTTTACTGTGTACTGCGTTGTGGTGCTTGGAGTTAACCTTGTTATTTGCACAAAAAATAATGGTCTTGGAAAAAGAAATGTGGGATCTGCCAAACAACAATTACAACTACTAATCATTGTCATCATCCTCAATTTGGTAGAATCCAGAAATAATGCAATATTATCATGGCAAAGTAAATCAGTCTATATCCCTTTATATATACCCATAAGACTAACATGAATGACAACAACAGGTTCAGAAATCTGAAATTATAAAGCAGAAGTAGGCAACGTTTTTTTATTAAAATGTCACTAAACGGACATGATAAATCATAGCGATCAGTGAAAGAGCTTCTGTGAGAGAAATTCAGCACCCCCAACCGTGTTTACGACCTCTGATTCAGCACATTTCAATTCACAAGTTAAGTGCACCAAAGTAATCTTCTCTCAGCAAAATAGTGGACAAATAAAGTAAATGCTAATGTTGTTTCCCTTGACTATGCATTGAGAAAAAAAGTGTTGTTTGTGACAGTATATAAATGTACATTACTTTTCAGTACTACACACATATACAGTGCCCCTTATAAGTCTACACCCCATCTACACACTTGACTCTGACTGAGCTTGACCAGTTCTGTAAGGAAAAATCGGCAAACGTTGCCCAGTCTAGGTGTGTAAAGCTGGTAGAGACATATCCAAACAGACTCATGGCTGTAACTGAGGCAAAGGGTGCTTAGTACCAAGTACTAACTCAGCAGGGTGTAGACTTATCAATCCAAGTTATTCTAGTTTTAAATTTTTAATTGATGTTCAGAAATTTAGATTTTTTTCCCCACTTGGAAGTTGTAGGGTAAAATGTGGAAATAAAGGTGGAAAAAGTCCGATTTAATATGATTTAATTTCAGGCTGTAAGGCAACAAAAGGTGACATGGGGATGGGGTGTAGACTTTAAAGGGGCATGGTACAAACTTGCATACATACACACATATTAAATAATACTTGCATACATACACACTAGGGCTGTCCCCGACTAAAACAAATCTTGGTCGACCAACAGTCGACCTTGGTCGAAACTGAAAAATTGATACTTTTTTTCTATATGACACACCCTATTTATTTTTATAAATACAACTATATGCACATTGCGCTTGTCTCGTGTTTTATAACTTTCTTAAGTGAATGACACAAATGAGTAACAATAGGCTAATGACTTTATGGAGCCAGAGTTCAAGATTACCTGAAAGAAATAAATAAAAAACTTCTCCGTTCCGAGCCTCTTCATGCTGCCCTTGCAGATTCTGCTGTTGCGCTTTATTTGACCACAACCATAACACATTCTAATGAGTAGGCTATATTTTGTTTAATTAACCAGGTTGGTCTCATTGGGATTTAAAATCTCTTTTGCAAAAAAATAGTCTAACAAACAAATGCTCACACATAGCCTAATGTCTTAAATTGTAGCCTAAAGCTAAACATAAAGTGGCTATAGCCTATCGAAAATAACTTACTCGAGTCGGAGACCATCCGATGGCCTACTTCCCCAGTCGTTTCATGTTATGGCACAGGAACACCAGCTTGTCTACATTTTTGGCAAAAGGCTGCTCCTCGTTTTATTAACGATAAACCAGGCCTTGGAAAACGCGCTTGCAAAGCTTACATTCCACTTTTTTTGGATCGTCCGCGACTAAAACGAAATGCTGCCATACTCCAGATTTTTTCTTTGACATTATGTTCTTAGGTTATATCGAAATGAGTAATTAAAGTATGCCTATATCACTAATCTTAACTGTAGGCAAATCTTAGGCTACAATTAAAATGCACATTCATGTGCCTAAAACAAGAAGGATACAATATAGGCTACATGCCTACATATAATTTAAAGAGAACATATATAGGCCTAGCTATGTTAAGAGTGAAGGACTGTCACTGCCATACCCGCAGCGTCCAGAATTGATTATTCTACTGACAAGCGCGCCGAACTGTGGCGTGAATCTAGGTGTCTCATGCTGCGTGGAGAATATATATATTATTTTATTTTTTTCGCGCGACTGCTTGACCAAAACAAATCTCGGTCGACCAACAGCCAATCGACCAGTCAACTAAATGGGGTCAGCCCTAATACACACATATTAAATAATGAATTTGGCACAGTTATGAAAGGCTCCTCACCCCCTCGCGTCCAGGCGATGACCGGCTGAGGGTACCCGCTCGCCTCACAGGTGAAGTCCACAGTGTGACCCTCAAGAACTGACTGGTCCTGAGGGGTGACTGTGAACTGAGGTATCGCTGCAGAAGGGAAGCAGTTTTTTGTTCTTGTTACACCCCTTTGAAGACTTCTGTGTAGACAAGTCTCAACATTAAGAGAATAAATATCTGTCTATCCGGTTACAATGTAGTGAATGCAATCTATTCCAGACAATTATTTTTTTTATGCCAATTTATTTTTGTTCACAAAACGTAATAGGGTGTAACAGGCTTGAATGCTACTGTGAGGGTTGTTAAAACACTAATAATAATCTACAACTAATAACAGTGCTGGGGTTTGTTACAAGACAAACACTAATCTATAACACTGCAAAGGTTTATTACAAAGCGACAAACGCTAATCTACGTAACAGTTCTGAGGCTTGTTACAAGACAAACACTAATCTACATAATGGTGCAGAGGTTTGTTGCAAGACAAACATTAATCTGCACGACAGCCTCACCTTGGACAATGATGTAAGCAGTGGCGTGGATGGTGTCCACGTTGTTGCTGGCGAAGCAGGTGTACTGGCCCCCGTCCTCCTGGTTGACGTTCTGGATGTAGAGGCCACCCGAGGGGGTGATGTTAATGCGGGCGTCGGTGGGCAGGGGGGTCCGGTCGCCCTTGGTCCAGGAGACACGGGGGTGAGGCTGGCCTGTGGCGCTGCACTCCAGGGTGATGCTCTCTCCCACCAGGACCTCCGTGTTCTGGGGCTGGATTACGAAACTGGGCCGTGCTGACAAGGTCCAAATGAGAAGGGGATGTGGGAAGGTGAAGGTGAATTCTACATATATTGTCAGGTTGGATGAATATGTTGGATAGTTAACAATGTGAACAGTGAAGCGGATTCCACAACATCTTGTTACACTATTACTGGCTCTTTCATGTAGGACAATTATAGCCTATAATTATATATGCATATAATTTGAATGCACCAAGGCACATTGTTTTGTATGTCACCCTGGATAAAAACATCTAATACTGCTGTAATGTAATGTAATGTGAAGAGGACCCCCTGGTCACTGCTTTTATATAAAAAAAATAAAATAAAATAAAAGGTTTTTAAAAAGAACAATATGTTTTGTACTGTAATTATGATTTAAACGCTGACCTAACTTGAAGTCTCATGGCATGATACTTGCGACACTCGTACAGAAGTATATTCTTAACAGATTTTGCATAGAAAGGGAGACCATCTGTTTTACCTACATCTTACGAAATATATTTGCTCACAGGCTATCTGCCACTTGGATGCCAACCTCATGTTCGAGTTAACTGAGGGACATTGCCAAATTGCTGCGGGATGACCGTAGAAATTAAGTATGTGCAATACTCTGCTTGTAGGACTGAATATTATTAAAATAAACATTTTCTGGCAAGCACTGACTTTTCTAAACTTCCACTCTGTAAAGAATGGCCTGCTGCCATTTGCTTAAACTTTCAGTCAGGAAAGTAAATATCAGCTAGCTGAAATAATATCAATAGCTGCAGTTTCATGCAGGGTTCTTAGGCTGCCTCTATTTCAAGAATACTGATGAGAAAAAAAGAAAAAGTTTATTGTTTTAAGATTATTTATATTAATAAATAAGTGTTCGAATACACCCAAATAATTGAATAAAATTTTTTGTTTGATATATGAATTATTGATCTCATTCGCAAATGTTAAAAGGATTTATGCACCTTAGCATGAGCTCCAACTCCTACGTAGACGGAAAAAAGCTTAGAGACCTGCCATTATACACGACATATTGCTATATTTAAGGTATATAACTATCAGCAGTTTAGTGACCATTACAACTATTAGGTTTTATTTATACATGTATGCAAGTCTCATAACTCATAAATAATAAAGTTGGTTCAAAGGCCCATGCAACTGAGCCATGTGGTGCGAGTAAAAAATACATGATTTCTTTGCCCTTTGGACATAGCAGGTATGCACATGACACCGGCGACGGAGGACAGGTGGACAAGACAGGCTGATTCGCACTCACATGGTGCCCCAAAGTATCGCAGAGTGACCTGAGGGGTCTTCACCTCCCCGGCCACGTTCTTGGCCATGCACTGGTACACGCCCTGGTCCGTCTCGCGGGTGTTCTGGATCATCAGCGTCCCGTCTTCGAGCAAGTTCAGGCGCGAGTCATCCCGCATGTTCAGAGCATTGCTGGGAGAGGGGCAGTGTCAGGTCAGAATCAAAGAGCCAACTTCACATAAGTCATGGAACCCAGTGAACGTGTTCGGTTGGACACATCGTGCACTTCACGCGATGACGGTCATCCAAGTTGAGCGCTTGGTGCATTACACCCGACAAAACACTTCTCCTGCCTAAGGTTTCATTTTCAAATGCTTATTCGCATTCTCGAATCCCTTATTTGCTAATGACAGTCAGAGCGATGATTTATATATTTATTTGCATCGTTTTTTAAACAACTACAGGTCCGAAAAAATAATATGCACATTATACAAAGTAAAACTGCTAAATGTGTTCTTCAAACGGCAACAAGCAACAAGAAGTGAACCAGAGCTGGCTTCAAGTGGAGGCCTGGGAGACTAAACCAATGCTTCAAATCTGACCCAAAACAAAAGGGAGTCTGCCCCCCTCAATCCCGGGTGAGAGACTCACTTGTTTCTCAGCCAGATAATCTGGGGTTTAGGGTTTCCCTCTGCCCTGCAAGTGAAGTAAACGGTGTTCCCTGAGGTGACGTCCACGTCCTGGGGTTCGGAAGTGATCCTGGGGATTTCTGTGGCGTGGGACAGAGGGGAGAGGGGTGGGGGGTGAGGCGTGCGGAAAAAGGGGAGAAGGGGAGAAGATGTTTACCCGAGGGGAACAGCAGATGGAATAGCCCCAGCAGATGGCAGGGCCCTGTGGCTTGGTGCCAGGGTTTCCAGTGGCAGCTGGAAACACCCAGGCCCAGTGGTGCCCGGGGGACCGGCTGCCTGACAGGGAACAGCAGCGTCTCGGCTCCACGCCAAGACCAAATTCTGACCTCAGACAAAGAGAGAGCAGCCTCCCAGGGTCACACAAAGCTGGGCAGCAGCCGTGGTCTTTGCACTGAAGCTAAATTACGTCATTTCAATAATGTGCGTTTAAATAATATGTGGGGGAGGGCAGATAAAACTCTTGAGGAGAAAAAAAAAATATTAAAAAAATGCATTTGTGTTTGTTGCTTTGGTCTTTGTTTTGAGGTTTGGTCAAATTTGGTTCATTTGAATTCTCCTGATCAAATCAGACCCATATATTTAATTAAGACTCTCCATATCGCTAATCTGTATTGAGACAGAGATACTGTATTGCCGAAGACCGAACCAATAATGTCTGCGGCGGGGGACTGGCGTGAGCTCGCGGGTACAATTGGCCACCAAATTGCTAGAAAAACTGTAAAATTCTGAAATATTATCTTCTTTTTTTTTAATGCAAGAGGTGTTTTCACAAGAACAGATATCCCTAGAGGGGAGCGATACGTATTATATCACCTATATTCTACAAGGCAACGAATTCAGGGTTGTCTTGGTTAGTGCCAGGGATAAACGTTGAGGCCATCCGTTTGCATAAATCACAGGCTAGAAAAACTGTAAATGCTTACAAATGTGGTGTCGTGCGGGTGGTTTGCGCTCTGGGACGGTCAAGGCGTTTTTCGTTGGCCCTCGAGTTGAAGAGTCACCCTTGGAGCCCCCTCCCACATATGGTGGACAGATTTGCAGAGGTTTGAGTCATCACAGGATTTCCCATAAGCCTCCTCTCTCCCTCTCTTTCTCTCTCCCTAAGCGAGTACAGCCCTCACATGCCATAACTCTTGTTTCTGTGTGCCACACTTGACCGCCTGCCTGAAAAAGTACTAAACCAAACATATAATGGCACTTTGACCACAACCAGCAAACAGCTGTACAACCTCCACCACCCCCCTTCTTCTCATTAAATCTCCATTATAAGTATAAAGAGTGGGGTGTCCTTGTTCATGATTCTGAAAACATGCGCACGCAAGCGCACACACGCACACAGACAGACAAACAGACAGACACACACACACATACACACACAGCTGGTACTGAATGTGGCACCTTTTTTGGCTTGTTTTGACAGCTGTGAACCAGTACACATTTTTTTTCTTTTATGGTGAGAGGCTGTAAAGGTTGCACAATGTTTAAATGAGACATTCCTGCAGTGTGCCTAGGAGACGTTACAGGACTCATTAGCAAGAGCAGGCAAACTTGGCCCATCAAATTAGAGGAGAGGTTTGTGGTTTCTTTCAGCAAGCTGCCCAAAATGGCTAGAACATTGTTTTTGTTTCAAGCCTTTTGTGCGGGAAATCATTTATTTTAGGGGGTAAGTTAACACGAATTATTACAAGATGTAAACTTAAGGAGACAAAACAATTGGACAAAGATTCATTGGAATTCTACTTCTGTCACCAGTGGTTAGAATTTGAACAGCACTTCCAACAGCCTCTCCTTGTACTGCCCCAGTTAAGACTAGTTGACTCTTTGTAAGCATCCAAGAGGGTTGAGGGTGCAGACTTCTGACAGGTTATGAAATTGTACTGCCCAGGATGAGCTACACTCTCTGAAGGGTCCCATCTGGGCGTCAACCCCACGCCCGCTGACCTTGTCTCCTTCCCCGGCTTGTCACTCGGAAGATTACTGGTTCGATTACCCGGTTGGTGGCTGTACCCTTCAGTGAGGCAGTCTACTGCCCGGCTGTACGAATGTCCGAGTGAAATGTCAGCTGTGTAATGCCCCACACATGGGTCTGGCAACTACATAAATAACAATGAAGTATGAGACAATGCTGGCCTATATTCCTAGTTTGTATTTCATGTCTAAATAAGCTATATTTTTGCTTTATCCCATGATTGCATTGCTTTTTAATGGGTCAGGTGATCATTTTTCCTCCTTTTGGCTGATTCGCACTGGAAAATGTCCATTGTGGGATGCTGTGTGACAACCTGTTTGCAAATGGCGCAGTACAAAATAAAGATTTGGTTGATTGATATGTTGAGTGCAGGGGCCCCTAGGGGGCGGTGTGCTCACCGCAGTTGAGCTCCTCGGCGGTCAGCGTGGCCACGGACCGGCCCTGCAGGCGGGCGGGGTACTCGCAGGTGGCGGCGGCCTGGGCGTTCCCGGATTCGGCGTACTGCTTCAGCAGGTCCGCCAGCCACAGTAGCTCGCAGTCGCAGTTCAGGGTGTTGGAGTCCAGGCGTCTGAGAGGTAGTGGGGGTTCAGGGTGAGAGATGCATCGCCTTGGCGCTCAGATTATGATTTTCTCATTTGTTACATCTACACAACTTGAACAAACAACAGTATCTGGGCACCATCTCTCAGTTACACTGAGATGCATGATAAAAGACAAAGAACAAGATTTTCAGTCACTGTGAAGAGAAATGGATTAGGATCACCCTCCTGGAGTGGCTGAAATTCTAATATGCAGTTAACTTACAACTTGCATTGTTTCTGTGATTGTTAATGGGCTCTGTGAAGTTTTAGGTTACGGTATTTCTTTTCTATGAGCTTGATTGTAATTTACTGCACTACGGCTTATTACTATATCGACTCAAAGTTTTTCCTGTTCTCACCACGCATTCATGACATCATGTAATGTGATGTAATTCAATGTATTTTGAAGTATTCCAGTCGGCCACATAAATCAATAACTAGCAAGAGCACGATACTACATACAAGTCGAATTGGCCATGCAGGTATAAGGAAAAGGAAAGACCCGCCATCCCAAAATCCCTTTCGCCCTCCTAGACAGCCCTCTCGAACACCCAAAACTCAGGTGTGGGGGTGCTCAAAAGTGGCACTGTGGGGGTGCAGTTGGGTGCTGATGGGGTCCTCAGGTTTTTACATACTTTACATTGGAGATGGGAGTTATACAGGGAGACTTACAAACTATAAGAACATAAGAATATCAGAATGTTTGATTACGGGAACAAGGCCCTTCAGCCCATCTAGCCTTGTCATTTAGCTACTGTCAAAAGAGTATTCAACAGTATGTCAAGCCTGGTCTTGAATACTCTCTGCTTGTATTCAATAGGTTTACAAGACTAACAGTAACTACAGAAATGCTGTAGTTAATGCTCTTACAGCCAGTACTAGTGCAATAATAGATTCTGGAATAAACTATACTTTAAAGGAAATGCTTTTAAAAATCCCACGGATTTGAAACAAGAACCTTGAGATCTGTATCAATATCAGATCAGCATGAAGTAAGTTTAATTTCCAGAAGCACTGGCTAGTGCTCCTTTATCTTGGTAATGTACCAAGATCCATTCACTGCTCCCTTGCTGAGAGAGGGAATTAGAGGAGGACATTTAGCAGGGGTCCAAACCGCCCTTCCGCATTTTCTCTATTCCTCATTTCACTCAAAATATACTTTTGCGACTATAGTGTATACTTGTTTTTTTTACAGCGGTATTTGAGTCACTCGTATCACTCTGCTTCCCGCTCTTTCTGCCTCTGCAAGAAAAACATACTGGCTTGGGATCAAAGAAAAGCTGGATAGTCGCCTCTTCCCTCCAGCGGTATGTTGCAGAGTTATAATATTATGAAAAAGGACAAATATTGACTTTAATCTAATGGCCATTTACACAAAGTCGGAGAACAGCCTAAACCTCGGACACAGGAAGCTTGAAGTGGTGTTTGCCATCCATTTTGGGCTTAAGGTTGAGTGTCATAGTACACGGCCTCTAGTGTTCAATATTCCCAGCCTAATTTGGAATCCTCAAACTTGCTGGCCAGACCTCTTCGATAACGCCACAGCTGTCATGAGTTTGCACAACACGGGAGGGGAGGGGGGAGTGAGAGAAAGCAAGAAATATAAAGAGAAGACAATACCGGGAGAGTTTTTACTTACAGCCTCTTCATAGACTGCAGATGGGAGAAGGTTCCAAGCACAAGATGCGTAATTCTGTTGTTGTGCAAAAACCTGTGGGAGGGAAAACAGAATTTTAACTTGTGGTCCATTTCACAACACAGCAGAGAAAACCATATATACATCTTCACATCATACTTCACGATAGTGTTTACACTCTTAATGAATGGATATCAGACCTCAGCTGTTGCAAGCAAAATACAGCACTCATTTATAGATACGTGTATATATATATAAAAAAAGACCTATTTAGGCATACAAAAGGACAACAGGTCACTGAACTATGGAAATAAGCATGTGGATATTTACTAGTGATTACATGAGCTGACAGTCATTGTGGATATCGCTTACAGTAAAGGGAGAAACTATGATGCTGGCTCGCAAAGTTGATCTAAACTGACATGTGGATGTGTTTTTTGGAAGACGTTACTCAAATGGTTTTGTAATTGTATCTGGGATAAGTAATATGACCTGGTTCTCAGCAGTGACAGGCAGTCACGGCTTCACAGAAAGTCACGCGAAACAGTCCTTGGAATCGCAAAAGATGACTCTATCACCCGGTTTGGGGGTTTCTTCAGTGAGTGCCGATGATCTCAAGAGTGATTAGGGAATGTGTCAAAACAATGCTGAGCAGGCAGATCACTCCGTGCCACTTTCTGGAATTTGAAAGCTGGGAAACGGCGGTGCCGAGCCATGTGCGGTGCTCATCGGCAGTGATGGAGAACGCTCCCAGGACCTGCAGGAACAGAATGCCTTTCCCGGGAACTGTTGCACCTGGGATTCCTGCCGGCTGCCTTGGACTTTCACCCCCAAATTGCAGGGCTG
Organism: Aldrovandia affinis; assembly: GCA_029706075.1. Taxonomy (NCBI): domain Eukaryota; kingdom Metazoa; phylum Chordata; class Actinopteri; order Notacanthiformes; family Halosauridae; genus Aldrovandia; species Aldrovandia affinis. The sequence goes on along the minus strand of JAINUG010000092.1, from coordinate 3,569,504 downwards.
CACACCAGCTGCGTGAGTGGCTGCCCCAATGGGGGTTGGGGGAGGGGGGGGGGAGTTAGGCTGGGGTTGAAAACTCCTACGACGGGAGGTCAGAGGCAGCCCGTAAAGACTGGAGGAGAGGAAACCATTTTAGTTTCCAGTTCAAACATGTGGCGTGAGCGGGAAGAGGGTGGACATCCACGCCTGTGCCGAGTGTCTGCAGGCGTTAGACAGTATGGTTTATGAATGCTTCCAAATACTGTAGGAGCGATAGGGGGAGTGCTGCTGCTGTACAGTGCTTGTGTGTAGGCAGCCAAGGCATGCAGACTGCGGTGCCGACAGGCAACTGACGGTGCCAGAAGCGTGTTTTCGAACTCTTTGTTCCTTCATTTTCTTCCAAAAACCACAGCCTCCGAAGATAGGAACCAGCTTTAAAATAAAAGCAATCAAAATGTATTCGATCATGCATATGTGGCAATGCAAGTCTGATATTAAAATGGTGTCGGCGCAGAACACACTGCAAGGTCAACCCTGGCTGTGCACCAAAACCGTTGGAAAGTGTTTTCTTGGACAAACTACTGATCTGTTGGACCTGGAAGGGCCATTCATTGATTCTGTTTTTTTCTGTGTTCGAAAATGACTTATTACTTGGGTTTTACGGTTTTATAAAACCCACAAGCTTCTTTTGGATCACACTACATGATAATACTAAACGTGGTGTGGCCTTGAAGGCTTGAGGTACTCACAGTCGTTCAAGCCTTGGGAGGTGAGTGAAAGATTCTGGCTCTAAGCTCTCGATATTGTTGAAATGCAGGTACCTGCAAGAAAAAACACCAAAAACATAAATGTTGGCAAAATACAATTGCCCACCAACTGAATATTCACATCCACACTGAAGTCACTGATGTGTAAAGCATCATACACAAACGGTTTGCAACATGGAGGCGGGATACGCTCTTACGTTCCATGATCAAGGACGGAAAACATGAAAGCATGTTCGTGGGAACATGTTTTAATGTTGGGCGTTTGACCCTTTCTACATTTCATCCATGAAGCCAGATAAACTGTTCTGGATTGCAGAGACATTTAGTAACATGCATTTGCACAGGACAGCTGGCTTGCTGTACTGCAGTATGGTCTTCTGTCCCAAGATGGGAATGTTTTTCATGGAATTGCCCCATGTGGGAAAAGCCCACTGCAAACCTGTGTGGAATGCAAATTTGATTAATATGACAACACTGTGGACAGATGGAAAAAATTAGAAGACTTCTACAACAGAGAACAGCAAAGGACAGGACAAAGACTATTAAAATATTCAGCAAAGCTTAGCTATGACGGCAGTTCTGTCTATATATTTGTAAACGCAGCAGGGATCTCTGGGTTCCTTCTCGTGGCCGAGAAGGGAAAAACATTTACTCTCTGAACAGTATGGTTGTTTTTTGCAGCATAGAATACCTAAAAGTCTAAAAAGCACTCAGAGCTTTAACATCGCATCTTAATTCTCATCTTCGTATCTTGATTCTAAATATTGTTTTAAAGGGATCTGTAGCCAAACCGGCATCCTGCTTTTCTGTTCAATTCTATTGAACAAGACCTATGATTAGGACCATCAAGCAGGAACTGTGATGGGTACAATTGAGAGATGGCACATCTTATGTCCCTAGAGAAAGAAAGAGTGCAATTTTCTACAATGACACCAGCAGAAAACAAAAAAAGGCTTTTGTTTTTTCAGAGAACAGATACTCCTATTTTAAGAAATAATTGTCTTAAAGCTTCCCTAAAACTTATGATATAATTGTGCGTTCAATCTTAATGGAAAGAAAATAAGGGAGCGTGTCTATGTTCCCACAGCCCTATGTTCCCCCAGCCCTATGTTCCTAAATATGTATAATGTTCCTTGTTCTTAAATAAAGACAACTCTCTGAAACCAAGATGATCACTATTACTGCAGCAATACGATGGGGGGGGGATGCAACAACACATTATGTGCATTAGGGAATGGCCATAGCTGTGCTGTGGGGATGTAGGGCTGAGGGAACATAGGGCTGGGGGAACATAGGGCCTAATTTTGATGGGTGAAAAATGTATTAGAAATGGAGGAACATAGGGCTGTGGGAACATAGGGATGACCCCGAAAATAATATGGCCCCTTTTCTATTGGCAAGAAAAAGCTGATATAGCATCGTCCTTGTTAAAATGGGGGGTGGGTGAACAAGTTTGATGGAGATAGCCATGTGGCACTGTTAAGTCACAGATGAAGAGATATTATCTTGCAAGATTTAAATAGTAAAACCAGGATAAAGGCCTAAATATGAAAGAGCTGGCGGGTGTGTAAAGCATGTTGCCTTCTGCCTGGCGTACAGTTCGCATATTTGTAGCTGAAGCTCAACAAACTCATGGAGGGCTATTAAAGGAGGCAAAACTTGGACTCAGAACTTGTTGCCATCGTATAAAAATCTTTCATTAAATCCTTCATTACTGTATTTCAATTCAAAACAGCTGGACGGCAACGGCCTGACATGTTTTTGTTTTATGAATAGTCGCTTGTTCGGTATGCAACGTGGGCCATTGAAAAAGTGGAGTCATTTTGTCAGGGTTAACCAACTTAAGTTATTGTGGCAGAAAAGCGTTTTTGCTCTTATTTGTTTAGACAGCCACATACTGGTGTAGCTCTGGGAATGTGGCTTGTAGGAGCGTGCTTCCCGCCGTTTGCCACAAACACTCCCTTTTTTACGCCCTGCAATATTGCAGATTAATCCATTCTTTCTAGAAATCCTCAAAAAAAAAAAAAAAAAATATATATATCTAATTCCAAGTTTCAATGGAACGTTTCGCTTTTAACATACACAAGCTGTGCAATACATATGTAGACTGTCCTGTTAGTCTTTAAAGTATCAACAAAAATACCCAAATTTCCAATGTTTCAGTGACCTGAATGAGAAACAGGACAATGAGCAGGGCAATGTGTTGGATGTTAACCATTACAATATCGTATTTACCTTACAATAATACAAATTGTAAAGTTTTTTTATTTGTTTAGGCTGTGGCCTGCTAATAGTATACCACCACTGAATCAAAAATAAATTATGTAACTATGCAAATAAAACGAGGTGTTGATAGAACTGTATTTGACAACAAGAAAACCGCTTCCTTGCAGGACTTCAGCAAGCCCGCCCATGTAATTAATACCCAAATGTGACTCAGGCCCTTGCTGGGAATTACATGGCTTTGACCCATTTACTAAATCATGAGAAATAGGTACGGACGCAAAACATAAATCTCTCCTCCCTTGACAGAGAGAAAATAAGAGTAATTGGTCGTCAGATTTGAGGTCAGCCCCAGGCTAGCAAATACTTCAGAAATATGTGTAAAAAAATAAGCTAAAAAAGTTTAAGAGTTTAAAATGTTCTGCCTTATGTAAAATCACCTGAAGCAGAAAGACAAAATAAAATATTCAACTGCAATTACAAAGTTACAAACTATAAAAAAATGACTTAATGTGCTAAATTAGAACGGCTTGTGTTCTTGACTGAAAATACATCCATGGAAGATATCAGTAGAATACTTACAAACACACTTCTGCATCTTCCCTAGTCATGTTGATGACACCTATCACAGGGCAACACCTGGTGCCAATTTGTGAAGTTCATTTTGATTGATTGCCAAATGAATGGTTCGGTTCGCACAATTTGAATGGAAAATCACAATGGAGCGAAAATTTCTGGTTAACCATACATTTTTTGGAGAATATTTAAGGTAACGTTTTAACAACCAAACTCACAGCTGAAAGTTCAACAAGAGGCAAGTGGACGAAACTGTGAGGCGCAAACGAACAGCCAAACAAGAGGAGGGGAGGATAGGATAGGGGTATACTAAGCACATTTACATGAACAAAAAACTAATGAAGAGGCCTCTATGGTCGTGTGGCAATTCCATGCTGCGGCCGCCACCCCTCCCCAGCTTCTCAATGAGCAGTGCTCTCGAAGCCATGGTGACAGTACATGCTGGGCATGCAGGGGCAGGGGGGTGGGGGGGTGGCTGTGCTACACACATGGGGGGGTGGGTGGGGAGGGGCAAGGGATGCACACACGACATGCATAGTGGCAATGTGACACAAGGCACTCAGGGGTTGAGAGGGGGATAGGTATTAGGACATGGGTGGGTGGGGGGGGCTGGGGGAGAGGAGGAGTAGTTCACTTACAGTTGCTCTAGAGACACAAGTCCCTTAAATGCTTGTCTGTCAATTGATTGGATTTCATTCTTGTACAAATAGCTGAAAGAAGAAATAATCAGTAATATTAGTAAACACACAGGGTACGAATCGGGAGGGAGAACTACATTAACTACTCCGCTAACACATTGGGCTAACAAACAATTTACTTATAACGGTCAGGACATAGGCTATGACCCTGTGACACAAACAGGAAGAACATTTATAGTTCTAATTATATGACTGCTGTTTATTTCGGTCGCTTTTCCGTTTCCATGCGAACAGCTATTTAAAATCAGCCGACCTGGAAGTTCAAACATTTTTAGAAGCAAATACAATTACACAGCAATCACGTTTATGGGAACATTTAAACTTCACTTTAGACGATTAATGGAAGGGTTTCGGTTCACAAAAGCAGTATTGCAAACCAAATTTTAGCCAAACAGCTCCATCACAATTAATAACAATTAATAAAAGGTTGTTAATATTACAATTCAATAAAAAAAATTAAACACTTGTGACAGAGCAGCACACTTATCAATAAACAAACAAAAATACATTTTAAAGATTACAGTATGTACAAAAATAAAAAAAAAAAAAATGTCTGCCTTTCAATCCGTTTTTTCTGTAATGCTTTTCATGTAGTTGGCTGTATGTATTTGAGCCAAAATATTCAAACATCACCTTCAGTAATACAGATAACACAATTTCAGCTCCTTGGGTTAAGCATTTGTTGTCTAAATTCTATATTATTACATATTCTCAATTCACTTATATCTTTTCAGAAAATGAACACAGGTAATGGACAAACAGACACATAGTACCAATGACATACGTTTAATAATTAACAAATTAAAAAAACTAAAACTGAGGTTTCAAGTAAACTGTAAACCATGCAATGGTTCATGTACTCTTTACCATTTGTTTATTTTATTGAATGCTGTGATCTGTAAAAACCCTCACAGTGCTTTTGACTTTTGTTCTGCAAGAGCAAAGAGCACCACTGTCTGACTCCAGGGAACTGAATCACTTCCTCTTAAGAAAATATGCCAGTAAAGCACACTGTGCTAATAATAAATAGTCTATGAGCCACTATTTGACTTTTTGTAGGCTCCCTAAGAATTAGTCTGAATCGCTCTCCATCAAAAAACATGTTATCTTATGCTACCACTGCTACTGTGGACTGCTGTTGTGGATGAGATCTGATTGGATGAATAGCCGCTTCGAGGTATGAAGTGGCCTGGCTTTATTCTAGCAGGGTTCCCACTCAAATAAAATTTCCATTTTCCATTACATTTTAATGACAAATATAAGATTTTCAATTCCATATTTTTTTGCGACTGACGCTAAAATTGACTTTACTTTCATAACTTAACACATTTTGTTGCCAGTGCAAATACATGTCTCATTGTGTGTGTGTGTGTGTGTGTGTGTGTGTGTGTGTGTGTGTGTGTGTGTGAGAGAACAGCCGTGGCAGATAGCAACAGTGGCAGGGAAACAGACATTTTGCGGTAATGTTATCGTAAAAGAAGAAAAAAGTATACAACGTTCCATGGAATCAGAAATGTCCATGACATAGAGCTTTTTCATCAATTTCCATAACATTTCCATGACATAATATTTTCAATGATTTTCCATGATGCGTGGTAACCCTGTCTTAAGAATGGCTTGCATGTGCTTGTGTAGTTTAGAGAAAGTGCACTGTGTCGACATGACCGTCCATATGCGTTCAAGCCTAAAGAATGAGCCATTCGTGGGAAAGCTGAACCATTACCCAAGGGGCTATTTCTCGAGGGGGGGAGGGAAGGCTTTAGTGTAATAACCCAATGGCTCTTTCTGCCCTCATCTATCCACAGTATAGTTTGACACCGCATTGACCCTCTGTCTCTTTTCTCCCACATGTCCCCAACAGGCATGGTGTTCCCAGTGCACAGTCAAGGCTTTCTGCCAGATTTCCCCAATCCTGGTCCTGGAGAGCCACAGGGTTTGTTGGTTTTCATTGTTATTCAGCAATCTATTAATTAATTAAAACTTGAGTACACAATTACCTCACCTTACCTGGTTTCTTGGGTCTAAATTGGCTGCTGATTTTAAGGTGAAAAAACCCCAACCTCAGGTCAGCAATATCAGTAAAAAAACAACAAGGAGGATTACGCATTGGCATCCAACTGTCCAAATTCCTCCTTTATACCAGAACAGACTCTGATCTGTGAAAATGGGAGTCATGACAGTGGCCATTGGAGACTGCTGCTGGGAGCTCGCATTGGTCACGTGGCGGCCATGACAGCCCCCCTGGTCGGCGCTTGATGTAGGGGCTGCGAGAGACGAAGCCAGCGAGTGAGGCAGGACAAGGCCCACACCGCAATGACAGGGCAGCGGGAAGCGATCCCGACTCGAGGTCAACTCCCAACTAAACGCAGTTCACCTTATAATTCAACTATTCAAATGACGTGTAGAGTCACCCATGTTGCAATTATGGAACGGTTGGGGGTGGTGGCAGTGGTGGTTAGGGGAAGGGGTCTAAAACAACACTAGACAGACCAGTCTTACTGCAAACACCACCGACTTCCCTTCTAATAGCAGGGACACTCCCGTCAATTCACAGGCGAATGCAGGAACCTTTATGCGCCTGCAATATTTGAATTGTCCAAGTGAAAGTGTAACCTTACATCTTTGAAAGGATATCTTTTAAATGCTCGATATAGCTGAACGATAAATGGACTTGGGCCTCTGTATAAATGTGTGCATATGATGTCATTTGCCCTTCAAAGCTTCAACTACCAAGAATGCAGGAAGGAAGTCAAACTTTTTTTTTAGGACCTCTGCAGCCATTTTTGCCATATGTTCCAAAAGATAGTTTCAAAGCTCCAAATAAAAATCTGAATTAGTAGGAAGTAGCAGAAATGGATTCTTATAAAACGGAAACATCAGACACCTTATTAAAGTGAACAGTTCTACTGTAAGCAAGAAAACCTCTTGAAGTTCTGTAACGTTTTGGCTGTTGCTGGCCCTGCTTAAGTAATCCTCGATGCTATACAATTAACTGCTCATTCAATGATGAGATTTGGAATAAGATTTATACGTTTTTTAAACGTTATGCAATAATAGACTAATAAATCACAATCAGATCGACTGCCAAAGTGTAGGCTAAAGTAAAGGCTAATATTTGACAATTTACTGTTTTTTTTTTTTGGGGGGGGGGGGTCAATTGTTTTTGGCGGTCAATTGTACCCTCTATTGATTCAATTACCCTCCCCATGAGCCGCCTGTAACTATGGGACCAGCCGCTGCCCTGGGACCGGCAGTGACGAGGGCGAACGAACCGCCTCCTTCGAGACGGACCATGCCGGGCCGTCGACCGTGAATCCAATACACATAGGGAAGCTTTTTTTTTTGTGTCTTTATGATAAAAAAATGAGTCATCTATTTTTTATCATATTTGATTTTAACAACCAGGCCATTTTTATGATGGGCTTTCAACAAGACATTTGCAAAAGAAGTCGCGCTCACTGCAACCTCTGCTGTCAATCCGGGAGATCATAGACAAGCACGCGCTCTCCTCGTGATGTCAGCCGCTTAGTTTCACGTCGCAGTCTACAAGTTAAGCTTGCACATACATGAGTCAGAGGAAGACACTTCGTGCGCAGCTTTACACTGGCAGACTGTGGGTGCCAGATTGATCAGCGGGGGTCACCATATCCCTCCCTCCCTGGGCAACGCTACCACCAATAATGCGTTGCCCCGTGTGGCTGCTGGCCACAGTTCGCACTGACATGGAGCATCTGGATAACTTGGTTACGTTTTCTGGCCTAAGATCCCTAGGTTTATGAGTAAGGTACATCCCTGGAAGTTATAAAGTAATATATAGTAAGAACCAAGACAAGTGAGGCTACATAAAACAGGTCTCAGAAATCCATGTTCACACTTAATGCACATGTTTTTGGCTTGTTAAAATATATATTTGTTTGTACATTGAATACTAGTTTATTAGGAGCCTAACATTTAGCTGCTGGCTATGCTAGCATATACTGTAATAGGCTAATAGCCGACTTACTTACCCAATACCTGGCCATGCAAGCATATTTACAATCTGCAATCTACACCCTTGTAGCTTTCTTGGTTAAACTTTGAAAAGAGGAGTTGTGCTTTTAAGGAGGAGAGTCTTTCTGGATATTGGATTTGTTTTAAAAATTCAACTCACAGCACAAGCTATTAATCTGTGTACATTGCAATAAACAAGCAAAAGAGAATGCAGAGAATGGAGTTTTAAAAACACATGAGTTTTTCATGCTCCTGCATTGAAATTAGAGGGTGGTGCTGATGTTACTCAGCTGTCTTGCTATGCAGACCTGAGAGAGGAAGACAAGGCTAAGACGATGAGCCCTTAGAGTCAAGAGAAAGAAGGTACAAAACAGCCGTTTCAGACACACTGACCGCACATACACGTAAACACAGACAGTACTCACACCACAACCGAGGACTCAGAATGGGCTTGTGACTAACAAAAGGAAGAAGCAAGCCAGCACAAGCTGGAGAAAAAGCTGCTAGAGCCATTTCCATCATCCATGGAGCAGGATTTTATATTTTATATATGGAGGAACCCTGAGGGATAAGAGGGTTTGTTTAATCGATCTCTCAAAAAACAGTAGCTGTAATAAAATCTATAAATGTCTGGTTCAGAACCATCAGGTCAATTTGATCAAACTCAAGGAACATTGGAACTGTACCATGAAATTAAATTTTGGTGTAAAACGAGTACAGAAAACTTACTTAAACTTACTTTACCTCCTTATTTGCCTCAATGCAGAGTTTGTTATATTCCTGGGAAGGGGGGGGGGGGGGTTATGTGCTTTTGCAAGTGTGTCCTGAAGTTCTTTCAAAGTCAACATTCCCTGTCAGGGAAACTTAGTTGGACCTAACTGATCCGTGCGCCAAAACTTGCAGCCAACTGTTTGCGCTTTGTCCATCGTACGTCTCGCACTGCAAGGTTTTATCTCCTTTTGTCCTGCATTGATATGACAAAGTTAAAATCAGGCTGACACTTAAGTGGCCTTTCTGAGAAAGCCATCATCATTTTCCCTCAACCTGACAGTAATGAACAGCGATGACCACCAGTATAATCCAATAATATCCATCGTGTCAACATAACTTTTAAAGAGTAAAGAATTCCCCCAAAGAAGAATAAAAGAATGTCACTTTCCTCTCCAATTAAAATAGAGTTATGACTGTGCATTGTGCTGACAATGCCGTTTTAAGATAAATCAGCTTTGACATCCAATCCATATTTACAACCAGCTAACCGAGGAGTTCCCCATGGAGACTCTCCAGTACTGCATGTTCTTTTGTTAGGATGCCATTGTTTGGATACATAATCAAGAATCGCAGCCAATTTGCGATACTGAAGAAAGTAAATTATGGAAAAATGTGGGGGGAAAAAAGGCTGCCTCGCCTTGTAGCAATTACAAGAGGTCACAATATACCGAGGGCTACCCGGCTTGCATCTCCTGACACAAATGGCAATGCACTTTCGTACTTGCGTTTGAAGTCACCCAATTGATATCCACTTCTCTCAGGAATGAATTCCCGCCTTTCAGGGGGGTGCTCTGAGTAACAGGGGAGTGCAAGAGATTTGCACCAAGATCAAAAGTAGTCTCACGACGCAAGTTTCAAGTAGTTTGTGATCCTACAAAAACTTGGTTTCAGAAAAAAACTGCTTTCAATTAAAACGGCAGGGCTCAAAACTCCACCGATTAATTACCAGCAGACAGGAGCGAAGCCACGTCTTGTTCTGGAACTAAACTGCTCTCAGGAAAATGCCCTTCTGGCTACTCACGGGTAGAAAAAGAAAGTGACCACTTTAATCACAGAAATAAATTTTCTTCGTAAACTCACAGATATTTCAGGTTTTCGAGATCTTCAAAGGCACTTCTTGGGATTCTTCTTATTTGATTATTGTTCAGGAGCCTGCAAATAATAAAAGGAAGTAAATTAGTGCTGCTGAAAATCTGGAATGAAACACTGCAGACACAAAGCAAAAACCACACTTAATTTAACTGGTAAAAGCGTACCTATCACAGCCTACTGTAAATAAACAAGTAAAATAAAAAGACTAAATTCCACACTTGTAAAGTATTTATAGTTGTATAGGGCACAATGAAGTGCAAAAGCCAAACAAAAAACCTGTTGACAAACACTGTGCAGCTGGTCCAAAAGTGTTGTGGAATTTTGCCCCAAGGAACTCTTGATTTAATTCCTGCGCTCTGACGCAATTTGCTCTGCGCCATTAACGGCTATGAAAACAAATGTATAATCTGGAAAACATAAAACAACCGCACTTTCTTGTTATTTTTTGTTTTGCCGAAATCTCCCAAGGAGGACTGTTGTATGCAGGCATCCAAGATTACCATCAGGCTAAATTCCATAGCTGTTAAAAATTAATGATGGCTGGTTCTCAAAAAGAAAAAAGAAAAAGAAAACACAGGTCTTGCCAGTAATCCTAATCTTTAACCCCAAGTATTAATATCCAAATTGACTTTTATTTGAGAAGAATACACAGTGAAAATCAAATAAAAATTATTCCTAATGGGAAACAGAGAAATAAGTCAAAGACCTCTGGTTAAATCTGTGACATTTTAGATAACGCATCAATGTAACTTTCTCACATAAGTGTGAGAACGTTACACATAAAAAAAATAGTTTTTTCTTTTGTGTGTATATATATATATACACTAGTGGCATCCCAAGGGTCTGCACCAGGAAATGGCTGCCTGGCCCTTTAACTCGTGGGAGCCACTGAAGCTAAAAAATAGTACATTTCCCAGCAGCCTACAGTCCCATACCTGAAGCGAATGAAGCAATTGGGACTAATGGCAGCTGATTCCCATTGGGAAATGTATAAAGGACTCTTTGCTGTCACATTGGGGGAGGGAGTAGGTTGGAATGTTGGAGAGTGGTGAGTGAGAGTGTGTTGTAAAGAATTGTTTTGGATTGCTGTTTGGACTTGACTTGGATTGTTTTGAGGACCCTGTTTTGTGTACCGACTACTGCTTGTTTGAGGAACTGAACTGGATTTAGGACATTGGGTAACGGACAAAGAAACGGATTGTGGACTGTATGCATTTGAATTTCCCTGATTACCCATCCTTTTCTATGTTTTGTCAAGAATTTAGTTTAATAAAATAATTGTTTTGTTGTGGTGTAGTGGTGTCAACATCCGATGCTGGCCACGGCGACCGGGGTTCGACTCTGGCTGGGAGTGCCACCGGGCTGGCAATTGGCTGTCCGCCCCAGGGAGAGGGGTGGAAGCCGACACAGGAGTGGTTCTGGGGTGCCGGAATTACAGTCGACAGCACGACGAGTGCTGTCTCGGAGGAGGCAGCGCTTTGCCATTGTCACTGCCGGTCACAGGGCTACGGCAGCAAACTACGAGGGAGGGGATTGAACTAAGACTAGCGAGAGTAACTGGCTACCAAATTGGGAGAAAACCGGGGTAAGGTCCGTGCTTAGTTCAGAGAAGCTTTGTGATTTTGGTGTCGTCTGATATTTATCTCAATTTCATCAACTTAACACACACTTCCTCCAAAGTGGTTGATATTTTAATTTGAAGGACAATCACATTTATCTGCCGTCACAAAAGTTGTGAAAGCACACACTAAACTATAGTGACTAATTATTTTGCCAATATGATTTTGTTCATCAGGGTCTTGGTTATGTAAGGATGTCAAAATAGTTTAGCACATCTGAGATCTAAATAGCTAAAAACCTGTTTTTATCAGAACTGGTCAAATTTATTTCAGGCTGTGGGAGGGCTATATGCTAATTTCCTGAATATTCATGATCCACACCTGAGGGTTGTCCACACCTGTAAGATCTGTCAGATGGGCCATCTCTCTCTCTCAAAGACCATCAGACAAAGACAAAAGCCATAGTCAGTGAGCCATGCAGAAGACAGAAAAAAATAAGTTTTTTTCATTTTGGAAGATTTATTAAAATCATCACACAAACTATATACAAAACTATACACAAAAATTCAAAATTAAAACATGGTGAGACAATCTGTTCTTTCACAGTCTTTGGTGCCACTTCTCAAAACAGTTTCTGGTCAACTGTAGACACAAGGGAACATCACAAACCTTGCACTCCCATGGAGTGCACTGTTGTTTCCCCGACATCTTGTGACCAACAGAAGCCAGTTTGCCAACATCCAGAGCCTGTTTGGCAGTGGGCACACGCACATGATCAAAAGTAGCCCGTTTTCTGGGTACCATATACAGCCATTTTGAACAGGTGAGTTTTGAGGTGGGATTTAAATTTTGTTATGGTGTCAGACTGTTGGATGTGTGGGGGGAGGGCATGTAATTTACGTTTGAAGTCACAAGACACGGAATAAATATAAATAAATATCAACATACACAGTCTGTTGCTGGCAGATCGCAAGCGTAAACACAGACAAGATGCTATATATGCTTTTTTATAACATTTTAGGCTGTTTGAAAAGTATTTTTAGTGCCTATTACAATTTGTAACATTACAACAAACAGAATATGTATAGCGTCACAAGAGGCGGAATTCATATATTTTCACGAGTATGCTGTCTCTCTTCCTCTGAATCCTCTTCAGTATCGGGACATGAGTTGTTGTCCTCGTCGCTTTCCATCAATGCTCCCAAACACTTCAGAGCAGAAAATCTTGCCATCTTGAATAAAATGTGCTTCAATTTGTCGGGACATTTTATGTGTTGTTTACACTGGCAATTTCACATGGCCCCACGCCCCTCCCCGAAACTAGCACCTAGTTACCATGTCAATAGAAGGGGGATGGTACTTCCAGGTAAAACAGAGAGTAAAAGGCAAAGTGTACTTTTGGTATAATTAACCAAATTTTTAAAATCTCATATTATTTGCCAGTGCTCAAATCGGAAAGTCGCGATTCTAAGGTTTCTGTCAGTGTTTTTGCCGCATGTGTATGATAAAATCTTGTGAAGTTAGAAATAGTAATATACTTTTATTGCTGCTCGGATCGGCGTGATCCAGCCGACCTCAGGGGGTTAAAATACTGTTCGACGCTGGCCACTGTGACCGGTGTTCGATTCCACTGGCCCCGCCAGTTTCATCTCTGGCCGGGAGTGCCACTAGGGGGCAGTGATTGGCTGTCCGCCCCAGGGTGGGGGGAGAGAAGCCGATGAGAGTTTGCTGCGTATAGGAGTAGCCCTGTACGTGCATACCGGAGATACAGTGACGGCTTGGCGGGTTCCGGCTCGAAGGAGGCGGGGCCCAGCCGCATGCCACTGCTGGTATCAGGACTATGGCAGCGGACTCGTAAGATATATGAGGGAGTGGGATAATTGACCTGAAAATGTTGGGTATAATTGGGCACTAAAAAAAAATTGGGAGAAAAAACAGCAGAAAGAGAAAGTAGAAAAAAAACATGGCTACATGCCTGAAAATACCCATCTTCACTATTAATAATTAATAGGTTTAAAACAACTGGAACTGTGATGAACCTGCCTTGGGGTCACCAAGTCTCCAAAACTACAATTAGATGCCACTTCCATGCCAAGAAGCTATTTGGTAGGCTTGCCAGAAGAAAGCCTCTGCTGTCATCAAACCAAAAAAACATAAGTGCCTGGAGTTTGCTAAACGTCACTGGAACTTTGAGTGGAACCGGGTTCTATGGTCTGACCGGTTCTATGGTCAGATGAGACAAAAATATAGCTTTTTGGCAACAAACACCAGAGGTGGGTTTGGTGTAAAAAGAGGGATGGTCATGCAGAAAATAACCTAATCACCACCGTGAAGTGATGGATCTACGATGTTGTGGGGCTGTTTAACTCCATCAAGTAGCTGGAGATTTTAGATCAAAATCTGTCTGACTCGGTCATGAGGCTAAAACTGTGTCGTGGTAGGATCTTCCAGCAGGACAATGATCCAAAGCATACCTCCAAATCCACACAAAAATGGTTCACTGACCACACAATCAAGCTTTTGCAATAGTCATCCCTGTCCCCTGACCTAAACCCCATTGAAAACCTGTGGGGTGGGAAGAAGAGGAGAGTCCACAAGCGGGGACCAAGGATCTGGAGAGATTCTGTATGGAAGAATGTTCTCAGATCCCTTGCTATGTGTTCTCTCACCTCATCAAGCATTATAGGAGAAGACTCAGTGCTGTTATCTTGGCAGGGGTGCCAATAATTGTGGCACATGTTTTTGAGGAAAAAAACATTTTTATAAAGATTATTTTTTCTTCAAATAATTTTACTAAAAGGTTAGATTTCTCTCATATTTTGATTGGAAGATCAAGCTGATGAACAACAAATACATTTTTCAGAGCCTTTTTATCTTCACCAAGGGTACCAATAACTCTGGAGGGCACTGTGAGCGTCTAACAAGCATTTATTTTACTGTTTTAATAGTATTAATAGGCTGACCTGATTGGATGGGATCTACACATGCAATCATTCTAGCTGACAGCCCTCTCCATGCAAGATGGGGAGGGAAACCCACTCTTGGCTGAGGGTCAAGGGGCTTTCACACAAGCAAATTAACCTCATGCAAAAATGTTTTTTTGTTTGTTTGTTTGTTTGTTTGTTTAGAGATGCCAGTGATGTCGCGCATTGTCTCATCCCCACTGACCGTGTTAAAGTGGTCCCTGTAAGCTGGGCGGGGCGAATTCTACCTTTTATGTGTGAAAGCCCACTTACAGGTCAGCAGTAAGATAGATGGTACTGTAACAGAAGGTAAGAAACACCCCGAAAAACATTCCACTCAGGTTAGGAAGTGACCTACATGTGTGGAAGTATGACAGAGTGGGAGGCAACATTTTTGCTCCAAGGTTCTAGAGACACTTTGCTAATGCAGAAACTGAAAAGACATTTTGCGCTAGTTCATAAACTGAATATAAAAAATATATAAATTAGTCATGAATACTTACAGTGTATTGAGGTTTTTTAGTCTTCGGAAGGAGCCAGGCTGAAGGTCCTTTATTTTGTTGAACCTCAAATCTCTGTGAATGGAAAAAAATAAAAAACATACAGGAATAAATCTCAAATAATCTGGCAAAGAATCAACAACATGATAACTCAGCCACAGTCACTATGGAGACAAACAGAGGGGGGGGATCTCCAAGACCACCACTGCTAGTAGCAGATTACCCAAAACAGTCATGCAATGCAGCTGTGCAGTCTAATCACAGGTATGACAAAGCGACGCTATTGTGTTCTTGAAGACAGAAGCGCTCCCAGGCCCTGACCAACCACCACAACAAAATGTTTAATCCCAGTCCCCAAAAATTCTCAGTGCCTGAGTCATGGGAGCGGTTTCCAGCTCAACTGCAACAACAGTGAAAAGCTAGTCAAAACAATGATAGCGCTATCTCTGAAGGCGAACAAGTAACTAGCGTTAACCACAGTCTCCACTGTAGGAGTTCTATTCAGCAGAGTTCCCGTCGTCACACACACTGACTAATACAGCAATCTAAAACACTGACAACAGCGAGCCCATGGGTGCCCAGAAGTGCCAGTGTTCAGATTTTCTTTTTGTCTTGTCAGCTACCTTGAAGACAACGATTATGGCAAGTTTATGAACCCCCCCAACACACTGTGCTGCCTTTCTTCATGTCCCCATTGCCTCGTGTTAAAATGTATTTATAGCCAACAATTCACATTTCATCCATTAATACTTTTCTTGATATACCATGCGTTACACTATAAACACAGCATGTTCTCTTTGTACAGCACAGACAATATATACGGCCCAACCATAAAACAGCACTCTCTTAATTATCTTCACTGTCTCACACTTATTTTAAAGTAAACTTCAATTAATTAGCCCAATATACAGGAGACCTGCTATTACTGCTCAGTGAATGTTTATGGGTACCCATTGAAGCAAAACTCCAAACAATTACATGCATGTGGCTCTCGTTATATTGCGGAATACTTTGTGCTGTTATTTCCTTTCGTGGGGATTTCGCAGCGACACCTGTGTGTGCTCCTTCTATGTTTCCCTTGATTTCGAGAAAGCAGCTGCTCGCCATTTTCTTCTGTCTCACAGAATTAAAATCACAATGCAGTTTAGAAGTCAAGACCACTCCAAGCGAACGTGGCAATATTAAGCAATAGCTTAACCCCCATCCCCCATGTAAAAACTTGGTATAGGGCTCTTTAGTGATGTAACCAGCCAAGATGCTTGAGTGGAGTGCAGTGGATGAAGTGGCCTGAATCCAATGTGACTCGAAACTGTGGCCGGGAGTCCCACAGGACGACACATAATGCTCACATAACTCATTGTGTTCTTGAAGGCAGAAACGTTTCCAGGCCCTGACCGCAACTACAGCAAAATAGCTAGGCTTAGTCCCCGACTCAAAAACACGAGAATCGGTATATGAGTCATAGGAGCGGTTTCCAGCCAAATCGCAACAATAGTGAATAGCTACAGTCAAAACAATGATAGCGCTATACCTGCCATCTTTGAGTGTGAACAAGTAACAAACATTAACCACGGTCTCCACCGCAGGGCCTTTACTCAGCTTATTTCCATAGAGAAAGGGTTTCAGTCAGCAGTGTGTGTTCCCCACCTCATTGCTCAATAGCAGTTCCTGTGGTTAAATCAGGTGCCTGTAGTCTGCCTGCACCAGCTGCAACAATTGTGCAGAAGCTTGACTTCTGGGTGGAAAAGAATGGGCTGTCTGGCTTATGGTGTTTCCGAGCGGGGGGCACACATGCTAGTGTGAAGCCCGCCCCAAATAGCCAGAGGGTGTTGCAGCCATGGGAAAGGTCTACTCAAGCCTTTGGAGAATTCCACAGTCAAATCTGTGACAAGCATACTAGCACCAACATCTTAATCAAAACATCTTCATGCGTTACAGGTCTACACCGACAATGAAGGCGCCATTTTAGAGACACATACTTGTCACTACTGATACAAAACATAAGAACATTTCGCTGATTTGTTTTTCAGTTTATTTATTATTTACCAGATTACCCTACCATTCAAACCTCGCAGTCAGAGATGGAGATAAAAAGTTATCAGAGCAAAATCAATGGGTTTGAAATCAAAAGGAAATATTCCCTGGAGTTCCATGTTCCATGTAATTTTGGCAGAAGAGAATGCTAGTGAATCTATGTGCTCTCTGTCTGCAATGCAGTAAGGTGCAAAACAACGCTGAACACTTTGATCCAATGCTCGACACCATAGCATAGGTGGAAAAGTGCACAAAGGCACATATACGCTTTACCTTATGAACGTCAAAGACCTTCCCAAAATGGAAGTATGCAACGGAGGTGCTATCCCAAGAGCTGACTGGCCCTTTAGAATGCAATTACACCAATGCTAACAGGCTAAATACAACACTGACACTGCGGATAGAGAATCAGTCACAGCAATTACTGAACAGATGCTTGATAAACTGAGCCATCTTATTCCATGAGAAATTTGATCACCACATAATTTCACAGCTGCCAATCAGTTGCTAAACTATCACAGAATACAGCCTCACTCCTGACAATGCCAAGTATGTACGTATGACATTTCACATTGGGCCTATTCCCACATCTTGGGTGGGTGACATTTTTTTATAAACCACTTCCACAAGATTTAAAATTTAAAAAGCCCATAAAGACAGCATTGGTTTCTTATGATGAAAACCACATTTCTTATATAGCAACAGCACTTCCATTTAATAGCAAAGTATTTTTTTTCAATAAAAAATATTTTATACAATAACATTAAAATAACATCAAACTTAGCCCAATATGGGCTTACATATGTACATCTCCTACACTGCGAATGGAGAACCAGTCTCAGCCATTACTAAACAATGTTTGATAAGCAGTCTTATTCCATGAGAAATTTGATCATAATTCCACAGCTGTCAATCAGTTGATAAATTATCACAGAATACACCCAGTCCTGACAATGGCAAGATGAACGTATGACATTTTTCACATGGGGCCTATCCCCAAATATACAGCAATTGTACTTCCATTTAATATCAGAACATTTTTTCAACAGGACTCCAGGGTGCGACCATTTTTGTTGCACATGAGACCAAAAATCTGTCAAGTGCGACTAAGCATTTTCATTGGTTGCACCGGTGCGCCTGAAATTTAGCAGGTCCGATTTTTTTTTAAATAGTGAGATTTTATGTACATCTTGCATATGTGCCGTGCGTGTCTCTGTGTGTGTGTGTGTGTGTGTGTGTGTGTGCATGTGTGAGAACGTGCGCCTGTGTGAAACCGCGCCCTGCACTGCTCCCATATTCCTTGCGCGCGAACTTGAGAAATCGTGAGCTATCACAACCTGAAACATAATTTACAATGAAGAGAACTACTGATTATTTTTTCGTTAAGAAGAATGCTGCAGTGTACGTTACACCTGTCCCCGGCCCTGAAATGCCCAACCCAGACCCAACATCATCGGCGGAGATACTCATCTGACTCCAAGCCAGAGCCAGAGCTATACCACATCCAAAAAGGCCAAAACATATGCCTTTCGTAAAGAATGGCTTGTCCAATTTCCGTGGCTCGGATATAATAAAACGGCCAACATAATGCATTGCATTTATTGTAGAGTGCAGCCAAAGAATGGCTGGTAACAGTGCTTTTGCAATCGGAGCATCGACGTTCCGAATCGAAACATTGAAAAAGCACAATTTATCTAAAAACACGTCCTGTGCCGTGACAGGTGCGTGGCCGGCAGAGCAGCCCCCCTCCCCGCAGCATTTCAGCGCCAGGCAGAGGCCAACCGAAGCAGTCGGAAATGATAATTAAATTCAACACTGCTTATAATATAGCCAAAGAAGAGCTCCATTTTACGAAATTTAAGTCCGAGATCATCCTTATGAAGAAGAATGGGTTAAATGTGAACCCGACGTACAGCAACGACACTGCCTGTGCCCAGTTCATTGGAGTGATCGCGGACAATTTTTGAAAAAAAAGACGGTTGTTCAAATCGCGGATTCGACCTACATGTCATTTATGATTGATGGAGATAGACATTTCTAGTGTGAAATAGTCTACAGCCGCATCTTGCGCAAGGGAGAAACATTTATCTGCACCTTATTCCTGTTTACAATCATTTACATAATGTGTTAAGAAATTACCAATGTGTATGGGAACAGACAAAAAAGGCGATGTCCAAAGGCGCCACGGAAAATTTTGGGTGCACCTAAATTATGTGCTGGTGCACCTAAATGAAATGTACCAATGTAAAATGTTAATCTGGAGCCCTGTTCAATATAAAATATTTTAACCATTCTATATGGGTTTCTAATAGGGGTGCACTGATCAATTGGCTTATCGGACTCAGCCCAATATGGGCGTACATATAAAGCATAAAGGGACATTCAGGGCCTCTTAATTACTTTATTTTTGTATTCGCAAACATTGAGGCCTAGTTTATTAAATACAATAAATCATTTTGACAAGTTTTAAGACGTATGATAAAAATACAATTTTAATAATTGAACATAATGGGCCCTATTTTCGTGCCGGCGCTAAGCGGCGTTATGCCCTAGCGCAGGCGAATTGCCAGTTTTGTCTGTAGCAAACTGAATATTTCCCGTCTTCGTCGAGTAAATAAAAAAAACCGTCGGCGCTATGCAAGTTTGGTGTCAAATAATGCGTTTGCGTTAACGTCCAACTAGACCACCAAACGGTAGCGCTCTGTGCAATTTGGTGACTTTATTGATGCGCACATATGAACATAAGGTTATCTGAAATCACATGAGAATGTTTTGTGAATATTGTGAATTTCCCCCCACGTTGAAGCAAATCGTCCAATCCATGGGTAGCTTGCAAGCATAATCAATTAAGCTAAAAACAATTTCACCACAACTTGTGGCTATTCCATGCACGGACATGAAAGACTGAAGCCAGCAGGCCATCCATCGCTACCGTTAAGTAAGATACACCTGTTAAATAAATATATGTTTGTATGCACATAGTTTTTCTTATGTGAAAGGGTTTTATTCTTTCCATTTGCACTACAGAAAATGGAGTACATAATTGGACGTCGAAGGCGATACTGTGAGCGATACCCTGGGTTTGGTAGCCGGTGTTGGCCAGACAGCTATCAGTTCGGCTGTACATGCAGTTTCTTCCAGTCTTGTCCAACATGCAAATTAGCTTATTACCTTTCCTACAACCGACAGCCAGCAGAGAACTAAACAGGATTTGTATACACAATGTGGATTCCCTGGGGTCTTGGGTGCCATTGACTTCACACATGTGCAGTTGCACGCACCATCTGATCACGGTATCATTTATGTGAATCGGAAGGGGGTCCACTCCATTAATATCCAGGTGGTTTGTGATGCACACTCCAGGGTGACGCATGTAGGCCTACTCAATGACGAACATAAATGAAACAGGCCTAGTTGCAGTTGTGAGTTTTTTTATTTATTGCTTTCCAACAATTACATTAAATTAGAAGAAAATAAACATTGTTGGAAAGCCTACAAATAAGGAAAAAAAGAGATGGTAAAATAAAACATTTTCTTTTAACAATGTAGGCCTCAAAATATAAACTCAAATCATGAAAATAACAAATTAATGTGTGCCTTGTTTTCCCCCTCTGATTCGCGCACCAACTTTTCCACACCTCCTCGCTCTCCTCTTTTGAGAAGCACTCCTGGCGCAGCCACGCAAAACTGTCATCGTCAGCAAATTGGCAATTTTCTATAGCGTTAGTTCACTGGTATTTAAAGGGATAGAAAATAGGTGTTCTGATTGGCCATTATGAAACCAAACCCCCACCACACCCACATGTATTTTTTTAAAGTTAATCCAACCTCTTTTACAACTGCCCCGGAGGTGCGCTATCGTCCAAAGTCACGAAATTACCGAAATTGCGTTAGACACGCCCTAAAGCGCCACCGTCTTCGCTCTGCGTCTGAGTTACCGACACCGTCCTAATTCACCAAAATAGGGCCCAACGTCTTCCATTTAGTTTTCTGAAGTCAATTTGGCTAATGACAGCAATACATTATTTCAGGAGTGCACAGTTTAGCCTAGCCTTCAGTGTTCAGCACTTGAGGCAAAGTTTCTCATCTTCTCTGCTAAAGTGTTACGGTTGGCTAAAATTTTACCCCTGAAAGATCGCTAAATGGCAAGTGCTTGATTGCCAATTGATAACACCCTGGGAACGCGTGATCAGGCCATTGGCCATTGGAGGGTTTTTAGGTTGCCTTGTCCCTGACCTCGTCTGGCCCCACCCCCATCTGGAGAATAAAAGGAGTGGAGCCATGGTTTTGGAACTTCTTGCTCCTTGCTGCATTTGCTGCATTTCCTATTTGTGTATATTTTTTTAACAGTGGGGGAATTTTACTGCAAAATCTACCTGATTACGAGGTAACATTTCTGGGCTAAGGGAATTTATACAGTAGGCTACTGTCATTTTAAATTAATATCCACATTTTTAAGAAGCGTCCTTGTGGAGGCATTGTGATTTGAGGTGTTATAGAAGGGAGAGTACCTTTGTATCCATATGACGTTGGATATACAGGATTATACCATCACTAGGTTAAAAAAAAGTAAACTTAAGTCTTTCAGTAACAGAATGTCGAGAAGTCATGCAGGATAAATAAAATGATACTACAATTGATTTGATCGCATAGATGCTCCTTATGTACAAAACATTAAAATAAGATTTGATCAAATCCCGTTAAATATCAGAACCAGCATCAGAATAGGCAGATATCTATGAGAAAATATTGAACATTGGAATCGGTCTGTAATTTCTCTAACGGTGCACCCCTAGCTACTAAACAATGAAATAGGTAGTCCTCCAGAGACAGTAATTCCATTCAATTAAAGACCAATTTCCCAGAGCGTGTTATTCTCTGGAGCTTATTTCATCCTTTCCAACAGGATTCCCAGGGAATGTGGGAAAGGGTGAAAATATGTATTTTCTCCTGCTCTCTTTCATTTCGGGGATACCAAGCCAAGACTTGTTTGCTTACATTTCATTCAGAAGGCCGCTACTGAAACTGGATGCGGGTCTTAGCTTTTCCCCACCATGCTGCTGGCATTTTTTTACACAGCAGACAGCAGGGAGGAGACGAGAGGGCTAGCCTCCCACAGAAATCCATACATCTGACGGGGTGATGGGGGTGCGGGGGGCTGGATGCAGTCACGGAGATGCAAAACTGAAACCCTGGTTTTGCAGAGGCTTGCTGGGACATGGGCTGCCCACCTCCGGGCACTTCCATGGAGATTCAAGGGCCTGTGCGTGCTGGCTCAGGCAATGCCTAAAGCACAGGGGGAGGGGGGCACTCCACTCTGTGGAGACTGGGGCATCCCTGCCTGGGTGAAAGCGTGGGATTTTGCCTCAGATCGTGGCCCAGAATAAACTAAATAGGCGTGAACTGGCTGATGATACTGCCTCTGGGCCAGCGGTGAGGCCTTGTGGTTATGGAGTTGCGCTGGGGACCAGGAGATTTCAGATGGGGGGGGGGGGCTGCTGAAGGAATTACCTTCTGGAACAACTTTGGCAAACATGCAGCTGTGTAAATGGATAATGTGCGAAACAGAGGCGATGCAAATCACTGAGTAAAATAAATAATCAAAATGAAATACATTTTAAAAAGGGGAAAGTCTAGCAATCTGCCTTTCAGTGACTGTAGAGGCAATGGCAGAAACACCACCAGGCCCTGACCCCCACCCCAAGAAATCTTACTATGAGTACATGATTACGCTCATGGATTTCAATTCAATTGATTTCAGTAGTAAATAATGTTGTTGTATCAATAAAAGTCTTACCGGTAATCAAATAAAAAATAAAAAAATGTTCTCTTTTAGGCCTATTTTCACTAGGGAAATACAGCATCCTACTGAACGGACATGGTAATTATATTCTTGAATAAATTATGGCTAGCCTGATTAACAGACAAGCAGAAATACAGAAATACTTAATACAAACTCATAGAACTGCTCTTAGAGCAAGTTAAGTTATTTTACATGGTTTTTGACATGGTTAACTAACCTTTTCTTTTATTACCAACTACATACATTTCAATATACACGATTGTACAGGGGTTACACTCATATAGCTGTAAAAATAATAGCTTTCTTATCCAAGAGATCAGCTTTTGGGAAAATGTAGCATTATCCACGGTTCTAGAATTACAAATGCATCCAACTGCTGTTGATTTCATCCACTACTACACAAACATGACATAAATCTCAGAATTAATGAGAATTAATATAAGAATATAGTTTTTTCAGTAAGAGGAAAGACAAAGAATGCAGCTAGTTTCTGTGTTAAGATTTAATTCTGGCCTCAGTTTCAGACTGGATGTTCAATAGTGTGTTTCCAGACCAGGTGGTAGGTCACAAGGCCTTTGCGATTGACTGTTCTTTTTGCAGCTCAAGGGTCACCTCCCAAAACTGGAGAATGGCCAAACAAGCAGGGGACCAGAGGACACTTTGACTTGGTGCCAGTCTCTTTGCTTGGGCTGGCTTAAGAGAGTCACAGAACAGACTACTAAGTAATTACCCAAGATTCCTCTGTCTTGGGCTGCTAGCACACAGGCGACATTCAGCATTTCTGAAAAGGATAAAAAAATAACCAGAATACTGTTCTGAGGTCATTATTTGGTTTCAACTGGCATTTGATTAGCAAAAGCTGGAATCATTGAAAAATGAGTGCCGTCATTTTTTAAGAACAGCATGTCCTAAAAACCTCATCTATGTTTATAGTGGGGGAGGCAGGACCGGGAGAAGAATTAGGTCAAGTCTAGAACGCCTGGAGGGAGCTCCCTTTGGTCGTACTTCTCAAACACATCAGGTAATATCAAAAAGTAAAAGCAAAGACTTTCACCACACTACACCCACCATTGAGGCCTCTGAATGAATACTGCCATTGTTCACCACTCTCTCATTCAGTCACGCATACTCTATATAACTCTGTGTGTATGTGTGTGTGTGTGTGTGTGTGCGCAAATGTGGAGCCACAGAGTAAATCGATTTCCCACCTGCACATATTGTCTGATTACCCGACTCTTGGCCCAATGAGGTCACTGGGCAATGTGCATCTATCTTCAGTTCATTCCCATGATGCAATGAGCCAAAGCCACTATGCAGAATCGAGAACGCCAGCATCACATCACAGTGATGCCTGGTCAAAACTCATCTAATTGAAATGCAGCACACAAATTGAAACTAACTGATCTGGAAGTACCGATTGATTGTGCAATGTAGGTGGACTCCTGTGCATCAACAACCAGGGACATTTTAACACTTACCACAGGATTCCCTCAATATGAAATTGTAATCTGCCAACAACAGAGCCATTCATACTGCCAGCAAAGTCCTCTGTGGAGCAATAGCTTATCAGATAGCGAGAATATTGTGATGGATGAATCACTCAAGGAGTAATACAGGAACAAACAAGGAATTTCTCCTATAAACACTGCCGGATTGTGTTTAGAACTCCCAAGCTTCATCGGTAGGGGGTAGGAAGTATTATGGTTCCGGTTCAGTGATTTTAAAGATTTCAGCATCCATTGAATCAGGACATGAATTAATGTCCCTTGCTTTTATTCTCCTCATTCAAAGCTTGCTCAGCATTTCAGCCAAAAGACTTATCCATGCACTTTACTTTGGAAGTAAAAGCAAATCACGGTTTTTGGATCTAAGCGCTTTGTTTACCTTTTCATTAATCAGTTATGCTCCTTTACAGACATGGGACCAAGTCCCTCTTATCCAAGTCACAAGTAAGTCTCAAGTCATTTGGTCCAAGTCTCAAGCAAGTCCCAAGTCACTTTTTCTTGGGCAAGTCAAGTCACAGGTTATGTCAAGTCAAGTCAAGTCGAGTCCTTAGTTAAGGCAAGTCAAGTCACTTTTTTTTTTTCCCCCAAGATACTGCAGTCTTACCTGCAGTATCTGGTCTTTATAAAGAAAAAGACAAGGTATTAGTACCTGTCTAATAATGATATTGTTGGCCAATCTATCTAACCTGTTCAAAAAGTATGACAATGAATTCAATTTGTATTATAATTATTGATATTCAGTTAAATAAATGTAATCAAACAAAAAGCTAATAACTTTATAAAACCTTATTTATTTCTTAATTTCTTCTGAATCAAAAAAATATTCCCTCCCCAATTTGTTTTATCAAAAGCAACATTGCATCCAATAGACCTACATAGAATCAGATTTTTTAAAACAAACTGAAAATAATGTATAAAATTGTATGCCAGGAACTGTCAGGTAACAGAACAATAACAGATTTAACCCAACTTTAGCTCAAATTGGAACTCTCATAAATTACGTAATTAAAGGAGTGTTTCAGCGATTTAGTGAAACACTCCTAATGAAAATCATTCTGAGGTTTTTGTGTGTGTCTCATATATGCTCGTGAAGGCAGATAAAAGGGTACACAAGTGACAAAAGTGACGTATGCACGGTACTGGCCCGCACTGCGCATGTGTACCAGACTATTTCACTAAGATCACATTGAAATGACAGGTGTAACCATGGCCAAATTCGTAAACATTCCCTTTTTACAAGTTGTTGCATTTACAAAATATGAGATTTGAAAGGGTCTTGTCCCCAAGCCGAGCAATGTGGCCTCATAATGATTCCACCATGGCTAAAGAAAGACCCTCTCAACTGGGGCGCTTGATGCTGGCACTGCAAGCGCTCTCATTGCAACCGGAAAAAGTGCAGGAAGGGTGTTCCTATTTGCATCCCAAAATGAGAGACAACCCTGCCCACTGCAAAGGCCAAGATAGTTATTCAACTGTGTCTCTGGACTGCCCATTGGTCCGACGGCCTGTTATCCCGAAAACAAAAGCCTGTTGCTCCAAAAATACACTCTCCCTGGAGTTTTTTTGCCCTTAATATCTTAGTGTATTTTGACGTGCAAACGCAAGGATACCGTTTACAAAATGCTTATTTTTAGTGTGCCCATTATCTAAAAATGTCATGGCTTTAAAAATAGGTTAATTTCACAAAATACACAGCGTGACACTTACCCATTGAAATTCCTAAGCGTGAGGCAGATGTTTTTCGAACTATTGGGGTTTCGGAATAATGGGCCGTCGATACCCAATGTCCATGAACGCTAAACGTTAGCTAGCTAACAAACTTTTCCCATTTGGAACTTCAGAAATATTTTTGAATATCCGTGCATGAAGTGTTTGTTACGATGTGAGTGTAAAACAGAAATAGTTCCAGTTAGCCAATTTAAAAAATGATATCCTAAATTCACAGTCGTCAGCAGGACAATCACTTCTAAATCAAAGGTCATCCTTAATTTTTTTTCGGCCTTGGTCGAGACAATATGACAACTGCGAATCTGTGCCCCTGGCTAGCTAAACATTCTGCACAGATTTAGCTAACATCAGCCCTCACAGACACTTACCAATCCAAATGAGTCTTCAAATGACGAACAAAGTTTGATGTTGTAGTCTGGCTGTCAGAAATATTTGATGAGCAGGTCTTGCATTCAGCAGTTTCCTTCACATGTGAAATGTTTGAAGCCAAAAGTGATGACTCTTGGCATAGTCGTGGCTGCCATGATGATTTGATCTGATCTGATCTGATCATACTGTGTGTGTGTGTAACCAGAAATACTATTTCTGAAATAGTCTAGAGCGGGGGGGTGTAACGAGTGCTTCTCGTTGAAATAAAATAACATCAGGTAGCGAGGAGCTTGACTGATAGGGTAGTCATCCAATCATGACAATGCCATTCCCAGTGTGCGCTCGCATACTGGGTAACGTTACAATGACACTTGTAATGTGAACATTGATAACGTTGAAAATTTTAATATTTAATATAATATTTAAACTGAAAACATAAAATGAACACAAACAAGTCATTCGAGTCATCATGTCTCAAGTCAAGTCACGAGTCTTTAACTTCCAAGTCCAAGTCAAGTCAAAAGTCATCAAAACAGTGACTCGAATCGACTCGAGTCAAAGTCACAATGACTCGAGTCCACATCTCTGCTCCTTTATCACTCTTTATGTGCTGATAACCAGTAGGCAGGAATATATATATGCAAGGAATAAACCATGACAAGCCATGCATTCTCCAAACAGATGACACACAGAGGACTGTTAATCCGAGTGCCGTTTAAACCCCAGAAGTGCGTACATATCCCGAGAACGCAGGGCTTGGAGTGGTTTATTCTGCTTATACCATGGCTACTTGTCACAAAATTTAACAAGCTTGTGAACTACCAAACTACAGTACGTTATAGTATCAAGCTATCTTAGCTGGCTAGATTTCCCTAGTGATGCATAAAACCAGCTTGCTATCAGTGTTCATGGGACTTATGTATTACATAGGTTTCCAATATGTCTTGCTAGTGACCTATATAATTAATTATGCATTAGAGTTTATTGCAAAGGTTTATAGTTAGCAATGACTAGTAAGTTAGTTAGCTAGCTATCTAGCTTGCCAGATATTTTGTGTACTAAGTTACGAGCCAGACATGTTAGCAAGCTAACGGTTAATGTAATAGATAACTTACGTGACAGACAAGTGTTAGAGTAGATAGCTAGCGCTAAGTTATCCAAACTTGTTCTACCTCTGCTGTATGGTTTCAAATGAGCAAATGTGGTAGTCGTTGCAGCCAAGTTCACTGAAGTTATAGACAGGCAGAAGTTATAGAAGCTGGCTGGCTAACTAGCATTATACATTTCTGGTTATTGCAATCTTTAAGCAAATTAATCGTGTTGCTTTAGCAAACTTTGGGCAAATTAATATGGAACTTGTTAAGAAGTGAGAAGGATTTACCATGCATATACTATATATATATATATATATATATATATATATATATACCCATGTCTGTTAGCCAATCAGAATCGAGTAGCCTATTAATCCAAGCCGTAGTATAAATATATATATAAAAAAAAAAAAACTTTCAAAGAAAAAGTAAGTGCAGATGTGCTCCTATTTTTGTTAAAGATATCTATTAAATTTGCCTGCAATGGGTGTGTAGCCTACATGGTGAATTGCCAATAAACTGACATGGATAACAGTGTTCTAAGCGGGACATAAGTAGCAGAAACATTACTTCAATATCTGAAAACAGAAACGGCTGAGATATCCTGTGTATCAGACCTGGGTCGAAATACATTTTTATTTAAGTATTTGGTTGTGAAATTACTATTCAAATTGTATTTAATCATTCATCATTCAAATAAAAAGCACAAAACAAGCACTTCTATTAAAGTATCTGAATGACTACTTAAAAAAAGTACATTTGGAGTGGTTTCAAATACTTACAAATGCTTTCAAATATAGGTGTTTCAAACAACAATTTTCTATTTACCTTTGCATTAGTTTGATTAAAAGTAACTGATATACTCTTTCAATACATGTCTGTTGGGTATTTAGAAACATAAATTGCATCATTGTATTTAATACTTTTACTTTATGCAACTAAAAAGAAGCAATGCTATCTAGTGCACTTCAAATCACTGGGGTTATGTGGCACTAAGTGTTATCGGGTCATTCAGTGGTTTACAGTCACTGAACTCCCACTTCCCAACAAAAAACAGATGTATCCAACAAGAATAAACTAGCGAAGTTGAGGAATACAAAAACAACAGTTTCCTTGTATGAAGACAGGAAAAACTGCAGCAGATCTGAAATGGTCACAAAAATTCCAGATAACTCTGTGCAACCTTGCTTGTTATACATAGGCCTTTCAAAATAAAACACAATGTGCATGGATGGAAAATGTCTCTGCTTTGCCATATGCAGTATCATGGATTGGGAAGTACACACAGATATGCTACATGGGACACCAGTTTAAAGTGTGACGTGGAAAAGGAAATAATAGCAGCTTTTAATAACCCATTTCCACGTAATGTGCAGCTGAAGAATCACTTTTATGAAGTGAGAATGGCTGATTCAAATCCATTTGAAAACACGTTTCACGCCCTGACCTGAATCCACAGCATATAATTAATGAGCTCTTTCAGAACAGCACAAGCAAAAGCAGGGTGGTTGGCAATGGCACTTTTGTATAATAAAGATTAGCCTTTTTAGCCCAGCCCGCCTATTGATGCTGATAGTATGGCTCTGCTGCCGTTAGGAAAGTTGAAATGCAAAGGCTGTATACTGTATGCAGCTTCCCATGAAAGTTTTTGATATGAACACTATGCACACACATGGCAACACTGCATACTAGAACCTTGCAAGCATATCTTACAATCTTACATAGTGTTAGATGTAGGTGTAAGTTCTACTTGTTATTCATAACAAAAATCAACCGGATGAGCAGAAGTAGCTCATGCCATAGCTGAGAAGCTGACTGGACCACACAAGTGGAGAAGACTTGATTCGACATTGTTAGTTATTATTTATGCAAAATATTAGCAACCTGAATTAAATTTAAATTTAAATGTATTGTGTATTGCTATGTAGAGGGTACTGTATAAAAACAAATGCTGTTGTATAAAAGGTTTATCAGATTGTGTAGATGGCTCTTTTTCATGTCAAGATATGTGGAATACATATTTCGAGTTACCAAATGTGAAAATCTGTATGCACATAATCTTCTTATCACAAAAAGGTGCAATACAAAAAATACTGCATAAGTATGTACATGAAACCGACACAATCTTACTGACATAACAAAGGAAAATGTATATACATTATGGCCTCACATGGTCTTATATAAACAGATAGCAATAATATATCATTTCAGCTGGATAGTAAATAAAATAATGATGAAGATATCTGAAAGCAGCCTCTCTCATATGACATTCTAAAAAAACATTCACAAAACATTCACATAATTGAAATGTATATATTATACAAATACCGTTTTCCTCCCAATTTGGAAGGCAATTATACCCTCTATTTCTTTCGATTTGCCCTCCCCCACAAACTCACCCCCCGTCACTACGGGGCAAGCTAATTCCTTGACCGGCGATGATCCGCCTCCTTCAAGACGGAACTTGCTCACCTACTTTTTAGAGACACCCTTTGTACGTCTCGGCGAGTTTGTGCCGGTTCACCCTCCCCCCTCCCCCTGGGGCGCACAACCAATCGTCACCCCCGATCGTGGCTCCCGGCCAGGGCTGGACTGGTTTAAATTTATATTTTAATCACTTATTGAAATAATAATAATCAGCATTTAGGGAACATAATGGGAGTTTTCACTGGATGGACACTAAGGCCATCTTTACTTTCTGTCAAAAAAGGTATGCAAAAGAAATTTACTACATGCAGATGTCCTAACGATTTGTCACTGCGACCTTGCTAAATATTTATGCTAGGTGTGATTTACAGTTTAAACGGCCCAAGGAAGGGATGGAGGGAAGAAACTTCCAAGTGTAGACCTAGCCAAAGGTGACGCATGATCTTGAAGGATGCAGAAATATCAGGATGTTTGCCTACTAATGGAGGTCTCACAAAGTGTTCATGACCCGACCATTTTTTCCAGGCCTCCCTCAAAGCTTCACTTGTCAATCAGCATGTTCCTAGGATGCCGCGACTAGCCTAATTACAAACAAATGGAAAGGCAAACATCAAAGGGCTGGGGGGTTAGTGTAAGGTTCCATACATTACTGCCTCTTCTATGGCCCACATCAATGTACATTACTGTCCACACACAGTATACTGCAGTTCCATCAAATACAAAAAATAAACCTCACTCTTTTGGAATTCGTGCTCCTGTTATCTGGGTTGTCTTTTCAAGTTTCAGCACGAAAGGTTGCTACACTGCAGCAGGCTCCCAGCCTGTGGGGCCATAAGCCTAAACGTCATATCCTAAAGGGGTGAAATTAAGGGGCACCAGTTGAGGGGAAGGGCTCATCTGATCGTTTAGGCTTGATATAGCTACCGTTTTTGTTGACATAACCTAAATTCAGTGCTTAGGGGTTCTGTAATCACAGTCTATAATAGACTGCATTTTGCTCTTAATTTCAGTGTTTTATGCTCTGTGGAGCAGCCGACATGTCATTGAACGGAGGGGGATCGCTCTGATAACATCTCCATGTCTTGGTTTCTGCTCTGCATGTGACCTCAGGGTAAACTGAGCTTGCAATTGTTACCAAAACTGGCACACGCCAGTGGATACACAGCAGTGAGGGATAACGGTATGCAATTTATCTGCATGGAATGAGGAAACCAAAAAGATTTAGTTCAGGTTGCTAGTTTTACATGAGAATAAAATGTTCAGAAAGTCATAGTACAAAATATGTGAAACGGTTAAAGGCAATGAAGGCCTGTCAGGGACGCGGTTCGAAATCCTTGCTTGAGTTGCCTCCTCTTGAAATCTCACTGGAGAATTTATTACAAATAGCAAATCGGTTGTCTTTATCAAACACCTTGTAATGTGCCCACACAGCTAACATTTTCTTCGCTTGACATTTTCAACAAAAACAGGACGTCTTAAAGCAACGAGAACAGTGTGCATTAGAGCTGGGCGATAACCAAATTTTACACAGTTATCGTAATTTCAATTATCAACCACGGAAAATGTAAAAGTTTTGATGATTGCAGTTAGGGTATAACATTGTTGCCTGGAGGAGAATAATTCCTACATTCGTATATATTGTACATTCATACATATATATATATATGGCTGCCTTTTCGCGTCTGCATATAATTTTTTGCTTGCCTCTGTCGCTCTTTTTTTCACCATAGATTCTTCACATTCCTTTTTGTGATAACTTCTCAAATGATGGAACAGATTAGACTGTTTGCTTTTCTGTTTGCTGCCGGGACCGCTTTGTTACAGTACTTGCAGAGCACGCCTCCTTTCTGATCTTTGTCAGCTTGTTTGTAACCAAAGTAACCCCATGCAACTGACTTCTTAGGGACTAAACTCGGTTTGTCTACAATCTTGTTGTCACGTTTATTATGGGCCTACCCTAGTTAGTGGGTTTAGTGACTGAACAAATTCACTTCATGCTTCGCTAGCTCCAAGTTTGGCGTTTTGATGATTCTTCCCTCTGGCTTCACTAGAGTGAAGTTGCGCTTCATCTCAAGGCTGGCTGTGATTGGCTGTTTTGTGTGTTGGTTGTGTTGCAGATGGAAAAAGGCCAAAACGAATGTAACAAAAAATATAAAATATGCTGATAACATATAATTTAATTACATGTGGAATGACATTTGGACAGCAATTTTCAACACAAGGTTCTCTTAAGAACATAAGAACATAAGAATACATAATGACGAGAACGGGCCATTTAGCCCATCTAGGCCCGCCATGTCCTAATCTAAAGAGTATCTAGTACTGCATCTAACCTGGACTTGAATAGCCCAAGTGTTTCTGCCTCTACTACCCGACCTGGCAAGCTGTTCCAGGCATTGACAACTCTCTGTGTAAAGAAAAACGTCCTAATATCTGTGTGGAATGTGCCTTTAACTCATTTCCACCTGTGGCCTCTTGTTCTGCTGACCCCACTTATCTTTAAAAATCTTTGGTATTTCACATTGTTAATCCCTTTTAGGAATTTAAAAACCTCAATCAAATCCCCCCTAAGTCTCCGTTTGCTAAGCTTAAATAGATTGAGTGCCTTAAGTCTATCATCATAACTTTTACCTTTCATACCAGATATCAGTTTAGTTGTTCTTCTTTGAACTTTTTCAAGAGCTTCTATATTTTTCTTGTAGTGCGGTGCCCAGAACTGCACACAGAATTCTAAGTAAGGTCTGACAAAGGCATTATATAACATTAATATAATCTCCTTTGATTTATACTAAATACTTTTTGCTATGTATCCCAGCATCCTGTTGGCTTTTTTCACTTTTAATCTTCTCACAACCTAAATGCAAGAAAAGTCAAAAGCAGAAAATGCAGAGATAATCACTTTCTAGTGGAAAAATAAGACAATAGAAAACCATGAAAAAAATCTATGGTTCGATTAGGTACAGTGTACAATTCAAGTATTTCTTGATTTAGTGCCAATCAAGGTCAACAATGCCAGACAGGAAATGGCACAGGACAATGCCCACGGTGATAACAATGAATGCCATGGCAACGTTGCCACTGTGTACTGCCAATAGATCATTTGGTGTGGCACTGGCCAGATTTTAAGTAAGTAAGTCAACTTTATTTATATAACACTTTTCAAGAACAGTGGTCACAAAGTGCTTCACAAAGTTCAGATAAAACTGCTAAAAGTATACACACACATACAAATCCATAAAACAGCAAAGCTTTCAATGTAGGTTTTAATTAGATGTACCTAAGTTGACTGGAGAACTTGAAGTGGAAAAAACATAGTGACAAGCTTAATGCCAGTGTGTGATCCCATCATTCCCTTACAGGCAATCCAGAATTAGCCTCTAGGGCTGTGGGAATGTTTCTCTCCCTCTCTGTGAAACACTTTGAGATCCCATGATGAAAGGCGCTGTATAAATCCAATCCATTACATCACTCACTCCTGTACACAAACATTCTACATTTCAGATGTCTTGGAGGGCATTGTTTGCATTGAGAAAACATTGATACAATTGCCTGCATGTGGTACTTTAGGCAGTTGAATAGGCAGTGAATAAATTGCTGTTGTGAATTTGACTCAACAAAATGCTACATTTTTGTATCAACATTTTTATGTGACATGGTTAGCATCTATACCCTTTGGAGCTCTTTACAACTGTTCTCATTTAACTTCACCCCTAATCCAGAATACTCCAGCTTTTCCCTCTTCTACATAACAGCAATATGTGATTTCTGCTCTGGGTGGAGTTTACTGCTGCCAGTAGTATTGCTGTAGATCTAGTCAAAATTACAAATGGAGACTGGCCACCATGCAAATTCATCTCAAAAGTATTCATTTGACTCAATTTTTTTCCCCCAAAACCAATGAAAGACTGTCTGTGATACTTAGAATTAAATCAGAACAACTCTGAAATTAGTGAATTACTAGCATACTGAGGAAAAAAATAGAAAATTTAACACCAGTCCTAATAAGTCAACGCATGGACATTTTTCACCCTTCAGTGTTTTGCCAAGTTTATATTGACTATTTTCATGATTGTGCTACTGATCATAGTCTAGGTTTTCTTCAAGGACTTATAGAAGATAGCTTGCAAAGAGACGTTAAATTAAAAGCAGCGTTCATTAACACAAGTGTCCACTTTAATCTGAGAAGAGCCAGTGTGGGTGCAGGCCTTTGATCTTACCCAGCACAAAAATACCCGATTCAACTAACAAGGGTTCAAATAACAGCAAAACATTTTTTTAGTTAATTTAAATTAGTTATGGCAAACACAAAAATCTAAATAACAGGCCTACACATTTATTTGATCAAACTAAGCAAAACTAGTTATTGTTGTTGTGCATCTACAGTACCAATACATTCTAAAGTAAACCCACTCTTTTTATCATGGGAATTTAAACAATAACAATTTCAAACAACAAATCTTCACTGTAAAAAATTTGATTATAGTAAAAAAAAAAAAAAAAAAAGACTTAAGTATAACATAACTGCAGTCCTCCATTGAGTCTTACAAGTAAAGAAATAACACAAAACAGGAACAAGTTCCAAGGTTTTGCACACCAGGTGCCTTGCCACAGCTGAGAGATTAGTTATGCGGACACATGCCCAAGTGAGATATCCAAGGAACACAGAATTTTTGTGTCTTTGTGAGAACACGTTATTTGATGTGACTTTCCTGGAGTTGAGGGCCTCGAAGACAAAGCAGAGAGATAAATCTGTAGGACATTTATCCATCTGTGGGAATCTTGCACTCATCCTCTAGAGGATCTGGATTGTTCATTTTTCCTCTTTCGCCCACAGTCATATGTGAATGCTGTAACATCCTCCACTCTGTTTAATGCAATGGTTTATTAATCGTATAATTTTAGTATGCATGTAGCCAGGGCTGTAACAAGAAATAGACCTCTGTATTTTTGCCAACCACTAGCACCATGTAAGGGGGAGATACAGTGTTTTTATTCACACCCTTGATAAAGATGAACAAAATAAATAGTATAAAATAAACTGTGTAAGTAATGTAGGGCTGTCCCCGACTAAAACAAATCTTGGTTGACCAACAGTCGTCCGTTTTTTCGAAACTTTTTTTTCTTCTACATGACACACCCGATTTGTTTTAATAAATACAACTATATGCACACTGCGCTTCTCTCATGTTTTATAACTTTCTTAAGTGAATGACACAAATGAGTAACAATAGGCTAATGACTTTATAGAGCCGGAGTTCAAGATTACCTGAAAGAAAAGAAAAAAATAACTCTCTGTTCCGAACCTCCTCTTCATGCTGCCGCTTGTGAAATTGCGGTATGACCACATATTAGGCTGATGCTTTTATTTGACCACAACCATAACACATTCTAATGCGTAGGCTATGTTTTATTTAATTAACCAGGTTGGTCTCATTGGGATTTAAAATCTCTTTTGCAAAAAAATAGGCTAACAAACGAATGATCATACATAGCCTAATGTCTTAAATTGTAGCCTAAAGCTGAACATAAAGTGGCTATAGCCTATCGAAAATAACTTACTTGAGTCGGAGACCATCCGATTGCCTACTTCCCCAGTCGTTTCATGTTATGGCACAGGAACACTAGCTTGTCCAAATTTGTTGCCAAAAGGCTGCTCCTCGTTTTATTAAAGATAAACCCTGCCTTGGAAAACGCCCTTGCAAAGTTTACATTCCACTTTTTTGGGATCGTCTGCGACCAAAAGAAATGCTGCCATACTCCAGATTTTTTCTTTGACATTATGTTATTAGGTTATATCGAAATGAGTAATTAAAGTATGCCTATATCACTAATCTTAACTGTAGGCAAATCTTAGGCTACAATTAAAATGCATGTTCGTATGCCTAAAACAAGAAGGATACAATATAGGCTACATGAAATGAGGTGTTACGCATGTTAGTTATAAATATATAAACCATACAATTAGCAAAACACATTTATTATAAGATGTTACTTTTATTAGTTCTGCAGAATTATTCACAACGTTACGATTACCTTAACTGCCTAATATAATTTTAAGAGAACATACATAGGCCTAGCTATATCACTGCCATACCCGAAGCATCCAGAATGGATGATTCTACTGACAAGCACGCCGAACTGTGGTGCGAATCTAGGTGTCTCATGCTGCGTGGAGTATTTTTTTTTTTTTCTCACGCAACTGCTCAACCAAAACAAATCTCGGTCAACCAACAGCCCATCGACCAAACACTCGACCAGTCGACCAGTCGACTAAATGGGGTCAGCCCTAAAGTAATGAGGTATATTTTATGCTGAATAAATGCAGAAAATTCAAAACCTACAATACTAATAGAATTGTTCAGAAAAAAATATTTTGTTTTATGAATAATATTTTTTTCCAGGAAACATCTGGATCACAATTATTCATACCCCTATTCTTTTAAATGTAATCCAACAAAAACAAAAAAAATCTTCAAAAATATACAACTTATTTGAAGTTCATTGGAAGGTTTTGGAACTATACTGTGGCCTACAATGGCTTCCTGTTTCCCTAGGGTATAAAAAGGAGGGAACACACATTTGAAATACTGTGGTCAGCCATCATCATGGTGAAAGGCAAAGAACCCCCTGAAAGCATCAGACAAAAGGTTATTGACCTCTACAGATCAGGAGATGGCTCCAAGATACCGCTTTCCACTGTTGTGTCAATTATTAGGAAGTTTAAGGCCACTGGAACAGTGGCTAACCTGCCAGGTAGAGGACACATATATCTTGCCCCCACGTGTAGTGAGAGGCAAAAAGAAGTCCAATGGGCACAGTTCTCCAAAACAACCTGGCATCTTGGGGTTACAAGGTGTCTAAAGCTACCATTTGACGACGCCTACATGACAATGCTCTTTTGAAGACAATTCACCAAAAAATGAATTAGCCAAACTATCTCTGAACTACAATTGGAACCTTGTCTTGTGGTCAGATTAAACAAAAATCTATCTTTTTGGACATGCACATCAGCATTATGTTTGGCGTCCAGAGAATGCAAATAATGTTGAAAAGCACCTCATGCCTATGGTGAAACAAGGTGGTGGATCTTTAATGCTTTGGGGTTGTTTTGCATCCATAGGCCCTGGGGCCCTTATTAAAATAGATGGAACCATTCAACCCCAACATGCAACATTTTGTCCAAAAACCTTGTTCCCTCTGCCAGGAAGCTACACCTTGGCCACAGGCGGACCTTCCAACAAGACAACGATCCCAAACATGCATCCAAAGCAACAAAGACATGGTTGACGGAGCACAAGACCAATGTCCTGACGTAGCCATCTCAGTCTCCAGACCTGAATCCAATAAAACATTTGTGGTTTGAACTCAAAAAAGCAGTCCACAAACGTCAACCCAAGAATCTGAAAGAACTAGAACAATTCTGCATCCAGAGGAATGGTTGAGGATCCTCCCAAGAGGTTCCATAACCTCGTACGACACTACAGAAGTCTGCTACTTGCTGTTATAATGGCCAAGGGAGGAACCACAAAGTACTGATAACAGGGGTGTTATCAGTGATTCTTGATTTTTCAGTGGAAAAAAAATATTATTTGTGAACCTTTCGATTGTGGTTCGTGCCAATGCATTATTATTAAAGAAAATAATGTTCTGCATTTCGTGAGCATAAAATAAAGCTCATTACTTAAATAGTTTATTTTATGAGATCTCTTTTTTCATCTTTATCAAGGGTGTGAGTAAAAATGGCGTCTACTGTATATAGTGGCCATCATTACATATATGTGTTTACATGTGACATACTGATTCTCTCAATGACAGGGGCCCAGATTCGCAGTCGTCCTATCGTCTCAGACGACTAAAAATTAAGAAGGACGACCTTCGATTTCCAAGTGGTCGTCCTGCTGATGACTGTGAATTTAGGATGAAAAAAAAAAAATTATTAGCTAACTGTAACTATTTCTGTTTTACACTCACATCGTAACAAATACGTCATGCACGGATATTAAAAACACAGTCCCATGAGCTGCACAAGTCAAGCATAAATATCCGTGTAGAAAAGAAATAACGTTAACCGTCGTGTCTATCTTTGGGCTACATACAATGTAGTGATTTTCAAATATGTGGAGATTTATTGAGGGTGCAAGTCCACCCCCCACTAAAAAGGCTAAAACCAAAGAAAATCTGCTCAAATATGATTCAGAGAGCAGAGATTGCACTTTCCAGGAAAATTGGAAGGTGAATAGACCAAGGACAAGTAACTTTTAGGAAGGACAAGTATCTTTTCTAAGATACTTGCCCTTTGACAAGTATCTTTTCTAAGATACTTGCCCTTTGACAAGTATGACTTTTACCCTAATCTGGGCCCCTGCAATGATCATAGGTAATGTTACATAGCTACTTAGCAGCCCAAGTAATTCCAGCTTTTACTGGTTTAATTTATCACAGAATAATCGGGTTCAATAGTGGCCAACAATGTACCAACATGCAACTTCAAAGATGAACTTCAAGTCAACGTGTCAGATTAATGACAAGTCTATTCTTTCTGAACAATGTACTTTGCAATTAGTCAGGGAGCAGTTGCCTGCAAAAGCAAACACAATTTGTCACAGATGGTGTCCAAACTTCCACCCACAACTGATGGGCAGACATTGTTTACTCCACAGTAATCCCCCCTATTATGGAACACCCCCAAGTAGCTACAAGCCTTAGAACAGCCGCTAACGAGCTCCCCACAATGATCCATGGTTTGCCTGCTCACTATAATCAAAGTAAAATCCCCAAAAACATTTATTCTTTATCAGTTCACGTTTTGGTACGGTCGTGAACTGACTGTCGTGACTTTGGTACATGCTGCCACTGGCACTGGCATCCACCACAGGCCACCACAGCAGCAAACTCACTTGCTAGCTATCTAAGCTAGCTAGTTAGCAGTCAAAGTAGACAGATGCAAAGACAAAACAATTAGTTTACCGATTTTCTTATCATTTTATAGCAAATGTTGTTTGGAATCATGTAGAAACCATTTATTTATAGCCATTTGAACCAGGGGTTGCCATCCAAGAAGGTTCTGATTCAAGTAATCAAGTTGTTTCAAGTTTGCTATCAGTTGTTTTAGTGTTGAGCTAGAACAAAAGCCTGCACCCACACCAACCCCTACATCTCTTCTAATCTCTTCCTTACCTGGTGCTAGTGGTTTACAAATAATAATTAGAGATGCATTTCATATTTACAATCAAATATGCATACTAAAATTATACGATTTATAAATTGGTGTATTAAACAGAGTGGCGTATGTCATAGCAAACAAGATGTACACTACCGTTCAAAAGTTTGGGGTCACCTTCCATCTGGACTATGGCTAATCGGGCACTCCTTCATTCTTCAGCAAGAAAACGACCCAAAACACACCTTGAAGTTGAGCAAGAACTATCTGGTGAAGGAGGAATGTGAACAACAACTCAAACTAAAGACCTGGCCTGCCCAGTGTCCAGACCTCAATCCCATAGAACTTGTATGGGACAAACTGGAAAGGAAGAGTCAAAGCAAATCAACCCACAAGTTTCTCTGGGAATTGCTGCAGGATAGCTGGGAAAACACGTCGGGTGATTTCCTGCTAAAACGTATTAACCGAATGGCCACTGTTTGTGAGGCTATTCTCACGCCAAAGGGTGACTATTTTGAGGAATCCAAGATTCAATTTTCAATATAATTTTCTTGAACATTTCTTTGATGTTCATTTTGTTCATTGTTACATGTGTTTTTTGTCATTTTAAAGTATTTACAGAAATGTATACGGTGTAAAGCATGAGATAAAAATAGTTTCCAGCAGGTGACCCCAAACTTTTGAACGGTAGTGTACGTTTTTACATAGCAGCGTTTACTTGAGTCATGAGCAAAACTTAAATCTGTGGGCATAATGATTTACATCTCCTGATCGCGAGTCATGAAGTTATACACTGATATGTCAAATAGGGTTTGACGCACTGCTGTTCTTTGGTGAGGGAAAAGGGATATGCACAATAACTGGCCGAGACTCATTATGCTGGCTCGAGCTAAGCTGGCAAAGGACTTTGGGTTATTGCTGCGTTAGCTAAAATGGCAAATATAGCTACATAATTACTGCACTACTATGGTCATCTTCACAGTTATCCGCTAATGTAACTGGCGGCTAACTACCAAAATGAGCAATAATTGCGAGTTCCGGAGTTTCAACTTAATATTGTGAAATACAGATTCAATTTTGGCATACGATTATTCAATTCAAACCATATAATGTAATTCAAATTTAATTTGTGGTGGCACTAATATCACTCCATATAGGAGTTAATGATAAGTCAGAGTGACAACAATGTATGTTAACATTTCAACTCACTGAATAAGCCAACTGGAGCAGCACGAGTTTGCCAAGAAGTACAAAGGGTGTCTCTTGAAAGTAAGTGGGTGAGTTCCATGTCAGAAGAGGCGGATCATCGCCAGCCTTGGGGAATTAGCTTGCCTCGCAGTGACGGGTGGCGAGTTCGTGGGGGAGGGTGAATCGAAAGAAATAGAGGGTATAATTGGCTACCAAATAAGGAGAAAAATTGGAAAAATCTTTGCATAAACACTTTCACAAACTTGAATCGTCCACTATTCAAACTCAAGCACTATCAAGGGACCCCTGGGAAACGAAGCATGCATTTTGTGGCACCGGCAGATTGTGCTCTTTTGTACACAGATGTTCTATACACTGACCAGACAGTCTGCTCC
This sequence comes from Aldrovandia affinis, assembly GCA_029706075.1. Lineage (NCBI taxonomy): Eukaryota > Metazoa > Chordata > Actinopteri > Notacanthiformes > Halosauridae > Aldrovandia > Aldrovandia affinis. The sequence goes on along the minus strand of JAINUG010000092.1, from coordinate 3,528,686 downwards.
GTATTTTTAACACTGAAAGTTCAGTCTCTGCCACAGTGAGGTTTACTTGAATGTTATGAATATTCATGAAGGGGGTGTGGTTGAAGACAGAAAATCGATAGCTAATGTAGCAACACAGACCATCGGAACTAGGCATGCTTTAGGCTCAAATTTGCCCATTGGTTAGTGGGACCGAATCTCATCGGTTAACCGTTAAAACAATAATGTTTGATCAATAAATTTGGTCCACATAAAAAGTTAATTAAAGGGGTTTTGAAAAAGAAAACAGTGCATCACAGTGGACATATTATCAGTAACCCTTTATTTTACAGCTCGGTACTTGCATTGTAACAGCAGTTACTTGCCAGGTAGGCCTAACAATTTCGAGATATATAATGGTACGTATCCTTAAGCACCCCCTAAACAATTTAGCAAGCACTTAGAAAGGGTTACCTTATTATCATATTATTGTCCTAATGTAGGCTTCTTATAGTTCTCTATCCAATAAAACATTCTAAAAATAATTATGCATAATTATAAAAAATTATTCTGTTTCTTATTTAAACCAGACCATTGTTGTTTGGTTCTTGCCGTGTCAAATCTTTGGATCGTAAAGAGATGAGCCTCCGTTTCACTGAAGTTTGCTGGGGCTCTAGCAGGTGTGTTGAAGTGCTTCTGGCAGTGCTTCCTTTGTTTGGCTCATCGCTTGTTTCTTTTGGATTCTTATTTTTTTATGTAATCCAGCATAGCTCTGATGCATATTAAAATACTTGCTCTACTAAAGTTTGCATTTATCTTGTTAGTCCCTTATTTTCTCATTAGAAGCCCAGATGGAACTCCTTTTCTTTCTCACCCTGTGAAACATTTTTTAAAGGCAATCAGTCCAATTTATGGTATTCAATCCAATCATTTTATGCATGTTTGTTATGGTCTTTCAGGTTAACCAATAAAAATGTCACCCCCAACTAGAACCTCCTGTTAAGGACGTAGAGGTCAGCAGGAACCCCAGAGCTGAATATCCATCACAGTACTCTCCAAAATGATCCACACCCTGAGCAAAGAACTCAAAAACTGAACAAGGTTTGCGTGTGTTGTGTTGCTATGGAAAACACTTAAGAGTAACAGTGTCTGCAATATGAATCAGTTTATGTGTTATGAATTATTCCCATTTGTTCTGAAATTACCTTGAAATCGGCATGCTGGGTTTTTTTCCTTCAGGAATGTTTTCACTCCAGTCTTACTGAGCAGCTGTCAGTTTTTTTTGTCACAGGTTCTCCAGCAATCCCAACAGGACACGGCTGGGACGTGGCTACCACGTACTGTGAACCATCTTTGGTATGAAGTTAAAGCAGGTCACAGTTGCATGCATTGTAGAGTGCTTTCATTTTTCTAATTAAAATTAATAACGTTTCTTGCCATGGGGGGGATTCTCAGGTGGCGCGTCCAATTTAAGCACTAGTTCTTCATGCAGTGATGTACCCCACGGTCCGGAATCAAATCCTGGTCATGCTAGTGGCAACGGGACCCTGCGGGTCTAAGCATAAGGCAGGTTTCCCCCACCTTATCCTCTGGGTCTGCCTGCACCAGTAAAGCATTTAAAAATATGATTATGCATTCCAAACTGGGAAAAGTTAAAAATAAGCTATATCATAAAATAAATAAGGCAGAGATGAAGAAAAAGCATTAATAGAATGAAATACAAAACAACAAAGTCCCACTCAATTACATGTGGATCTTTACGATTGTACAAAACCTGCTTTGGAATCCCCCAAAAAAGGGCACTCACCCCACCGACACGCACTATTCCCACCGCGATGTTCCCACACCGCCGCCATCCATAATCACACACTATGTTCATAACATGGGACCTGTTTAAATTTTACTGAAACACATTATTCCATGAAGAAACCACAGATTTGATGTAGTAATGCAGACAGTGTTCAGTGTTAAACACAAATTAAAAGCCTAGACCTGGACCAAAATGTCAGCATAGAGTTGTGCTGACCTGGGACCTGTTTTACCTTTCATTATAAGTAATGATAAGATCAGCAGTCCTACTCTGACATGCATAAGTCCCCTGAATGTGGGGTTTCAAAACGTCCTTCTGTTTTCATGTTCTGTATCATTTTGTTACACTGCATATATTTGATAAATTAGACATATGGTACAACTACTGAACTACAGTTTGATTTTAGTAACATGTTTTTGAGCATCACACAGAGGAAAAGAAACCAGTATTATATTATATTCAAAACACGCACGCACGTACACACACACACACACACACACACACACACACACACACACACACACACACACACACACACACACTACTTAAGCACTCTTATATATTTGTTCCATCTATGCATATGGCTGAAAAACTGATAAAGGGTCAGGGAGGTGAGAAGTATTTTCATTGGAGACAGGTGTATTTGCCTCTTCTAGCAGTGTTCATGCTGCTTCTTATTTCCCAATCAAAATGCATTGATTGATTTATGTTTTTAGAAAACTGGCTATAAAGAAAAGGGGGGATGACTACACTAAACTAGCAAAACTATGCAAAACGTAACTACTACAGAAATTAATTGCATATTTGTAAGTTGTCCTGCATGACAGAGATAACGTTGTTTTAATGATAATTAGACTAGCTTACTTGCTCGCGAGTACCGAGGCTAGTAATGACAAAATTACAGCGTGAAGGTGGCAAGTCTTACTGACCTACTTCATAGCTTTTTTTAACGGATATATAACATAAAAAGTAAGTTAGTGTTGTTTAATAATCGTGGTTTCATAATTAAAACAGTGCCTATCTGAGCGATATCATTCACCGTAACCGAACTGGGGCTGGGAATGCGGTGCTTTTCATGACAAGTTGTATTCGGAATGTCGGAAGATGTGACATTGATTAATCGACTGAGACAAAACCATTTGGAAGGGGGGGGGGCGGTTGGAGAGCGGAGTACTTTTTAAATTGATAAGGTGTATTTTTTCGTGGATACTACTATACATTTCCCTCTTTATATTTGATAGAATTTCAATAACAAATAAAGAAAAAATTAAATACAATTAACACCAGCCAAAAAAGGGCACTTTTTGACTCTGAGGGCAAAAGGGCAGGGGCTCAAGCCCCCCTTGGGCCCTGTCTGTGCACGTGCCTGATCTAGAGGCTACAATGTTTAAGCAGTCAGCTTAATATATAGCCTTTCTTACAAGACACCTAGTTTGTTAGGACTGCTTCTGACCATGTCTGGTGATTCATAAACGGCCTGCACTTTTGACTTTTTACTGTCAATAAAGCACAACTGAGGGTCATATGAGAAATACCATACTAAAATGGAACCACAGTTTTCTTAACTTTTGCATGTATCTGTTCACAGACTGAAATAACATTACAGAGGGCAGAGGAAAAACCAGGTCATGAAATCACACAGCCTTGGTGAAGAGACCTGCAAGAGATCTGATTTCTCCCCATTTTTCTCCCAATTTGGTGGCCAATTGTACCCTCTATTGGTTTAACTTCCCTCCCCCCTTGAGCTCGCCGCCTACAACTACGAAACCAGCTACTACCCTGGGACTGGCAGTGACGATGGCGACAAACCGCCTCCTTCGAGATGGAACTCGCCTAGCCGTCGACCGAATCGCACCCACAGGGAAGGGATTTTGTAGCTCACCCTGCATTCTGGGATTCATGAAACCATACTCTCCCATCGCTGGATCCAGATATTTAGCCAAGTAAACTGTTCATGGTTGTGTAACCATTAAACAAAGAGAGTGCTGTCCACACACCACAAAATTATTAAACCAAAAGGGTTTATTCTGCAGCTTGTATGCAGAAAAATAAATAAAAGTGCACAGTGAGGGGCCGAGGTGTTCGCTGCGTAATTACGGTCGACGGAAGTGCCGTCTCGGAAGAGGCGTCACTAAACGAGTCACTACCGGTCGCAGGGCTACGGTAGCGAACTCACATTACTAGGGGGATTGACGTAAAATAGCGGGTCTAATTGGCTACCAAATTGGGAGAAAATGGGAGAAAATCAGAAACAAATTTATATAAAAAACCAGCATAATTAATTCATTAGACAAATAATCTATCAATTAATCTATCAATCCAGTTGAGGGGGAAGGTGCCCAAAGGGCATAGATGAACAGAGCCATGAAATAATTACTGTCTTTGCAATTAACAAATTAGATCACAAACACGTGGGCAAAAAAACCCCACACCAATTGCACACTGTTAGATCACACTGCATCACTATGCCACATCTTCACCACAAGATACACACCTGATAAAATAAAGACATCAATGCCAACAATGCTCATATTGAGACGAAATTACATTTGTGGCAACTGAACTCAACTTTTGCGGTTAACAAGTAACCGAACATTTGTTAACGTTTTACATGGACTGACACAAACCTTTCTTCGACATCCCTTAGAGAGAGAGCGCTCTATATCAACACTGAAGTGGAACGGTCACCCTCCCCCGTGGCTCAGAACAACACTGTAAAAGTCAGAAAGTGAAAATATGATCACAGCCATGAGTAGCTGTAGTCTGTAATTCTAGACACAATTATTGTGCATATATGCACAGCACTAATAAACAACTCACTTACAAATATTTACCACTGTTCTACAAACAAGGGTCCAGTGTTTGGTGCACCTTTACAGGACAGGCTGCCTGTGCAATGCTGAAACAACGTTGGAACAACGTTGAAACGACGTTGAAACATGGCAGAAAGCTGTCCCCTCTGCCATTGGGACAGGAAGAGGCCAGGAGTGTTCCTTTCAACAACTATCTCGGCCCGAATCTCCCTGTGCAAATTAGCAAAGCTTTAGGGATTTCTGGCTTTGCATTCCACAATACCACAGAGAATGAAAGGCCGACAAAGCCTGACTGCAGCAAATTCCACACAATGGCACTTCTCTTTCTCCCCCCACTTGCCATAGCAGAGACTTGCTTTCTTCTTCTTTTTTGATTGGACTGCCCACTTTGGAAACTCGAAAAAAGAGAGAAACAAAGGAAGAAAATGAAAGAAGAAAAGGGGGGGGGGAGGCCGTTGCCAGCCCCGTCCCAGGTAATTAAATTGACCCCGTCTGCCCTGCCCCCTGCTCATGGGCCCTGTGACCTCGTCCGCAAATCAATCTCTCATTACACAAACTGCCTCCTCCCCCCCGCCTGCTCCCCTGTTTAAAAGTCTGGCCTGGGGGCTTGCAGGCCCCGCTCCTTGTCTGGTCATTCGGGCACTGGAACAATGGTCGTGGTCTGGCCTCCTCCAATCGCTGTCCTGGACCAGGGGGCTGCTTTCTGGCAGTCCTGCACTCGGTCCCCGTGCCGCTGTGTCTGATTGCCATCAGGAACAGCTTTTTATTTGTGCCGCTACAAATGATCAAAACAAAGACGGCAAGTGGAAACCGGAGAGCGTTCACGCAACACAAAGATGGTGTGACCGGTGGGAGACAAGAGCATTTCTGCGCTCTGATAGCGGGAGGGGGGGTCAAAGCAGGGGCGTCGTTTTGGTATGGCAAGGTATGGCACTCGCCATACCTTGGCTTCTAGCCACATTTTTTATTTTATACAAACTGTATAAACGCCATAATACTGTTAATTAAAATGTAACATATTCATGAACAAGTCCATGTCATGTTGTGTCAATACGAACACGTTCTATATGTTATTTTAGTGAAAAACCGGACTTAACGTCACCCGTGATTGTGAAGCTAACAAGCTAGCTAACGTGCCTTACCGTGGTGAGGTCCTGTAGCGCTTATCACTACATTTCACTAAAAAAAGATTTGTATAAGACTATATCATTATGATCCACTGGAATTAAAAAAATAGGTTTACTAGTTACATACTGTAGTTGTCTCCTTTGTTTATTAATGTTACTTAAATATATAAGTAAATTGTACAGAAACAACTCACCAAAATTGACTATTGCACAACTGATTTGACAAAAAAATGTCACCCCCACCTTCCCTTGCCATACCTTGGCTTTTGCTGAAATGACGCTACTGGGTCAAAGACTTAGAAACAGCAGAGCACTGGAAAGTCTTTGAGGGAGCGTGGTCACTTTCTTATTTTTGATTTTGATTCTTCTCTGGACTAAGACATTGGCATTGTTCATACTGGCTCCACTACCAGTCTTTCTGCCCCCTTTCTGTCCTTAGCAGTGAAAAGTTGTTATGGTGTATGGCTTGTCCTATCAATGCTGGCAAAATACCAGCATTAAAATGCTCACTTGCATAGCTCTGTGTGTCTGAGTGAGGGTCACTGCTGTCAACGGAGTGCCTTCTTCCAGTCACAACCAATTATTCTTAACGAAGGCGTATAGGCTTTCATCTGGGGATAACTGGAAATGACCTCATTAAAAACCCCACAATAAGTGTCAAGTGACGGGCCATCCCGATGGCTTGAATAATTCAACATGGAATATTATTTGGACAGAATATCTAAGCAGAACCGAATTAAAAGGCGGGATATGTTGACACAGCAAGTGATTAAAACACTTTTGCTGCATTCAGGGTAATCTCACGCTCCCTCCTTAGGTCACCGACACTCACATATATATTGTTTTAGGAATGGTCATGTCACACATTCCCCAGAGTAAAGTGAATTAAAGTATTTTGTGCTTTGGTTAATAGAACTCCCGCTTGCATATCCTTGGAAACCGGGGTATGTTTCATAACTAATATTTTGTACACACAATAAATGATAACTAATTCCTCATTAATTTGACAGTTCACATGAGCACGGTTATGTGTTGCCATAGCATTTTCAATGTGTTTGCAATCAGAGTTCTCACTTGTTGCCACTAACGGAGACCCACAGCATGTAAAAAGTAATACAATAAATACGCTGCACGCTTTATTTGGCAGGCCCGGAAAACATGACGCATTTCCTGTCCCAAGAATCCTTATGGTGTTCAAGACATTCAAGGGGTCACTGGCTGGTTTTTTCAGGCTCATCAACCGTAAGCTCTGAAAATATGTTTAAGAAAATTAGATTTTTCTGACGTCACCTTACATCTGTCAAGTAGGGTGGCGTACCCTTATAAAAACTGATGGCGAGGGGCAGATGTCAACTCAGGTATGGGGGGGAAGGGAGGGGGTTAGCATGAATGGCGGCATCAAGGGCAGTTGGTAAAATTAAAATGACCTAGTGAATCCAATCGCTTCACCAGCTACGGAAATCCCAGAGCCTGAGCAGTACAGAAAGCCATTACAAAACGGAGGGAAACTTTTTACTGAGCCCTCAGAGAAAACAGCTGAAAAATGAATGAAGAAAACAAAAAGTGGAGGGGGGTGAAAAGGACTTCCGCGTTACCCCGTAAGAAATTGATGTATAAAATATCTGGACAGACGTCCTCTCAGGTGCCGCTGGTGGGAAGAGAGCCGGTAAAGTTTCCAGATGGGAAACTGAAGCTGAGGCAAAGACTGCTACACTGTTGCCACAAACTAACTGAAGACTTCCCCTTGGTTGTGATATCGCCTTCCTCAAAAAAAAAAAAAGCGTGGATAAAAGCATCTGCTAAATGACATATATTATATATTATATTATTATATTATTGCATGAGGATTTGACCTCGAACGAGCACATTTTGCTTCCCACAACTATGCTAGCCGTATAAAGAGAGCTTGAAATCATGTCTGGACCGAAGCCGAGTCTCCCTGGTTTAAATTACAATACTAACCAAAAAGTGCGTAAACACTGTGTAAACAGACGCCAGGCCAGGGTCGACACTGCAGCTGGCCTCCCAGAGCCAGTGAGGCAGTCATCTGGCGCAAACCGGCTCCAGCGAATCACAGGAGACGAGTCACAGGGGACAAGCCATGGAGATGTGACCACGTTAATCACACAGTGCTCGCCATCAGAGAAAATCTTCGCTTCCACTGGTTTGCCCGGGCCGCATATATGCCCTTTTAACACGGCCAAACTCGGGCTGTATTTCAAGTCTTGAGTACTACTCGCTGCTGACCCCCATCTTTACAGCTGAACTTTCCAGGCTTCACCTACACCCGCCAATATCATTTGTTATGATAAATATGATAAATAAAATGAATGAGATCACTCACCCAATTAATGCACGGGTTTCTCATGATGAGAAGCACAACCTAACGTTTGTCCCATTGTTATTCTTTTCACAATTTTTATCCCGTTTTTTTTTTTTTTTTTTTTTTTTCAATTTTATGCCCATTTGTATTTGTTGGTGAGCAAGACTTTCTGGTTATGGCTTTTTAACATGGGATAAACACCCCTACCTTTGCTCAACCTTCGAAAGCTCCAAGACAGCCAACTGTCATTATCTTGGGTTTCCCTAATTACTGTCGGCATAGGTCAATTTGCCAAGGGATCACCTCAGGTTTAGCTGACGGGTCAATGGGAACACAACTAGAGGCAGAGAGAGAAAGAGAGAGAGAGAGAGAGAACGAGAGAGAGGGGTGGGACATTTCACTTTAATATAAAAAAAGGTCTTCCAGGGAGCATGTGCCGCCTCGGAACATCTGATTTCACTCCGGTGATGAGGAATTTCCACGTCAGAGTCGAGACAGCTGCCAGGGCAGAACAAAGAATGTGGGGCAGGCAGCTCAGCGCTGTTTCAGACCCAGGGGTTAGCGAGCATGAAGGCCGACTCCCAGAACCAAGCACTTAACCAGCTGGCATGCAGACATTTACAGGCACTCCAGCCACCGGCAGGGAATCAATAAGACCTCAGGAGCTGGATGCATTTTTAGGCACAGAGCCTAAGCAAAGTAGCATTTTAATTTACTGCGGGCTTTAGTAGGTTAAGTGGAAAGTGGAGTGGGGGCATTGATTAAGAACAAAGAAACCTGCTCTACTATTAGCTGTTCTCAGAGGTGGCCGACACAAACTAAGTGCCGTGACAAGAAAGCCCTTCCAAAGGCACATTTTCCTTCTCCCGTAAAGTGTTCTTCACCGGAACGAGTTTCTGCACTACCAGCACCGTGAGCATAAACTGTACTCAGAAGCACCTCCGGCACAGTAAATCATCAGGTTTACTACCGCATCGCCTCCAAGCTCCCTCTCTTTTTTTTCTTTTTTTTACAGATCACACTGCATTAGGGTTATGAGGAGCAGGAATGTGCTGCAAATTTGCACTAGAAAATTAGAGGCCGAGAGGCACAATGACGGAGTGAATTCGTGTTCCGACATGACATTTTTTTGGAGGGGGGGAAGCAATGTGACAGGTGGTTGCTTTAAACCCTGCAAGCATTAAAAGCTCACAGAATGAAAGCATACTTTGCTTTCCATAGCCCTCCGCCATGATTGATTGAAAGCCATCCAACATCCAAACATTTATTTATTTTTTAAAAGAACTCAAAACAACAATAAAAAACACTGAGTACAGGATTGTTGCACGAATAAAGGGGGGAGCATGGGCTTTGATCTTGTCCGAGCGGTTGCTTTGAGGCCGGTGTGGCGGTCTACCGCCGCTGCCATCTCCAACGCTGCTGGACGAATGCCCGCAGATGTTGGGAGGACTAATTCCAAACACACTGCACCCATCGTCAGGGGCTGAGTTGTTCCTTTGTGTCCCTCATCACGGCACGGTCTGAATGGAGGTCTTTATTTGCACAGATGCTTACAAGAACACGTTACAGTCACATGGGTTTATTAAGAACAGCGGGCACATGTACAGCCACTCTCGCACAGTTCCACTTCCAAACCGCTCAGGATTCTAGCCCAGGTCCCCAGATGATGGTTGCAGTCATCAGGGTGACCTCATGGCGTGCAACTGAAGTTTTCGAGTGCCTCTAATCTCGCGGGAAAGCTGGGGGGCAGTCTTCATTTCTGGGAGGTACCGACACGAGTTTAAAGCACGTATTTGACCTTTTACATGCAGTCCAGGTGAAAAGGGACCCATTTGCCTCCCTTCAGTTCATCTTTATGGAGCTGCAAAGTGAACAAAAGGCTATGCTGTGGGTGTTCACAAAATTCCAGAGACAATCAGCAACACGCCTCGATCTGTCAACATCACCTCCTTCCTGAAGCTAATTGTGCATACCCTTAAGCCCTCTACACATCAAACCAACTAGGCAACGAGAAACGTTTGCGAAATCTTCCAAACTAATTGAAAAACTAAGTTCCCCTACAAGACGCTGGTACGACCTATCCTTTGCTGATTACACTCTTGGAGGATCGTTACTCGGCAAAAGAGAACCCCCCCAGGCATCAAAGTTTACTTACAAGAGCTTACTTTCACAATCGGCAAACATGAGCAACTGAGGCTCAGGAACACTTATCAGAAGATCGTCCTAAACGCGGGGCAGGGAACACAGGTCAAGGTATAGCGACCAATATTCTAGATAAATGTACTTAGACATACGTCATTTATATTGTAGTTATGAAGGTCTTGCACGACTCCACACAGCTGACTCTTCTCAAGCGAATGGACCTGGAAAGCCCTGTGTCATTACAAAGACGAGATACTTGGACGGGGTCCCTGGAGCTAAAGTAATTCAGAACAATTCACGTTCCCACGTGGGAGGAAAGGTCAAGCCTCACCCGTCCCGTTAATTAACATTTTTTCCTCAAAGCTAATGACTTCTCTGATGCGTTTAACATACGAAGGACCTCAAACGCGGACGCCGTGTCGACAAAACAGCAGGTGACAATGCGGTTTCTAAAGCGTTCCAAATCTATTGTCTCATGTTCAAATGCATTGTGCGGTTTACACACAACACGACTGATTTTGCGGTTCACTTCAATCTAACATCAGTCGGCTAGATAAACTCAGATTCTCCAAGTTTGCTACACTTCTGGGAAACAAAGACATGGCAGCGAGAATGAAAAATGATATCTTTCGAAAAGTATTTAGGTAGCTATCAATATTGGTATCCAGGACGTTTGTGCATAATGATCCAATACGCATAATACAAATACATATATGCTATATTTAATCTATTCTCATTTGGTCAAATACATTCATGATCAGTCTTTCTCCCTGCGCTCTTTGCCAACTCATAGCTCGCTAGCCATCTAGCTATAACAAACTCGTATATTAAGTTATCGGTTGTAACTCTTCTCGAAAGCATCACTTAGTCACAGTGCTGAAACAAAACAAAAATCAAACCTAGCAATCATTTGAGCAATCGGGAAACATTTAACAACTACAATCGTTCAAAACCCCCATTGCATTCATTTCGTTTCGTTTCCCACCCCCACAGCACACCCCGTAGCTAACTTTTTCAGTGCAGTACTTACAGGATGGTCGTTTGAGGAGAGACAGCAGGTACAGTCTCCAGCATTAAATGCATACATCTGACTGTGGTACGAAAACACAAACAGCGGCTCGGGCACGAAAGGACCGGCTGTGGGCCACTGGCGATCAGAAAGACTCCCACTGTTAGTAATAAAGAGGAAAGGGTTCGGTCAGTCCACAGCGCCATTGCAAGCTAGTCAGCCGTGCTTAGAACACACCGCCAGCAACTCCTAGAGTCGACCAACTAGCATCTGATATTCTAAAACTTTGGAATTCAGGAGCCCAGAACCCACTCCCTCCTTGTACCGAGAACTAGGGCAGTGTTACAGCCTCTGACTGACAGGGGTGCGGACCAATCAAAACACTGATTTTTCTTTTCACAAGAACACCGATTATGTTCTGTTGGGGTTTTGGCACCGGTGAACTCGATTAATCGCAGCGAGCGACACAGTTCATTTGACTGACTCTATTCATCTAAACAATTGAGATGGGTTCATTAGGTTAACTGAATCTCTTGACTTACTTAACTTTTTAAATAAAGAAAGGTGAACAATTACATTTGGCAGACTAGAAATTGGTAGTCTAATGGATTTAGCTAATTAATAAGCATCCAAACGAATGTACTACAAAATGATGCATGTTTGTTAAGTGTAATTAATACTGTCCCAAGAGAACAGTGATGTTATGGTGTTACATAAAAACAATGGTACCAGCACGCGCAATATGTATTAACCTTTTTTAAATGGAAGCAAAAAGGCTTGAGGGGTGAGCCCGGCCCAAAATAACAAACAAAACACACTGGCTAATACATCAAAAATAAAAGAAAACTAAACTACTAAAAGGGCACAGATATTTATATGCTGTCCCCATAACTACACAAAAACAGAAGAAAACACAATTAAAGAAAAGAGCACCCACCCCCAATTACTAGGCCCCAGCTTCCTTGCGGGCTAGTAACTCCATTAACTATTTACATATACTGTATATAGGCCTACAGGACGGCAGCAACAACAAAGTTCTCATACCAGATTTTACAACAAACTTAATTTATATAACAACCGGGCTAACAACAACACTATGGATCTGTGAGCCACGGCTTCCTTTATGGTCTGCTCTACACCAATCCCAACAGCAACGCAATCAGGAGTCCCATCAAATGTTTACACCTGCTGCTGATCAGAAAGAGAGAACACACCACGCACACACGCAACCTCAACAATATCAACAACAATAATCACAACAACAAAAAACAACATTTGTCCAGGGGCGTAAAAGCTTAATGAAGTGAACCAGAGTAGCGTTTCAATCACAGGAATGTTCATCTGGTTAGCCATATCTCACAAATAAGGTTGTATTTATAGAAATCACCTGGATAGGTGACATCACACACAAAACTTAAACAATCATTAATTCACATGAACAATTTACATCTGAGATGAGGCTTGCCATACATTATATATTGTAATATTGTGCTAAATGTGCATACTTCATGACCATAGGGGCCATAGTATGAAATAAGTTAGATATAAAGATCCAGTGGACCTATATATGACCTTATATATATATATATATGCAGAGGGTAGACAAAGTAGTGGAAACACCACATGAAAAAGTAGTTGGTGCCCAAATTGCAGATGTGTTAGTCAAAGAAATTGCTAAAGTATTTAAATTGCCAAGGGGAATAGTGTCGAAAAGCATGACAACATGCACTAAACAAGGACAAACTGCATTAGGAAAGAGGAATAGTGGTCGCAAGTCGAAGCTCACCAACACTTAACAGGATAGTTGCTACAACCACAAAACAAAGGCCTAAAAAATGACTATTACTGAATCTACACCTTTATGGCCCAGTCTCAACAAAAACTGTACATCGTGAGCTTCACAAAGCTGATATTTATGGCTGCCATTGTGAAACTGCTTGTAACTAAGGCCAATACACAACAATGCATACCCTATTGTAACGAGCATGAAACCTGGACTTTGACCAGTGGAAGAAAGTCATGGTCTGATGAGTTATCTTTTACTGTTTTTCCTACATCTGGACGTGTTTATGTTTGGAGAAAGTTGAAGGAAGCCTTCAACCCACATTGCCTGTTCCCAACTGTTAAACATGGTGGTGGATCTGTTAAGGTCATGGGAGTCATTAGGTTCAAATTATTAGTCTGATGGTAGAACTATGGCCAAGGAATATAAAGCCACTTTAGGCGACCGGGTGCACCTATGGTGCAAACATTTCCTCAAGATGTTCTCATATTCCAAGATGATAATGCCCCTAGACACTAATAAATGGATACAAGAGTGGTTTCATGAACACCAAGATGAAGTCAAACACCTTCCATGGCCTCCCCAATCACCAGATCGAAACATAATTTAACCTTTATAGGATGTTCTGGAATGTAGAGTGCAGAGTAGATTACCACTGCCTTCATCTCTCAAAGAACTGGAGGCTTTCCTTCTTGAAAAATGGTCCAATATCCGATTAGAAAAACTTGTATAACAGCATTCCAAGAAGGATTGAAGTCATTCTGAAGGCAACGGGTGGCCAACTCCTTATTAATTAATACATATTCATATAAAGGGATACAACATCAGAAATGTACTCATACAGTTCACTCAAATGTACTCGTAGAGTTCAAATGTATGTTTCTGTGGGCTTCCTTCAATGTGAAAATGTTAATTGCTTGACAAGTGTCTCATCTCAGACATGCTGAACTAATCTTTGCAAATTGTTCATGTGAGTGAACAATTGTTTCAGTGATGTCAACATTTCAAGATGTTTCCTATATACACAGCCTTCTTCTTGAAATATGGCAACCAGACGAAGATTCTTGCGGTCAAAATGTTGTTCTGGTTCACTTTATTAAACGCTTTTGGGAGCATTACGACATGGTGCGGGTATGCATCGTTTCTCTAAAGTTCAGTCCATGGTCTAAGGTGTACCGCAGTTCAGAGAGCATCTACAATTAGATGTTTCTACAATTTGTGTTGTTTATGCATATCACACAGCTGGCCTGACATGAAACCACTAAAACATTGTTTAATAATCCTGTCCTTGGTGAATGATGAGGTAACTCACAAATAACCTAAAGAAACCGGAACAAGACACAAATAACAAATCACAAATAACCGGAACTGAAGTGCAGGCTATTTCAGAGGCTGAACATAGTCTCCTGTCCACAATGCTGTCCACATAACACTGACTGTCTGGACTAAATTTATACGGCTCCAAATTATGTTGCCATTATGGCTATTATTTTTCATAATATGTGTCCGTACCATAATTGTATACATTCATATACAGTCAACTTCTGAATTATTCACACCCTTGATAAAAAATTAGCAAAACAATTGTGACATATTTTTGTGGAAAAAAATATTACTTGGTAAACAAAATATTTTTCTCTGAGCAATTGTATTAGTATTAAATAATATAATTTCCCCAAATTTGTATAGTTTATTACCTGTATTGTTTAGACAGCCTTTTTTTGCTCGTCTTTATCAAGGGTGTCAATAATTTAGGAGTTGACTGTACAAGCGGTTGTGCACTTGCAAAAAATAAATGAATAAATAATAAATAAATAAAGTATTATTATTACATATATAGTGAGCAAAAAAATAGCTGATTGACAAGGAAACCCCTTTCCCTCACCCAAGTTCTGGGATGGCAGGTATGCCATCCGCAAAGTTACGTGTTGGCAGGGCATACCCCATACCGATACAGGAACTTTTCATGTTACAAAAGGAATCCCAGTCTCACAGTCACATCTTTGTTTCGAAACACAAAAACGATAAATTGTAAAACATTCTTAACGAGCTGTTAAGAAACATTTGTTACCATTTCAAGACGTATCTGAATAATGACCCTATGGTATTTAAATCCATCCATTGTCTCTTTCTTTTTGGAGCCTATCCCAGCCTGGTCTCTGTGGCTGCACGTGCATTTCCTGTACAGCTGATCCAAACCACTGCTGTCTTTGGATGCCTCTTATGCCCCGGCCTAAACATGAGGCGACAGTGAAGGAACCACTCTTTCTTTTTCAAGCCTGGTCTCTGTGGCTGCAGTTTCTGACTTAATAAACAAAAGGAACCACCGCAGTTTCTGACGATGCTGCGTTCACCCTCTATAAAATATTGATTATGTAGTCATTAATTAACATTATTTTATATTCCTGCCACTGGTGAATGTTGAGGTCAAAATGTCTTAGTACTTGCAGGAGTTCATGATTCCCATGACCTTAACAAGAGCCCCAGGACCATTCGATGCGAAACAACCCCATAACATCAACGATTTCACTGTAGGTTTGACGTAATTTTAACCGTAAAAAGTTCCATTGCGGTCTCATCTGACCACAACACCCAGTTCCAATCAGATTTTCAATATCGTTTAGCGAACTCCAGACATTATTTTCGTTTATTGCCCTCAATAGAGTTTTTTTTTTGGATATACCTTATACTGTAATGTACCACAAATACAGGAAACTGTCTGTACTCAGTGTGGGGTTTTCTCCTTCTGTTTGTTTAGTTTGTTTTGAAATGTGTTTATTTAAGCATAGGAACCATCCCATCTTGAAAATAACGTGGCTAGTCTTTTATTTAGTGGTAAATACTACCCTCTGCTGGATTGTTTTGGAAAGGGAAAGTCATAAGCGCTACAGTGACAAATTGACTGAAATTAGGTGCAAATGAACCAAATAACCCAATAATGTATTTTATTTGCAAGCAATAAACACAGCCGGTAACTCCTAATCTCCCACTTTCTTATTCCACTCACCTCTGGAGTTCTGAAGAAATCGCTGTAACTTGCACATCAGAATGTCCCGTTCCTGTTCTCCCAAAATATATATTTTTTATTTCCGAGGTGATGTTTTTTGTTCGTATGTATATGACTCCTTGTTTATGGATGGCCTGGGTGGTTAGGGGATATTAATTATGGTACGTAGAAAAAGGTTGAGGGGTGTAGAGGGCAGGACGGGAATACAAGTATTTTTAAAATAATAAAATAGCAGATATGTTTGCTCTGGACATATTGAGGAATTGTAAATAGCCTCCCCACTTGACGAACGCTTTTGTACCTGTGTACAAACGTGACGTAACATATTTATTTATGTAGTCCCCAAGAGAAGGGGATGGTGCCGATATAATATAATCTGACCGGTCTCCCATCCTCCATGAAGACTTTCAGTATCAGGGTGAGGTTAGTAAACGCTAATATATATTTCTACTTCCGCATCCACTTGATTTAAAATATCAACTAAATGTGATCGCACTCTCCAGAGTGCCCCCAGTGGCTTTGGAACTACACTGTAATTACAGACTTAATTGCTATGCTAGTACACATCATTGCAAAGTGAAGGAATGGCAGATCTGGGGCCGTATGTACAAAGATTTTAAGAGTAGGAATGTTGATCTAGGATCAGGTATCCCCTGTCAATATCCTAACCATATCTATTATGAGCTAAAAGGCTAAACGGATCCTAGATCAGCACTCCTACCCTTAGAATATTGGTACATACAGCCCCTGATTACCCACGTGTAATGGTTACATTTAAACAAGCGAACATAAATCCAAAGAAAGTAGTCACAGTTATAGAAACTTATAATTACACAGGTTTTAGGGCCTTCTAATGTAAAACAGGACCCTAAACTCCTCAGTGTTTGAACACAAATCTCATTATGTGGAGAAAGCTTAGACTGAACAGAAATCACATAAATCATCTCTCACATAAATCATGGGGTAAAAAGACCAAAAGGTCACAATTTTTTAACAGCAGATGAAGTCAGCTGTGGCCCCTGGGAACTACAAGTCATAAAGGGCTGTTCTCTGGGGGTGTTGGGGGGCGGCGGGGGGAGTTAAACTTCTCTCATACTTCTCTACTATCATTGAACATTCATATCTTTTCTAACCAATTTTATAGAAAAAAGGTAATGAGCATAAGAAAATTAATTTAAGTTTTAAGTTTCATGTTACCATAGCACACACCAATCAACATTATGAATGACCTTTATAATTATTCGATTATGAAATACTTTCTGTGCCCAACCAAACACATGTTTATTAACAGGTTCATTTTATTATACTATCACTCTCAATACCTTACAAGTGGTGCAATTAAAAGTGCTAAGAAACTATTTGAGAGACCGACAGTGATACAGGCATGTGGCAACACAATTTTTCTTTATTCAGAGTAAGATGTGTCAACATCCAGCATGACAAAAATTGTACAAAGTTCACAATTTAAAAATGAAATATCACAGCAACTTGTGATCTCACACATTTATAGCAAAATTAAAATGTCAACAAATCCATGCCGTGTAGTACAAAAATAAATCAAACTTCAGTTCCACAGAGAGCACAATAGTTTATACAAAATCCCGTCTTCATTAATGATTACTTAAATCAACTTGGAAAATGAGTAAGTTAGAATAAATAAACTCTGATGAATTCACAATAATTTATATGAAAATTCAGCATTCTAATATGTGACACCTTTTTGCGTTCCCTATGTAAATAGTCACAGATTACTTTTTTTTTTTGATATTATGTACCAACAGCAGATCAGCAGCAGGTTTGTGCTTAAAATCCCTTTCCCTTGTACTGATAACGATAATTAATTCAAAAACCGATACTAGCTATTACTCTACTGAAAGCGTTACTATATTGGCAAAAAGCTGCAGACACGATGCTGTGTAAAACGGCATATGCAGTCATGGAGAATGTAGCCCTAAAAACGGACAGAAAGTACAATATATGTGATCAGGTGAACGACAAGCACCTTTGCGTTAGCTCTCAAAAGGCAGTTCTGAACATCGTTGCTACAACTAAGCACAACAGAAAATTTGAAGAGGGAGAGGGAGGGTGGGCTGTTGACATTAGCCCGCACTAACCCTCCCACCCCCAGAGTTAAACTACAGAGTTCATTCCCCAGCCATTGAGTCTCTTAGGAAAACTGGAGTCATCCTTCAATTTTTTTTTCATATTTTTCCCCCTTTTTAAATGACAATTTTTCAAAATAATTTTGTACAGTGATTAGATATAAAGTGCTGCTGGGATTAGTCTTGTTCACGTAGCATACCGAAAAGAAAAATCATATAACGTTGTCGTTCATAATGGATATTATTGGTTACAATGGTTATTGTTAATATCATTTTTTGATTCTAAATTCCCTGTAGTTTCCATCGGTGATACTGTTTTAATTACCCACAGTGGCTCCCACCAGTTATTGGTTCCAATTGTGTGCCAAAGGGACACCTGGACATTGCACATTTCCACATGTTAGGATATTGTATATCTATAGGACAAGTGCAAATAGTCTACTGGCACATATGTGGGGACAATGACCCTGTTCGTCCCGCTCTCATAAACTATATATATATTTTTCTTTACAAAACCCTTTTCCTCATGTTAGGCTTTCAGGTACTGCTTTAGTTTCTGTAAAAACATCAAAACATGGAAACAAAGGTGTTCTTGTGCAAAAAGTGTACGTAAAGAAAGTCAACTCATAAAGCCTCTCTCATATTCTAAACTGAATGTCCATGTTTCATTTTTTTAAACTTTTTTTTTGTATTAAAAGATTTATATAAAAACTAATATTTTACATATAGTAAAAAGATTTGTTTCCACTATGTTTACAAATAAGAAATTGCATATACCCAAACTGTTTATGTAGATTGCATCCCATATCTATAAATATGCGATTTATTCATTATATATTGCTAAAACATTGTCCGATTCTAGCTACTGAAGAGTTAAGATTGAAAAGAACTAACGCTAAAGCTAGAATGACGCCTAGATTTTCTATTGCCGTTGAACATCACCGTCTTGTTGATTAAATGACAATGGTTTAGCTAACAACACACAATGTTTAAAGAGTTAATTTTTTCTCGTAAAATAGTCCTTTCTAAATATTGGGATTTCCACCGTTAGGTTTCCGTGTCATGATGTTTACATTAAAACTGTAACATTCATACATCTATTCGGTTTCTTTCCATTCTTAATCTTTTTTAAATGCCCCCACCTACTGCTAATGACCATTTTTTAAACAAAAGACAAGGATTTTTCTCAAGCATCATTCAAAAATAAAGCATTTTACAACCAAGTCTTGCTATTTAACAATTTGCACACAAAAAAAAATCAAAACATCTTTTAAAATTCCATAAAATCATCCAATAGGAGAAAAGATAATCAAAAAGTGGTTGATCATTGCGTTGGCTTCCTATTTTTTATATATTTTTTGTTTGTTTTTGCTGTCCAGTTCAGCTCTTGAATCAAAACTGCTTTGTCGATAAGCATTTAAAAGAACTTATGTTCTCTATTGTTCAGCTCACGTTTGAGAAATATACACTAAAAATGTGCATACGGTAGCAGCTATAAACAGTACATCACACTATGTCAGCTCATATGAAAATGTAGAAAATGTGAATGTTTTCAAAAACTATTCTGCCGTTAACTATTTCCAAAGCAAGACAAAAAAAGAAAAATCATTATGAAGCTTTTCAATAAGCATAACACTTTTTTTCTTAAAGAACGTAAATTGATATTTAACACTGTCTGATAAAGTACAGCAGCAAACCATGAGGCCTCCTTTATTTGACTTTTTCTCTCCCCCTTTTTTAAATTGTGTTCGCTGTTCTTCGTGGATCAGTTCTGCCGTAATGCCAGTGGGCTACACTTGGATCCCTTGTACTGCTTGTTTTATGTTTTCCAATAGGGCCTTGTTCTCCGGACTCTGGTACTGATCCTGGTTCGTGTAAATGTCTGTCAATGTGGTCACGTAAGCGTCAAAGTTTTGTTCATTTATCGGCTCCTGGGAAACATTTGAAAAAATAAAGGACAGAATTAGATGAAGTCCCTGGGTGGATGATAAGTAGATTACACATAAGAGACTATGACATTTCGGATATCATCCTTTAAGCAGCTAACAGAGCCCTTTAACATTTCATACACACACACACACACACACACACACACACACACACACACACACACACACAAACACAAACAACTTTAAAAAGTAATTTGAAGTAGCAAGCAGATAACATGTTATAAATAGTTAAATGTCATCATGTGCTCTATGGACTATCCCAGAAAGGCTTATATATATATATATTTTTTAATGAATATAGCTTACATGTAAGATGTCATATTTATTTTATTTTGTCATGCAATGAGGTTCACACTGAGGGGGGTGCATAATGATTTTCTTATCATTATTTAAATAATGCACTGGGGTTCAATCTAGTATTATTGTTCATTATTATTCTTTTTGGGGGATTATTCTAAATTAAGCTTAATTTCCCTTATGAAACCACATGAAGACATGGGAAATAGCAAAAATGTAAAATGAGAACAAAGACAGGAATTCAATTATTTCCTTTAATCTATAAATAAATATTTCTGCTCTGTGCCCAACATGTTGTAAATAAGTGTGCAAATAAAGAATGCAACTGATCATATGATTGGGCAAGTTGAAAAAGATTGTCCTAGCCAATGCAACTGTTTTAAAACAAGCTTTTCCATTCGAATAGATGGCGATAACGGGAGCATAAAGAGGATTCGTCAGGGGTGGGAGGGGGAGCATAACGGAATGACGTGATGTCCTGCCAAAATGTCCGTGCAAAGAAACAAAGAGGAGCAGAATGGTTCAGTGAGTCCTGTAGTAATACTGTTCTGCGTATAGACTTAGGTCTATATACAGTCGTCACCAGGGTTGGGGTCAATTCCATTTAAATTCATGAATTCAAAAATGGCCATAATGAAACTGAAATGGAATTGAATCGATTCTGGTTGTTACATGCATATTCTGCGAGAGAAAAACCATGCTGTAGCTGTGACGTGGACATGGGTGGGATAACCCGCTTTTCTGTACTGCTCCTTTAAAATAAACCCTATATCATCACCGCGTGATGTACCTGTTACAGTACATTGCTTTAAAGAGCACGCCATGCCTGCAGCATTAGGTTCTAATTGGCTACTCGGTCATGATCAACGTTAGCCACAGCGGCGCTTAAATGAACCGTCTGCTGAGCTTTCAATTCTCAAATGTATCGGCACCGTATTTGTGTGACAATTATCATGACAAATGACCTCTGCTGGCCCTCAAAACAGATGTACATCTTCAGCCCAGATGGAGCGTGCTTATGAGTATGTTTGTGTAATCGCGTGCTAAAACAGCAACCGGACGGTTTTTGAGCACAGAATACACGTGTGAACCATACACATTTGAATGCATAAAAAAGAGAAAGACAGATTTAAAGGTAAAAACGTGTAAAAAAAAAAAAAAAAAAGGTTAATCAAGACTGAAAATTATTTTCTTACTCTCGGATGCAACTGTAAACAGCTGTTATTTCTAATGGGCGCCTCTTTGTGTGGCAGTGGTTTCTATGGGGGAAAGGTGTAAAACAGAGTGCTATTAGCTTGCTGTTCAGAAAGTAGCTTTATTTACATCTATGGAGGGAGGGGGTGGTCGGGCACTGTCATATTTGAGCAACCTCTAGGGGACAACGTTGCACACAGAGTACCAAGAGCATCTGAACAACAAAGCAAACCAGATCTGTGAAGAGGCGCAGAAACAAAGGAAGAGGCAAATGAAGAAGACCCGACTCTGCATCACTGAAAACGGGGTGGGGGCGTGGGGGTTGCTGGGACTGAATCCAGCTCACAGCACAGTAGCTATTGATTGAAAAGAAGGGCTTTCGGATGAGGGCAGGGGGTAAAAGGGCCTGATGCATTTTATTGTTAGTTTTTTGTTGTTTTTTACTAGCCACGAGACAACATAATTCATCAAGCAGATTAGACTACAGTACATGACTTCTGTTTTTTAGTAGTGGAAACTGGCAGACATTGTGCTGCCTTAGTGCTTTCTCATAGTTTCGATAATATTTCAATATATGGGGCAGCACGATGCACAGAACCGAAGCACAGATACCAATGGGACATCATTTGGGGGAATTTGGAAGTTCTTCCCTATTTACAGTAGTGTATGAACCAATTCCCTTCATTTGCGAACTCCTTTCACAGAACAAACAGCTCTTATTCCAGGCACATACTCCTCAGGTCAGACCCCGGCCAATTGCATACAAATTTACTGCAAAATAAAATGCAAAATGATGGATTTATGGAGAAAAGACCAGAGGAAGTTGATGAATGAAGGTTGTTTACACCTTCATTGCATCCATAGATAGTAATAGTAGTTGCTGGCCCTTCTGTGGGGGAGACTGGGGTCCCAACCTATTTGCTTGGAACCATGTTGCAATGTTAATATTTTATGTTCTTTTCTTTGTTTCTGAATTTGAGGAAATGAACACATGAATGCTCATGGAAAAAAGCAGTTTTTTTTCTCATGGTTTCGAAATGTTGTAGTTACGTTCAGAATTGCAATTACAAAACATAACAAAAACATTGCATGTACCATGAAAATCCATGAACAATTCATGAACAGATAAATTAATCTAATTTCATTTGTTGGTTTGTTTGGTTTTTCTTAGGATACACAAAACCACATCCTTCAACAGATTTCAATTAATCTGAACTTTTTGGAATACTACACACAGAGATGTGCTGCGATGAAAAGAGCCGAGTGATTAAACATTTATGATGCTTGAAAACCAGAAGCATGACACATTCTGGCACTGCTGCCAGCCTTCTGCGGGACTCATATGTACTCTTCCTTTTATTTATTTTTTTCTGTTTCTGCTTTTTCCCCATTTTCTCCCAATTTAGTAACCAATTATACCCTCTTTTTTCATGTCAACTAATCCACTCCCTTGTATTGAGCGCTCACAGCCATAGTCTTGAGGCCGGCAGTGGCATGCGCGATGCACCACCTCCTCCAAGCCGGAACCCGCCAAGCCATCAACCATGACTCCGGTATGCACACAGAGCCACTCCTATACGCAGGGAGCTCATATCAGCTTTCCTCCCCCCTCCCTGGGGTGGACAGCCAATTGCCGCCCCCTAGTGACACTCCCAGCCAGAGTCGAGCTGGCGTGGCCGGTGGAATCTAACCCTGGTTGCAGTGGGCAGCATGTGTCCTGGTTGGACACTCTTACCGCCACACCAATCAGGAGGTATGCACTTCTGAGTAACAGCCAGCAATAGCTGTGCACTGGTCGTGATGTAGACAAAAATTGTGCCCTGGGACCTGTGTATGTATAACCATAGTGTGGAATTGAATCTGTGTCAGTGAAGACTGTGACCAGGAGTCCCACTAATTGGCCATGATGTCACCCAGGGAGGGAGGCTTTCGGTTGGCAGGCTATTCCCCTGCCTCATTGCGTGCAGCTGCATGTGTGTCAGAGGACATGTGTGCCAGTGTGCAGTCCCTTAATTGACAGAGCACACTGCAATGATGGGACAGGCTTACAGTTGTGATTGGGAATTACAAATTGGGGAGTAAAGAAAATAGATTAAAAGTTGTTCGAAAATGTATGTGTGCACTGCATGAATGCATGCATGTATGTAACTCACATACACTATATGGCCAAAAGTCAGTGGACACCTGACCATCACACCTATATGAGCTTGTTGGACATCCCATTCTAAAACCATGGGCATTAATATGGAGTTGGACCCCCCTTTGCGGCTATGACAGCTGCCACTCTTCTGGGAAGGCTTTCCACAAGATTTTGGAGTGTGTTTGTGGGAATTTGTGCCCATTCAGCCAAAAGAGCATCTGTGAGGTCAGGCAGTGATGTTGGATGAGAAGGCCTGGCTCCCAATCGGCGTTCTAATTCCTCCCAAAGGTGTTCAATGGGGTTGAGGTCAGGGCTCTGTGCAGGCCAATCGAGTTCCTCCACACCAAACTCATCTAACCATGTCTTTGTGGACCTCACTTTGTGCACAGGGGCACAGTCATGCTGGAACAGCAAAGGGCCTTCCCCAAACTGTTGCCACAAAGTTGGAAGCGCCCAATTGGCTAAGATGTCTTCGTATCCTGTAGCATTAAGAATACCCTTCACTTGAACTAAGGGGCCTATCCCAAACCCTGAGAAACAGCCCCAGACCATTATCCCTCCTCCACCAAACTTTACAGTAGACACTATGCATTCCAGAAGGTAGCTTCTCCTGGCATCCGCCAAACCCAGATTTGTCCATCAGACTGCCAGATAGTGAAGCATGATTCATCACTCCAAAGAACACGTTTCCACTGCTCCAGAGTCCAGTTGCGGCATGCTTTACACCACTCCAGCAGACGCTTGGCATTGCACATGGTGATGTGAGGCTTGTGTGGAGCTGCTCGGCCATGGAAACCCATTCCATGAGGCTCCCGACGCACAGTTCTTGTGCTGATGTTGCTTCCAGAGGCAGTTTGGTACTCTGTAGTGAGTGATGCAGCAGATGATAGGCAAGTTTTTTACGCGCTATGTGCTTCAGCACTCGTCGGCCCCCCTCTGTGAGTTTGCGTGGTCTACCACTTCGTGGCCGAGCTGTTATTGTTCCTAGGTGCTTCCACTTCACAATAATAGCACTTACAGTTGACCGGGGCACATCTAGTAGGGCAGAAATTTCACAAACTGACTTGTGGAAAAGGTGGCATCCTATAACAGTGCCGCGTTTAAAGTCACTGAGCTCTTTACGAACCATTCTGAATTCTAAATGTTGGTCTGTGGAGATTGCATGGCTATGTGCTGGATTTTATGCACCTGTTGGCAATGGGTGTGGCTGAAACACCTGAACTCAATAATTAGTAGGGGTGTCCACTGACTTTTGGCCATATAGTGTACATATATATGTGTTTGTTGATTCATTACTGAGGACAATTCAGTGTCCAGAAAATGGTGTATTATATAAGGGTGTGGCCTCAAACATGTTAACATGGACCATTCCCACCATATTCCCACCATATTGCTGCACTTTCTACTCATATTTAAGCAAGGAATAATCTGCTTTAAAATCCTTACACATAATTTTCATCCATGTCCGCAACTGCCAAACTTCTGTAGGTTGTGATCCAAAAAGTGTGATGACTTTTGAATGAAGTTTATTTGTGAAAGTTAAGTCATTGTTTTCAAAGTCTGAACCTTGGATCGGTTGATGTCTTCCACTCGAAAGCACAAAGCAAGGCCTGTTTACGCACTAAAAAAGGGATGGGGCCATGTCAAAATCACGAAGCTCCCTTCTCCCACTTTCAGTCACCCATTGCTGTTGGAAGTGACAACAGCCACTAATTTTCCTCTCATCTCTTCAACACAAGCAAGATCCCTGCATGTAGGAATCAACTCAGTTTTATTTTTAAATGATTGTCATTGGTTATATACACCCCCCCCCCCTGTTATGTATCCTGACAAGGTGAATTGACTACTGTACGTTACACCCACTTCCTGTTAACATTGTATTTTCTTTCATTAATAGAGGGGATTTGTACACTCATCACATTGACTGTTATTGATTCAGCATGCAAAAATTAACCACAGAGCCTGGAGCCTCATGTCAATCGAAAGCCATGTGCTATGTTCTGTTACGTTCCATAACTTGCCCGGTTTGCGTTCCTTGATGGCCCTTACCATATGTGGGAGCTGGATATTAGCTAAACTGTTTATCAGTGACTGGCTGAGGTTGGCCAGCTCATGCAGGAGAGATTCATTTTGCTGTTCAATCACCTTGTTTTCTTCCTCTATTGACTTCAGATTAGTCTCCATTGTGGTAATCTACGAAGAGCGTAAACACAAAGAGATTACCTCATCCACCACCGAGAGTCACACATGCTAGACACACCAAAGGGCACCACCATTCCACACACTTAACACATGGTACTGTACTGTTTGATCACTACACAGCTACATGAAGACATTAACGTCCACAGTTCTGCATGTACAGGTATAGGGTGATGTACAGACATGTATGGAGAAATAGGGAAAATTGAATGTGGCGAAGAACACGACGCGAAGTTAGTTTTTCATACTAGGGCTTGCAAATTTCTCTCAGTTTGACATCCGCTTTACCACCCTCCCTCTCTCGTCTAAGTCATAACTCGCGGGATTCGCAAAGCTTGTTTGATCCGTCGATTTGGCTGCGCCGTGCGCCACCGTTCCGAGTCAAAATCACCCGGAACAGCTCCCGCCTCCGATGTTCACAAGAGAGACTTATTCCTATTCTTCTTGTTCTTCTCCCCCTTCTCCCTACAAACCGCATGCACGGGGAGTTATTTCGGTTCACAGTGCTTTTCATGCCTTTTTTGATCTCGCTGCGGCGTATTCCGCTGCTGGCCTGTGCGCGACCGCGCCGCGTAGCCCTTTCAAATCAGGCCTTTTGAAAGGCGCTCCGCTCTCTCAGACGACTCTCCCGTCGCAGGCTGCATGGGAGGGGACGCCGTGCTCCACTTTTCACTGTGAGCGACTGAGCGCTACGCTCCGCAGCGGGGCCCCCGCAGGGGGGAGCTGTATTATAATTAGGGCTGGCCCACTTTTTAAGAGACCACCTTTTTCCGAGGTGCGAGGGATGCCGAGATGCTTCACGCCGTTGTTTTAAAACATTTAAAAACATTTTTTATCTGAGCTCGACACTGAATATAGTCCTTTGAAGTTGTATTCCCCCCCTCCCACTGTGTATTCATCAGCCAGGTTTACCCTGTGGGAGAATACCACTCAAACGTGTTATTTGATATTTTCATCCCCACACGTGTGCATACAAAGCAGAACATGCATCTTCCGGTCCACCTTCTCATCTCATATGAACAGAGAACTCAGAGACCATGCTTAAAGGTTGTTCTACAGGGGAGTGAGGATAAATGTAATGTGCAGCTGAATATAGATGTTGTGTTTGATTGAGCTCAAGTACTTTTTTCCCCCACCTCAAAACACGACACCAGTTATAGGAAGCATAACACAGTACACAGCAAACCCGGCCCCAGGATCTCAGCCACAGTGAAGTGTAAGAAGTACTTTTGGAGCTAATAATATCTCTGCAGTAATGAATGCGCTTGGATCCCAACAGGATTGTTATGAGCATAGCAAGGATGTGTACTATTCCATACACACACACACATTTACACGAAATGAAACAAAAACATTTTTATTACATTTTTCACATGTCCAAAAGGCTTGAGTGTGTAGACATCTTACCTGTGTTCTAAGTTTGATCATATCTGCCTCCACTTGTGAATTAGATTCATTTAAATCTTTGATTTCTTCATCCAGCTGTTTAATTTCTTCATCATTCTCTATTCCTAAAAGATGAGAGATACGATATGCCAGTAAGAGGTGAATGTGTAGGGATGTGTTTATATGAGGCCTTTGCAGAGATAACATGTGACGGTGAAAACTCTCCCTCCTCTGAATGCCTCACAGCTGCCTGGTGCGCCACCATTTATTATTCAGTAAGAGGAGGAGAATGGCAACTATGTAGGCACGTATAAACACACACTCACACACAAACACCATGTATGTGCATGCACACACACAAACACATACAGGCACATGTCATGTACACATAAAACTGCACACACATGCGCACACACACACATACATACAAGCAAATACAGTGACGCACAGACACATGTACAAACATGCACATGACACATACACATACAGTATACACACACAAGCATGTGCACATGCACATACAAAGCATACATTCGCACACAAACACACACACACACACACACACACAAACACGCATGCCAGCACTTGATAATGCACACGTGCACACACGTACACATGCACATAACACGGGACTTTATGAACTTGGTTTCTTTTCTGCTAGGAAAAAATCCATGTATTACATAAAAGGCTTACCACTGGACACGTTGAATTTTTGATTCATTATCCTTCCTCCTAAATTATTTTAATGTATGTGTTTTACACACTTCTTGCGAATCTGCAATAAACACTCGTATAATAACCCGCAAACCACAAGACCCTAGTATCGGCTTAAAAAAGGAGGAAAAAACAAGGGCAGCAGCGTGTCAGGTTAATGGAACACTGCAAGTGCTAATTATGATTCGGGGGCACCTGATTGTCAGTTCCTGATTGCCAGGCAATCATCAACTCCTTTAATTTAGCTTTTTTAGCTGGCTCTCCGCACGGCAGACCTTTTCTGTTAATGCCCCTTTCTGATTGGTTCCCATTGTGAAAGTTTTTTTTTTAGGGGAGGCGCTGGGGTGGAGGCAATTACCATTGCTCGCCCGTTGCTTTATCGTTAGCATTTCCACTCCTGACAACCTGGCTTTCTTCATGGCTGATGTGGCACGGGGACACCCCGACAAACTGCCGGAAGAGGTCGTATTAGTTTGGGTTCGCACATTCGACACAGACACAGCACACAGGTGTAAACGTGGCGTAATAGGTAGGAAACAGGACTCAATACAGCCAGCTGTATGGCAGCCCCGCCTCCTTCCCCCATAGCCCCCCCCCATCACCACCACCATTGCCATGGCCCTGCCTCCACCTTCATGGCTCCACCCACCACCCTTCTGCACAAGCGCATGCAGTACCCTTAGAGGAGAGCTTCGACCACGGGCCATATTTACTAAGGAAATAGTTGCAGCACAACAACAGTCGCAGTGCAACAACAGTCACTATGTTGCGGTTCTTTTGCGGTCACACAAACCGATACATTAATGACTGATTTACTAAGGCTGGTTCTAATGATGTAATCAAAGAAATGAAACTCCTTCATTTGCAATTTTGCACTAGGAGACACCCATAATAAAACAGGCACAGGTAGCAGAGGAACCACGAGAAAAAGATCACTTTAATTTACAGATAAGGAAATGGAGGTAATGGTCAATGAGGTAGTCACAAAAAAGTGACAACAGAAAATGTTAGGTAATGTCTAAAAGAAAAACTAAAATAAAAAGACAGAGGAGGTGGTCCAACCGAGGAAAGACATGGCTGAAACTGTGATGGAAGAAGGCCACTAGAATGACTGAAGGTAAAACTGTATGATTCACGATTCATTCTATACCCTACTGACCACATACGCACAATAAGACAATTGTTAAAATTCAGAACTTTTATACTGACTGCTAACTGATGACAGATTGGTCGATAGAAATCCTGCGTCCTTTCAATAAAACATATCATTTTCAAATTATATCTGAAAATAAATGAGAAGTTCTAGTAAACAATATGTATTCTATATAGGATATATATTTACAATTCTGTAATGATATGTTCAAGGACCTACCTAACAGCCAGGCTTCTCCTTAGTTCCTGTTGCTTAGCTGTCTGTAGATACAACTATTCCTGGAAACAATGCTGTCGTGACATGAACTGGGGTACCTTTCAACAACATTTGTGATTATTTGATTTTCATCCTGGGCCAAAAGCAAATAGCACCTTGGAAAGCACAATACACAACACGGATTGTTTGCCACCCAAGCACCTGTATTGTACTGTAAGATCTGGATGCAAAAAAGTTGAGAGCAACTTTATCATATAGGGCATTTGATATTTGGGTGCATGGCTCAAGTTCCTCTTTTATGTGTTCCTCCAGTAGTGTGATTATTGTGTGGTTGTGTAACCTCTATCGCTTCATTATTTGCTCTTAGGTTAATAAAAAGAGGGTAATTCTTGGACAAAAGACCTCCTGTCTTATTCTGTTTTGCTTTTGTCCTCTGTGTCTTCTCCTGGCTCTGATGACTGCTACCATGTTTGGCAGATGACTCCTTAATGTGAGCTGGGCTATATCAGTGCTCTGCAAAATACTGCCGGCTTTCAGAGTTTCTTAAAATTCCCACACAAAGAGGAAAGCTGCAATTAAGGCAAGCTTTCATAAATCAGACAGAATACTTAATTAGCCTAATTTAGAAAATCTCCACCCTGCTTTAGTGCATTCACCCCAGGTATACATATGCATGAACACATTTAACTGTGTATCTAAAGGAAAGTTACAAAGCAACTTAACCCCTGTAAATGACATCCTAATAGCGATTTGACTCATTACGACTTTGTAGCGGCTGCTTTTGCTCCTGCTTTTTCCTTTAGTAAATCTGGCCCTACGTCTACTTTTCATTGCTGGCTCGAGATTAAGCAAGAAAGGGGAGAAGGAAAGAACTCACCTCCGGTGGGTCAAGAAGCTCCCGCTGACATGGCCCGACCCGTCGCAGCCCGGCGTCGGACAGGACATTCCGTCCGTCTTCCCCGATTTCCACGTGAACTGGGAGCCATTCATGTAGCCGTCCTTCTGCCGCTTGGCCGCCAGGGGGCAGCCTGACGCACTTCGGTGGGATGCGTACTTCCCCGTCACATGACCCTGGCCGTCGCAGCCTGGTACAGGACACCTGCGGATGAATGGGTGAAGTTGGCGATCTTTGGACTTGCACTGTAAAGGCCCATTTCCACCTGGAATGATGAATACGAATGCAATAATAAACTATAACTACTGTCCGCAGCAGAGCACGCTTGTGCCGAAGGGTACAGACAGTGCACAGCAGTGATTGGTCAAACCTTTTACCATTGGATATGTGTTCTAAAAATATCTCAGACAGTGATCCACATGATGTCAATCATTATCATTCTAGCTTACTTTTATTGCTATTATTGTAGTGTAAACACTTTTATTAATTTGAGAGAGAATGCTTTTTTTAACATTTTATCGTTATGGTTATATTTATTGTTCCTGGTGGAAAAGATCCTTAACAAAGACACATCATGAGCAGAATGGATAAGGGGAGACCAAGAACCAACCTTTAAACTGATGATGATCCTGAACCCTAATTTAAGTAATTAGCAAGCTTGTCAATTTTAGTGAGGACCCATTGGTTTGATTCCTGTAATTACTGCAGAACCTTTGTGCTGTTCATATTAAACCATTCACTGTACAACAAAGAAACTGGGTTACGATAAATAATTTTGACTACAGCAAAGAGACTGGTGAATTGTTTTAGCTTCAACCCATTCCTTTTATATTCATTACTAATCAAAAAAATCTAACAAACAAAAATGAGTGAAGTATTTTGAAATGGAAAGGAAAGTCACATCAAATCACATTAGAGGCAATCCAGTCAGAAGGGACCAGCTGCCAATGAGTAAGCCTTATTTAAACTGTACACGTTTTAATTGTGCAATACAATCAAAAACAGGATGGGGGAAATGAAGGTAAATTCTCTCCCTCCAGTGTTTGTATCTCACCAGCTGACACTGTTATGGAAGATCATCTTTTCAAGGTGTGTGATGAAGACACATGGCATGAGCCAGGGAAGACTCACCGGAGTGCTCAAGTCTTAAAATGCAATTCAATTTGTGAGTAGATATGCGTGTTGGATATGTGTGTAGCTTCTGTTGGTACCATAGTTTGTCTCCGTTTGCTACTATAATTGCTACAATTAAAATTCTTATGATGATGATGATAAAGATTGCAATCATCCTCATCACTTTACAGCTCTTCAAAGAATAGTTTGTCTGCTGATATTATTGTTCTTGTAATGATGGTGATGATGATGATGATGATGATGATGATGGTCATGATGATGATTATGATGTTAATTATGATTCTGCTCTTCATAAGCAGAATAAATGATGCGCTTTCTGCCCCCACTATACCGCTTCAAATTGGGTAATTGAAATGATGCGGACAAAATGTCCTTGAAGCACGTCCAAAATTCATGCACGTCCAGTTAGATGTCAGGAGCTGGGCGGAGACGGCGCCATCAAAAATATGGTGGGTGCACCAAGAACATTTATTTATGCCAGTAAGTCAATTCTTTGTTACAAAGATCCAATTCTTTGTAAATTTAACCAAGGGTAAGTATTGTCATTTGTTGTTCATAATTAAATTGCAATTGTTTTCATCTTCAGTAGCATCTATTTATCTTTTTTATTTGAATGAATTGCTTGAATTTGCAAATGCAACTGGTTTAGAACGTGTCATTATAAGGATGCAAGGGTTGAGTGACAGGAATGTACAATATGAGGCTGAAAGGGAAGAGCAACAGGAGATCTTTAACACGCAGTACTCAAATTCAGCATATCACATTCTGATATATCACTCAGGTGCAAAAAAAAAAGGTGCAAGAGACTAGGCAGTCCTATGCTGGCATGCAGTTTTGTTCCACCACTGAGGAAGCAGGGAGGGAAAAGACAGAGATTTAGGCTGTGTTCACGTGCTATACGTGTTTGCTTCGATGGATCACTCTCAGTCTTCAAACTCCATGGAATACAACAGCCGTTCTCTTTCAAGGAAGAGGAAACGGGCCTTTTACATCAATTTCCTTTGATGTAAAACTTTTACAGTTTAGAATTTGGTCATGACCGTGCTGATCCCAAGAATGTGAACTCTGCTCTTGTTTATGTTACACCACATACAGTGTATATTCTGCATTCCTTCCATACTTCCATGTCTAAGAGGTTCTGTTTATTAATATCTGCACTGCTGTACTAGCTGTGGATGTTCTCTCTTCAACCACGATCCCCCCCCCCACCATAAATATTCATAACGAGACAGAAAATCATGACACTTTTAGCTTCAAACAATGACAGAGACTGAATTGCTAAAAACACAGAACCAAAAATATGGTTAATATACAGGGTAGATTTCCTTTTTGCTTTGGGCTTGTGTGAATCGTTTGAAGCAGTAACACCTGGGTGTTACTGGGCATGCCCTAAAGGCCTCTACATGCTCGAGCAACTGCAAAACGACTGCAACGCAACATCCTCTGCAACACATCGCAGAGGTTGCGTTGATGTCGCAGAGGGTGTTGCAGAGGATGTTGCGTACCTAACATAAAAATCAAACTTGCGACCGCAGTGCAACATGTCGCGTAGATGTTGCACAGCATTGATTAGTTAGTTATCGAATGGAGGTGGAGCTGTCACAGTATTTTTATTATATTTTACATTTTAAGCATTTAGCAGACGCTCTTATGCAGAGCGACTTACCAGATGTGCATTAATACATGGTAAGAACAATCATAGTTCGCAGAAGAGATCAGTGCAGTAATACAAGTGATAGACATCGTTGCAGGCAGCTGCATACCATACCTGTATATATCTATGTTAACATTAGCTAAGCAAAACTATCAATATCTATCTAGCTAGTAACCTGGTATCACAGCCAAATAAAGCTTGCTAACGAGCTAACGATATAGATAGCTAGCATCATTTGTTCGACACTGTATAAAATGAACCAGATTCAGGAAAGATTGGCTGAAGAAGTTACAGGTACAGGAGTTTCCCTGCTTTCATGAAAACTTTACCGACCTTGTTCAATACATTTACGGCTACTAGTGTAAGGGCACCATGTCGCATAGGTTGCGCAGAAGTATAAATTGCGGAGTGCTTGCGAGATGTTGTATTGTGCGAACCGCGAAGATGTCGCACAAGCTAAGCAGAAGCATGTAGAGACCTTTAGAAACGGAGGAACAAAGACGGGCAAGTCTGCCAACAGACAATGGTCTCATCCAGGGGAGTGTATAAAGGATATGTTGAAGATAAAGCAAAATGGTTTACATAACAAGTAAGCAAGATGTAGTGGAAGTGAATGCAAATTAGCACAGGACTGTGGCTGATAAACTTTTTTTTTCTTCTAAGTGTGTATCTCTAATGATACCACCACGCTCTCTGAATGTCCTCTAAACAGACAGTAAATCATTGCATCTGCATAATACATGATACAGACAGTATTTTATTTTAATTTCCTTAATAAAATATTTTATTTCCTTAAAAGAACACCTTCTTTTCTGCCACAAGTGCTGTATGGAATTTAAAAACTTTTTTATTCACACGGACTCTATAATCATCAAAAATTCACCAGGAAAGTTCAACATCAGTAGGTTTTGACTTTAATTTACTATAATCGCCCCTGCTGGATGCTTATCTGACTGGTGTGTCAAGAACCATAGGAAGGCCGCCCTGAGGTGTGGAAGACTTAACGAAGAAACTTACGTGGGATATCGGTGTTTACATTTCTGCATCAGTTGTCTCACACAAACATTGCATCAGTTAGTTAGGCTTAATTTGTTTTTGAAGAGAAAAAAAAACCCCTAGTTGTTTCAACTCTCGAAAAAAGGAGAGTTTTTCTTTAAATGCAGAAAAAAAGGCACGAAAAAAAAGTCCTGAACTGAAACTGCATTGCCTTAACAAATGGCAGACAAACAAGATGGCAGAGTGGTAATGGATTGGGATGGAGTTCAGTGCTGATTTTCAAGAGGGGCTGATAATGGGAGTCTGACACTGGAGCCCTGAGAGTGGATTTTACTCCCGGCGCTATCAGGAGATTGATGGAAATGCAGAGGAATTGCCTCGGTGGCCTATTAGGGGACTCTTCTGAAATCAAATAACTGTCTCTCTCCCCCTCTTCTTGGAATTTCACCCCCGCCGAATCCTTCTCTAGCCCAGTAACGGTTCCTCAAGCCCCACTCCCTGGGGCCTTCACACCTCTGCTGAAAATACACCCCTGCTTTGTGAAGCAGTGATAACAGGTGATGGGAGAGAGGATGGCTTCCTCAGTTCCATGGCGGGTGGAACTAGCCATGTGCTGTCGAACGTCGGCTTGTTTGAATGAATCGCAGTGACCTTGTGAGGCTCCATGGCAATGGATCGTGAAGCCTCATTCTCCCCACCGTGCCCCATTCCACCGTGGGTCTGGAACAAAGCTTGTTTGCTTCGCCTGGCCCGTGTTGAAAACAGAGGCGGTACACGTGGAGAAGAGGAGCACAGTGTCGTCGATGATTGTGGCACCCGACCAGAGGCAGACAGAAGCAATAGAGTCTGGTTTTATAGGAAATTGCTTCAGACTGCAGCCCAAGCAATTGTCTCTATCAGAGCACATGCCAGTATTCATCATGGTTGCAGGTAATGCACAATCACTTGTGCTGTATCGGGTCAACCGGCTTTGGCTCCAACTTGTGCCAGCTTGGTTCAAGCTTGCCAGTGGAGAAGGGCCATAACCCAGCTAGCACAAACATTTTTACATTGTTGCAGTTAGGTTGTGTAAGGTTGTAGTGGATAACAACATTGAACAAACATTTTTATAATGCTTCTTTCCTCTTTTTTTACCACCCCAAACCAAAATAACGTGCCTTTTGGGCACCCTACCTGATAGGCTCCTGCTCCTCCTTGTCCTCTTTGCTGTGCGTTATCTTAATGCCACTCTTCCTCGCTCTGGGACACCCTGATAGACTGGAGAGGCAAATATCCCATAAGCAACATTTACTTTGCCACTGTGTGTGTGTGTGTCTGTGTGAGTGCGGGGTGTCCCACAGAGGGATGATGTGGCAGAATTTGGCTGCCCTTATTTCCATTACACAGTAAAAGTGTGACCTTTACAAATGTACATCTTTAAGGAAAACTAAATCCAATTTTGTCTTAAAAACAACAGATCATTAACATTTCTAATTAAATTAATTAAAGGTATACGTAATTAACCAGCACAATAACGAGGGGTGGTATTCTGTAAATGACTAAACATTAGTGGCAAAACATTATACCAAACTTGATGCACAATTACTATGAAAACAGTTATTTCAAAATCATCGGTACAATTTTTCGGAATACTTTCGTGGCACTTTCGCAGACGTGGAATACATTTACATCTAAATTCACATGCAAAAGCTAGAATTAACAATTAGCAAAAAAATTTGAAACTTTACATTTGAGGAAGATGCAGATCTGACTGAAATGTCAAAATTTATGTGATATACATTCTGTATATGCAACAAAATGATACCATTGTTTCACTAGGGGGAAATTAAGGTGAAGTAACTCACTCAACCATACTCCCTTCCATGAATGCTTACCTTCTGTGTGAGGCGTAATTCCCAGTGATATGTCCCGAACCGTCGCACCCGGGTGTCGGGCACCTGGGACAGAAAACGCACTGAGTTAGTGCCTATAACAACGTAATGCTTTGTGTTTAACCTTAAGTCTTGATTTTAATAAAGGGCAGCTTTTTTTCTCCCCTTTCTTGCGCCACAAACTCTCCTAATTTTGCCGAACTGCCAACCTTGTAGCGCAGTACGGTAAACCAAAAAAAGTAGCGATGAGAACAAAGCACGTTGCCGTCGGACGGAGGCAGCTTTAAGGCCTCTACATACTTCTGCGTAACTTGTGCGACTTCTTTGTGGTTTGCGCAATGCAACAATGTCGCAAGCACTCGGCAATTTATACCTCTGCAAAGGCTATGTGCAGCCTATGCAACATGGTGTCCTTACACTTCTGTCAATGTATTGACCAAGGTTGATAAAGTTTTCATGAAAGCAAGGTAACTCCTATACCTTCGAACTTCTTCAGGCAATCTTTCCTGAAGCTGGCTCATTTTATACCGTGTCGAACAAAGCTTGCTATATCATTAGCTACTGTTAGCAAGCTTTATTTGGCCGTGATACCAGGTTGCTAGCTAGCTAGCTAGCTAGATAGATATCAATAGTTTTGCTTAGCTAATGTTAACATAGATATATACAGGTATGGTATGCAGCTGCCAACAACAATGTATATCACTGTATTACTGCACTGATCTCTTGCACAAACTACGATTGTTCTTACCATGTATTAATGCACATCTGGTAAGTCGTAAGAGCATCTGCTAAATGCTTAAAATGTAAAATGTAAAAAACTGAACTATGAGTATGACAGCTCCGCCTCCATTCGCTAACCAGCCAATCAATGATGCGCAACATCTACGCGAACGGTTGCGCTGCTGTCGCAAGTTTGATGTTTGTGCTAGGTATGCTACACCCTCTGCAACCCCCTCTGCGTAGGTCGCAGAGGTTGCGTTGATGTTGCAGAGCCCTGGTTATGTTGCTGTTGCGTTTCTGTCGTGTTGCTGTCGCTCGAGCATGTAGAGGCCTTTAATGTCCATTGGGAGGCAGACCACAGCGGCGGAAGCCCGTACAGAGCAGCTGGCCACGCCCGAGGCCCCACAGCCTTGTCCCATGGCCCGCCCCCTGCCCCTCCT
Source organism: Aldrovandia affinis (assembly GCA_029706075.1). NCBI lineage: Eukaryota > Metazoa > Chordata > Actinopteri > Notacanthiformes > Halosauridae > Aldrovandia > Aldrovandia affinis. The sequence continues at coordinate 3,491,654 of JAINUG010000092.1, read as the reverse complement.
CTTCCACACTAGTGGCCCTCAGCACGCTCAGAGGGGAGTGTCTTTATTTATATCTGTATGGAGGTACAGTTCATGAAAGCACACGGTAACAGTGTCAGTGAATAACAAAGCGCTCTATAAACACTGTTTACAGTCCTTGAAACAGAAAGAACTTAAGTCAACAGCTTTATTTCGCTGGGTGCAGATGGCATTTATTCATACAGTGCAGAGCCTCTGTACTTGGACAAGTTTGATGGTCAGTGTGCCATGGGATCGGGCCTGAGTTTAACCTGCCCAGATTTGTACTTCTCAAGTCCGTTTCATCAATGCTGGCTTTATATTTGATCCCCTTCTCTTGTATCTGTAGGTCTGTTCCATCCCTGCGACATCCCCCATCTTTCGGGAGAGAGTGGAGACTAGGGCGTGTGTCCTCCAAAGCACGTGCAGCTAGCCGCTGCTCTTCTTCACTCTGCAGAGCTGTGCGGTCACTGTTTTCAGAGGACCACACTTTTTCATGAGGTGGCGAAGGCAAACTGCAGGTGCCCAGGAAAGACATGTGCAGGAGAAATGCCCTGCTGAATGAAACCCTCCCTCCCTTGGTGAAGCTACAGCCAATTATGCATCTCACTCTCAGCCACCTTTCACACTGATGCAGTGGAGGGCTGGATTCTGGGCTGTGGGGTGTGTCTCTGCACCAGGGACTGGTGCTTTGTGGCCCGATATCACATTCCCGCAGTCTTACTCGTGGGGACAATGAAGGTATTTACTGTTTCACATGAAAGCTGATCAATCTTTGCAGAACTCTTCCACACTGCATATAAATATCACACCAGTGTATTTATTAATATTTCCTATTATGAACTAATTCACTTACTAATCTTGGCAACATTACAAAAATAGAGATACAATAAATACAAAAAAGCTAGATCTATTCTTTTATGTTTGAGTCTTGTACTCATATAAGAAAATCTGAATGAATAATAATATTAATAAAAATAAAAATAAAAATAATACTAATTATTATTATTATTTTTATTGTATCAATTGTCTTCATCATTTTCCCTCTAGGCTTGGGTGACAAGGAAAACAGACATCAAACCTTTAGTGACACTGTATCTGGCTCCATGTCCTGCGCGAACATGGTGGAAAAGAAACACGAATGTAACAAAACAAAGGGTATTTATTTCAGGCCTTACTTGAGTTCTTGCGCGTTGGTGGCCATCATGCTTCGAATGCTTTTGTCGGCTAAAGGACAGCCAGAGAGACTGGAATATACAGCAGGATATGATCATTAGAGGAGACAAATTGAGCAGGATGACCCACTGAAACACCACACACTGACACACACACACAGACGCACAGAGAAAAAGGACTGTAAATGCAGGAAAGCCGTGGTGCAAGTGCAGGGGATATTGGGGTCAATCTAAAAGAGCAGTTAACCCTCTGAATAATCATGTTACATAAAATTGTAAGACACTAGAGAGTGCATTGGGGAGGTGTGTGTGTGTGGGGGATATGTACATAAAACTTTTGTATTTTAGTTTTTGTTTCCCAACTCAGTGAACCTCGTATATATCAGTACACAGAATGATGCATTGCAAAACTAGACTTTAGCCCGTCTACCTTTTCACAGCTAATTTCTGCATGCTTCCAATTAATCAAAGAGTGATGCCTTGCAGTACTCAAAGGGTTAACATGGAGATGTCATCTCACTACTGTTTGACAGCATTGTCGAGGTAAGCTGAAAACAATAAATTGAATAGACTGAATCCACCATGAGAAAAATGAAGTCACACCTTCTATGTGAGGCGTAATTACCAGTCACGTGACCACTTCCATCACACCCTGGTGTTGGACATCTGTCACCGAAAAAAGTAGATAAAATAAAACCAAGCAAAACAGCCAAAAAAAAAACAGCCAAAAGAGTAAATAGGTTTTAAAAACGTTTGCGTTTTTTTCTTCATTGTTTCCAGTTTAGCTTCACTGTCTGCAAATGTTTTTTTTTCTTTTCTTTTTTAAACAGAACCTAGGGAGAAGCTGCAACATGAACAGGTAAAAATGAGAATGATGTTTTAATATGATAAAGCATTAAACCAATAAATAAAATAAAATAAGATAAAGACAAAGCCAGAATACATTAGCTAACAACTCCAGTCCAAATGAAAGGCTGCCAGAACATTATACTGCGTACGTAGCATGCCAGTGGTGCCAAGGAGAAAATCACTGGATCCTCTGAAGCAGAATGACAGAGAGGGAAAGAAAAAAGAAGAAAGAAATGGACAGAGGGGTGGGGTTGGTGTGTGTGTGTTGGGGGGTAACAGACAACACCTCCCCTTAATCTTACGTTATCAGGTCCTTTTTGCTCTCCTTGCACTGGGTGTATTTTGGCTTGGGGCTGGGGATGGTGACATCACCAGGATACTGTCGGTCTTCCAGAATGTCCTGGAAGGGATCCAAGTCATCGGGCTGTTGGGGGTGGGATAGGGGTTTTGGAAGAGATGGGTGAGAGGTATGTAACAAGATGTCCTTTTTCCACCTGCCCTGGCCGAAAATACATCTCTCAGACAAATGGGCAGTCTACAGCAGGGTGACAACCATGGAAACTGTGACTTTTACTCCGGGCGGAGCTTGGGCCGATATAAATATATCCTTCAGGGGAGGAGGAGGAGCAATGCAATGCTTTGGGACTACCACATGATCAGTTATACATTTCCTAATGTAATGATCTTTATAACTACTGAGTGTCTGTACCTTGTTACAACATGGAATTGAGGTTTGCAGCTTCCACAGGTCATCTGTAATAATCTCAGCCTCTACCTAAATGGGTAGATGTATTTATGTCTTTATGTTCTTTGTTTTGTTTTGGATGGCTGCTTGTAATTTGCATGTTCCTATTGTTCTTATCTTTTGTTTTCCTCTTCCTCGGGCTGCGCCCCGGACTGATGTAACTATTGGCTGGGGGGCGCAATATAAATAAATGAAATGAAATGAAATGAATTAATAATTACTGTACATACCAGTTCAGTTAGACTTTACGTTTAGATGTATAAGTCATGAAATGGTGCAATTTGTCCATTACAAGGGTGGTAGTGTAGTGTAGTGCTTAAGGAACTGGGCCTGTAACTAAAAGAAGTTACAGCTTCAAATTACAGGTGGGCTACTGTAGCCTGTAGCCTTGAGCAAGGCCCTTAACTCGAATTATTTAAGTAAAATATCTGACAAGATGGAGAACGCGCAACTATTAACCTGCTTCAGTTTAGCCAGTTAACTCATAAAACACAGAATCACACTCTCCTGCACCCCAATTGACCTTTATTACGAATTAAAAAACAATAGTGATGCCTTTGTCAGGGTATGAAGTTGTTGCTTTGACTAAAAGTATCTTCACTCAACTTATCTCCGTGACACTCAAAAAGCCTCCCCTATAAACCTGTCTATTCTGTGGGACAACCTAGATTTCTCATCAAAATTAATTTCCATTTTACGCTCACTATTGTGATAGAGTTCTTTCCTTTTCCCCAACGCCGCCGTTCGCTAAAATAAGCGGTGTCATCAATCAGTCTCCGTGGGAACAATTGAGCCATCGTTAACGGAAGTCAAATTATTATCCACATCTTTAGAGAGCGATTTATCAGCCCCGGTCTGGATATTGCCTCAGAAGTCTCCCGGTCTAAATACAATGCCGCCGTAACGCACTCAATCTTTATGCAAATGATAAACTCCTCAATTGGTTGTCAAACGGCGCCTATCAATCACTCCTTTCAGAAAAGTGGTTTGAAAGGAAGCAAAATTAATATTTGGGGATATTTGGGTCTCTGTTCGACGGAATGTGTTTGTACCGGAGATCAATAGAGGAGTTTACGTACGATGCAAACTGGAGAGGCATATTATGTGATCGGTATCGCGTGCTGACGTATTTGATGCGGGGATTATTTTTGACAGTAATTCGGGTCGACTACTGCACAGCAGCAGGAATTTGACCTGCGCTAATTTGAGCTCACTTCCTTAAAGTCAGTTTCTGTAAAATGGCCACAGAAGACCGACGTGGATGCGTTTTGGCATATCTAACAACCCTCATAACAATGCTTTTGTTCATTGTACGACGCCTTCGCATTCGCATAACCCAGACTGAAATATTGCCCAAGTGCCACAAGAAAGCGCTAACCAACACATGCAGTACAAGCAGAGTGCACTAGATGGCGGTCTAGTTAAATCAAAGTCCTTCTGGATCTATCGGCAGAGGAACCACTGCAGGCTGTGGCATCACTCCTCTTGAAATTATTATTTTAAACGTGCAGTTATGCCGAAAAAGAGACTGCCCAAAGTATATTCAATATTATTTCATCCTTGCACTAGCATGAAGAACAATATGGTAAAGCTCCCATAACCAGTCCATTAGTGACCAATTATGAAGGAGTTGAAAAACCCATCTCATTACAAGGCAATTCAAATCGATTGGATGTTCTCACCGTTTGGCGTTTTGCATAATTCATGCTGGAAAACAACAATACAACAAAACAGACGTGCAGAGTGGATAATCATGTAAGGAATATTCCCTCTGTATGGAAATGCAGACATTAATTAAAATGTCTTTTTTTTAAACACAAAAACACACCTAACAACCCCATACACCGCTACACCACTATTTTTTTAAACAAATGAAAAACATATATTTTAAAATATTCTAATAATACAACTGGCAGGCGAGCAGTACTTTTGGAACCTTTTAAGGCAGACAGCTTTGAAGCAGGAGGAACGGTTTCACGCACCCATCTTTGTTATTGGCATTGGCATTGCAAAGGACCATCGTTAAAAACCGTTCCTCACCCAAGAGGCCACTCAACTCCTGGTCCAGGCCCTGGTGATCTCACGTCTGGACTACTGCAACTCCTTGCTGGCAGGCCTTCCGGCCTGTGCCATCAAGCCACTGCAACTAGTCCAGAACGCTGCTGCTCGCCTGGTGTTCAACCAGCCGAAGTTCACCCACGTCACCCCTCTACTCTCCTCTCTGCACTGGCTCCCCATCGCAGCACGCATCAGATTCAAGTCACTGGTGCTTGCTTTTCAAGCGGCCAGAGGTACTGCTCCCCCATACCTCCAGTCACTCATCACGCCCTACACCCCGTCCAGACCTCTCCGCTCCGCCTCCGCTGGCAGACTGACTGCCCCATCCCTCCGGGCGCCTGGCAGCCGCTCCTCGCGGTCTCGCCTCTTCTCTGTCCTGGTCCCTCGTTGGTGGAACGACCTCCCGCAATGTCGGTCAGGACTGCGGAATCACTTCAATCTTCCGCAAGAGACTCAAAACCCACCTCTTCAGACTCCACTACCCCTGATCTCTGTCCTAGCTAAATTGTCTTCACCACTGTCTACTTGTTCAACACTATACTCTTTATTTAAAAAAAAAAAAAAAAAAAAAAAAAATTGTACATTTTGTAAACATTGTAAAATACCTTTTCCTTCCCGGTGTTACAGGTATGGTACGCAGATGCCTGCAATGATGTCTATTGCTGTATTCCTGCACTGATCTCGTGCGCTAACTGTGATTGTTCCTACCATGTATTGATGCACATCTTGTAAGTCGCTCTGGATAAGAGCGTCTGCTAAATGCTTAAAATGTAAAAAAATGTATGTAAAAAGGCCCTAAGGTTCACGTGTGTTTCGTGGAGAGGCGGTGCGGGTACCTCTTTGGGGTCGTCCTCGTCGATGCGCTTGATTTTGGTGTAGTCAACGGGCAGGTCCCAGCAGTCGGCCTCGCTCATCTGGTAGCAGCGGCTGTTGAGGAGGGCCTGTCGCTGTGGGGACATGGGCTCAAGGGGCGTGAGTACGGCGCAGCTGCCCTCCCGCCCGTTCCTCTGCTTCATGCTCAGGTCCAGCGTGCCGTTCTCGTCCACCTCGATGTCGGGGTTCTGAGGGGGTGGGGGGAGAGAGAGCGAGAGGACGCTCTGATTCTCTCTGTCCCGAGCTCCTTCCTCTCCTGTTCTAGCCTACGCTCTCACTTTCAGTTTCCAGCTCTGCTTCCTTCAGTTTCTCTCACGCTCTACTCCCCACCGTGCTCTCTCTGTACTCCCCACTTCATTCCCCTATATGCTTCGTTCGCTGTGTTTTCTAGACTCTCTATTCTCAAACCTACTCTTTCTCCACTCCAGCCTCCTTTCCATTTCCTGCTCCACTCTCTCTATTCCCCACTCCACTCTTTCTCTATTCCCCATTTTATTCTATCGCTATTCCCCACTCAGGAGAGGGTGGGAGTCGCCGGCAGGTTTGGAGAGAGACCAAATGAAGCCCACAGTGAAATGAGCAGTTCAGCAGCCTCCTCATTCAGCTGCGTCTCCCGGCCCTTGTTTTGGAGGTCCCCCACACTTCAGCTGATGTGTGTGTGTGCGTGTGAGGTGGCGGGCGGGCTCTGTCACACTAACGTTCTCCACTGCAACAGAACACATGCTTCTTAAACCCTGAGCCAAAAGGACAGAGCTGTCCGGGTTGAGGTGTGCGTGGGATAATTCCCAATAACTCACAGGATTAATTATGTTTCTCGACGCCTCTTGTTCTTGATGCCCCGCACCTTTTCTTCACAAACAGTGGAGTGTCAGAACGTTTCCGCCGCTGGGTCGTCTGCGGAAGCAAATGAATCTAGCACTCTAGAATCTAGTGAAACGGGCGCCCGTGTACCCCTCTCCCTCCCTTTGGGAAAGCCCTCTCTTTCACAGTGATTCTACCTGACTTTCCCCAGAGCTGGGCCGTCATTTTCTACTCCTGAGCAGCATGTTTTAGGGCAACGTGGGCGCACAGCTGCAGAGGCTTAGGGGGTCGGTAACCACAACTCAAAATCTGGCGTTAACAGCAGTTAAATAACTGGCTTGGTTCACAGGAGGGGGGTGGGTGGGTTCCTACATCTTAGTAGTCTTCCTATAATCCCCTCACAGGACTCCCTGCTTCTTTACACATTTATTTCCTGTCCAGTCTGTGTAAAGAATATCCACATACAAGGACAATTTAGGATAATCAAATCTTATTATTATTGGTGGGTTGTGACTGGCTGTGACCCCCGACCCCTTCTCTCCTGTCCTTGTGAATGTGTCTGTTCTTGTGAGCCAATGACATGCAGGAGCTGTCATGGGATTCTACCTCTTGGCCCTGTAGAATTGTCCGTGGGTGGAGAGGTTAAGCTCATCCCCTAAGGCCACAGTCAATCAACAGCCTGCCATCTGCGGCCACAGCCAATGACCATCCTTGTCAGAGACCTGCCAGCCTTCTGTTGACATCCAGGATGTCATTCCACAGGGCGCCTTTTTTGCCTCTCCCATTTTTATCCATACACATGAAGCCAGGTTCAGTTTATGAAAAAGCAAAGCCTTATTATTCTATAGTAGAACTGTAGTTATTGTATTTGCTGGTAAAGAAGGGAAAGCTGGCTTTGGTAAATAACTCTTAATAAATGACATTTAGACGTTTAGTCTCCTGGATGTGACAGCTCAGACCCGTCACACCTGACCTCCATGTCCAACATCCGCTCCCACATGACGCAGTGCCCTGGTGTCTGGAGAGGGAAGCGCTGCCGCTGGTGAGTCAGGTGATCCAGCGTGGCACAACAGTTCCACGTCGCTGTGCTTCGGTAGCCCCGAGTCAACCGAGAAACCGGACCTTGGCATCACAATGACATGAGGGGGGCACTCTTATTGGTGGGGAGGTCTGCTCTAATTTGGACGGCTGCTGACGAAGTGGCGATGTTTGGCTTAATGGTCTTGCGTGAGACACGGGCCACACGCCCGGGCAGAGACTGATGGAGGCTGTCTTGACGGGCTTCCTGTGCATCGGGCACAACCATCGGATTTAATTCGAGGAGGGAGGAAAGTGGCCCTGCCCCACCCCCGCCTCCGTGTTCTGGGGCTCTCTCGGGGGAGAAGGTCACCCGCTGCTGCTCTGCATTACTTCCGCCATCCTCCTCCTCTCTTAAAATAACCCTCTCTCTCTCCCTCCCTCCCTCCCATCCCTTCATCCCTGAGCTCTAACTCCCAGCACAACTCAGCCAATGGGAAAACAGAGACAGTGAGAAAGGAGGAGCGATAGAAAGCTGTTGCTGTAAAACAACTGAAAGCTGAAGGGACTCTTCGCTACTGTCTTTTTTGTTGTTCTTATGGTTATGTTGATGTTTAATATCCTTCACTGATCTTTCACAGCGGTTTCATTGTTTATATTCATTGCTTTTAATGAATGAATATAATTGTAATTGTCATTGTCATTGCAATTGTAATTGTCATGCCGATACAGCATATTTGAATCTGCATTTGAATTTTACAGAGCAAGAGAGAAAGAGAGGGTGAGAGTGTGTTGGAGAGGGGGAGAGAAACAGAAACGGAAGAGCGAAGCAGAATGAGGGAGCACAAGAGATCTGAGGTATTGATTGAGAGACATACAGATGGAGCAACAGACATACAGACAGAGACACAGAGAATCACAGAGACACAGACAAAGAGAAAGAGAGATAGTGAGTGAGAGAGAGAGAGAGAAGACAGGAAGAACGTGGGATAGAAGCCTCCAGAAGCCCCTGATGCCTCCTGCTCTCTCAGTGACGGAGGGAGGGTCAGTGGCGGGAAGAAGTCCCTTGCCCTCTCTGCTCCACTCATTTCTGCTCGTGAAAACGGGAAATCACCCTCCCAACGACCCCCCACCAACCCCCCACATGAACATCACTGTCAACACCGATGCCAGGCAGCCATTTGTATGCTGTTTCTGCACTTACGAGATCAGCTTATTTCAGACTGATAATACACGGATATGGCGCTTTATCTCTCATAAATGACATATTTGGCTCACCGCATGCTGCCACTGTTTCTTTCTCTTATCCCACCGCCTCTCCTATCTGATTCTGAAAAAGGCTCCTCAGAGCTCTGCAACCAAAATACAGAAATAGCAGTCTTTTTAAAAGACTGCGTGCGCGTCACAGGCCCCTATCACCCCAACTTATCATTAGTCGCATTACCTCGCACGGCAACGATACTGGCAACAGAGCCTTTTTATCTACGCATGACACGACTGCAGCTCGAATACATTTCCTCACAGTTCCGCATTTCAGGCGGCTAAGCTAACCGACGCCGCAGGTTTGCCAGGATTCGTCTTTGCTTGGCTTCGTTTGATTTGATGATTTTGTTTCACATCCCCCCACTCCCTCCCACATCCCAAACCCTTGGCCGGGACATGGCGAAGAGCGCGACCGCACTGACTGAGACCGATCCATTCCAGAAAAAAGGCCCCGGTGGCTAGCAACGAGGTCCTGCAAGTCTTGCGTAACGTCACCGCTGCCTAAGCCATGCCCACTTCATCACTCATCATCTAATATCCAGCCAAGCAAAAGTTCCCATCCATACCACCCAGCTCAGCAAGCTGCCCAGCTCAGAGCTAGAACAACATACAATACGTTTTTTGTCATCTATGTATTTACTGTACTGCTTTAGCAACACAAGTTATCTTATCATTTAATTTAAGAGAGAGAGAGGGAGAAAGTGAAGGAGAGACAGAGACAGATGGGAGCAGAAGGGGAGTGGTTCTGCGTGGTTCAGTAGGTAGAGCATGACGCCGACAATGCTTAGGTTGTGGGTTCAATCCCCATTGGGACCACATATACTGAAAATACTTCGCTTTCGATAAAAGCGTATGTTGTGTTAAATGTTAGGGAAGAATAGAGGGAAGGAGGGAGAGAGAGACAAACAACGAGAGGGAGAGAGTGTGTACCCGTGAGCAGAGGTCCTGTGGCTTGCCGCTCAGGTTCTGGGGCATCTCGCGGCAGCGCGTGATAGGTTGAGGATGGCGGTAGCGGCCATGTGGGCTGCCTCCATGTCGTGCGTGTAGTCGAAGCTGCTCTTGCTGCAGGTGCTGCTGGCGCTGCTGCCCCCTCCTCCACAGCTCAGACTGCTGCTGGTGCTGCTGGGGGCGTAACTGCTGCTGCTGCTGGCTGAGCTGGAGCTCTTACAGTACCGCTTAGCTGCAGGAACAGGGATGCACACATGGACACACACACACACACACACACACACCCACATATGTACACACACACACACAAGCACCCACGTATGTACAGAGGTGTGCACACAGGCAAGTACGCAGACAGATGCAAACACACACACACACACACACACACAAAAAAGCACAATTACTGGAGGAGCCAAGGCTTCGCACAATTTCTCAGAAACGACACAGAAAGACTGTGAGGTGGAGAGACTATATAGCTCAGCAGATATAATGTTAGATATACTGCCTATCTGGAGATAGATCAATATACAGATAGACAGATAACCATGAGAAATAGGCTGACAGACAAACAGATAGAGAGGCTGTGCAGTAACTTAGACTAAGGTGAAGAGAGAGGCGCAGTTGTGGTGAGGAGACGAGACACAGCCGCAGCGATGGGCTCCAAATCGTCAGCTTCTGGAATCCATACCGCAAGCTCGCAACGCTCCTATTAATAGCATCTTCACGCAATGCGTGGGGGGGGGTTAGCGCTGCAGAGCACAGCAATTAGCAACTGACTGGCATTTGAGTCATCAGCTCACATCCATACACCTCCCTCCCTTTTCCCATCATCTCGGCTGGATTATCAGACTGTCAGGGAGGGGAAGGCCTTGAACTCGACAAACTAACCTGCTGTACACCATGCAGTCCAATAGAGGATGCAATTATCCATGTATTATTTCATTATAGGCAGTTTCACCATTCCTCTATGCACCGATTCATTTGATCGACAGGTCAAAGAAATGGAGTGATGACCACAGAAACAGCCAGTCTGTCACAAAGGACCTGAAAACGGGTGAAACACCCATCTCCCATCTCTCGCACAGCACCGCACAGATACATGCGCCACCACGGTGAGGATTGCCTCAGCCAGGGTTGCAAAGACAATGGCAAACAGAACTGGGGTATGGGATAATGATAACCGGGGTTATGGGAGCCGTGGGGGTTGGATGGAGGGGGAGAGAGCAAGGGAGCAGGGGGAGTGAGAGACAAAGAGAGGCAGGCGTCAGTACCGTCATATCCCTTGGGAGAGGCATCCCGGCCTTGGACCTTGGGTGCAATGGCCCGCTTCCCGTAGACATGGTGGTGGTTGTCGTAGTTGTTGTAGTCGAAGGTGGTCTTGGAGTACTTCTCCAGCTCCTTGGCCAGGTTGGAGCGCGGGATGCTGGTGGAGACATTGTTCTTGTAGCCGTACTGCGGGATCTCAAGCTGCTTCACGAAGCACATGGGCCTGGGAAAGCAATGCTAAATTCAACCACCAGGGGCCATGTGGCGATGGATACCTGTTTGAATATTGTGTTATTTGTTTATGGTCATATCAATATTCCATTGTAACACGGTGGGCAGTTCTCCTCAGCACAATCTGGCCAAGCGTGCACTTTCCACTGAGGTATGAACATGCTGTCGTTGTTTCTATTTATTTACATTTTTCCCAACATGTTTCCCCCATTTATCTCCCCAGTTTGGAATGACCAATCACAACTGTCGGTTCCAAGAATGTCCAGCAAAACACATGAAGTTAGTCGACTGTTTCCTTTTCACTCTGCAATCAACTGCCTGAGGTGGCACAGCAACAGCAACAGCTATTACTTTAGAATAGTCAATGGCATTGTTCTCCTTTTTTAATGTAAAAGTTATACAGATATTTTTTCCATAATATTGTCAAACCTTGGGCTTCTCAGAATAACATGCTAATGTGCTAGGGGCATCAAAGCCCTGTCTCCAGTGTTAAAACTGAAAATTGAAAGAAGTTAGGACTCACAGAACAAATGACTGATACAATAGAAGCAAATATCTCAGGCCTGCTTAACAGCAATGCTCACATAAGAATACACCGCAGTAGAATTATATGCAGGCCTCTCTCTCTCTCTCCATGTCTCTGTCTGTCTCTATTTACATGTATGTGTCTGTGCGCATCTCTGTCTGTCTAACTGTATGTGTCCATGTGATTGCAACAGGGACCAATCAACCATGGGCCATCTTAGCCTATTTAAAAAAACAAGCTTTATTTTTGAAGTGCTTTTCTTACATGATGTTCAAAGCACTAAGAATGGAGAGAAAGAATAATGAATTTTAATTTTTTTTAAACAGGGACTCTATCCCAGGTTAGTTAACCCTTAGGTTCCCATACTGATACACTTACAGAGGGGACAGATAGATTTGCAAAGAGGACAGAGCTGGGGCCCTACTCACTACCTTAAGGCCCATTTCTGATACCTATAACTATAGCTATGATTATATCTACAACTATAACTGACAAGAACTGGTATGATAACTATAAAATGATAAAATCTTTCCAGTTTAAATGATTGAAAGTGTCTACACTACAGCAACATTTATAAAAAAGTTAACGTGATCTAGAACAATTTGTAGAACACATCTCCAAAGAAAAAACAGGTCTGACCAATCACTGCTGTGCGCTGTCTGCACCCGCAGTAAGCATGTGAGAGTTGATTAACAGGTGTGTACAATGATAAAACGTTCTCTGGTTTGGACGCTAGCGAACAATGCATATCTAGTCAGAAACAGTCAGAAACAGAAAGAAACACTCATTTACATTTACATTTATGGTATTTAGCAGACGCTCTTATCCAGAATGACTTACAAAAAGTGCATTTAACATTTAAACTATTTATCATAGTTAATACCAAAAGATAGACATACATTGCTCGCTAGCGTCTACACCAGAGAGTGTTTTATCATTCTACACACCTGTTAATCAACACACACCTGCAGTAAGCATGTACGTGTTGATTAACAGGTGTGCACAATGATAAAACACACTCTGGTGTGGATGCTAGCCAACAATGTATGTCTATATTTTGATAGGGTCTACCGAAGCCTATGTAAAGGGGCTCACCCGCCTGTGGCAAGTTAAGCCTTAGCTTCCTGCACTGTTTTTCTTACAGACCGGACAGTCTCTGCGTCACAGTGAGGGCAGTAGTACCTCAACACACGGTCTGATGCCTGGTTGGACTTGCTCCCGTCGCAGGTCTGATGCTTCTCCTGGGCCTTGGCCAGTTTCTCCGCTGCGGCGATTGGGCACCCGGAAAGGCTGCAACAGCATAACGCGCAATTCAGTCCCGCCACCTACAGGGCGGCACTCCACAAAATAAATGCACTTATGCCCCACTGAGTGGATGCGCTGGCCGAAGGACGGAGACACCCCCAAAATCCTCCAGTGGTGGTTTTATAGTGAAGAAATAGAGAGGCAACATGACAACACAAGAGCTGGCTGGCACAAAAACAGTGAGTGGTCCCACTGTGGCGTTCATCAGTTGGTTGGCTTGCAGTGAATTCTCATATGTGAAAGTCAGATGGACCTGCCTGAATGTCTCTCTCTCTCTCTCTCTCTGACCCTCACTTTCAACCCCTCTGTAGACAGACTGCCAGTTGGGTCTCCATAACAATGGCATGAAGACACACATTTATTGTATGTTGTAAGTTCTCTACAGCGCTCCAAAAAGCTATACTATGCAGCAGCAGGCACCTCTAATGCTCTGTACACTACAGCCTGCAGCCACTTCAGGCAGAGTGTAAGGTGTATATATATACTGTATATGTATGTGTGTGTGCATGCCGGTGTATGTAAAAGCATGTAGGTGTGTGTGTATGTGTGTGCACGTGTGAATGTGTGTGTGTGTGTGTGTGTGTGTGTGTGTGTGTGTGTGTGTGGAAAGACGTGGTGGCAGTGTGCTGGGGGGGTTATAGACCCCTCCTGCCGGTGCATCAGAGCAGCAAAATCTTTTCCGTAAACACACTCACACTGAGGTGTCAGGGAGGTGCTAATGGCTGCCACTAGGCCTAGAGTCACACAGCATCTGCTGCATGTGATAGCTTTCCTCTAATAAAAACTTCCATAGCCACGGCGACCAGGGTTCAATTCCACCGGTCATGCCAGTTTTTGCTCTGGCTGGGAGTGCCACTAGGGGCCAGCAATTGTCTGTCCGCCCCTGGGGGGAGGGATAAAAGCAGAAGGAAAGACTCGCTGCATACATGAGTGGTTGTGCGTCGGTGACAGGCTTTGGCCTAGGCGGGCACTGGCTCGAAGGAGGCAGTGCAGCACTCGCTTCTGGCCAGACCACGGCAGCGAGTTCTCATACGAGGGACGGGATAATTGGTGCAAAAAAGAGAGAGGGAATTGGATACTAAAAGTGGGAAAATGGGGGAAAAACAGCAAAAATAATTTGAAAAAAAACTAAAATAAAAACGTCCAGCATCTTCCATCATAAAGCTACAAACAGCATTTTGCACTTTCTAGCTCTTGCTGTTTTAAAATATGTTTGCTTGCATTGCTTGTAAAAAAAAAGAAAAAAAGATCTTTCTGGAGGTCTTTTGTCAATGCCACAGTGCAGTGTGGTGAAAAATAACATAACTCAAAGGGAAAAACATAGAGGCTATGGGGACCGACTTCAGACAGGACCACCCACCAATTAATGAAAACAACGGCAAATAAACAAAAATGGCCAATGGGGGTGTTTGATGTAAAAAAGGAAACAACCCCCCCCCAAAAGAAAGGAACGCATCATGGACCGAATGCTGGGTGGGTGGGTGGTTGGGAATGGGCCATGGCGCTCACTCACCTCCGGTGGGAGTTCCTGTTGCTACTGACATGGCCTCGTCCCGTGCAGCCAGGCGTAGGGCACTTAAGAACATTTTCATACATTGCAAGAACTTGATGGATAGAGAGCGAAAGACAGGGATGGTTAGGAGTCCTGGAGCCAGTTACCGCTTAGCATCGTTATTAGTTAAGGACAGCTCTACCATCATCATTAAAGCTTCAGCAGGAAATGACATCAGAGACAGGACAATGAGAGGGCCTGGGGCATCATGCAGGGTGACAATGGACAATGGCTGGTACCTCAACCATTCTACAGACACACCATAAATGAACAGGCCATGCTGGAGTCAAGCAAGATGTTATTTCAATGTCTATATTAACAGTTAATCAAGGGGTCCTACGTCCTACTGTGTTTCTAATGAAAAACTCAAGGACTTTTCAAAGACTTTCAAGAATTTCAAGTTTTCATGGACCTTATCTGTGAACAAATTTTCTTGTAGCAGACGTCAGTTAAAAATAATACCAGTTGTTTTTTTCTTGATTTGGAACAGGCAATCACAATTGTAGGCCAGCTCGATTTCTACAATGGTGGTGGTTCTGCATGGCTCAGTAGGTAGAGCACGGCGCTGACAATGCTTAGGTTGTCGGTTCGATTCCCATTGGGGCCACATGCACTGAAAAATGTATGCATTCACTGCTGTAAGTCACTTTGGATAAAAGCGTCTGCTAAATGGCATATATTACAGTGTTCTCCCTCAACTGCAATCCACATGCTGGCAGACCATACTTATTAACTAGAAGGATTGCTAGTAGATAGCGAGGTAGGAAAAACCCTGCTGGCTAAAACCCTCCCTCCCTAGACAATGGTATGGACCTTTCTGCTCCACAGGACTCAACACTTCTCAACACCTCACACTAAAACTAGTTTATCAGGCCGATTGCATGCTTTGAAAAACAGAATGCCGATGTCAGTGGATTCAGAAAAGTTGGGACTTTCGTTGTACGGGATATGTTTCGGCTGTGGAAACAGAGTTTTCCAGTAAAATGTGTAAAACAACTAAAAATTAGCACCTTCAAGTACTTCAAAATCCAAACGCTTTCACGACCTTGAACCTCCCATATTCAGAATGCAAGCACTTTCAAAGTTTTCCGGAACCCGTAGGAACCCTGGTAATTTGGTAACCGTGATTTGTGACATGAACGCCACAACTGCTTGTCTGCTTGCCCGTCTCGCCATGCTCTTTCGCAGAAGTCCAATTACATTAATAATCTACGAACGTGTGAGCCTGAAGAGACCTGTTAGTCAAAGAGGTGGAGAGCAGAGGTTTGATGCAGCTTCATCATTATCGCCTCCTTAAACTCTGACCGGGTTCGTACTTACTGTTCGTACTTAGTTACAGCTCGGCACGCTTAATTGGACAGAGCCTGTCACGAGAGGGGAACACAGAAGCACCTCCCACTGCGCTGTATCTGGGCAACCTCCTCCTGTCGAAAGACACTGTTTGGAGGGTTCAGGAGCAACGGAATGCTCACAAAGAGATTTCAGGCTCCGAATAGTCAGCGAAATCCTGAAGACGACACATCTACAGCAAAGCTAATTACTGCTGATGATTAAATTCATAATGGCTTTCATAGATTCAGAGTCTCCTTTGCAGGTTTGAAGATATTAAAGCAGCTGTATATATCCAAAATATTGAATATAATCATAATAATAATAATAATAATAAAATAAACATAATTTAACTTTCAAAAAATATTTCCTTTAAGATGTCTCTACGTTTTGAATTATGATTTAAATTAAGACATCATGCTAATAATGTCTTGTCCGCTCAGAGAGACGAACGTGCTAAAGGAAGACCCGCTTTGCATTTCATTAAGGCAATTTCTGCCAAAGGAAAATGCGTGACGAATACGGTTTGCCCCATGCAGCAGCAATAAGTCCTTTCTGGGGATCTTTATTGACTACAAATTGACAGGCAGAAAGTTGGTCGGCGGCTGCTCTGTAGCAAATAATGCATTTTTAAGCACAACCCTGTCAATATTTCCCAACATCCTTTACAGGTCACCTTTGCGTGGCATTAAAACAGTATTGAGACAGAATCAGTGAGTGAGAGAGAGTGTGTGTGTGTGTGTGTGTGTGTGTGTGTGTGTGTCAAGCTAACAAAATCAGAGCTCAATGAGAGATCCAGTACATGAAGGCCACTGTGAACTGAATGCCAGAACCGAACCCAATACCACACTTCCAGTTTGGCTAAGGACTTTCTGAATGTGATACCATATCAATACCTTTAAGATAGACATTTTACTCTAGTTTTCACTCATGTATCTATGATCTCAGCATTGGGGAACTAAGACTGGATTACTTGAAATGACAGCCAGTCACTTTTTCTTGTCCCATTTTTGTGTTTTGTGTCCGTACACAACTGGGAAAGTGAGAGGTGACAATAGTGGTAGACGCTACGGCAAACAAAATATACACGCATGTGCGCCAATACTAACCTGGTGAGAGGTATACGGACGGATACAATGCATTTTGTTCAACCTACAATGTATCCTTGAATCACACCAAAACATCGATTATAGATGAGCACTTAACGAGAAAAAAGCAGCAAGACTGCATCCGCTGGCAATAAACTAAACAGTATGGATAGTCGAAAAAGCGTGGCACATTATTTTTGATTATTATTATTTTGTATTTGTTTCAGATTGTTTTCCTGTTTTTCTACCACTTTAGTGGTCAATTATACCCTCTATTTATTTCAAGGGCACCGAACTCGGCTTCTTTCGAGATAGAATTTACCCACCCACGTTCTGGAGACACGTTCTTAAAAAATTCAAGAACAGTTTAAAACATCCGACAGCATTTGTATCCTGACTGATGAATCTGGCGAAGACCACTATGCTTTACACGCTTTTTGCACAGGGATTATTATGGCCATCAGAACATAAAGTTACTTCAGCAGCTACAGTTTATTTGTCACTGAGTTATTCCTCAGTGGCACAGGCAGTTTAAACTCATTTTAAATAGATTTCTGATATGTAAATGATTTGTCACAGGCAACAGCGGCTACATGCTCAAGGCATACAATGACATCCAATGTAGCTCTTGCCAGTAATATGTGGCCAACTGATTTCTTGAGAGTAGACAAGATGATCGTCATGATCAAACAAGTTTGTACACACTGTCCCAGTTGAACACTGCGGTTTAAAGACCATCTACGAGAGGGAATCCAACAGGAGGACTGTATGCTGCCTGTAAAGCTCCCACCTGAGCCTTGTACAACACGATGGGGCACTTGCTATTATGCGGCAGAGTACCACTCCAGGTACTTATCTTTTTACCCAGGCTTTGTGGTAAAGGAAATGTCCATTACACCAAATACAGCAATTCTGTACACTAGATACAGATTCACTTCCCTTGGATTCAATTCAGGGTTGGACAAAGTCTGAAAATCAGAAATTGGATGCATACAAAAACTATGCAAGAGGAATTATGCCCAGATTATGCCCAATTTAAAGCAAAAGGCAAGGACCACTGTCCGTTGTGAAAAATTCAGTGGATACTGAAAGAAGTGTGTTTTCCTATGGGCAAGTTCTTCCACCACCACATCTCGATGACTGAAGATCGGCTCGGCCAAATGACCAGGCTGAAGTGTAATAGCCAAATATAATGTTCCAAACCTTTCTTTCTTTTTTCACCAACATGTGCACCCTTTAAACAATGTTTTTATTTCGTCAATGTAATCTTTACATAACGTTGTACAGTATATGGCTGTGGCGCCATGCGGCTAATATTTACATGCACTGACCATGTCAGAAGAAATTCTAACAATTTTCAGTTGTGTTTTCTAGAATAGAATGCACAATCACCAGTTTACAAATAATTTTCTTTTGGTAGTAAACACATGAATTAGTTGGCTGTAATATCAACAGATTATATAAAATACTACTGAATAAAATTTGACCAATAAACATACAGCATGTCCTAATTTAATGGACATGCAAGTATGCAATGAATAGCAATTAAATGACTAATTGAGATCATTAAGTTACGTTAATTGAATGATTGTGTACAATTTGGTTCATATATCAGCACCTTGGTGTGGGAGGACTGAATTGTGGGTTTCAAAATCAAGCATAATAACCCTAATTATTATCACTGAATTTAACAAATCATAGTGGTTTTCTGTGGACAGCAAAGTCTTTTGATTAGATTCAAACAAGTCACTGATTGACAGCACAGGGTGGCACCTTTCATTATGGTGTAGAAGAAGCCTCACTCCGCTAAGAAAATATCCTGGTCTCTTATTCTGAAAAATAACAATATTGCTCAAATTTATATATTATTTACATTTATGTATAATAATTTAAATTTCAAAAAAAATTAAGTTGGTTGTTGTACCAAGGTTATTTGGATCATGCACACATCAATAAAATAGATTTTTCCATCCTGATTTATAAAAATCAAGCTGGTATAACAGAGTTCAGAGACATCAGTGAGCATGTAATCGTTCACTACCTCAGGTGATGCAAACCCCTGGAGCTTCATAAGAATGCAATTAGCCCCCTTGGCTTGGGACCTTGGTCTTTAGGTCGGTGAGATAATCGTATTTGTGCAGTTTGAAACCTGCCATGAACCAAACTGGATTATACTTTTTCCACAGAAGTGCGAGCACTGTTTAAAGTATGCAGTTTGTATATCAGTTCTCATCCTTATAAAGACTGTCTGTGTTAGAGAGATCATATGCGACACATGGCTTGGGGCTGTGCAAATTCTTCTGAAGCAGATCTTCAGAGAAAACCAGGCGCTTTGATTGTGGACGTAGGTGGAAATGGATCTTAACTTGGGGCCTTTTTCTCTGGTAATTGAAAGGAAGTGACACGAGATCAGACATGACCGAAGTCTGGCACCTGGAGCAAAAGTTCACCACCTTCCTGAAATGGCGGCTGGGCAGGGAGGAGGTTGCGAAAGACACGTTGGCTGCTAAACTTTATCCCTGCCGCAGTTGATCTGCTCATCAAAACCCTGGTAATGAATATTAATTCCAAATTGGGAGAAAACGGGATAAAATTTAAAAATTTAAAAAAACATTAAAAAAGGAAAGGAAAATTTGTACAGCATGTAACAGAGGGAGGCATTTCTTGCCTGGCGTCAACGGGACAATGGTAAAGTAAACTCTCGCATCGAGTACTGGTGTGAAAATGAAACTAAACTGTCGAATCGCAGCCGATATTATGGCTGAAAGACAGGCCAAAGTATCTCTGTGTAGCTCAGCGTGTGAAAGTCCAAGCCGGGGGCAAACATGCGGTTTTGACCATGCAGAGGTAGTGATGACAGTGAGACCTCAAAGCCCCACAGTAGGTGAAGCTACCTTGCGCTGTCAGTCACTGAGTCATAACAATCTATCAAAAGACTCCTGAGCCTCCTGAGCCTCTCTTTTACATTGCTTTATAAAGTGTTGAAACATTAAACAACAAGGGAGAATGGCAGGCATAGATGCAAGCAGGTGATTGGTGATTTACAAAGAAAGACTGAGCCAAAACTACAAGCCCATGCGGAAACAGATCAGTGAGAGTGGGGGAAACCACAACCCATCTCGTCTCGCTCGTGCAGTCGAGTGCAGGCCATTGAGAACACCAACGACCAAGAAAAAAAGACAAGGAAAAGCGTGCATGCACAGGAATGTCATCACAAAAAAATGAAACAGATGAGCTTCTGTTGTGCTTACTTTCTGGTGGTACCCTGTCTTTGTGGGGACAACCCGAAAGACTCCGGTGGTGGGGATAAAGCCCCGTCACGTGACCGGTCCCATCACACCCTGGAGTCGGGCACCGGCTCTCCTTCTTTTCCATCCGCGAGGACGAATCTGCGGGGGGAAAAAACATCTCTCTGTTGAAAGTTATAGCTTATCACCATGGCAACCTTATCAGCCAGGCCAGGAACAGAGTGCGCTGAGTGGAGAGTTCAACGCAGCCTTTGCATGTCATAGTTCCCCAACCCCCCCCCCCCTAACTTGAGTGTACCAAGGCCACGTCAAGACAGAAGGGGCAGAACTCAATGCCCCGAGAACAATTCTGCCGGGTGCGGACCAATGAAAGCCTTCGTTTCACACTCGCTTGGTGGGAACAACACTTGATCTGGCTTTCCATCCCACAGGTCGTCTGTAATAACCAGATTCTTAGCTCCATATTCTTAGCACTGAAAGCTCCATCTTGGGCATTTCTGAAGCTCAAAGTATCACAAGTATTTGCTAGCTCACTATGAACATTCATGAAGAGGGCAAATACAGATCATGCAAAGCAGGTGCAGCAACAGAAACAGCACCAGAATCCCTTGTTCTCAAGGTTCCAGAACCTGCAAGAACAAAGGATGTACAGAAGATTCTGAAGCTGACCATCTGATTTTTATCTGTGTACGACCCTTTCAAACTTTTGGTCCCGATGCTGCTGTACCTTTTTTGTACTTTTCCCCCCGAAGCTGTTAAATTTCAACAGCAACAAAAAAAAGCTATTTCATATTTTGCAAAAAAAAAGAAAAAAGCATGACGGATATGAGATAACAGAGAAATAACAGGGCTAGTGCGGGGCTTATCGGGAGCTTTCCAAACGTATTCGAGCGTGACTATCATTGCCATCTCTTCCACGCCTGATTTTTGCCCCACGGACAAATTTCTAGAGCATATTAGGAGTCTAAACCCAACAGCACTGAAAGGGGGGGTGCGGGGTGGGGTGGTGGGTGAGTTGTTCAGGTTTCATAGCTTGGGCGTTTCCTGTCTGTTTCTCTCAAAAAGACCCAGAGCAGAACCTGCCTGGGAACTTGGCTCCTATTACAGGCAGAGGTACAGAGGTCATTGTCTTTCCTCTGGTCTTTCACCTCCACCAGTATTGCGCGCAGCTTCTCAGTCTCCTCGCGGTGGCCATTTGTGCGACTCCTTGACGCTATTCCGAGCCGCGATGTTGCAGTGGTGTTTGACGTTTGACTTTGGGGGCGATCCTGCAGTCACAACAGAAATGCTGCCTCATTGCAATTCACCCTCTTTCCTTATCGATCGGGCTGCGGCTGAGACCCCCCAATGCGATGGACCCAACTCCACCCCCAACCCCCCCACCCGACCTGAAAGCGCCGCTTTCAGACCCTTCTCCTGAGGCCAGGCCAGACTGGAAGTTGTCAGCCGCTGCCAAAGAAAGACCACTGATTAAAATTTAAGAGGGGGTGTAACCTGGTACCTCTGTCATTTAGCTCAGAATCAAAATAACAGCAGACACAGAGGCGGAGGGGGGGAGACAGTCGAGTAAACACGTAGTCTAGAAAGTCAAACATGCCGCAGGCAGGGAGAGGAAATGATGGGATTGGGGAGGGGGGTGCAAAGGTCCTCTCTGATATCTTTCATATTTTATACCATTAATATGTTTATCCATTTTTCAGCATTATATCTTGGGCTACCAGTTTCTGTAATGACTAACATAGAGGTCATTGCCAAAATAAAGGAAACACTTGAGTAAATTAAGGGTTCTGGCGGCTCTGTAATGGTGTGGGGTACATTTTCCTGGCATGATTTAGGTCCACTCAACCCCTTTGAGGGCAAGGCTATAAATACAAAGCCATTCTGAGTGATCATCTTCATCCTATGCTGAAGCATTTCTATCCTGATGAGAGGTCTCTTCCAGGATGACAATACCCCCATCCACAAAACCATGTAAACCTTATGCTATGGCCATCTCAGTCACCAGATCTCAACCCAATTGAAAACGTATGTGTGACTTTGGAGCAGCGCCCGAGACAGTGTTTTACACTACCACCTACAAAACAACAAATTAGAAATTTCTTGTGGAATAATAGCGTTGCAATGGTCCCTCCAGACACTAGAATCTAAGCCAAGGTGCATTGAAGCTGTTCTTGTGGCTTGTGGTGACCCAACGCCCTACTAAGACACTTGATGTTGTTGTTTCCTTTATTTTGGCAGTTACCTGCAGCTGCATGTTCCTGCAGGCTCATGAGTTAGGGGCAGCTAAAATGACCCTTTAACCTGTTTTCTGAATCTTTCTTTTTAGTTTTTTTCGAACAATTAATGGATCACCAAATGTACAACCGCCTGTTGTTGTGCGCAGGGAGCACGGCAACTGAACACATGCACTCCTTCCATGCACTCGCCCACAATCCAGTGACTATTTTACGCACAATAATTCATACAGCATATGTACAGGGAAGCTAGCACCTGTTAGAGCAGAGGCACATCTGTCGACGAAGACAGCTGACAACCTGTAGGTTGTGCAATACCATGTATTAATGCACATCTTGTAAGTCGCTCTGCATAAGAGCGTCTGCTAAATGCTAAAAATGTCAAATGTAAATGTAGGCGCTTGTGAGGAGGTAGTGAGGCTCACGGAGCAGTAACTGGAGGACCTCTGGCCAACTTAACCCACTGTAGGGGCTGGCGGATGGCCCAGCGGTCTAGTGCACCGCGCTTTGGAGCGGTGTGCGCTGCCCGTCAGAGACGCGGATCGAAACCCGCGTTTCTACCAGACCGGCCCTGGTCGTCAGCCCGATCGGAGGCGGCATTTGGCTGTCCGCCTCCGGGGAGGGGGAGGGAGAGCCGGCACGAGTCCGCTGAGGAGAAGGTTAATGGAGTCCGTGGAAGATCTCCGTCTCGAAAGAAGGCGGGGAAATAGGTCCAGGAATACGAATCTCGTTCCCGGAGGACGGGCGGCGGACTCGTGAGGGTGGGGAATTGAAAATAAAATAGAGGGTATAATTGGCTACTAAATTGGGAGAAAAACGGGGGAAAAATCTGAAATAAATGTATAATTTTTTTAATTTTTTTTAATAATAAAAAAACTTAACCCACTGTTCCCTGGTAGGACGAAGCCAATCGTGTCCCACAACTGCAGACAACTCGTCAAAGGCAGCAGAATCTGCTTGGCGTAATTAATGAGTGCATTTAAATAAGGCTCACCCATCAGCAGCATTGTAAGGTCATCGTTAAATAATTGAATTATTGTCATAGTTTTGGAGCTCTTCCTACAACAAACCGCAGCATTCCATCACGGGGCAAACTGTCATTTTGCGCCCTGGGGCAACTCCTTTTTTAAAATCAAATAGTAAAGCGTTGCTTTCGGAATTGTAGGGACCAATACCGTATTGCCGTTTATAGAAATAATGACAGGCAGGGGGCCTCTGGTGGCGTAATGGTCAAAGCAGTCACCCGGAATGCAAGTTGCCCACTGCAGCTGCAGTCCGAAATCCGGCTGTGCTAGCCCGGGTTGGGAGGAGGCGATTGGCAGAGGGAGCAGGGAGGGTGAGCCGGCACGGGCTCACCAAGAAGCGAGAAAGGTGTCCTTGTATGGGAATAACTGGCTTGTCTCTGAGGATGAGCGGCGGGCTAGTGGAGGAGGGTAAATAGAAATAAATAGTTTATAATTACATTTAAAATTTGCTACCAAATTGGGATAAAAACAGGAAAAAATCTGAAACAAAAACAATAAAATAAATAAATAAATAATGACAGGCAAAGAAGGGGGAAAAAATGAAAAAAGAAAACTCCGTGAGTATCCGTGTGGGCTCCACCTCTCCATTGCCAGGGTGCTATTAGAATTTCATACCCACGCGCACACCGACTGCGTGCGCTCTCCTCTCTCTCTGCCTCTACTCCGACGGGGGGAAACCGTCCAAGCGGAATGCATATTAGAAAGCAATAGATATCGATTGTGGCTCCGGACGGGCCGCGCTTTGCATAGCAAATGGTTTCCATTACCTTACCATCTTGGGATAATTAATGTGCAGTCAGTGGCCCTGTCGTCCGTTATCGGTCATTCTGATACTGCTCAATTTCCATCTCGCTGTCTCTGCTTCTTTAGGCGAGAGGGGCCTACTTCAATAACTGTCACGCCATTATAATTTTATAAATCATGAAGCCACCAGCCTCCGGCCCCCCCTCGAAACCCACCCAACCCCGTGCCCCCGCATGACGAATCGCCCGAGTGTTGCTCCGTTATCGCCGAACGAGATGCTATCCCCACGCCGCGGACATTCGGAGAACGGAGACATGTACTGCGATGCTTACCGGCCTGGGGCACCGGTGTTTGCGTGCGGGAGGAGCCGTGAGATGCATTTAAATGTGACCCTTACATCTGAGGTGCTGTTCTTTTTTGGGTAGGATGCTGGCACTTCATATTTGCCGATCTCTCTTTTTTTGTCTTTTCTAGCACCCTGACGCATTTCTCGAAACAAGTGTGAAGTGCTTAAGGCTGACCCGCTGACTGCCCCAGGGGCTTATACAGGGAAATGCCATGCAGCCACCTGATAATCACAGCGATGGTCACAGAGTTTCTGCTTTTATCCACTTCTGTGCTGCAGATAGCCCGTCCCTTGGACTAATACTGGAGTCAGCACAGCTGGTTTGATCACTGATCTGTGTGTGTGTGTGTGTGTGTGTGTGTATGAGTGCATCCCTGCCTGAGTGTGTGTGTGTCTGTGTATGTCTGTACGTGTGTGACCCCACAGGCGTGCTCCTGTGTGTATACCTGTGTGCGTTTATTCAATTATGTGTGTGTGCATGCACGTTGACGCACGCTGCAGACAGCATATTTGATTATTTGAATCTTCGACCAAGAGATCACTGCTTTATTACAAGGGCCAGTAATCCAATGCATGATAATGAACAAAATAATGAAGAAAAATACACTGTTATATTCTTTCTTGTCAATATTCATGATAGAGACCAAAGAAGACCTCTGCATAACAATGGATAATTAATTAATATTATTAATCTTCATGCCAGACACTGGGAGTGAGAGCAGATCTCTTTGTAGTGGGTCATCGTTTACACAGCAAGAACAATACAGTGCTTGGGGGGGTGTTTGTATGTGTGTGTGTGTTTTTACGTGTGTGGGGGTGTGTATGTGTGTGGGTGTGTGTGCATGCATGTTTATGCATGGTGTGTGTTTGTATGTGTGTGTGTGTTTGTACGTGTGTGGGGGTGTGTATGTGTGTGGGTGTGTGTGCATGCATGTTTATGCATGGCTGTGTGTTTGTATGTGTGTGTGTGTTTGTACATGTGTGAGGGTGTGTCTGTGTGCATGCGTGTTTATGCATGGATGTGTTTGTATGTGTGTTTGTACATGTGTGGGGGTGTGTGTGTGTGTGCATGCATGTTTATGCATGGGCGTGTGTTTGTACGTGTGTGGGAGTGTATGTGTGTGTGTTTTTACATGTGTGTGTGTGTGTGTGCGTGTTTATACATGGGCATGTGTATGTGTGTGTGTGTGCGTGTTTATGTATGGGCATGTGTATGGTTGGTAGAGCACAGCGTTGGCAACGCTTAGGTTGTGGGTTCAATCCCCACTGGGGCCACATATACTGAAAATGTATGCATTCACTACTGTAAGTCGCTTTGGATAAAAGCGTCTGCTAAATGGCGTATATTATTATTTTATTATTATTATCATATTATTATTATTATTATTATTATTATTATTATTATTATTATGTGTGTGTGTGTTTGTACATGTGTGGGTGTGTGTGTGCCTGTGTGCATGTGTGCGTGTTTATGCATGGGTGTGTATTTGTATGTGTGTGTGGGTGTGTGTGTGTGTGTGCATGCGTGTTTATGCATGGGTGTGTATTTATATGTGTGTGTGTGTTTGTACATGTGTTGGGGTGTGTGTGTGTGTGTGTGTGTGTGTGTGTGTGTACGTGTTTATGCATGGGCATGTGTTTGTATGTGTCTGTGTGTGTGTGTGTGTGTGTGTTAATGCATGGGCGTGTGTTTGTACATGTGTGTGTGTGTGTGTGTGTGTGCATGTTTATGCATGGGCGTGTGTTTGTATGTGTGTGTGTGTTTGTACGTGTGATGGGGTGTGTGTGTGTGTGTGTGTGTGTGTGTGTGTGCGTGCGTGTTTAAGCATGGGCGTGTGTTTGTATGTGTGTGTGTGTGTTTGTACGTGTGTTGGGGTATGTGTGTGTGTGTGTGTGTGCGTGCGTGTTTATGCATGGGCGTGTGTTTGTATGTGTGTGTGTGTGTTTATACGTGTATGCGTGTGTGTGTGCGTGCGTGTTTATGCATGGGCGTGTGTGTGTATGTGTAAGAGGTGCAGCAATCGTGTGTAAGAAATGCAGCTCTACAGTGATCAATTCTCTCCTGCACGGCTCACAAGGCCCTCCCTGCATCAGCACACCCCCCCCAGCCAGACCAAACCCAAACAGCACAGGCTCAACATCCTTCCTGAGACCTGGTTACACCTTCACAACGAATTGGCACTGCTGCCTCCCATCATTCACAGCCAGGGAATGCGGCCGGGCCTCTCCTGGTGGGGTGCCTTGACGACCGCTTTTAGCTCTCCTGCTGCGGCTGCCCCTGGCTTCTATCAAACGTGTGCGCCTTCAGAGGCAGTCCACTGCACCGCTTTACCCCCCCCCCCCCCCAAAAAAGGTGACCGACTGCAGTAGTAGAGGCAGCGTGGAGGCACAGAGCTCCGGAGCACACGCGCGCGGTTCTGTTCCAGCGCTTCGGTTATATCCTCTCCCGCGGGTTTAAAAATAGGCAGCCTGAAACGTGGCCTGTATCCCAGGGATGAGATCGGCCGCGCACGTTTCCATTACTTATGCCCGACAGGCCTCTGCTGTCGCCATGCTGGCCTGTTTCAGTAGCGTGAGCCTCTCCAGCCTGTGCCCAGACACTGGCTTGGTCTGAAAGGAGGTTCGCTGCGGGTCACCATGAAGCCCTGCCTCCGCGTGGCATAGATCCGTTTCCGACTAGGGCACGTGAGACCAAGGACACCCTTCACCTCAAACATGCTGTTATGCAGAGTAAAACTATATTTCTTGCAATATTAGTAAATATTAGCACACTAGCAAAAATACACTGTATACAGTATAGGGCTTCAGTGTAATCACTGTTATGAAAAACAGTAACTGTTATATGTGTGTGTGTGTGTGTGTGTGTGTGTGTGTGTGTGTGTGTGTGTGTGTGTGTGTGTGTGTGTGTGTGTGTGTGTGTGTATATACAGTATATACTGTATTATATGCTGTTAAAAATAATCATTAGCCAGGAATCAATCAGCATTGGCCTTAACATTGCAGGGGCCCAGATTATGGTAAAAGTCATACTTGTCATAGGGCAAGTATCTTAGAAAAGACACTTGTCCTTCCTAAAAGTTACTTGTCCTACTCGTGTGTGCGCATGTGACTGTGTAGCAGTGAATCTCTGACGACTGCCCGCAGGTGGCGTTAGCGACTAGTGTTCTGACTGTACAGTATATCATAACGTACACTCTAGTCGGGACTCAAACAAGAGAGATTTTTCCATTCCCAGCTAGAGTGTGGTATGACAGCTAATGTAATAGCTAGCTAATAATTCCTAGATTTAACCGAGCAGGGATGTGGGAATGATTTGTGCTTGGACTGTAGGATGGAGATGAGAAATCACTGCAGGAAAATCATAGTGATTCTTCAACCTGGCAGGAGGGCTCACTGAACTGAATATAGACAGTAACTAGCTAGTTAGTGTTCACGGATATTGCTTGCTAATTCAAGGCTTGGTAAGTGATAAATGCATAATCACTTACTAAGCCTTGTGTTAGCAAGCAACTAGCAACAACAGATATCGATATCCAATGTCCGTGAATGCTAACGCTAGCTAGCTAACTAACTAACTGGTTCTCGCTGTTGTGTCTATGTGCCGCGATCCGTGAACTTGCTTGACTGCTGCAGAGTCTGGCATAGCAACAACAACAAACGAAATGAGCACAGACTGCATGCGAGTGACAATATGCCGCTTTTCCCATTTGGAACTTCGGAAATATTTTTGAATATCCGTGCATGACGTGTTTGTTACGATGTGAGTGTAAAACAGAAATAGTTCCAGTTAGCTAATTAAAAAATATATAAAATCCTAAATTCACAGTCGTCAGCAGGACGATCACTTGGAAATCGAAGGTCGTCCTTCTTAATTTTTAGTCATTTGAGATGATAGGACGACTGCTAATCTGGGCCCCTGACATTGAATTGATGAACTGATAAACTGACCTTTTTTCTTCACCGATACAGCTAACTGAGTTAATTTCGATGATTGTGGAACTCTGCGAAGTAAAAACGGAACACTTGAACGATTCCATACTTGAGTTGAAGTAGACAAATGTTGTGCATCACTATGTTATTTAACTGAAGAGAACAGTGCGTGGCTTGGTTTGGCGCTTACCTTTTGGGTAGTATGGCTTCTTCATGCCGTCATGGAGCCGGGACTTGCGCTCCTCTCCGCAGCTCTGCCGGGGGCCATGGTCCTCGTGCAGGCGGTGACCGTCCCGCCGGGAGGCCGCCTCGCTCGCCATCTTGTCCCTCATGGCCTTGGCCCGATCCGACTCCAGGGCGATGGCCTTCTCCAGCAGGGACAGGTTGCCCTTGGTCATGTCGAACACCTCCTCGGAGCGGTCGGAGGCCACGGAGGCGGTGTCGTCGTCGCGCTCCCGGTAGCCGGCGCCCTCGTGGGCGCAGCTGGGGAAGGCCTTGGACCGCGGGCTGAGCTGCTCCTCCAGCTTCATCAGGTTGACCATGTCGGAGTAGTTGCGCTCCAGCACGCCCTGCTGGCAGTCGGCGTAGGTGGCCGCGCGACGGTGCAGGTGCTCGGGCAGGTGCTGGAGGTGCAGGGGCGGCTGAGGGGGCGGGGGCTGCGCCTGCGTCTGCGCGGGCAGGCCGCGGTCGGCCGGCTGCGTCTCGCTCAGCTTGCGGGCCAGGTCAAAGCACTGGTTCCGCAGGCACTCCAGGCTGCTCAGGCACACCTCCTCGTCGCTCTCCTCCACCTGCCCATTGCTGGTGGGCTTGCCCTGCCCTCCGCCTCTGACTCCACCCACGCTGCGCCCCCCGCCGCCCCCCGGCCCGCCATCACCGCCCCTACCGTCCGTGCCCTCCGCCCCCCCGTCCAGGTAGCCCCGCCCGTTCAGGTTGTCCGACAGCACAGCACCGTGGCCCTGCGCCAGCAGCTTGAGCGAGTCCACCGTCTCCCGCACCACATCGCTGTCCACGTCCAGGCTCAGCTCGCCCTTCCTCCCACCCTTCTCCTCATCCTCATCCTCATCCTCCTCCTCCTCCTCGGCGCTGTGGGACGAGTTGCTGTTCATCTCCGACTCAGTCATGGCGCGGTAGGCCGCGTCCTCTGCAATCTTGCCCAGGTTCAACAGCGACTTAGCCACCAGCTCGTCATAGTTGTCATACTCATCATTGTTGTTGTCGTCCTTCTCTGCCGCCTGGCTGGGCTTCATGTAGCCACCGTTTTTCTGTTCAACCTCTGCCGAGGGAGAGGGGAGGAGAAAAAATAAACGCTTAATTCCATTTCCGGGATTTTATTTTGACCGGCAAATCAGATTTCCGTCAACATCGGACATACTCTGTCCAATCTTTATTAGATTTCTCTGGAAATCTTCACATTTCCTTATCCAATAATAGCAATATTTTCTGTATTTGCCAAGTGTTGGTTGACTAAAAATATGTGTCTACACAAGGCTGCTCGAATGTCCCCCTATTGTGGCTTGCATGCCTTTTATTCAGATGAACTTCGATGGCTTTTGAAGCAATAAAACCGCAAGACTGTTTCGTTTGCATTTTCGCAGATATAGACACTGCTGAATATTACTGCCACTTGCTTACATCATTGTGCATCTGGGTGTTTTGTTTTTGTTGACTATTGCTGCTATATTCAAAATTTTGGGGCCTTGAATAGCATAGCGGTCTAACGCACCCACATTGACTGGTGCTTTGCGAGTGTGAGCTACCTATTGGGGTCGCGGTTTGGAAACCCGATTTGGCTGTCTGCCTCAGGGGGTGGAGGGAGGGAAAGTCGGCATGAGGTTGCCAAGGAGCAGTAGGGCGTACTAAAGAGTAGGTGGGCGAAGTTCAGTCACAGAGGAGGCAGATCATTGCCGCCCTTGGGGATAATAGCTTGACCCGGAGAACGGGTGGTGGGCTTGTGAGGGGAGGGAGAATCAAAATAAATAGAGGGTTGAATTGGCTACTAAATTGGGAGAAAAACCAGGGAAAAAATCCTAAACAAATTTTAAAAATTATAAAATTCGAGTTAAGCAGGCAGCAATGAATGAATTAGCATTGAAGTATAGTTTGACAATAACACATTTATTTGAAATGTGTTTAAATTGACCCATTTTAGGAAATCATGGCTTTTGCGTAAGGTAATCAATGAGTGAGGTTTCTTTCACCACATTAAAATGCACACAGCTCCTGCTCAGAGCTCGGCCACACCATGTATTAGTCAACCACACCGTAATCACACTGTGTCAATCAACTGCACTGTGTGTCTTTCAACCGCACTCTGTGTGTGTCTCTTAGCCATACCGTGTGTTGCAGTTCTCCACACACCCATCAAGCAGATTAGCTGACTAAAGCAACGCTTCATGAAACATTCAGAATTCATGAAACATTTTCTTACCTTGAATATAGTTAAAAGTAGAGGGATGTCTTTTAGATTGTCCCATATCAGGAATGAAACGGAAAGTCTTGAGTTTCCCATTTGTGGTTTGGGCGTGAATTAAGAATGCAAATGACTAGCTATGGGGATTAAGTCAGTTCCAGTCCCCAGATATATCATCTCTAATTAAGCTACTTTAAGTATCCTGAGAATAGTGAAACCAAGCAACAGCAATGACAACAAAATAAAACAAATAAAAACCAGCATGCTTTTACACAGAATTGCACGTTCTCAATTTATGAATATAACACGGTTCTGTATTCAAATAAATCACATCTCACATGTAACATGTCGTAATTGTGACAGTGATTAATGCCAGCTCTTCTTTATTTTGGTCTCAGCCCGGGCTGATTGTCCCATCAGCTGAATCTTTGAAAGTATTTTCATCATTAAACAGAACCAGACAGTGCTGTTAAAGGTTACTGAACCCTGAATGGCAGTAATTCCATGCCTTCACTCCTGGCATGCTTCCAAAAGCCCCTCTCCCACGTCTCCACCCTTGAGCCGTCGGGAGCGAAATCGTTCGCGCCAGTGACAAACGTGGAGCTCGCATTCCCTGCATCGCAAACAGCCTAGATACCAGGAATTTCAAAACAATGAACGCGCCTTTGATTTCAGAAAGTAAAAATGAAAAAAACGCCTGACAACGCAGCACTGAACTGTAATCTTTGACGCCGAAGCGTTAATTAGTGACAGTTCCCAAAACACAAAGGCTTCATCTGCAATGACTATTTTCATAAGCAAAACATAAAGTAAAAAAGAGTATAACAACAACATCAATAATTACAATAAGAATAATAATAAGCACAATAAGAATAATAAAAACAAACAAGCATGTGCAGGTATAGAAATAGGACCTGAATAACTGTGACTACATTTCAAATGTTATATTTTGAATAACAGCACTTTCCTGATGGACACAAAGGCAGAGTTAATTCTATGCATGAAACGGGCACTGGGAGAGAGGAAATGAAGAGGCTTTGGAATGGGAGAGGGAACAGTCACGAATGACCAGGCCCATATTTTGACAGAGGAAGCCTGTTACAGTTGCCAGTCGGGAGGGTTTAATTTCGCTGGCTTGAAACATGCCTGGAAGAAGCAATTTGAAGAGCAATCAAGGGACACAAAGGGAATGGGGAGGCGAAACAGATTGAAAGTGCAACGGAGAGATTATGGCCCTGCTGTGACTGGATTAGCGGGGATGTAATGTGGCTTACCATTCAGAGACATAGAAGAAGCCGTTAGCCATTCTACTCTGGTGAGGCTGCCGCGGCTTGCGTAGGCTAGACAGTTAGGCTATCTCTCTTGGGGGTGGTCAGGAAACAGTCTCAAAATTTTAAATGTGTAGTTCTGTCCTCCAGCCCCAAGATGGCAGTCTAATCCAGCAGTGAGCTGAGAATGGGTAATCTGATTTAACAGGAAGTTCATTTGATAAAATCTGAAATCTTCTCTTGAGCCGGGGGGACAGAATAAGGGTTTTGAATGGTCCGTTCTTGTTATTATATTGTCTTGCGTTCTTATATTGTAATGTTGAAAGGCAGTTAAATGGATTGCAATGATCAGAAACTGAGCAGGGCGGGAAAAGTTCTATGTCTATGACGTGAGGGGCGAGAAATGTCCTTCAGAGGAAGAAGCAACAATTCACACGTCTGACAACAAGAGAAGAGACTGACAGACTAACACTTCTGGTAGGACTGCAACATGAGAATGATGAACTAAACAAACTTTGATAGTGCCCTTTCTTACTCAGTCTTGAAGGCACAGTTAAGAGAGATGGGGGGACAGTACTACAAAGCCAAATCTAACTGAAAGGCAGCCTGCACTATCTCATGTCCCCAACCCTGGTCCTGGAGAGGCACAGGGTCGGTTGGCTTTTGTTTTTACGCATCACTTCATTGATCAATTAAAGCAGTTGATTATCCAGTTAACTCACCTCATCTGGTTTCCTGGGTCTGAATGGTTTGCCGATATTAGGGTGAAAAAAAAAGCAACAGACTGGGCTCTAGTTTCGTTGTCAAAGCACAATGCACAGACAGTAGTGCTAATCAAGGATGAAGATGCATTAAGGCACTTCCTTGTCCATTCTGGTAGTTTTCTGACAAGAAACGGTACCTAGCACACCTGCAGCGCAGTTGTAAAAGAGGTTGGTTTAAGAAGAATAAAAATAATAAATATGATAATATATATCCATTTTGTTATTATTTTATAACAAGTAGCATTCATTACCCCGCTCAACGATATAATTGTGTCAATAAACATTGTTTTAGAGTTGCTCACAGTTATTTTGACAATTAGCCTGCCACAATTTAAATAAAGTACAAATTTTACGGCTATAAAATATGGATATGATCCCCCGCCCCACATCTCAAGGATATCAGCACTCGATTAATTAATTTTCATTCATTATTATTCCCTTTCCCATGCAATCATATCCAACCTCTGCAATCGCTCAGGGCCTTGCCCCATGATACACCAGCCAATTATGTAGCCTACAATTTATTGTAGTGAATGTTTAATAAACATTTATTTGAAAAACACGTATCTTACACAATTACATGAGTGTAGAGACGGTCTCTCTCTCATTGAAGTCCATTGAACCACTCCTTACAAGTGCAAAGCTCAAATACTTTACTGCTTAGTTCAATACAGATTGTATTTCAAATAGTTGTTTATTGAATGAGTTGTAGGTGGAATACAGAACATCCACAAAACAGTCTTGTGTGATGGGGGTATTTATCACATATCTGCCCTATCCGTTCTTATATGCTCATTACAGGCATTTAGCAGACGTTCTTATCCATAGCGACTTACAGTTTACATTTCTTTACAATCCATTTATACAGCTGGATATTAACTGAAGCAATTCAGGTTAAGTACCTTGCTCAAGGGTACAACAGCAGTGTCCCACCTGGAGATTGAGCCTGCAACCTTAACGTTACAAGCCCAGTCCCCTAACCATTATACCACACTGCCGCCTGCCCATTAGTAACGTCACTAAACTAGCACATAGCGCCCTGTGTTTGAGTTAAGAGGTGGTCAGGGTGGACGAAAACCAAAATCACACACAAAACTTACATATCAACAAATGTTTTTTTTATTGACACACCCCCCATTGCGCTGCCCAACCCATGTGGACACAAACGCCTTTATTGCCAACCAGAAGCTACTAAACTGGGCGGAGGTGAGAAATATTCAGTTTGCGATGGCCGAAATGAGTAATTTCCAAGTGTGTTTTTGCTACCATCCTCCACAAACTATACAACTCTGTATCTCCCCAGGGACAGGGTTAGGGACCCCTGTTCTAAGGGATGACTAGAGCAACAAAAACATCTACTGTCCACTCTTTAGTGGTCAGATGAAACACACACTCATGCTTATTGTTGTCCAAGAAGTCCATATGCACACATTCTCTCTGAAAACACATAGGTTTGTGCCATTTATTTTCGTAGTATGATTGTGAGCAGTTAGTTCCTCATTTCTGTACCCTAAACTGCATTTCTATTTGCGAAATTTCTTCCAAAAGTGAGATATCTCTGGCAGGCCAAATGCTTGCACTGTCTGCAAAAAGGTTTTCACCGTCATCTCAACCAGATTCTCATCGATGGCTCTGGGCTGTTGTGAGCCCGATGCTGAAATGGTACTGAAGGTCAAAGCAAACAATCCATATGCACCTCAAATTACTGTGACTGTCTTTAACAGAATGCCTGCTGCCTGGCTGCGATTTCAGGAGATTCCGGTCTTATCCAAGACTAAAAAATGCGGCCTCACACGGCTAGCGCTCGCCAGCGCACACCCCTATATGCATCTGTTCTGTAGAATGAACCAACAAACAAACAAACAAACACACAAACAAATTCATTAAGAGACATGGCCCAAACAAACTGCACTTTAGACTTTATGGATTTTTTCTCGTGTCATGAGTTTGATTATTCCGAAAATAAACCCTGATAGACATTCCATGCAGTTAAAGTTTGACACCTCAAATTTCCCCATGTTTCATGTGAGTGACCCCGAGAAAATAAATCTCACTCCATCCCTCCTCTGGTGCTCCTCATCAGCGCTGAAATCATTTGCAGTACTTATTCAAACTTCAAAAGCCCTCAGAGGGGTTTCTTTTCATATCAGGGTTGAGATATCTGGGTTTTATTTGAAATAAGAACAAAAACATCCAATCTGTGGGGAAATGTTTCTTTGGAAGTGAATCGAGCTCAAGTGCCTTGTGAACCAAATAAACAGCAAGCGGCCTGGCACTGGACACTAAAGAGGGAGGTATCCTCACCGTGTTCCTGGCTCTGCTCCTCGTAGTCCTCTTCCTCCTCCTCTTCCTCCTCCTCTTCCTCATCTTCTTCCTCCTCCTCCTCCTCATCCTCCTCCTCCTCCTCATCACCGTCCCCCTCCTCTTCCTCCTCTTCCTCCACCCCCTCCTCCTCTAGATCCACCTCTCGCCCCTCCCCCCTCTCAACCTCTCCCCCCTCCTCTAGCTCCACCTGCTCCTCATTGTCCTCTGAATATTCTTCCTCCTCTTCCTCATCCTCCTCCTCTTCCTCCTCCTTCTCGTCCATCTCTTCTGTACCATCCGTCTCGTAGCACTCGTCCATGGAGGAGTTGTCAGAGCGCATCAGTAAGGGCTTCCTCTTGGCGGCGGGCTCCTGTGGCTGCTTGTCTTGCATTTTCCTTTTCTTGGCCAATGGGCAGCCATAGACACTGCAGAAGGGAGGACAAGTATTGGTTAATAACAAATTCCACTTATACAACCCTTTTCACAATCTCAAAGTGCTTCACGGGTAAGGGTGAAAGTGCACCTCAGCCAGCACCAAATATGTATCACCCACCTAGGTGACCCATGGCCATTTTGCACCAGAACACTCATCACGCATCAGAGGTGGAGAAGGAGGGAATTGTTAAGCTAATTAAATTTGGGGGTTATTAGGTGGTCATATTTAGAGAACCGAATTTGGAAAGGACACCAGGTAACCCTTTCACTCCTTGCAATAAGTGTCACAGGATTTCTAATCAGGGCCTCAGTTTAACATCTTATCCATGGTTTGACATCACCTGCACACCTCGAGTCTGCCACCCTGATTCACTCCTGTCACGGAAATCGCCATCTGCTTCCTTGGGCATGGTCCTTGTACGGAGAACAAAACTTTCTCCCGTGTTGCTTAACGTCGGGAATAATTATCCAGCCATGCTGCTTCGTTTGCAAGCATTGGCCTAAAAGTGAAATCAAAGTTTATTTAACCAACCTTTAATTATGCCCCAATCATTAGCTATCGCGCAATTGCATTTTAATTGCTGTACAGCTGCATGTACAATTATGTGTAGTTTAATGTGTATTTGTGCTCATTTATCGGAACACAAAGGGCCTATTTGTGGCAGTGAAAATGGCTTGCTCTTTTTCTTTTCTGTGGAGAGGAAAATAATTTGAATGAGGGGAAACACTAAGGTAATACAATTACATTCTTTGTACTGGCACCTGAACAGTAAATAACTAGTAATAAGTAAAGATCTGCCCCAGTTTCACTTCTGTCAAACCTGTCCTGACAAGATAAATCTGTCTGGATTACCATCTTCATTTGTCCCTGGGTTTATTTTGATTGTTTTAGACCAGGGTTCCGCAAATCACGGTGGGCCGAGCACTGCTGTTTTTTCACCCTTCCTTTACCTGGGAGTCAGGTGTGAACACACTCTGGCCAATCAATCACATTAATTGTTCAATTAACTACCTGAGAGAAAGGAAAATCAGGACCGAATTTGGATTCGTGGGCCAGATTTGAGGAACCCTGACCTAATTAGACACTGCACTGAACACAAGGCTGGCTTTGTGAAATGAAGTACACTCCCCAAACATGTACAATTAGATTACCCTCATTCACTTCATTCATATATAAATACAGTTAAATTTATAGCCAAGACAAACATTCGAAGGCACTGCTAGCAGAGGGCTCTGTGTAAAGTCAATTAGTCTGAGAAAACTGTTTTCAATTCTGCTAGCACACATGTTAAATACGAACTGTTGGAAAATCGATACACGTATATATTTATACATACGCACACATCAGATGTATATATACAGTGTCCCCCAGAATTATTGGCACCCTTTGAGCATGGGTGGGTTTTTCAAAATGTCTTTGTTGTTCATCAGCTTGATCTTACACTCAAAATATGATAGAAATCTAACCTTTAATTCTAATTATTCAAAGAAATGAAAAAATATACATTTTTCTCAAAAATGTGTCACAATTATTGGCACCCCTGCATGTAATACTTTGTGTACCCTCCCCTTGCCAAGATAGCAGCACAGAGTCTTCTCCTATTATACTTGATGAGGTGGGAAAACACATAGCAAGGGATCTGAGACCATTCTTCCATACAGAATCCTTGGTCCTCGCTTGTAGACTCTCCTCTTCAGCTCACCCCACAGGTTTTCAATGGGGTTTAGGTCAGGGGATTGGGATGGCCATTGCAAAAGCTTGATTCTGTGGTCAGTGAACCATTTGTGTGTGGATTTGGAGGTATGCTTTGGATCATTGTCCAACCACAACCCAGTTTTAGCCATCTGACAGAGGCAGCCAGATTTAGATCTAAAATCTCCTGGTATTCGATGGAGTCTGTGATGCCATATACCCTAACAAGGTTCCCAGGGCCTTTGGAAGTAAAACAGCCACACAACATCACAGATCCATCACCATACTTCACAGTGGGGATTAGGTTATTTTCTGCATGACTTGTCTGCATCCCTCTTTTTACGCCAAACCCACCTCTGGCTCTATTTTTGTCTCACCTGACCATAGAACCCAGTTACACTCAAAGTTCCAGTGATGTTTAGCTAAATACAGGCGCTTACGTTTGTGGTTTGATGACAGTAGAGGCTTCTGGCAAGCCTTCCAAATAGCTTGTTGGTATGTAGGTGGTGTCTAATTGTAGTTTTGGAGACTTGGTGACCCCAAGATGCAACCAACTTCTGCAATTCTCAAACTGTGATCCTTGAAGAAATGTTTGCCTCTCAAACCATTCTTATCATTGTGCGTGGGGGCAAAATACACTGGCGTCATCTTCCAGGCAGGTTTATCACAGCTCCAGTTGTTTTAAACGTCTTAATTATTGCCCTAATAGTAGTGGAGATAGGTATTTTCAGGCGTGTAGCTAAGGAAGTCATGAATGACCACTTAAAGGTTTCTAGACTCAGATGAACTTAAAAAATATAATATAATATAATAATATATGCCATTTAGCAGACGCTTTTATCCAAAGCGACTTACAGTAGTGAATGCATAAAAAAAAAATCAGTATATGTGGTCCCAGTAGGAATTGATCCAACAACCTAAGCCTTACAAATGCCATACTCTACCTACTGAGCCACACAGAACCAAAATATAAATGGGAATATACTTAATTTAGATTTTGTTCATACGAATTTCTAAGAGTGGCAATAATTGTGGCACGTGTTTTTGAGAAAATATTTATATAAAAGGATTTTTTTTCTTTGAATAATTTGACTTCAATTTAAGGTTTGATTTCTCTATTTTGAATGTAAGATATAGCTGAAGAACAACAAATACATTTTTTCATAGCCTTTCTTGCTATGGGTGCCAAAAATGTTGGAGGGAACTTTATATATAGTACGAATACAGTTGTGTAGCAATATTTACAATGTGTTCAATATTTAAGTTCACATACTTGTTTGCCAAAATGTTCCAGGCGTTTGTATTTGTCAGCATTCACCAAAAACCTGTTTGACGGAAAAGGAAACCGGAGTGCGGATTTCGGGGGATTTCTGAGGTTCCTGCTCACCGCGTAGGACGTGACACAATTAATCACAGTGTGTTGGGGAAGCTAATCTCCCCATCAGTACTAGGCACACGTTTTAAGCTGATAATCTTTGTGTTGGCTGAGCCTATCGATCACAAGGGGGCTCTGGGACTGGTGCCATCCTCTGAGAGCGACCGCTCGGCCACAAAAATGACCCGACATCCTCGGGGGGCTCACGCCACCTTTGCTGGGAATATGCAGAGTGGAAATCAAATTTTGAAGAAAAAAAAAAAGGCAAAAGATGGTGTTTGGGGAACCCGGCAGCCCTGCTTTCAGGCGCCTGTCAGAGCCCTCGCACGCTTAGTTAGGAGCCAGCGAGCCATGAAATGTTCTAGGCTCCCGTTCTTACACGCGAGGAATGTTTATCCCATTTTGCTCAGCTATGGACTGGCCCTAATATGAACAAATAAATGGCATTAGATTTAGATAAAGTCTATGAAATATGTCTAAGGCTATGCACTCAGTATTGTTCTTTCCAAAAACTGGTGAAAAAATAAAATTAAAATTGGAAAAACAGCAAATTAAAAATTAATATACTACAAATCAAGTCAGGCGGCTGTTGCTAATTGGCTGCAAGAAGCTGTTACATGCTACCACCCATTGTCCTGATGATTTGCAAAGGTTTTTATTGATTTAAGAGTTAACATTAAGAGTTGACATTGTGCCTGGGTAAAGACCTCATCCGGCATCTGAGTCACATCCAAATGCTTCCGCGCATAGATTAGGCTAAGGAAAAAGAGTGTTTGTTTGTGCATGCACATGCACATGCACATGCAATGATATGTGTTTATGTGTATGTGCGTGTAGTATGTGTTGACAAAATTTGCAAGTTTTATACTCATATGCAAGAGTTTTCTCTTTTATAATACCATTTTTTATAATGTGTCTTGAAAACATTGATTTTCTCTAATAATAAGGCATTGTCTCTAGTTATAATATACAGACAATATATACAGTATATATATATTACAAAATTAAATTAAATTGGGTCTTATTAAATTCTGGAAAAATAAGCCAAGAGTGAAAAATACATACTCCACAAAACCATACATACAAACTTGACATGTAATCCTGCAGAACGAATGAAAAACACTGTAAATCTGCTGCTACTACCAACACTACAAGGCTACGATTGCTACGACTAATGAATTGATTTTCTGTCCTCTTGTGCTTGTGTTTAAGCAGAGTGCGTGTATCTGGTGTGTGTGTGTGTGTGATCGTGCGTGCCTGCATGTGCTCTAATGATCACTACCCCTAGCCCTAACCCTCCGGGGTGGGAGGGGGGTGGGAGTTCAAGAACAGAGCTCAAGCCCCTGCCTTGACACACCAGCAGCCCAGACCCAAATTACCCAGCCTCCATCAATCAAGTCCCGCACCAAACGGCAGCCTCCATCCCCCCGGGGGGTTGGGGATTACTTAATAGCCTGACCCCTGCGCCTCGCCATGATTTCATTACCCTGAGCCCTCCATGAGGGATAGTGACTTGGTATTATAACCGTTAATGCACTCATTTTGGGGTATAAGGGGGTAGGGGGCTCTTAGCACCTATGTGGAAACTCATCCCGCGTAGGCCTTGCGCCACTCCCTCCGAGGCGGTTGGTCCCATTAATCAATAGCACCTCTGACCAAACGCATTGAAAAGCGCATTAAAACGCCACTCAACTGGCTGTGTCCTGGCACAGTTCTGAATAAATCAAGGGGTTGGTCCCCAGCAGGATGCAGGTCCTCAATCAAAATATCCACTGTCAAAGAGGATATTCTGGTTGAGAGCAGGTTGGCTTCATAAGAAAAACTATGAACGGGCATAAACACATTTTATACATTTTCCCATTTATACTTGCTACAATACACAGTGTCACTGCAAGAATGCATTCCTCAAAATGACTCCCAATCTTAGATATTTCAATCTGTGTTGGAAGTAAATACAGGTAGTCCATTTGCATGCTACCACCTCTTGTTTGCTGCAACTCTGAAACCCAACATCAAAATCAGGGGGAATGTTGCCATGCTATACTATATTGGTCCGTTTCTGATTTGTCATAATTCAATGTAAATATCTATATGGTAATCATATTGGATGGGGGTGAAAGTCTTAATATTTATAGCTAATATAATGGGTATAATAATAATATATAATAATTATATTATATAGGCTAATAATAATATGAGGGTGTTAAATTCTTTAAATCTTATCCAAATGCATGTTCTGTCTGATTTGAGAGGGGCAACGGCTCCGGTGCCCATAGTCAATGGGTAATATGCAATTGGAGACGCCTCAGCTCCAATTCCCACACTCCCCTCCCTGTCACCGAGTGACCTTGGAGACTCATATGCATCCCCGCTCGCTGGGCACGGCAATTAAAATTCCACAGGTAATTAAGTGCCATTTAAATCAGGAAATACTGCGGGCATTGTGTTCGAGTGAACTGCGCTATTATTAGATTTCTTACAGGAGCGACAGGAAATTACAGGTCCGCGCGAGGCATTCGCCATACGAGATTCAACAATCAAAATTAAAAAGGCACTCCTATCAAAAATATTCTCATTTTTATAAGAAGACGCTAATGACAATGGGGCTGCAATGAAACGTGTTCAGCTAAAGGAAGCGCATGGTCAAAGGATGCGTTTTTATGTCAATGCCATATAACAGAATTTAGTTAGCGTATAAAAAAGACTCCGTGCCCTCGTAATCCTTGAAATAAGGCATGCATACAGGAATGTGACAGTCTCATACAGAGGTTTTATTCGTTTTAATATTAAGGCATGTTCACCGCGGGGGTCGCAGCTTCAGCCCGTCAGACATTAGCATCATATGGTATTTGTCTTCGCGCGCACACACCCGTCTGCTCGCTGGCACGGGGGATGTGGCAGCCGCTCTTCCGCAGAGCTGTCACGGGAGCAACACCCCTCGCTTTGCCCTATCCAGCGGGATCTGCAGGCGCGCGTGGCAGACCGCCGTCTCCATGGTGATATCCTCCAGAAAGCTGGGATTCGCCGTTCCTCGCAGACAGGCGGGGAGCCAGTTGGAGAGAGCGAGATGATTTTTGAAACCTGACAGACTTCCCCCGAAGAGCTGAACAAAAGAAACGGATTTTCTGCAGGAGACTCCGGTGTAAATTTAGGCGTTTTTCTGTCACGGCGCAATAAAGAAATACCTCTGTTGACGCTTTCAATTCTCTCTACCATGTGCTGCTTACTAAACTGTAAAAATAACGTCCACTAACTTCTATATGTAAAAAGAATAACATGCTCTTAATTAATGTCTAAATGACAAAAAAAAATCACAAATCTAACTGAAATGCATGTATATTTCTGGGAAGGCAACACGCCATAAGCAGCCGACACATTTTAATAGCACTACTGTTACGGGCACGAAAGATCAGACACCGTTGGATTATAATTGCTCTTCGGTAATGAGACGATAATGCAGGGAACACAGCAATGTCGAGAAAAACACAAGTCAAATGAATCTGGTGCTGCCGGCAAACAGCTCACAGCACAGCTGCCAGCATCCCAAGTAGCCTGGAAATGGAATTCTGAATGCATATCAGTGGTAAGGTCTACTTTCAACAGCAGTGGGCCAACAAATCTTGCCAGGTTTCTTCTCCAGTATCAGACATTTCTGAATCCTTACTGTATGCCTACATGCCATTTGAGTGAGCAGGACATGGGTAAGGATAGTGCTAGCACAATCTCAGATGTTGCAGATGCATGGTGAGACGTGTGGCATGGGACCTAAAGCAGCATGTCCTCAGGCTGTCTTAAAAGAGGGGAAATGCAAACACTCTCTGGAGCAATGCAGGGGAGTACAGAGGTCATTGCTGGTATTTATCATCTCATCAGGAGTCCTTATTCAGAATGATTTACATAGCTTAAGATTTAACATGCCATCTATTTACACAGGGCTGGATATTTTTAGTGGTGCAGTCCAGGGTAAATACTGTGGGCTCAAGGACACAGCAGCAGTACCATCGACAAAAGGTTTGAACCAATAATCTTTTGGTTGAGTGGTCCAAACCGCTAGGCCACAATGGCACCCCATCCTACCAAAAGTATGGCTGATTGAAGATGGAGGAGGAGGATTATTTTATTTTAATATATCCTGCGATTTCAACAAGCAAGTACTTAATATATTTCAAATATTTATCTTTGAAATATGTAATATATATATATAATATTTATAAATAACTTATCTATTTATATTTATCTTATCACTGTGGAAACTGAGGTTTATGACATGGATGGTTGTATTCAAACCTATACCCCTGTAGAAAAAAGGGTGTTGCAAACATGCATACTGTTTGAGTGTACATCCAGTCCATGAGGGAATGTGTAGTCTGTCAAAGGTCTACGATGACATTTGTAAACACATGCCATATCAATGTGCTATCTGCTATAGAGTTTTTGTTCACATATGATATATTCACAGCCTTTTATTAAGCCTTATATACAAAGCACGATGAGGGAAACACTAATCCCAAATGCTGATACAGGTAACTGCAGAAATAAAGGAAACACCAGCATAAAGTGTCTTAATAGGATCGTGGTTCACCCTGAGCTGCCAGAACAACTTCAATGTGCCTTGGCATAGATTCTATGAGTGTCTGGAACTCTATTGTAGGGATGCAACACCATTCTTCCATTTAGTGTTTTGCTGATGGTGGTGGAAAACGCTGTCTCAGGCGCCGCTCCAGAATCTCCCATAAGCGTTCAACTGGGTTGAGATCTAGTGACTGAGATG
Organism: Aldrovandia affinis; assembly: GCA_029706075.1. NCBI lineage: Eukaryota > Metazoa > Chordata > Actinopteri > Notacanthiformes > Halosauridae > Aldrovandia > Aldrovandia affinis. The sequence continues at coordinate 3,448,084 of JAINUG010000092.1, read as the reverse complement.
GTCATGGCATGTGGTTTACAAAAGGTTTTACCTTTTCATGCTCATCAAACCATTCAGTGACCACTCGTGCCCTGTGGATGGGAGCATTGTCATCCTGGAAGAAACCACTCCCATCAGGATAGAAATGCTTCACCACAGGATGAATGTGATCACTCAGAATGGCTTTGTATTTATTGGTGTTTACCTTTCCCTCTAAGAGGTTGAATGGAACTAAACCATGCCAGGAAAATGCACCCCACACAAGAAAAGAGCTGCCAAGTATCCCTCATTTACTGAAGTGTTTCCTTTATTCTGTCAGTTACTTGTATATGTCTACCTTTCTAAAGTAAGAAGAGAAGTCAATGAAAGGGGAGATTCCCCTGCTATGGGTTTACAATATATTGTTACAACAGAGAAACCCCCGCACACAGAAATAGCTCTTATGAGAACAATTCACCAGACTGCACAGAGAAATCTAGAGTGATTAAAGACAAATGACCTGAGCCATCCAGGAAGATGTACCATCACCCACCATGGAGACGACTCCTCTAACTGTTTCAGATTAAACCTTTTTTAACCACCATCTTATCGTACCACACAGATCCAACATTGTGTTGACACACAGCTGTGCTTACCGCTATCCTATCACCTTCCTACAGCTTTGCTAACAGTCTTTCACCATCATCCTGGCAGGTATCATTTTATCATTCATTTTGTCTCTTTTATCATTTTATTTAATATATCTATATAATTTAATTTAATTTGAAAGTTTCTTACCCATATGTCACCTTATAATTGCCCTGACACCCAATTTTCTTGTTAGAATCCCTTTCTGTTTCTGTAATTGCTAATAAGTGTTTTTAAATTGTTTACAAAATTCTACCAATTGTTCAAAAATTTGCATAGGGCCAATTAAACCTCCCATCCTTGATATTTTCTTGACTTTCTAATGTGTACTCTAAAGAGCTAGCTTTTCAAAACTATTGTGAAGGATGTATCAGATAAAATCTAATTGGTTGTTTGATTTATTGACTGAAAGACCCAATCACGGCCAAGGGTCAATGGTCCTGCACTCAAACTGAATTAGTTGACACCATAGTCTTTCCTGTCTCATGTGAGGAGATACGAAAACAGCTGGCTGGGATATTAGGTTAGTAGGTATTACAGACTATTAAATAGTAAAGCCAATGCACTCTTGCAACAAAATAATTGCTCCTTATTAAATGTTTGATTGAACACATTGTGGCTTGCACTTAATTAAGATATTATGTATGCATTCTGTACTGTATATCAGCATTGCAATTCTGTGTTAACACATACTGTATATCTGTTATCAATCACAACACCACAGGAACTTTTAGAAAAAATGGGTCTAAACTTGTAAAATGACTATGAAATGACTATAACTGCAATTCATGTAATTGTTCTCCATCTATGCACAGTAATACATGGCTAATAAATGATGTGCATATATGTGTTATAGATGTTATAACTTTGAATGGATATCTATACTAGTATTCAAAAATATTACTGTAGTTTAATGAAATAGTACTTTAAGTTAGTGAGAGTGAGGCTTTGTGAACCCCATGTTGGTGGAGGTAGCATGCGCTGTCAATTACACACTTGTCTGAATGAATCAAAAGACTTACTATGGAGACACTATGACTGGTTCAAGTCAGTGAATTATTGGAAACACATGAAAGCTCCACCAATCACAAAGCCTTATCACACATTATAACAGTGCTCTGGGCCTGAATGGGTGGACTCTGACCCATGTGTGTGTGTGTGTGTGTGTGTGTGTGTGTGTGTATATATATATATACTGTATATATATACATATATAATAGCACGGTTTGGGTGAATACTTGATTCTGATTGGCTAACAGAATGGTAATGTTATGTTTTGCCTCATCTGTTCGGTTTGTTTTTGTACTTTGTTTATTTTTCATTCATCATTCTCATTTCAGTCACGTTCTGTTCCCCGTCTGTCATTGTTCCTGTTTGTTTCGAGATCCACTCCTTGTCTTTGTCATGCACTTCGGGAAATTCTAGTTTTCGGTTTTTCCGTCTTAGTTTCTTATCTCGTTTTACTTCCTTCTTTCTTTCTATAACACTTTGTATATATTAGTTAGATGTATATAGTACTAAACTACTAACATTAGGGATTTAGATTAAGATACTAACATTACTAATTACTAATTATCTCATGCTTCTATCTATCGCTATCATTCTCTCTCTCGTTGTCCTATCCCTGTACACTTCTCACGTTTCGCTTCATTTGCACGCAGTTTCTCTCTATGCATTCCTCCCCTTCGAACTATGCACGTGTCTGCCTGCTCTTCCAGGTCGTATATTGTCTCTGTGTCTGTGTGATTCCCAGTCCGTGTCTTTCGTTTCCCCTCGTTGTTGTATTAATGAATCTCATCGTTTTCACTTGTGTTCCTGCCCTTCTCTCCTCCCAGTCACACCTGATTCCTATTGTGTTTCCCTTCCCTGCTTGTATATTAGTTCCGTGTTTATGTTCAATCCTCATCAGAACATTGATCTTCATTCCCTGTGCCGATTACTAGTAAGCCAGAGTCTGTAGCATTTTCCCGAGAAACCCCTTCTGTTTTTCACTTCGCGTTTGCCTGCCGATTCTGTTTGTTTGCCTTCTCTGATTTACTGGTTTTGACTGTTGGATTGTTTGTGACTTCTCTTTGGATTTTGATTTTGTACTTTCACTACCCTCACTCCTGGTTTTGACCTCTGCCTTTATTAAACAATTATTTTGCCTAATCCTGATCTGCGTCTGGGTCCTTATCCCGAACGTCACAGGTAAATGTAAAAAAAAAGTTCCATATTAATTTGCCCAATGAATCAAGAAACAAGAATCAATGTTAGTACAGCACCAGAATGTTTTCTCATTTGTACAATTAGGATTCCAAATTCAAATGGATGTGGCAGCTCATCTGCAGATCTGTCAAGTTACGAAATTAATGTCCAGACAACTGATGGAGTTTGCTAAAACAACAGGACTTGTTTGCTTAAATCAAAAGATTGCAATAACTAAGTGGAATTGTTTTCTAACGTACCCAGAAATGTATATTGCTAGTTAGCCTGCCAGCTTCTATAACTTCTGTCTTTTCAGCTAAATTTGCTGTAGCGACTCCCACACCAATTTGGTTTGTGTGATAAGTTATTTAAACCACGGAAACCATACCGTAGAAGTAAAATACTTTTGGTGTACTTAGTGCTAGCTAGCTGCTATAATACTTGTCTGTCTGTCACGTAAGTTATCTATTAGCTTACTAACATGTCTGGCTAGATGTGACTGCCTTCTTAGTAATGTTACACAAAACATCTGGCGAACTAGATAGCTAGCTAACTAATTTATTAGCCATTACTATCTAAAAATGTTTGCAAAAAGCTATTTAATACTATCAGAGCAGTAGCTGCTAGCTTGCCATATGTTACTAGCCAGACATGTTAGCAAGGTTGACATTAGCTAATGAGCTATCCCCCCTGTTAACTTGTTCTAGCTGCTCAGCTACAGTACTTGTCCCACAAACTCTGATAGCAAGTTGGCTTTATGAATTGTTACGTAACTAATCTGTCTAGCTAGCTAAGTTAGCTCACTACAACAATGTACTGTACTTCGCTACTTTACAATCTTGTTAAGTTAGGTCATTAGCACTGTTAACTTACATGTTTTTTAAAATCTTACCCTTCATTGCTCATGCTACTTTGAGCTAATCTTGACTCAAGCTAACAGGCTTTTTGCTATAATTCTGTCTGTGTTCTTGACAACAAGGATGTGACTGGAATACATTTCCATTGCCAACACAGTTTTACAAATATCACGAAATCTACATATACAATATCGCCATCTAATACTACTAAGTAATGGACACTTTCATCCCTTCCTGAGCTATATCTTGGCATGTGGATTTACACATTCCAAAATATGATAATTTTGATATGAAATATGAAAATTGGCGGATGGAAATCAAAATCAAAATCAATAAATACATAAATAGAGTTGACTAAATTGGGAGAAAAATGGGAAATAATCAGAAACCAAAAAAAAAAGAGATTTTTTTTACATGATAATGGCTTTAATTTGGAATACTTTTGCATTTCTAATATGTTTGTGACAAGTATATTGTGGTATAAATTGAATAAACCAGTCCAAGCCATGCATTCTCAGGATATATATGCATTTCTGGAGTGGGAACGGTGAGAGGCTGTTAAGCCTAGCACCACGCCCAGTATGTGTATATATCCTGCGAATGCACGGCTTGTCGTGGTTCATTCCTTTTATATATATATATATAAAAGAAGCCATTGACATTGATGTAATGTAGATGGTAACTGCAGGGGGTGCTGTGGGACAGGGGGTGAGGGGGGGTCACAGTGTGCCCAGCCTGGAGTTGGCCCATGGCATTGTGCGTGCCCAGTGTAAGTTGGCATGCCTGGTGCTCACAACAACATGATCTTTTATTCCCTTTGAAGTCTTTTGTACACATTATAACATGTGAAGGTAGCCCCCAACACAAAAATGTGGCAGCATTAGAAAGACAAAGGGGGAAATCAAGCCTTTTTAGTATGCTGTTGTTTTTCCACATCAATGATTTTTTAAATTTGTTTGATGAAATAAAAAAAATGAAACAGCAACATTTATTGAAATATATTTCTGGGGAAAAAATCTAGTGACAATCCAACAAGTTTAGTTTGTAAAAACATTTTTTAAATCTATTTTCCTCAACTTTTTAAAGATTATATGGAAAAACAATACAAAAGATTGGTAGATTCATAAATCAACATTAAAACAAAGCTCAAAAAGCAAAGACCTGCTTGCCTGTGTCAACCATCGATATGCCTCCCGTTGACTTTGGCCGCATGCAGTTAGCAGGTAGCAGTTAGTGCTGTGCTCTAATTACGACAATGAATTTGACAGACTCCATGTCACGTTGCCCCCTTACCCTAGCAGATCTTCTGCCTTCCTCATTTCGCCTTCCCACATGCAGGCATTTATTAATGAAGAAAAAAAAACGTTTGCAATTAAATATGGAAATTTCTGTTTCAGTGACAGATATGCCACAGAGGGGGGTTGATGGCATAGTTGTCAGGGAGGGGGTGGAGGTCAGGTGGGGGGTCAAATTTTGATAGATGCAGCCTTATCTGGATTTCCAAAGGGAGCTATGGTGGGGGAGCGGTGGGAGAAGGACCCTGTTTTTTAAGCTGTTTCCTTTCAGCGGGAAAGGTGCAATGCTCCTCTACCGCCCTACTGGTACCTGGCTCCATTCCAACGCTTTTAGTGAGTGCTATCTGTCAAAGCATGAATAATACAGCCCCAAGGCTGTCGACAGAATCCAAATGAGGCACGCATCAGGAAGAAAGCACTCGACTTTAGCTCCAGAACACGCTCCCACGAAGACAGGCAATTATTCACCCCCGGCTGCAGCCATGGCAATCAAACCCCGTGCAAGTCGCCGTGCAATATGAGAAAAAAAAAGAAGAAGAAAAAATCAAGGAAAACCAATACAAACACAGCCAAATAAGCTATAAAATGTAAATAATTTCCACTTTCTACAAAATAAGCGCGAGGGTACTTCTCATTCATGTTAATTACCGCCATTCTGTGATGTATTAGAGAAAGACGGAGTGTGGTGGTGGTGGGGATGCAAATTGAAGTATAAATGAATAAATGCTAAACAAGGGCTACTTTCACATCTAGATTATATCACACCAGTGAAAAAGTGAAAAATTAAGAGTTTCTAAAAAGACTACGGGGTGGATGCCAAGTAAGCAAATCATCTACCCGACCACTGATCTGCACAACACATTATGAGAAAGCAGAACCTGCTCAAAGACTAATTTCCACAGACACAATGTATATACACAACCACAGCCAAACTGGTCCTAAGCATGGAGTATATAATATATTGTGTGTGAGTGTGTGCACATGCGAGCATGTATGTGGGCATGTGTGCAAGTGCATATATGAGTGTGCATGCATGTGTGCATGTTGATGCTAGCACTAAAGTGCTGGAGTTCTACTTGGTGTAACTTGGGCTATAAACAAGTTAATATGCAAATCTATATCCAACAGGGTGAACATACTGTACTGTACAGTAAGACACCCATTGTGCTGTGTTTCTAAATCCTGTAACAACATGAGTATAATAACTTTCATTCTAACTCTTCCATTGACAGCCATGCATGGACAACATTATAACACCACAACATGTAATACCAGATAATGACTGGAACTTACTAATGTACCATTACATATTATGAACAAGGCTGCTGCCTTTTTCTGGTTTGTTTGTTTTTTAGTTTTTTTAACTTTTGCACACATGAATAATTCAGCTTTCACAGATTTGTTTATGATTAATTCATTGAGTGTCTTGTGCAACCTCGAAACTAAAATGTCACCCAAACATCTCTGTCAGTGAGAAGAGAAGGTGCATGGGCACACCGGCCCCTCCCAGAGAGCAGGGCTCCCTGGCTGCGTATGGAGATTGCATGTGGCCTATTTCTCCCTCCTATTTCGTTTCCTGTGTGGGTGGCCCATGGAGGCCTCCGGGTGAGGGGAAGAAAATGTGTCTTGTAATGTTATACATATGAGGTGGTGTTCTGCTTACACTGATATCTAAGGGGGGCTCCATAGGACCCAGAGTCACACCACGTACTGTGGCCATTTGTCTCGTCGTTCCTGGAACACAGCCGTCTCTAATTGGGCTTTTCGGTTCTGACCTTTCGGGATCTGACTGGGGGAGATGGGGCGGGTCAGGCGGGTGAGCCCGTTTATTTGAGTTAACGACACTGCCGGGCGCTGAAGCGAGGCGTGGGACTGTGGAGCCACCATCGCTCTTCTGCTCCTCACACATATCGAAAGGGGGGAAACTGTGAGTGCCCAAACACCCTCGCCACCCACCACCACAAACCCCGAAGCAGCTTCTACCACCACAAACCCCCTCGCCAGCTCCCACCCCGAACCCCGAAGCAGCTTCTACCCCCTACATGCATCGGTCATTATCGCCAAACTAGCTTTATTGACTCGTGACTCTAAAATATAGATTTTTTTCAATAAGTTCTGTAAAAAAATGGTAAGGGGGGGTGTCACGGGCAAGAGCGCAGGGGGTCATACGCCGTCTTTTCTCTTCAGCTGAAGAGCCTCTGTCGCTCTTGCCTCTGCAGTGCTCTTCCCTGCTCAGCGCCACTCGGCTCTTGATGCCCATCGTGCTCCAAGGCACTTCCAGCCTCGTAATTCCGGTGGCAGCTGTCAGCAGGTACTCAAAGCAGAATGGGGTGGGGAAGGGGAGGGGGGGGGCAGGGGAGTGTCATTAAGACTGAGCAGGTGGAGGGTACGGTTTCGAGGAGCCCCTCTCCAGCATGGAGAGAGGCCGAGCAGGTAAGAGGCCGTGGCCGAACACCTCTTATTATCCCGCCTCTCCCTCAGCCCTCTTTGCTAATGTGCTAACGTCCCCCTCCACCCACTCTCTCTCTCCCACTGGCTCGTTTCAGTTGGCCAGGAATTCATCCTCTCCTTTCTTCTTTTGAGGCAAAGGTCCACAGAAGGTGTAATTTGTCTGCAGTGGCTCTGTAATTCCGACAACAGTTTAGAGGGGCGTGCTGACCCAACAACATGGCGGAAAAATTTGTCAATCATTTTTTCCCCGAAAAGCATAAATAGCGTTGAGTGAAAGTAATTATTAAACCTGCCCTGAGTAGGTTGCATTTCATGCTTCAGTGACTTGACACGGCAGAAACAGAAATTGAGCAGATTTTTATAAATAATCTGGGCATAACAAATCGCCTAAAAGACAGCTTTCTCGGAGGGGGAAAATGGAAAAAGAAATATTTTGAATTGCTTCACTTGAAACTTTCGTTAAATGCCACAGAAAAGAGGTTCAAACTAAATGACTCCTGCAGCAGTTTAAATTAACGCCACATTTTTACCCCACTTATCAAAAGGATGGATGTCTGAAACAATTACTGTTACTAGTTCATAATGTATATGAAAATCTGCTCTATCAACAAAATATGTTCCCAAACACAGTCTTTGAAGAGATACAACAACCATTGAATAATTTTGAACACCCATACAAGGTATAGAATTGGCACTATTTTCATCAATATTGTATAAATGATGAAAGCTCAATTCTAACATGATTATTCCACCATGTGACAAATCTTTTGTCATTTTGAAGTGCCATTTTGTGAGTGGAAGCATTTAGGCCCCTTTGAAAAACACAAAGGCAAGAGTGGTAAAAAGGCCTTTCTACATACAGGAAGTTCAGAATCTACCTCTCAGCGACTAACCGCAAATGATGAAACCATCTTCCCCAACAGCTAGAAGTGCAACACAGTAAAACAAAAACAAAAATATATTTGAAAGAGATATACATTTCCACACTGTCACGCACGTCATTTTTTGAGAAACCAAAAGTGTATATAATAAAATCTTCAATGATTATTACATATTATTACAATAATATAAATTCTCAAATGTTCAGTATGGTAACTTTATGCCTCTCTGGACAATCTATACGGGTGTAACTATTACTCCGCTTGAGAATCTGCATGCACTCCGTGCCTTAGTAAATTGCAATGAGACTGAAGAGGATGTTGTTCGCACGCTCATACGAGAAAAAAAAGAAGAAAAAAACAAAACAGGAAGGCTAATTAACATATTAATGATGCCACCTTCTCAAGGCTCCTGTCGTATAGTCAAAGCACTTTGATAAGTATGCAAATGAGATCCCAAGTATAAATTAGCTTGGCGGGGACGAAGGAGAGCCCCGATGCGTCAGTGGATTCCACCGTTGTATTTTTATTTTATTTTTTTCCCGTTAATTATCTTGTGAAAGGAGCGTGGTTGAAGCAGCGCATCTCATGGGCACAGTGCAAGCGTATGTGCTGGAGTGTTGTGCTGATTTTACTAATGGATGACTAGAAATACCAATGGGGGGGTTTGGGAGCATGGATGTCTATCAACCGTCAAACGACAGCAGTACTGACTTGGCTGGGATAACTACTGTATACATACTGTGCGACCTTCATAGATTCATCCATATTGTCTGCATAATATGAACACATCATTGTAATCTGAATTTATTTGCGGGTGACAAGGACTTTAAAGCGAGGTGCGGCCCCTATGCAGCCAGCTTTAAATGGCAAGCCCTGGGACCCGCCGTCACGCTCGTCATATTGCGCAATTAGAGTGAATAATTAAAACATTTCATTAACTAGATCATTTCCTGCTGGCCCCCATGCTTCGGTTCTGACATCCCAGATTAAGCGACCGACTAACACAACGCCTCTCTCATTTCCATGTCCTTGAAAAAAAAAAAAAAAAAAATATTTTACAATGGATGAATCACGCCAAGTTAGAATGTAACGGGTCGAGTGCCAGAAGCGAATTGCCCTGCAGTTCTTGTCGCCACAGTCGGCGAGAACGGGCACGAAAGCGCGGCCTCTCAAAAAGCTGACCGTGAGAAGACAAATGGCGAAAGCCTCGGAATTGCTACAGCTGTTTAACGGGAGACGTCGCGAACAATGAATAAACATTAAAGCCTCGTTGATTAATTCAGCCAACGCAGCTCCCTGGCAGGTTCCTTGGAAGGAGTGTGCTGGTGTTCACGTGAAATTTCAGGCCTTTCGTGAAAATGGGCGCACCCTCGTTTTGTTGTAAAAGTCTTTTTTGCATGGGATAATGAGGTAAACACGAGCTCGCTCTTCCCCAATTAAATAACCCTTTTTTTCTGTCTATCAAAATGGGATTAGTTGAGATTAACATGATTTATTTTTAGATACTCGTTCGCAAAACAATAAAAACAGGAACATCATGCGTTTTAAGACTGGTAAAGCACAGTCTCTATATCCTGTATACGCTGAGAAAAGAGGATGTGTGTGCGAGCTGTACTCAACGCCTCATACGCAAACGCCACGGAAACAATCAGAAATATTCATGAAGCCTTCCCCTTTGTTTTAAATGCTGCCAGAAATATGCTTTGTCTCATGAAAAGTATCAGCGCCGTGGTAATCAGATGTTTCGCAGCAATGTGACAGAATGCCTTGCGAATGCAAAGTCACGCTCTTCAGTTGTTTTGGCCATCATTCACGATATTTGCTTTATTTAATTCACGATATTTGCTTTTTTTAAGTTAACATGGTAGGCCTACAGATCTCCTTCCCAGTGGTTTTGCTCCCTCCATTACATGTGCACAGACATTTGTGAATATGAATCTGTCTTTCTTTGGGGGAGTAAACTGAACACACTGAGTAATGCAATATTGCAATATTGACACACTGAATACCCTCTGTAATTCATTACATTACATTACAGGCATTTAGCAGACGCTCTTATCCAGAGCGACTTACAGTTTTACATTTCTTTACAATCCATTTATACAGCTGGATATTAACTGAAGCAATTCAGGTTAAGTACCTTGCTCAAGGGTACAACAGCAGTGTCCCACCTGGGGATTGAAACTGCAACCTTAACGTTACAAGCCCAGCTCCCTAACCATTATACCACACTGCCGCCTATATTCAATATGGACACACTGAACACCCTCTGCACTGCAATATGGACACACTGAACACCCTCTTTAATGAAATATGGACACTAATAAGCGTAATAAACACTCTTTAATGCAACATTAGGATACCCACGGATGGAGCAGGATGAGAATGTTTCATACAGCACAACCCTGGTGCATGCAGCCAGTTGTATCAGCACTAAACCAGACCAATGACGCACAAGTGTACTCGCCACAGGTAGTAAAACAAACAACATACAGCCGGTCCATATGGTACGTGAAAGTGAAACGTGCCTTAAAACAAGGCGTAGACAGGAAGAAGCTCTTGTACTGCACAGAGAGCAACTGACAGTAACTGACCAGGTTTAGTCCCTGCCACAGCTCCGTGTATCTGGCTATGGCTCCCAGTGCAGTCAGTGCTGGTGGGACGGTGTGCATTTTCAGATTTTTTGTGTTATTCATTATTTTTCAAAACACAAGAAACACACACAAGCATTGAGAGAGGGAAATTGACAAAAAAGGCTCCTAATATAACTCAACAGTACATTAAGAATAAGGAGGACAATGAAGTTAACAGCACCCAACTAATACTTAAAAGAGACACAACAGGCCCTGTGCACGCATGCTGCTGATCTCTCCAAAAACCTAAATATCAAGGAAATAAAATAATCAAACAGATATTTTTAAATCAGTAGAGGGCTCCACCCAGCCCTTCGCGAGTTATTTCTTAGAAGCCAAGCCTGCCAACAAAAAAAAGTCCCTTGTGTAAATGTAATTGAAATTCCCAAACAGGAGAAGCCCTGGGCACGTGGGCACAACCGCACATAAACAGGGAACTCCCAGATCATGTGCAAGGTGGTCAACACACCCAGAGGGCCCCTGCTACAAGTTTTCAAAGAAGACATTTGCAGTTTGAAGCAACAAAGAGTGAGTACAAAATTCAAATGCATTTTGTGCTGAGCTACTACATGGTGTGGACCAAAAAAATAAAAAATCCCCCCAAAAAACGTCACATTCAAAGCATGACAGATCCCTGTCACCAAACCAAACTATACTGAAAAAGGGCATCTTTCTCGCAAACGAGTGAAAGGGGTGGCACCTTTACCTCCGGTGTCTTGCATATTTGCCGCTAACATGTCCACTCCCGTCACAGCCTGGCGTCGGGCAGCTACAATGACAGGAAACGAGATTTAAACACCCACAAAACAACTCCCTGTAAAATATGCTCCTCAAATATAGGCTGGTTCAATGTTGGTTTAAGCACAGGTTAAGCAAAGCAATTGCTCACATCGCTCTTCTCCGCTTTGTTTTTCCATCCTGCACGGTTTTGAACGTAAACTGAATAAATCTTATGCTTATGTTGCACGTAATACACGTAACTGGTTTATATTTTTAAGCATCTCATCTCCATCACCTAGACTAGAAAAAAATTAGGCAAGAGAGGCAAAAGATGAGGCATGAGAGACACACAGTTTAATAAATAGGTTAGTTATTATTATTCATATTATTATTAACCCAGTGTTCAGCATGGACAACTCATGCCACAGTGGGATATTTAACATTAATATTTGCTACATTAGATATGGATTTACTTAACATTATGTTTCTAATATTGCAAATCCACATGTTGTCTGCATTGGCTGGGCCCCATGGGCCCCATGCTTTTTCTCCCCAGGGCCGGTGGAGATTTATCTCACCCCTTCCTGAGGGGGCTAGATATGGACACAGATCAGCATCATCATTATCGACGTCTCTTCCTGAAGGTGGGCTAGATATTGAACGGCTGATTAATTGCCATTTTTGGATTAACAGGAAATACAGTGAAAAAAGGTGTGATTGGAATTTTAATTTTCCAAATGAAATTTTTTAATAAATATTTGAAAATGTTAGATGATGACAATATCACTACAAAGGCATGATTGGAATATGCTGAATTTGAAGGGGCTTCAGATTGTCTTTGAAAATGACAAAAACAAAAACAAAAAACCCCACAATGACGCAAAAACACTAAAGCTAGAGTGATTTGTTTTCATTTTTTCTTGTAAACCGACTGTAAGCAGTTCACAAATGAGAATTGCCACTGCAAGGCGCTGAAATGTTTATATATAGTAATTATTCATTAAGGCTGAAATTCAATCAAATGAGCTTAGAATGTTTAAGGACAAATGCAATTCAATAGATTTGAGCTAAACCTTCTCAGATTAATCCAGTAAAGCCTCAAAAAATCTCAATAAAGTCTGTTTAACACACCGTATCTCTCTTGAGGCCAACGGATATTTGCACCATGGGTTGCATCGGATTGGTCAAGCAGTTCCCCAAATACCTGCCTTTTTGTACTAAATCCATCTGTTTGGGGTGCACTTTTTTGGGGTTGCAGTTCTTGCTCTATCCAGATTAATGTTCATGTGTCCATAGTGCAGCATTATAAAGATATCATACCGTGGGAAAATTGATTGTTGCTACTTAAAAATAATTTTTATCTGTCCTGGTAATGTAAAAAAATAAATTAATGAATATATGAAGGAATTACTAAAATACACATATAAAATAAAGATTTTTTTCATTACAAATGCAATGTTATCCACCATGGTTTGAAGTGACAGACGTTCTTTAATGCACTTTAATAAGTCGTGTAGTTTATTTAATCAATTTCATTTTCACCCACAAGCAAGATATTTTGTTAATGACAGACCTGTAGATCTTTGGCGTTGGTTAATTTTGAGATGCAGGATATCACAAACAGACAGTGCCTTCATTAGACCCTTTTGGGCCTTGAGCACTGAATATTTTGATCACAATGCCCTTTGTTCTCTCTCACGAACTAGCGTGTATCCTTGCGAACTAGCGTGTGTCCACACATTTGAAGCGAAAAAGAAACCGCATTTAAATGATTGTAACGTACAGTATATAGAACATGCGTTTCAATTAATCTATTCTTCAGAGTTACAATCTAGGCAAATTCATAGTTGTGCCATATTCTCTCCTTCTCATTATGATGGACTTAACCGTGCTCCAAGGGATATTCAAAGTCTTTGAGATCTTTTTATATCCTTCCCCTGATTTGTGCTTTTTAAGAACCTTTTCTCTGATTTCATTGGAATGTTCTTTGGTCTTCATGATGAAGCTCTTGTTTGGAAATGCACTAACCAACTGTGGGACCTCTCATAGACAGGTGTATTTAATTTGAAATCATTTGAAACACCTTAATTGTACACCGGTGTACTCCAATCAAATAATTATGTGATCTCTGAAGACTATTTATTGCACCAGGTTTTTTTTAGGTGTGTCTTACGGTGAATACTTATGAAATCAATGATTGTCTGTTTTTTATTTGTAATTACCTAAGAAGAGGTTTTTATTTGATAAAGGGAGTGAATACCTTTTATACCCACTGTATGTATGACATCTGCTAAAATGTTGAGCTCGTTAATCATCATTCAACAAGTCAGAATATATATTTTCACCAAGATCTGAAACATTAATACAATTACTTTTGTAGAATACTCTAATCCATAATATATATGATACATTCTATTTTTAGCAGTTGAAATTAATTTCACTCTGAAAATTGTATTTTGAGCTACCATTGATTATTATCCTCCTATTCATTTTAACATTAAATAATTTTATACATATCAAAAGCCACAAATCTTAGTTTCAAAAGCAGGAAACAACTACATCAGTTAATTTCTTTAGCTTAAAAATGCTGAATTAATCAAGTATAATGATATTCCTTCATTTAACTTTTTTCTTCAAGAATGTTTAATTACATTTATTTCATTAAATCAGCATAAAGTTTAAGACAGGCGAATATATTTTTATTTTGCCCTTTAAGAAATCTCCTGCCTTCTGCCCAGATTTCAGGCCACACCTTTTCGTGTTTCCTAGATTTTCAGTCCTTATGAGCATAAGGTGGATCCTTATGAGGATGGAGTTGATTTGATCAACTCAGCATTGTAAGACAAATTTATGCAACTGTTGAAATGACACAACTAACCTAAATCTGACTGGTAGCCTGAATTCTGAGGTCAGGTCTATGTTTATTCCATGCATCTCTGCTCTTGAGGACAGTAATCTCTCATTAAGACTTGTCTATACAATAGGACCACATCAATGGCATTCTTTACAGCTAATTACAAAGCAAAACAGGTTGATTTCAGCGTAAATCTTTTCTATTTTCATTCACGACAGGTCAAATCTCTTCCCTTTAGACTGTTTATCTGAAGGGTTACATTTTCCCTTGCAAATTAATCGTGTCTTGGGGGAAGAAAAGGATTTAGATAAACTTGTTAGTCACTTAGAAATTGTCATGGGTTTCAGAATACACAAACTATTCAGGTTCATTTACAGGTACCTGAGTGCCATAGCGCTTGAGATGTTGCTAAGGACATCTGTGGTGGCAACTGGAAAAATGCATTAATGGTTGTCGTGATGTGCCTTTACCAGAGTAATTGGTAGGATTTCCTAGGCGTTGAATAAATGTATTTGGCTTGCTGGGTTAAAGAGCCTTGATCATGGTCCAAGGCATACTCCTGTCTAAGTGTAATGACCGCAGCCAAGTTTGCCTTAAAAGAACACATCCTGTCGACAGCTCACCTATTCCAGAAAATAGATGGAAAGCCATTGTAGGTGCGATGCAGAGATCCATTGTTCAATTCCTTTGGCTTGTTATTGAGGCTGCAAATTGCAAGCAAGGGTTCACTAATGATGGCATGCACTATGAAACCAAATTCTCTAAGCTCACCACCATCAGACTGAGCCACGGGGAATGAAAAACCAAGAGAAAAAAGGCCCAGAGAGAGAAAGACATAACTGGAGACAATGCCAGAGAGAGGAGGAGACAAAGAGAGTGAGACAAAGAGAGAAAGATTTTCATAAATTCCAAAATGGAGCCTCCTCCCTGACTATCTTAAAGTCCATGTCACAATGGGAGAGGACAGCAGTCAGGCAGCAGTCCGCTCCAACCCCAGGGACAGTGGGTGACTTGAGGAGAGATGGGTATTCATACGGTTCACACAAAAAGGGAATTAAAGGAGAATTCTGTATATATACCACATATTTCACTATTTCTGTTTTTATATGCTGTGGCAACACAATTTAGTCATAAAAAAGCTAACCTAAATTAAACTGCACTGACCAGCAAAAGGGAGGAGAATAGTGTTTACGAATCTGTATTAATATTAAAATGTATTGCTGTACAATTTGGCGATATCTACAAATGTATTTCCTGCCAATAAAGCATCCTGAATTTGAATTGAGATTTGAGAGAGAAGGAGGCAGAAAGACTGGAGGAGAGACCAGAGAGGAGAGCGGTGGTGCCAGCTCCATTCCCAGCATTCCCCTCCGGAGAGACGGGCTCAGCGGTGCATCACTCAATGCGCGAGGGGAAAGTGAAAGTGCATTACAGCCGTTAACGGCCCCGGTTCCTCCCCTTCACGCTAATGGGGGCGAAGGTGGGGGCCTGGCGCATTCTTTTTTTCAGTCCATTCTCACTCACCTGAACAGCTCTTGTATCGCCGGCTCCACGGGCACTGAGAGAGAGAGACAGAGGGAGTGAGTGAAAGAGAGAGAGAGAGAGAGATTGAGAGAGACAGAGGGAGAATAATCACCAGAGCTGCAGAGGTTTTTTTTTTGCCCATACAGTATGGAAATGACCAACAAAACACAAAGAAGTCAGAGCCAGTGGGAGTATTCAGTAAGATGATTAGACTGGAGGAATGATGTTTGAGGAGGGGAGGGCTCAGGAGGAGAAGGAGGGTAAGAGAAAGGAGGAAGGGAGAGAGAGAGGGAGGAGGAGGTGGCGGGGGGAGGTAGGAGTGACAGCAGTGCAGGGAGATACTGGGTTAGGGAAGGTCACCCTGAGCTGGGCCCTGGCAGGTTTCGGGAGACGGGAGACGCACCTCGGATACCTTTGGAGCGTGTGCGATGGCGCTTCCCGTCTGCATCCACCTCCATCTGGGAAGAGACATTATTAGGCAGTCAGCGTCCTTATCCTACATGACCAGACTAGTAATGTGTACTACAATCCCTGCAGCGTGCTCTCTTTCAATCCCCGCTCTCTCTGTCTCTCTCTGTCTCTCTCTCTCTCTCTCTCTCTCTCTCTCTCTGTCTCTCTCTCTCCCTTCAGTTCAGTTGGCTCTATTGGCATCACAAGAATACGCTTACATTGCCAAAGCATATGCAGATAATAAAGAAATAACCAATAATAATAATCTCTCTCCCTTTCTGAACTGAATTCCAAATTCACATTAAAATGTGCTTTATAGGCATGAAATGCCATAGTATTGGCAAAATAAAGACAATATAAAGTGTTACTATACACATATACGTACATTCATACGCAATCTGCATGTGCACATGTTTGTATACTCACACAAACGCACATGCAGACGCATTGCTGTTCAAACGTGCAACAGCAGACTTCCTCACAACATTCTGGGTAGTTTTTGTTTTTACACTTTAGTGTATAGGAAGAAAAATTACCCAAATTCCAGTGGGACATACAGCAATCACATTTGCATCCGACACACACGATCTTATTTGAAGATTAATCTTTTATTAACCAATGACAGTTATTGGTAATTACGATAACAAATATTACAAAGTAGTCCACATAAATTATTGGGCAGTTTCCAGTATGGCCTTTGCAACCAGTATGTTTATTTTACTCAAACAAAGACTCACAGCAATCAAATAGGCTAAACGCTCATCTTCCTTATACTGTATGATAGATCTGTAAATATGACTTTTAATCCAATCTCTCAGCCTAGTATTTCTGATGTGGACACAACCAACACATAGAATCTGTGAACTGAAAGGGAGAAAAGGTTTCAATTCATTGACGGCCTTAGTCATTTAAATTGAGTTATAAACTTGACATGTACATTAACTTATATAACTGTAATATATTCCAAATATACAAGATGAAATTGTTTGAAGAAATATCTAACAATAATCATGTTCGTTCTCTGCTGGCAAGTGCGACAAATACGCTTCCAAAATAATCCAATCCACCCTCCAACAGTTTCCAACAGTTCACTCAGCAGGTGGCAAAAATGCACCTGCATGCTGCCTTCATATAACAATAACTACCAAAAAATCTTCCCTCTTTATCACACCCTGCTGTTTCTTTTCCTTTACACGTCGGTTTGGAGCAATATTTATGTACCTCATAAAGCTGATGAAGCATCCATATTTCCATGTGACCAGAGCCGCAAAGAAAATGTGTCATTGTGTCACCTCTACTGGAGTTGTAATACTGTTTGGCTAATAATCTGGCAGAAACCGGGACAATGACTGATGCCGCCACAGCTTCTGTAGCTACACGATGCATTTCTAGGAAAACAGTAAACAGTAAACCAAGCCTTATTTGCAGGCTTCTTACCCACTAGCCCTGCATGTAAGGAATAAACCTGATTCACCCAAATAAACAAGACACCCAAGGGGACATGGACTGTTTCCGCATTTCAGCATTTGCAATATTGTAATGGTTCGATATGAGGTATCTATAATCAACTACAAAGGTAAATGATAACATAAATATAAAAATGTATCCAATGGTAGTAATAAAACCATGAAATAAATATGAATATTACTACTTCTACTATTACTACTACTACTAATAATAATAATTAGAAGTAGTACTTACAACATCATCTGTCATAGCCTTGGTATCAGCTGTAATACTAGTAGTAGTGATAAGAGTAGCAGAAGCAACAATAGTAGTCAGGAGTGTTTATATGATCTATAAGAGATGCATAAGGTTCATTATTAAAATACTTCCAGAAGGGCTGGAACCTGAGAAGTTAGGTTAAAGAAAGTAAATATGTACATCCGTAAATGGGTTGGGGCCTCTTTATCTAAAAGATATTCCACCTTACAGTCCTCATCAGCTTTGTTGCAAGGGACTGGCCTCCCAAGAATCAGAGCTGATGGTTGTTAACAACACAGCTCCCAAATGGTTCAGTCGGCACAGGTGTGTGGTGTAGGCTGAGCCTAGACATCCCTAGTTTGAGTCTGGGCTATGCCATTAGCCTACTATGAACTGAAGTTGGCGGGGCATGATCAGCTTCCATTGTGCGTTAACGTTGGTCAGGGTTCCTCGGGTCAGCACTAAGTGCCTAGCTACCTGCCTCGCATCGACTTTTCTCAACCCCCACTTTTTTCACTTTTAATAGGTTGTCAATTAAGTGCCATTTTCAACCTTGTACCTTGGAACAGTGCTTTCGTATCCTGATCTTTGTTTTTACCATGACTTAATTTAGCCCATTTTTTATCCCATTTCTTTTTCTCTCCCAATTCGAAGTGCACAGTTGTAGTCATAAGTCCATCTCATGAGGAGAGTGCAAACAACACGCGCATGCCTCCGAAGTAAATTGTGCCAGCCGCCACTTCTTTTCTCTCTGCATCCCACCATCTGGGCCGCATGGTCACTGTGTCAGAAGAGTGCACTTTACGCACTGCTGGTGCAGGCCCCCGATCCACCATGTTTTGTTGCCGGGTTGCAGTAAGACACGGACAATCACGAAATCGTCCCTTCCCCAGGTGTCGCTATGGCAAATCATGTGCCATCTTGCAGGGCTGCTGGCCGCAGTCTGCAGTTGCGGCATGAGGGTGTGATACGGGACTTTGGGCCCATCCACACACTGGAACAGTGTCACAACACGACGAGACGCCGAACAGACCCTATTTCACCATTATCATTATTACTGCTCGTTTTGTTAAACTTGTATCCACTCAACTCCCTCAGGGACTTGCTGAGCAGAACCTTTGACCTCGTTTACACTTTTTACACAACCTATATTGGATATGAATGAAAACATTCTGCATGTCCTTTTGTCTAACAATGTTGTAACAAATAACATCCCATAATAAGCATCATGGGACAAGTTAAACCACTGCTGGCTGGAGTTGCAAGATGTTAACGAAAGTTTGGAGAACAACACTTTCCCATCAGTCCTGGCTTCTCTGCCATGACCAAACTGCTCATTCAATAGTGTGGGCGCTCACTTTAAAGCCAGGGACACAACAGCCTTTCTTGTTGGTGTCTTTTTGTTCTAATATTTTGTCTAAGATTGTCCCATCCTTGAACAAATAAAAATTATATCTCAATGGCACTGGATATTTTTGCACATTTCCAACAGCGGGTTGTTGCTGCAAATAATCAGTAATAGTTCAACTGAGAATTCTCATTTGGAGTGAAAACCTGTGGAAAGTGTTTCAAAGTGTCTCAACAATGAGTTCCCCAGGGGCCAGTGTTCGTCCCCCCTTCTTTACTCCCTTTACACTAAACACCGGGATCTGTTATTTCTGTAAATGTTTCTCTGCCACTGATAACAGTCCAACCCCAAACCTTATGACTCACAGCTCTGCTGCATTACTGCCTCTACCTAGCAGATAATTCTTTCTGGAAGTTTGAAATGATCATCATAGACACAATCTCTTCAAGACACACCTACCTCTAGATCTGCAACTGGCCATTGGCACACACATCTCCAGCACCTCTCAGTATTTCTGGGCAATTCTACACAGTCCCCCTCCCAAGAGCGCAAATAATCTCTCTGTTTACTCTTGATGAGAAGCTCTCCTTCATAGATTGCATTTCACTTTGAGAATTGATGCTGCGATTAATCCTTCAAAAGCACTGGAAGGACAAATCCATTTCTCACCACCTGCTCAACTCCCAGTCCAGGCTATTATACCAACCTACTTGGGACTACTGCAGCTCTGTCCGGGCTGGTCTTCCAGTCTGCATCACCAGAGCATTACAAGTCATTCAGAACACTGCTGCAAGACCGGTATTCAGGCTTCCAAAATGTTATCCCGTTTGACCACCACACCACATAGTTCACCAATAAAAAATACTGCAATTCTTAAAAATGTAAACATATTCTGCATAAATAGTCACAGACATAGTTATTCCTGTCAGTAATGAACAGGATGGCCAAAGGTTTTGCAACTTTGCAAAAGGTCACGAAAACCAAATGCACAAGAACCAGAATCTACATTATCTAAAAAAATAAAAAGTTAAGGACAATTTTTTTCCCCCAGATAATATTCCCCCTGGGTGTAACAGAGTTTAGGTGTCTATTTTTATTAGACATAATTTATTAAAGCTGTGCTTAAACTTCAAGCCTAAATCAAGACATTTTTCATGAAGGCCATAAATGTTTCAAACACAAAAATAAATGATCAAAGTGAACGATACATAATAAATCTCTCTTATTAGCTGCGTAAACAGCGGAGCGTTCAGAAGGGAAAAAAAGCCTGGCATATTTATATTTGAGCCATTGGGTTTCCATGGTGATCAGCGAAAATCCTACCTTGGGAAAAGCAAACAACTTATCAATCTCCCCCGGTGGTGGCATCCCTCCCTCGTGATGCCTGCTTCAGATGGCGACATTTGGCACAAAAGTAGAAACAACAGCGCAGGACAACACAAAGAAGGACATTGAGTGTGCATCATAATAAAGAGGCCATCAAATGCTGCGACACTGTGTCCACTTTCAATACGCCCTGCGCTGCTTCTGTTGGGCCTTGTCATGGGGCTGGCCGATGCACCGACCATAAAACCAGAGACGGAGGGGGGGGGTAGTTCACAAAGAAATGCAAATTATTTATTTACAAAAATAAAAGACCCTGAAAAAAGCATACATTGCCAGAACTCGCTCTGAATTACCTGCATGAGCCACACACCTGCTGAAACACATATGGTATAACTCATTAGGCAATACCGGTTCTGGCATTCACTCACACACACAATCAAATATCAAACACAGGTACAAATGAAATGGTCACCTATTGATAGGTTTGATAGCTGAAACACTGAGAGAGAGAGACAGAGAGATCCTCCAATTAGACAACTGACATACAGTCATTCAACCAACAACCATTATCAATTAAAACATTTGACCAATTTTAAGCAGACATTTCAACAATCAGAGTAGTCCTAACCAATAACATACATTCACAGGCTCATTCAGAATAATTACCAGGCGTTCTGACAAAGAACACAGGAACAAGTTTTCGAAACACTGTATTTTAGTGAGGAATCTGAGGCACAGATGCATGAATATACATATCCAGACTTCTTGACAGGCAATAAAGCCCAATAGCCAGTTTCACTTCAGAAGGGAAGAACAAAAGTGGACAAGCCAGAAACACACCCCTGTGGAGCGATGAAATGAAACAAGACCTCTCTTCTAGAAACTAAACAAGGGCAAGACAGAGTTCAGCTATCCTGATATGATACATCCAAAAAGAAGGAACACCACTCGACATTACACATCTCTGATTCTCACTGTCGTAAAAAGAGAGGAACTCTCCAGCACTTGCTTTCATTTTTATTTTATTATTTTGGGCGGTTTATTACTTTTTAAATTATTCCTCTGTGGTATACGGTATGTTAAGATTTGCGCCATAGTTCTATGATTGGCATTGTTAACCTAAGGCGGTGCTTTAGTGATGATGTGCGTACACTGGCTGGTCTGGGAGTGCTGTTATCTACAGATGGTTTGTGGATTTGTTTTGGAAAAATAAGTTAACTAAATGCTGAATCAAATACTGTATGTCTGTATGCAGGGGATGCACACATTTTGGTATGTCTTAGTATTTATCACTGCATACAGGTAACTGCAAACTAAAGGAAATCCTTGGGTGAAGTAAGGGTTATGGCAGCTCTGTTGCCCATGGTGTGGATGCATTTTCCTGGTCCACTTACCTTAGTGGACCATTTAGGTCCACTAAGGTAAATATCAATAAATACAAAGCCATTCAGTGATCAGTGAGTGATCACCTTCATCCTATGCTGAAGCATTTCTATCCTGATCTAAGTGTCTCTTCCAGGATGACAATACTCCATCCACAGGGCACAAGTGGTCACAGAATGGTTTGATGAGCATGAAAATGAGGTAAACCATATGACATGTCTGTCTCAGTCACCAGATCCCAACTTATTTGAACACTTGAGAGGTTCTGGAGCTGTGCCTGAGACAGCGTTTCCCACCTCCATCAACAAAACACCAAATGATGAATTTCTCATGGAAAAATAGTTACATCCCAATAGAGTTCCAGACACTTGTAAAATCTAGGCACATTGAAGATGTTCTGGTTGCTCATGGTGGCCCAGCACCCTATTAAGACACTTTATTTTGGTTTTTTCCTTTATTTTGCAACTTACCGGTACAAATATAATGCAACTAACTGTTTATTGTTTCAGTAAAGCAATTATTGCTTTAAAATTGGGTTAAATATGTTTTTTGTTTAAATGTTCTTTATTTTGATCTCAATGTTCTATTTTATAAAAAATATTATCAAGCAAGATTTTTTTTTAAACTTATTTTAGGGGTTGAAGACTTTAGGGTAGTGAACCTTCATTATGACCATGCAATGTCACATTTCTTGGCAACCAACAGTCTCTCTAGGACCAGCAGAAAACCCTCAGCAGTGACATACAGCATAGACCAAATAGTACAGCCTGGGTAGTACAGCAGTTTCTGGATTTGAGATAGTGTGTAATCTGCATAAATGTAATCTCAAAATGGTATCCTCATATAGCCATATGGATTCTTATAAATGAACTATCAAAACAACAGTGATGCTGCTGCAGCCATGACAAATAATTAAAAAGAGAGGTGGATTGCATAGGTGCACAGACGCCTCCTGACCACGCTGGCCTAGCTCGCAGAATCATGTATTCATCACTAATTTAGGGAGCAGGAAATAGGTCACAGCATCAGCTGCTACAACCAAGTGGCACTTGGTGAGGTTGCAGCGTTGTCTCTAACAGGAAGTTTGCTTGTGTGTTTTGTCTACAGCTTCATCCAGTGTAGTCTACTGTCAGATGCCCTTTCTAATGGCCAACTAAGACATTGGTATTAGTTTGGCATTAAAAGTGTTTTTTCTTTTTCTTTTTTCGTAAACCCAAAATTGCAGGTATATAAACTGGCCTGTCCCAGAGATGAAAGATGAAGGGGAAAAAACCCCAACCTGAAATGGATTTTTGCAGAGCAAGCCACGGTCACCGGTGTGAGTGATTAGCGTGAAATGCGGTGGCTGGCAAATGAAGGACGGATGGCAAACTTGTCCCCGGCTGAACTCGTCACATGTTCCAGACTCCGGCCCGGTGGCATTTTTCTCCCTCGCACGTAGCCAAGACGTGTGGTGAACACTGTCTGTGTGAGAGAGGCTCCGGGCACTGCCAAACATAGGCGCCTCCATACGGCATGCAAAGTTCCCCGAAACACACGTGCCTGTGTGCGACAGCCCTTCACCAAGGTGAACCTCTCGCCCCTTTGAATTGCCTTGAAAATTCATTTTGATTCCTTTTCAGGGGTGTTTGTGCATTGATTTTGGTGTCTTAAAGAGTGTGCCCTCTGGTGGAGACAGCTCAGAATGGGGTGGCAGGGACCAAACCACAATGGCCAGCCAAGCAGGTCATGATTTTCTGAGCTGCTCTAATCCTTAACGGCCCATTCTGGTGCTGACTGAGCCTCCTGATGCAGGTGGGCAGAGCCAAGCACAGAGAACGGGCCATCGGAACTTAACCTTGGATGGCGACTGTTGTTCACTGACCTCCGCTTTTGGAATGAAAAGGCAATCTTACAGCAACAATAGAGTATCGAAATAAAACCAGTGAATCTCAGTGATTGTGCGCCGGCATGCTTTTTATGCGCCCGGTCTGGTACCGTTGCTTGCCTGAGGGCTTTTTGTCCAGCGGAAGGCCTCTGGTGTGGCACATTGACAGATTGACACTGCTACACGTAGGACGTTTGATCGAAATTCAGGAGTAATAGTACATTCTGCTGTAATATTGTGATAAATAAATATCCAGTGGCTCATGGTTACGGTTCTCTAGAATCTAGAAAATAGGGAAGCCCTGTGTATGACAATACATATGCTGACAGTAGTCAGCAAGATGCGGTCCTTGATGTGATAGGATTTTCATAAAGAGAGGTCGATGCTGTGGATGAGTACAGTGAGTCATTTTAAATTCATGAAGCATTGGAATTTCACTGTCAGCCAATTAAAGAACATGTGTATTTGCAGAATATTTAATTCTAGGATTTGATAGAATGAAAGAATCAAATCAAGCCAGTAAGGAATGCAGATTTGCACAGTACTAATATATGTATATATATAATATAATTTTTTATAACAAAAGCCTCCCTAGTAAAGAATAGTAAACATTAGTTATGGGAGAGTGAGGCTCTATCAACCTCATAATGGGTGTGATGCTATAATGCCCTATCAATCACTGATTTATATGAACCAATCAAAAGACTGCTCTCAAGAGTAAAACAATATTATTGCTTGAAATACAATGTCTATATATATATATATATTATAAATACTGAGAGAAAGAGCTATGTAATAGAGCTATATTTAGGTAAACCATACCTGAAAAGTTTTTTTGGGCTCTTTGGTCCAGACCTTTTGTTACGCCCCTGCGACTCCAGTGGCAGTTGGCACTCCAAAAAGTGAAAGGTTCACCACTTCTCCTCCGAATTCATTTTCTGCAATATAAAAAAAAGAAGACCTGTGAGCGGTCCCAATGTGCGTGCATGCAGAACAGTACGTGTGTGCTGTGCACATGCAATAAATCATCGGAAAGCTGCATCCAAACTCTCATATTAGAGGCTAGTGACATGTCTAAAGATCGCCATCTCTCTCTCTCTCTCTCTCCCTCTCTTTCCATCTAGTTCTCTCTCTCTCTTCCGCTCCTTGAATCCATCCCGCAGGAAGAAGATGAGGAAATGAAAAATCACAGAGGGTAACATGGATCATTAGGCATATTTGTTCTCACTTCCTTTAAAATATGATAGATCAAGCTAATTACCCCCCTCGCCAAGTCTATTTCAGAAAATGACAAGCAGCTATCGCGGGGGAAGGAAATCCAATTCATTCCGCGTTTGGTGTACATTATGCACGATGTGACACTCGGTACGGCCTGCCCTGCCCTTACTCCCCATGCCTTTCACTTCCCTGTCTGCCTGCAGCTCCAGACACACGCGAATGGCAATTATTATAAAGCTTACAATCCACACAGACACACAGATACGCACAAACAAACAGTGCAGACATACAGACAAGGGTTAAAACCAAATAATAGGCGCATGTCATACAAGAGCAGGGGTTTCCAAATGTTTTAATGTAGCCTATGATGACCACGCTGTGGTTGAAGACCTGCACCTGTTAATGTTTGGCACCTTTATCCAAAACCCACTACAAGCTGCAATGCAGTGGGTACTTGGAAAAAATGGTACATGGGAACATTTTAACTCAAGATGTTATAGTATCAACTATTTACAATGACCACAACATTATCAAGTATATGCATAACAGAAAATGTTCATTTTATATGAAGGTGCAAATCATGTAATTTGACATATGTACTGTATACAGTGCCCCTTTAAAGCTATTCTAGTTTCTTTTTTTTAATTAATGTTCTGACATTTTGAGAATTTTTTTCACTTGGAAGTTGTAGGGTAAAGCGTGTAAATAAAGGTTTTAATTTAGGTTTTAATTTCAGGCTGTAAGGCAACAAAGGGTGATATTTTTGAGACGGGGTGTATACTTTAAAGGGGCACTTCTTCTTCGTCGTTTGGGTATATTATTTTCCTGCTCCCCTAGGCTCGGGGCCGAGGGGCTATCCTTTTACCACCTCAAGCCTAGGGGGGGTTCACCCAGGCTATATTTCGGGGCACACCTCCAGCAGCCATGTCACCGTGTCGTCATCCAAAACCGACAGACCATGGATCCCATTGGGTGCCCGATAAATCGGGCAATCCAAGATGACATGGTCTGCGGTTTGTTCCTCTGCGCCACACTCGCAGGCCGCGCAGGAGGCCAAGCCCCATCTGTGCATCGATGAGCAGAAACGCCCGACGCCAGTCCGGAGGCGGTTAAGCCTCACCCACGCCAGTCGGGCAGGTCCACCCCGATGGGGAGGACCGACGTCTGGGATGAAGTCACGGAGTCTAGAGGTGTTTTTCCCACTCCGTGCTCCAGGTGTAATCCACCCACCGTGCCGCACTGATATTAAGGTCGCTGCATTGCTGCAGGAGTTCCCGTGCGGCAGGCACAAAATGGGTGTCTCGACTTGAGGCGCCGGGAGGCTCAGCTGTTAGAGTGAGCCTTTCATGAAGCAGATGGTTTGGCTCCATGGCCCGGCATGCGAGACGTGCTATGGCTCCCGCACGGCGAAGCCCAGCGGGCTGGATGCCTGCAAGGATGGAGAGGTTGTCCACAGGAGTGGGACGCAGGCATCCTGTCACAATGCGCAATGCTTCGTTGATAGGCGTATCGATGAGGCGGGTGTGAGCACTGCGACACCATACTGGCGCGCAGTACTCACTAGTCGAGTAGACAAGGGCCAGGGCAGCCGTACGCAGTGTTCTTGCCCGGCGCCCAGCCTGACCCGACTAGTCGCCTCATCAATGCCACACGAGATGTTAGCTTCTTGCGCAGTGACGCGAGGTGTCGGCGAAACGTGAGCGACCTGTCCAGTGTCACGCCGAGGTACGTTGGCTCAGCGCAACATGGCAGGGGTATTCCGCCGATATTTACTCGGAGCTCACGTTTGGCCTCCTTGTTGTAAAGATGGAAGGCTGCCGACACCGTCTTTGCCTCGCTGAGCTTCAATCTCCATTTCTGGAGGTATGCCACTAGTGTCTTCATATCCTGGCCTAATGTCCCCTCCAATGACTGCCAGTCTCCAGCAGAGTACACCAACGCGAGGTCATCTGCGTAGGCATACTTCCGCGAGACTGTGTCAGGCAAGTCATAGGTGTAGATGTTATAGAGGAGGGGGGCCAGGACCGATCCCTGGGGGACGCCGTTCTTGAGGCGTCGTAACCTACTTCGCTGTCCGCTACCGGTGGTGAGGGTGAAGCTGCGATTTCGACAAGCTCCATGATCATTCTGACCATGTGCCTGTCCGGCAGCAGGCGGAGCAGCTTGCAGGTGAGGCCGCGATGCCATACGGTATCGTAGGCAGCCGTCAGATCGACAAAACGGCTCCAGCCTTCTTTTTGCCGAGAAGCTGTCCTCGATGTCTTGGGTCAACAAAGTGACTTGGTCTACGGTCGATCTCCCGCGTCGGAACCCAGCCTGCTCCCGGGGGAGCAGTGGGTCAACAATCGGTTCGACGCGGGCGTAGATAAGACGCTCAAGGATCTTGAAGGGGATGCAGAGCAAAGAGATGGGACGGTAGCTCTTAGGGTCCCCTTCAGGCTTATAAGGGGCACTGTATGAAACATATATATATATACTTTTTTAGATTTAGATTTTTAGAACCCTATGGTGCTCCTCTAATGACCCCCAGGGGTCACGGGACTCCAGTTTCGGAACCCCTGAACGAGAAGATATATAGGGCATTCTTCATAAATACAGTTTTTACAAGCTGTGGCCAATACAAGTAAATCAATATTCAGCCGCAGACCAAATCAGAACGTTTGTAAACATAGAGTGCTCGTAGTTACTGGGTTGTAAGCTCACATCCAGAGTCCACAAAAAGACCCTTCAAGTCCCAAAAGTCAAATTGTGAAAACATTGACTTCGAACGAGGCCACCAGCAAACGCAGAGGAATGGTGGAAGATTGATGGTTTCTTCTGGTTCCTGTCTGAGGAAAACTAAGGAAAAATGAAATCAATGATCACCACCAAGTTAAGATGCTCCAATCGAAACAATGACACTTTCAAAAGCCTGGCAGTGCAGAATCAGGAATCGAGTATGAGGGGAGCACCTGGTCACCCATCAAGTCAAATCGCTGTCATTCAACTAAAAACACATGATATTTTGAAGAGGACTTTTTTCACGACCAATGGAATCTGCAGAGCTATACTGCTTTAGATCAAACATGTGGCAGGCTAGCTTGACTAGCTTGGCTACCTTACTGTTCTAGCTCAATCTGGCAAGCAAGCTTCAGAGAGAAATGTGTAGAACAAAAAACACCTAAAAGGATAGTACAGTTACAGCAAATGCGATAGAACGTCTAGTCATAGTGACATTTGTGTGTATTGTAACTGTAAATCTATAGTTTCTCAAAAAACTAAATCCTGGTAACTTTATTGTCAGCATGTATTGCATTCCACCCTCATAATTAAAAAAAAATCTATTTGATTTATTTCAGATTTTTCCCAATTTTTTTCTTGCAATTTGGTAACTAACTGTACGCTCTATTTCATCAATTCACCCTCCCCCACGAGCCTGCCGCCTGCATCTACGGGATTAGCCACTACCCTGGGGCTGGCAATGAACCGTGAGATGGAACTCGCCTATTTGTTTTGCCTACAGGGAAGCTTTCTGTGCTCGCAGCGAGCTCGTGGCCCCTGGGAGCCTACCGCTGGTCCCGAACGGGACTCCAGGCCAGAACCGGGGATCGAACCCTGGCCGCAGTGGCCAACCAGCACTATGGGCGAGTGCTTTTACTAGATGCGCCAGCCGGTGGGCCCGTCATAATATTTTTTATTATTATTGTAGTATATTAGAAGTAGTATGCAGTAACGGCATATGTAGGAATAAGCTACATAGCGTCATCATTTTGAATTATGTGGACAGAAAACCCTGATATTGGGAATCAATGAAAACTGATATGCCCCGCTCCCACATACACACACAAGCCCACACCTCATTACAGCCACAACCCACACAGCCTCCATTTAAGAATAATTAAGACTAATACCCCTACACTGACTTCCACGACAGCAGGGAACCTTCACAGAATCTTGATCAGGAAGGGTGCAAATGAGGTTGGCGTCGTAACCATTCATGCTGCCATTTTTTAACAACATTCATCAATGCAATACAAGCATGAAAAGGCTTTTTTTTCATGCACCTCACCAATACAAACCAGCTTTTTGAGCGACCACAGGGTTTCACCGTTATCATACAGAATTGTTTTTAATAATGATACTGCACATAACAATATTATTCATTTTACATTCGGCGTGCGATCTGTAAGGCAGTGGAGCATTTTTTAAATAAAAGGGAAACTTTTTATTGTCTGTGTTTCAGTTTTGGTCCTCCTCTAGCTCTAAGATCCTGCGTGATCCATCTCCAGAGAGCCATCTGAGAGAAGCAGGAAGCACCCGAGACCACTCAGACATGGCTGGACTATTTTTCCCTCTTCCAAGAAAATAAGCCAATCTGGTTCCTGTTATAACAAATGGCTGTCTGTCCTTTTTTGGTTGTCCATCCAAACAGCTGTTATTTAGTGTAGCCAGTTGCGAGGAGTTCATATCGCTTTGGAGGAACAGACAAGCTGTCAAGTCTGTCTTTTCATCTTCAGCCACCCCTGCTGATACTGAAACCCCCCTCCACAGAAATAAAGGATAGTATCACCCAATTAGGCAGGTGGTGATTAGAGAGCGTCTACCCGCATGGGGGAGGGGGGGGATTTTAGATATTAGGCCCAGAAAGAGAGTGTGGAGAGGGCGTCTGCTGAATCTGAAAGGGTTACAAATTCAACATCCTGGCAGAGGTGCAGCGAGCTAGACAGAAATAAAAACACTGCTTATCTCCTCTGGCAGGGTAACTGTGAAAATGGTGAACATGGTGAGAGGGAAACGTAGAGAGAAAGAGAGAGAAGATGAAAGTAAGACAGAGAGGAATATAGAGAGAGAGAGAGAGAGAGCTGGAGCAGAAAAAATGAGAAAGAGGAACCTCTTTTTTCTTTGCTGTTGAAGGAAAACGGGGAGACTTGGCGCAAAAAAATTTTTGGGGGGTTTTGAACCGTTGCCAATCCCCCCACCCGTGCAGAGCCTCGTGCTCAGTGATACTAATTAAAAGCAGTGTACAGAGATAACAGACGAAGTGTTAATGGGGCAGCAGTGAAGTGTGTCGGGAGAATGAAGGGACCCTCCGGGGCTTGCTACGCCACTTATAATCAGCACCGCACAGCCGCCACGGCGAGGCGACGCTACCATAAATTCCCTAATAGCTGGCCAACCCCACAGTTCCAAACAAAACAGAGCTGTGAACATGTTCCTCTGACGAGGCGGAGGAAAAGGGGGAACGAAGGAGGCCGCAGGAGATGGAACTCTTCTGCGGCGTTCTCTGGGCACCTTCGTTGAATCGTTATTTTTTTAAATCGGAGATCGCTCCTTGTTCTCCGTGAGCATTTTAAATGATGCAGGCCGTGGACGCTTTAACGTCGGCTTGCCTCGTCGCGTTGGGGCAAGCTCCCTTGAACCACGCCTGTCGGTATCTTCGTAGGTCTCAGTAGGTCTTGATTTGAAGACAGGAGGGGCTCACAGAGCGCAAAAAAATGCTTAATAACGTTGGAATCTCTCCTAGGGAAAGACTGACGAATTGGAAAGACTGTTTACCTTCCTCAGGCTCATTATTCCATGCGCGGTATTTGAACACGTTAAAAACCGGCGGGCTGTGTGCTGCCTGACTGTCAGCGACTTCGCCTTCCAGAGGTTGGCACCGATTCTGGTTGTCGACTGGGGCGCGTGGTAGCAAAGCCTCTGGACACACATAAATCCTTGCACTTCTGACCAAGTGAAATGCAATGAAACACTGCTCATTTCTCTCCAATGGGAGACCTCACCTTTATTCTCTGAAAATCAAACTTAAATAAAAGGCTCAGCAGGCACCTTTCATGGCTGCACACACAGGAAACACACTTCAAGGATAAAGTTACCTTTTCTCACCATTGAAGAATATATTATACACTATATAATCCAATCACATCACAATACAATTCAGCATTTCTCTGATTGAGTGGGAGGTGCATTAGAGTACAGTGATTCCTGTCATTTCTTCTCACTGACCTGAGAATGCTGCGCTGTCACCTTCTAAGACAAAATGAAAACATAATTTGTCAGCAGCCTAAGTAAGCTGTTTGTAAACAGTCCCACAATGCAAACACTGCTCTGAAAACCAGGACCTCGCAAACACAGACGACCAGAGAGTAGCTACACCTTGGGCAGACAGCATTTTCTGCCTTTTTTTCTCCCTTTCCCTGGTTTTATGAGAGACAACGAGAGACTGGGGCTGCCTGACCTAAATCCTGCCAGATTCATGTCTGCAGCAGCAGGGCAGAGGAAAGGTGCACTTTATCTTGTAGATTTTTTGTCGGTTTGCAATGCCTCATTCTCTCTCTCTCTATTTTTTCATCACTCCTTTTAAACTGCCACTCATTGTAAATACAGTTCTCCACCCCAAACCCCCCAGCTAACCTGCCTCTGCACCCCTCGTTGCTCCCCGGCCCCCCTCACACGCACACACACACCTTTCCTGCACCCTATCCCCCTACCGCCCACCACCCTTCAGCTCAGGGAGACTGCCTCCGGAGCCAAGGTGATCATTGACCTGTCATGATGCAAACGCGGTGATGTCATTATGCATTTATGTAATCTCGACGATGTAACTGCGGCGGGAAGCGAGGGCTTCACCCTGACTCCAGCGGCCACCTGTCATGCCCCCCCACACCCCCCTCCTACCTCCCCGTCTACATCTATCTCACAGGCTGCAACCCTCTCCCGCCCCATAAGCGCCACCCCCCACATCCATCTCCCATGCAGCCCCACTCCACAAACTGAGTCAGTGGCAGAAGCAGCAGTGGCCAGCGCAAAGCCATGCAATTGGCTGAAAATGCTATTGGCCGAAAAAAATAGGCCAAATTCATAGGTGAGGGACTCCAACAGGTACCCGCCCCCATCCACCAGCCCTGCATCAGGTGATTATAAAGGCCTTCTCTTTTCACTGACAGGTTGGGTAGAGTGATAAACATTCAACCAAAATGAGTACAAAGATGTTCAAATCATGAATGTGCTTAATCACAAACATATT
This sequence comes from Aldrovandia affinis, assembly GCA_029706075.1. Classification (NCBI taxonomy): domain Eukaryota; kingdom Metazoa; phylum Chordata; class Actinopteri; order Notacanthiformes; family Halosauridae; genus Aldrovandia; species Aldrovandia affinis. The sequence continues at coordinate 3,415,774 of JAINUG010000092.1, read as the reverse complement.
TGATGTTTGCGACATCTTAATCATTTCAAGTTTGTGCATTTCCTTTATGGTATCTAAACTATTCTCCCTATTAATTGAAATGAACAGAAATGCTCCCCCCTATTAGCATCTTGAATTTGACCTTTTAGAAGGCTGGTGGTTTAAAACTAAAAGTGCTTGTCACACTGGTGTATGTGTGCATAGGTGTGTGTGTGTGTGTGTGTGTGTGTGTGTGCAGAGGTGGATATAGAATGTCTTTGGAGGGGATTCACTGAGGTAGCATGGGGGGAGCTGGTCATTGCATCATAGATACCCAATCCCCGTCCTTCTGCCAAGTTATACCAGAGGACAGCATCTTGGGAAAGATGAAAGATGGGGAATGATATTAGTCAGAGAAGGAAAGGTATTACAGCACATTTTAGATCCCACTTAAGACCCCACAATCACATTAATATTAGGGATATAGATGTTTGATTATTTTTGCGTCACTCCGGTCAGATTAGCAAATTGTCAGGTTAAGGTGAAGATGGCAATTTGGGCCAGGGAAAAACAACAATGTTGATGCACACGAGACGCCGTCACCCTCGTTTTCCCGTCCTCCATTTTGAACATGGGCGTTTCCTAAACCCCCCCCCCCCACCGTCGCGGGTGCCGCCATGCGAGCCTCATGAAAATGTCACCTGCCGGCACGCAATTACTCACACTCCAGCAATCATGTGCACAATGCAGAATGGGCCCCCGAAAATTCAGGTGAGAACGGCAGCCAGCAATCAGTCACTGGGATTGAGAGGAAGGCCATTCTCTTTCATTTGCCATCAACGCAACTGCTGAGGCCTTAATTATGAGCCCGGCCCAGCAGCCCGGGTGACTGAAAGGCTTATTATCACACAGCTCAGCCTTAAATCACGTTTGTATTGACAAACTGCAGGGGGGAAAAAAATAAAACCAGGAAGCCTTGGCGCAATCGTGGCAAAATAAAAAAGGGGCATGCACAAAAAAAGAGATAAATAAACTAGAGTGGTTTTGAAAGACATAATGTGACAGCAAGCAATAAAGGTATTCTCCTTTTTTTTCAAATTAGATTTTAAGCACAGAGGATCCATTGCATCCCTGAAAGAGGTACCTCAAGGTTGGTCAGGAAGACAAAGCTCGAGAGAGTTCTGGGACCTGGCTGCCACAGAGTAGAGGCGGTGGTTTCGTTTCAGCACCATCGATATTATCAAGATGCATCTGCTGTGAATAGGATTTTTCACCCAGACGTTTCCCCCAAAGTAATTTCAAATTTAAGCTGCTGTCTGAAGATATCTGAGATGTTATAAAAGAAGCATACTTTTTTCACATTCATATTCATGTGTATTAGGTCAGTATGCATCAGGCATCTGTAAATATGAATGATTAATGCTGAATTATAAAAATAGCGCACAATTTAGGCCACAATTGCCTTGATGCTGATAATAAACCCGGGCTCCAGCAGTACAAGAACCCATTTCTGATGTAGATTCGAGCGTTAGCAGTCCCAAGACAGGCCTGAATCCTCCCAGCGCACAAGTCTTCAGGAGTACACGGTCTATTCCTTGTGTCTCTAGGTACGTCATAGCTTTGTTGTCTGTTGAGACGCGGTCGTCCATAGAGAAATTTGATTTGGGTTTTAAACCCCTCGATGACTAAATGCACTATTCTCATTGTAAACAGTATTAACATATAAAAATGTGTCAAAATGGTAGCAGTCAGGGCCTGCCGCTTTGAATGCTGCATCAATCGATGTGCATTTCATTGTCGACCTTCTTCCTAAAGCGCAGTCGAGCTGTCTCTGTTTCGTTGTCTTTACGCAGCGGCTTTTCTACCCTTGCTCCTCAGTGATTGAGTTAAATAAAATAATTTAACCCGATAATAAATGGTTCCCTCACAAACAAAATGGTAACAGGAGTGCAAGAGAAGGTGCGGTGATTGCAAGGGTTGGTTATAAGGGTCTTGACTATGAGCCAGGAAAAAACAGCATGAAGAAAATACCTGCATAATCAACATTGGTCCTAAACTTGTAAAGATAAGACGTTAGATAAATGTAGGCCTTTTTTTCCTCCATTCATTTTAGTGATCGCTGAACTGTGTGAAGAAAAAATACTTGCATTTAGCACTGAGCCTCCACTCACCTAACACCGAGTTGAGTACAAACGCTGCCTGAATTCAGGGGTTTGGATCCGCAGTCCTTTTAGGTACTTTGTTCTGATTCCGCGTTTGCGCTATGGCTGCCAAACAATTTAGGTCTATGAACAAAGACACTCCCTAAGCACCATTTCCGTGCATACTTCTCAGCACCACATCAGACATTCACCATTTTGCTGTTATGGTAAAAGGATTTGCTTAAAGAGATCAAAAACTATATTCCAACTCCCTTTTATGAACAAAAAGAGCAGTACAGGGTGTCGCGAGTATACAACTCCCCTTTCAGCGACTGTAATAACTACTGATGTTGTTGTAAAAGGTTGGGGGTTTGAGTCATCAATGTATCACGTGCCTGCTGAGGCATTTGTGCGAGGGAATTTGAAGAAGAGTTCCAATTGTGGTTCTTTTGTTTCTGAAGCAGCTGTGACCCATCTTAATGTTATTGACCCATCTTCCGAATTTGTGGGGGTTTTTGGCACAAATACCCGTAATCAAGTGGCTGCAACTCAAACGCTGCAGAGTTGGGCGAACCTCATTGGGTTTCTGTCTTACATTGTTTCGCAGCAGAGGTCCACTGGCGAACTGCATTTCGCTGTTCGGCGACAAACTGAGTTTCTGCAGAAGTTTCTGAGAAGGCCACTAGAGTGACGGGTGGATGAGCACTGGCGCTGGGGCCATAGAGGTCGAGGTCTGAGCTCAGACAGTGAAAAGCAGAGACGGGAGAACGATGTCGATCATAACTGCAAACATGGGCGGGGCTACAATGATCTGTCAAGCGTTGACTTGCTTGAACCAATTCAGAGGTTCTGCGGTTCAAAAAACAATGATTGCTTTAAACCAGTGAGTTACGGGCAGCATACGGTAGCTCCGCCAGGGAGTCCTGTTTTGACCCGCGCTTTTACCAGACAGCAGTCAGACAGGAAAAAATAAATACATTACGGTGGCATGGCCCATCTCTGTAATCCCTGGGCCAATCTCATCTCCAAGGGAATATGTCCCTTTGTGCATGTGTGGAATGAAGAGGCGGACCAAGGTCAACGCGTATTTGGAGCAAAGAGCACTGCAGGATGTCCGGGTTTGCACTCGGACCTAGTAGACCCCATCCACAGTGTGAGATGCCTGCAAAGAGCAGCTAAAGATCGGAGCCTTTCTTCATGTCAGCCTTCAGATAAACCCTCTCCTTCACAGTGTGGCGAAATCCTCCACCGAGCTCCATTTTCATTCCTTACAGCAAATGGCAGCCCCCTGTGCTCACCACTTAGCAGCATTGTGTTCCAGGTTCTTTTGAGATCTGCATCGTGAGGGGAATTTTAAATCCCTCCACTTTTCTCCGCGCAACGTGGAGGCAAATTGATAAGAACCTTTTTTAGAACAATCATCATTTTGTTATTCACAGTCGCTGTGTGTTAGTCAAATAAGATCTTCGCCTTCTGAGGTTCAGGGCCAGCCACTCACACTGCATGCTCTTAACCCATCCTCTACGGACCTACTTCCCTCCCTTCCCAAAATGCGCCACTGTTTGCAAGGGTCTCTCCCAGCAGTGACCAGGTTATTGTGGACATTCAAACCCAAAGGGCAGAGGGACTGTTTGACACACATCTGCTGACATGTTTGCGTGGATGCGATAAACGTCCCTACTGGACCATTGAGTCCTATGACAAGATCTATTGTTCTCCAGCACTGTGAGCTCCCCTCCCCCTGGATTTGCAGGAACTGGGCTGTTGCTGAACGTCTCGCAGAATATCTTCTCCGCGGTCACGTGACCACCAACCCTACGGTCTCCCCCAGTAGGAGAAAGGACACACCCATGGGGTGCAGGCCCTGGCATACCCACACCACTTCTGTCAAGAATAGATGAAAAAACAATTGCTGTATATCACAATAATAATGTAATGCAATGCAAATATGCAATAAAAATCTCTAAACTAAAGTTTGGGAATAGTATATTTTACAGAAGGCATTCGATAACAGGAGAACCTTTGGGCATTTGACTATTGCTTATACTGAGCCGAGGAATTCACAAAATGTATGTTATTTGAGCAATGATACCACCCAATGTAATACCTAATGTTAATTAAGTCCTGGAATCGATGAAGGGAAGGTGTTAAACATTACGTTTGCATCTAAGAACAAGCTGCTCCCTAATGGTATCGGCTGCGGGCTGTAAGCAGGGAGGTCCTTTCCTGAGCCACGGCAGGCTGCCCGCCCCTTGAGTAAGTGAATTAGATGGGCAGATCGCCATGAGCCAGTCTCCTGTAGGTGATTCTTAGGCGACCGAAGGCAAGGCCCTATATGCGTGATATTTCTTAGCAAGCAGTAAAGCAACGGCTCGGTGCCATTTCCATGGCTTGATTTCCAGAGGAACAAGAAGTGCTAAATATGTTTTACATACAGGAATCTGAGTATATCTCCATTAGATTGAACGAAATGATTGAATTCCTAGTACATCCCTGGTTTCCTCAGTGTGGCCATTTCCTCTCCGTCATATACATCACTTCCAGTTTTAAGCTTGCCCTGATGCATTTCAGCCATCCGCATCTCTTCCCTGTTGGTGTGCTATTGCCATTTTTCAGAGGGCTTGGTCGTACAGTAGCTAGGAAACACATCACCGTGATATGTTTGTGTGTGCTTATATGTGCGTGCGCGTGAGCATCAGGGTTCAGGTGGGCTGTCGACTCTGCAGGAAGTAAACAGATGGACAGAGGGAAGCAGTCGTGCGGCCGCTAGCAGAACCATGCGTTTGGAAGTCCGGGCTGTTGAAGACGGCGCACGCAGGGAGGGAAACATAAGGCCATGGGCTCTTGCTGAGTCACGAAAGCTCACCCGCCCTCACCTCGACAGTATGGAAACAGCACAAATACTCCACAGCCGTTCTGTGGAAGAGGTTCCTCATGTGTCTGTTTACCATTCATAATGTTTTATGTGATTATTATTTTATTATTGACCATAATAAACCCAATTGATATGTATGATATTGATATACGGCAGACTGATCACATGGCCAGTGAGAAAGAGGCAGTCAAACTGCAGTGTGCGATCTACAGTATACTGTGGTCTGCTATGTGATTGTGGAGTGAGCTGTCAGTGCTTCCACAGCTCCATCAGATCTTTTTTTCTGCTGGGTTTGTTTTAAAAATGTTTCCCTGTTTTTCTCCAAATTTAGTAGCCAATTCAACCCTCTATTTATTTTGATTCGCCCTCCCCTCACGAGCCTGCCGCCCGTCCTCCCAGTCAAGCTAATATCCAGAGGCCGACAAATGATCCGCCTCCTCCAAGACAGAACTTCGCCCACCTGCTCTTTAGGAACGCCCTACTGCTCCTCGGTGAGCTCGTGCCGACTATCTCTCCCCCAACCCCCTGAGACGGACAGCCAAAAGCGGGGCTCCCGGGCAGAGTCAGATGGACTGACGCAGTCGGGTTTCAAACCATGACTACAGTAGGCAGCTTGCACTCCCGGCGGAGTGCGTTAGACCGCTACGCTACCCGGGGCCCCCATCTGCTGTTTTTTTTTTGAGGAACTGGAAGGGGTGGGGTCCTCCTTTCCCCCCCACTCTTCTGCTGAGAGAAGGAGCTGTGGAGCAAGGGAAGGCTCCCAGGAGGTCCACGCTTGCCAGGACCTGCTACAGATCAGCAGCCAGATGCAGCAACCCACCCGCCCCAACACACACACACTGCATCCAGAACTGTGCAGCCTGCACATCTCCATGGTGACACACTCTCTGGGGGGTGTTTCTTCACCCACCACAGGGGGCAGCATACAGTAGACCCCCACACACCTGACACACAGTCAGATTTATTTGTCTCCCAGTGCTGGAGGAGGGGGCAGGTGGGTGGGTATGGTATGTCTTACAATATGTATCTGGCTTTAATGTATCAGACTAAACACAGAGGATGCTCAAGGTGAGCTGATTTCACATGCATGATTTCTTGTGCATTTAGCAGCACACCTGAGCACCGCATTCAAATATTTCCCTATATCACATTTTGGAAAATGCATTAGCAGTAAATGCTAATAAACTAACTGGACCAATTAAAGCCAGGGCGAGTAGTTCGTACAAAAGCAATCATATGCCCCGGCTCACCCTGCCCAGTAAGTTTGACTCGGGCGTGATGGCCTCTCAGTTTTCACAGCTTTAAGTGTTGTGCCTAGGCTATAACTGCTGCACTCACTGTTCTCTCACTTTTCTCCTCTGTCTTTGCTCTCCTGAAGATCAGATTTCTTCTAGACTCCTCTCTCTCTCTCCCTCTTTCTCTCCCACCTTCCCTACCCCATCTCTTCCACTGCCTCTCCTTCCCTGTGGTTCATCAGCCCCTTCCCCCCTCCCCCACACACAGTCTCCCCCATCTCCCTTGCACCACACCGCCAAAGATAATTATCCACCTGCATCAGGGCAGCTTTCCAAACACCAGCCAGTTTCAATCATCGTCCATTCTCCCAAAATGCATTGGCAGGGTTGCTGTGCTATCGGACTGAATGTAGGGAGCTATGTTGGTCCTGGTTCTCCCCGGCCATTGTTAGCGGCATCATTATTACCATCTGATGTTGTCATCACCATTTGCCTAAGCGGACTTTTGTTGCCTTCCCTGGCCACCGATGTGCTTCCTATTCTTTTTTTATTTATTTTGGTTCATTCATGAGTCTGAAAGGCTTGTGGGCATAGGGGGAGGTTTGGGAAGGGGGGGCGGGGGATGTGGCGGCTGAAAAACACCCTCTCCCTGTCTCCCTGGAGTGGTGGCATTCTGACTGGCTGCTCTCCGTAAACAATGACTCGCCCAGCTCCCTGCAGTCAAGGACGTTTTTAATTGCCGGAAGAAGAAAAAAAACCATTCAGCGCAGAACCAGAACGGACAGCGTGGGCGTGGGGGTGCGGGGTAGGTGGGGAAGGGTTGAATCAGGGGTTAGTTAGTTCTGAAATGGTATATAATATGGTGCAATTATCATTGGAACTGTAAGCACTTCCATCCCTAATTCTCCAGCAGGTGAAGACAGGGGGGCAATGCAGGCATATTGGCAGGGTCCTCTTAGGAATCAGAGCGACAGTTATCTGCACACAGGAGAGTCGCTTCTGCTCTCATATCCCACAGGCGCAAGGAAGGGGATGTGAAATGACGGCGTTCAGGTTTTTGATGCTCCCCAGATGCGGCGGCCATTTGGCATAGTCACCATGGCGGCGGAAGAGTCACTCATTGACGGAGCTACAGTGTCTGAACGAGCCAGAAAAAACAAACAAACGAAAGGGGAGAGAGCGAGTCTCCCACAAGCCAGTATTTCTGCCGGCATTTACGTCCGTGCGCGGCTCCATCCCAAATGAAACAGCACCAATAATACCCAAATTAACGATCTGAAAACAATGAAACAACAACGCAGAGAATCGTTCCCTGTTCATTAAGCATTTCCTTTGAAAACTTTGGAAGCTCTTTTCTCAGGGAAGGCTCGGCCCCATCATTTTTTCCGCTTTTAAAGACGCAATCTGGCGCTCTTTGTTTTTTCCTCTTTCTTTGTTCAAAGGGAGCGGTGGCCGCTTTGTATTGCAGAGCACCACGTGTCGCCAACGTAACCCTTTCTGCTCTCTGTGCGTGCCTGTGGCGAGGAGAAGCGAGTGGGTGACCGCTGCGTGCCTGGCGAAGCCAGCCGCCATGCAAGCCTGCCAAAACAAAAGAGCCACTGAGTTGGCATTGTGATTAAAATGTTTTGGTGGGTTTTGGTCGTTCATTCTCTAGCCAGGAAACGTCTCAAGCGTGAGCTTTTTCCCCCTTCTTTTCCCAAAGACCCATTAATGTAGTCACCATAATGTCCAATTAATGATCTGTACAAAATGACGGTCTAGTCCTTTCTATTCAGTGCCAGTCTCGCCCCGAGAAGATTTGGGGCCGGCGCTGTCGTTGGAGGGGGCGATGGAGATGGCACACAGGAGGACAAACATGGGTGGGTTTCCTGTCTCCACTCGCCAGCGATCACACAAACAGCAACTGAAAGAAGCGTGGTGCACAATGCAGAGACACTGCTGGAGACGAGGGCTAATTAGGCATTCACCGCCAACACCCCCGACTACAGGCAGGTGCTGTCCGAAAAGCCTGGCCACCGGGGGCCCTGAGGTGGCCTATAGAGTTGCAGACCATGAGGAATCCTTGAAGTGAGTGGTCGAAATGAGGGTTGTCTGGGGGGGTCCGGGACCACCCATAAGCCACATGGGACCCTCAATAAGAAATACATTTTTAAGCTTGGGGGGGTCCCATCTTTATTTTAACACCTTTTAAGAAATGCGAGTCAAATAGGACATTATAACTATATAGAACCAACCAATAGAAATGGTCTTTATGAATTATTTGAAGATTATTGGAAGATCTATGAAGATTTGTGGGTTCTGTCAGGCCAAAATGTGTCCAGCTGCCAAAATGTTACCGGGTTGCATCACCCGGGTTGTGTCACAATAGCATTCGAATGGCAGCTAGCGTCCATTGCTAAATTATGGTTAGTTATGCGGACTTACTATAGCCCATCGATAAAATTCATTTCGAATTTAGGTTTGTGTTGGAATATTTGTAGTGTAAGAGATACATTCCTCAAGTTAAAAAAAACGTAACAAGCCTAGACGATAAAGGAAGGGTTTATATTATAAAAAATCTTTGATGTCAGTGCATAAATCAGACATATTTTTTAAATGAAATTAAATAGAAAGTAGCCATCCTAACACCAGTGTGTGTCAAATATAACACAATTTCTCAATTTTAATGAAGAGTTGAGAGGTTTAATACTATAATTTGTCCCAGGAAGTAACCAAACATTCAGTGGTCCATGTAGTTTGAAGGTTTTTACCGTATTCCTGCGCGAGAGGACATGCTTTAAAAAAAAATACATTATTAAAGCCATTTCTAAAACATTTTGTTTCAATGTAGCCATATAGTTTCGAGAGAAACAAACAAACGTGTGCGCCCATGCACATATGTGCATGTGTATGCACATTGAAAATCTGGGGGAACCCCCAAGAGCCATTGGTCATTTCATACACTGCTTGAAGCACATTATCTTGCTGCATCACAGACAACAACATCTACTCAGTGTGGATCGACTCTGACCCAAACAAGTAAAATAAAAAATGAAAAAACTTGACGTTCCTTAAGATTTAACACAATTGAATGATTTTCTATTTTTTCCCTGAATCAGGTTTCTGCAGCCAGTCTGTCACCTTCAGGTTGGATGAGTTAAAACGAATGATATGATGACACGCACTGGTATGTGACACAACTTTATGACGCATCCCAGGGCAACCATGCAACTTCTGCAGTGCTGGGAACCATGTCGGCCTGATTGCTTCATATTAAGGAGTTTTGAACAGAAAACTAAAAATGAGAAATAGGGCACTGTTATATTTTTCCATTCGAGATTCCTGACAGAGAGCGTGCGTCCTTTGTACAACGTACAGCATCAGCTCCTGGAGTGGTCGGGATGATCTGTTCAAACAGCCTGCAAAGGAGAGGGCTGTCATGCCACTTCAACTCCAGTCCATGTGCATCCTAATCAATGATCAGCAAGACACTTTGTTTGTTTTCACAGCAGAGGGAGCATGCAATGCAAAGTGTCTGTCGTGGTTTCTTCATTTAGCCCAATCGCAGGCTCCCGTGTGCTGCATCCAGCTAAAGTGATGGCTGTCAGTGCAGTGACAGCCATCACATACAACTGGCTGTCACTGCATTGACAGCACTGACTTATCAGGAAGTGGGGTTTTGGTCAATGGGATGTTCCCCCGAGCCAGTGGCTTATCTTGATGGAGACCTTCGGCACAATGATTGCCCAGCTCAGCTGGTAGACTGCGCATTCTGAAGGACACCGCTGCCTTAGATGTGCACTTTTATGTCTCCAAATAGGGCTTTAAGTGTTGCTTCTTGGAGAGTAATTACTCAGCCAGAGCAAGGTCCCCTTCAAGTCACAGTGCTCACTAAATACCAATTGTCATCATCGCGTGACACCTGTCGACCGCCTTCTCCTGCACCAACACCTTTCACAGACTTTGGCTCAGATCTCAGCTCAGAGGTCTGGGTAAGTCTCACCCTTTACTTCTCCGTTCACAGGCATTATTGTTCTTCTCAGGCAACATGAATGGCAAACTACAAGCTGAACACAGAGCACCGCACTCTGGTCCAAAAGGTCTGACTATAAAACCACCACACTCAAAAACGGTAGATACTAAACTAAGAACTACGCACTACAGGTTTGACACTCACAAGATCGAATCACACCATATTCTTTGCTAATGCACTTCAGCGGGACCAAGGCAAATGGCGTTTAAACCATTGTCAGTCAAAGCCTGGCTGGGAAACACAACTGTGGTCTTACACTGTCTTCCACTAAAGCTTGAGTTTTAGGATGCAGTGGGTAATGCTGCAGCATTATTCCTCACACGCAATCCCCCTGCTCTGGCTTTGGAAAGCAATAGATGATTATTGGCTTGCTACCACACACGGTTTAACGAGTCTTTCCATATTTCATGGAATTCATGGCTCCCCTTTTTACAAACATTGTTTTTGAATATTATCAGCTGTGAACAGCATAAGGGCTAATTATACAGGCAAGGTAATGCTTGGAAGCTCCCCTGCATATCCAAATCTAGGGATGCTAACTGTACATGCATAAAATTCTCTCCATATTAACAAAATCTCAGAATTTATTTCGAAATTATTTCGGAATCTCTAATATAGAGACCTAAAAGACAGCTACAGTGGCTGGATTTGTACTGTGTTGCAGACAACGCGACAGCTGAAATCTTACTACGGTGGCTATTATAATGCAGGACTTGCATGTGGAGTTTGAATGGACACTGTACAGCATTTGGTACACAGACAGTGCAGGATTAACAGATAGATGCTTGCGGGGGCTACAGTTCACAGTCACAGTTGCAGAGACCCTCCTCACCAGCCAGTCAGGCAGCATCTGGTGAACGCCGCTTGACAGGCGTGGCGCTGCAGTCACGCGAAGACGAGGCAAATCTCACATTTCAACTGCTAGCTCACTGACGTTGCTGTCATCTGTAAGACTGTTCATGGAAGGATTTCCTGTTTTTTATCGTTAAAGGGTATTGGTTACCCTACTCATTTTTGAGGGGGGAAAGGCCAGTATTCGAAGGAATGTACATGCAGAAAAGCAGGTTATCGAAATGCAGTAAATATTTGCAGCTCTCTCAAGGTATAGCACTGCAACATCAATTCTATCCTGATATAAAGGAGTATTAAGTTAATTTCTGTGGTTCAGAGATTGCTCACAGTGGGCTAATCCAGCGGTTCCAAAACTGATGTCTGGGAACCCCTGGGAGGCCACAAAGTCCCAGGGGGTCTTCAGCAAAATAGAAAATAAATATTCTCCTTTAAGAATATTTTGTTTCTATTTTCATATTTCATAAATTACATATTTTAGATCAGATAAAATAAGAAATATCTGGCTTACATGGGTCCATGGTAATATTATGATCACTGTCATTTATTATTTATATTTGAGTAAATATATGAATCACCAATTGTGTATATAAATTCACTGTGTATTTTCAGTATATGAATTCACCACTGTACCCCATGCAAAAACACGGCAGCTGAAGCATTCACCTGCAAGCAAGCAAATATTTCCCACATTATAGGCCACACAGAAGAGAAGAGCTAGTGCTGGAGGAGAGGTATATCTCTCACTGGTTATAGCTGGTAGCCTGTGAGCATGAACATATCAGTGGCCCTGTGTGGCTCAGTAGGTAGAGCATGGCACTGACAGCACTTCGGTTATGGGTTCAATTCCCATAGGAATCACATATAGCTACTGAAAAATGTATACATTCACTATTGTAAGTCACTTTGGATAAAACGTCTGCTAAATGGCATATATATATAGTGCCCTCCAGAATTATTGGCACCCTTGGTAAAGATGAGCAAAAAAGGCTATGAAAAAACGTCAAAATGCTGACCCAATTAGACCCAAAAAGCTAGCTTTGAAATGGAGTACACACTCCAAACATTTACAATTAGATTACCCTCGTTCACTTCATTCATATATAAATACGGTTACATTTACAGCCAAAACAAACAACCAAGGCACTGCTAGCAGAGGGCTCTGTGTTAAAGTCAATTAGTCTGAGAAAAACGTTTTCAATTCTGCTAGCACACATGTGAAATACGAACTGTCTAAAATTATTTCTGTCCTACACTACGTCGATACATATATATATTTATACATACCTATACCCATCAGAGTGTATATATACAGAATTATTGGCACCCTTTGTAAAGATGTTCATCAGCTTGATCTTACACTCAAAATACGAGAGAAATCTAACCTTTAATTGAAGCAACACAAAAAAAGTAATTCCTTATCAAAAACATTTTTTTCTCAAAAACTTGTGTAAAAACACCCTTAGAAATTCTTATGAATAAAATCTAAAGTCCACCTGAGTATTTAGGAACTCTTAAGTGGTCATCCATGACTTCCTGTTTCACTGGGGTATAAATATGATGTGACACACAGACCTTAGTCATCCATCAACATGGGGAAGATCAGAGAATACATAAATTAAATGAGACAAAAGGTTGTTGACCTTCATAAATAATACAATGGGTATAAAACAAATAGCTACACACCTGAAAATACCCATCTCCACTATTAAGGCAATAATTTGAATGTTTAAAACAACTGGAGCTGTGATGAACCTGCCTGGAAGAAGACGCAAGTGTATTTTGCCCCCACAGTGAGGAGGATGATTTGAGAGGCAAACATTTGTCCAAGGATCACAGTTTGAGAATTGCAGAAGTTGGTTGCATCTTAAGGTCACCAAGTCTCCAAAACTACAATTGGACGCCACCTCCATGCCAACAAGCTGTATGGAAGGCTTGCCAGAAGAAAGCCTCTGGTGTCATCAAACCACAAACATAAGTGCCTGGAGTTTGTTAAACGTCACTAGAACTTTGAGTGGAACTGGATTCTATGGTCAAATGAGACCAAAATATACTATACCAGGAAGTTTTAGATCAAAATCTGACTGCCTCTGTCAGGAGGCTAAAACTGGGTCATGGTTGGACCTTCCAGCAGGACAATGATCCAAAGCATACCTCCAAATCCACACAAAAATGGTTCACTGACCACAGAATCAAGCTTTTGCTTTGAAGAAGAGAGTCTAGAAGCAAGGACCAAGGACTCTGAAGAGATTCTGTTCTGTGTAGAGGAATGGCCTCAGTTCCCTTGCTATGTGTTCTCCCATTTGATCAAGTATTATAGGAGAAGACTCAGTGCTGTTATCATGGCAAGGGGAGGGTGCACGAAGTATTAAATGCAGGGGTGCCAATAATTGTGACAAAAATGTTTATTTTTTGATAAGGATTTTTTTAACTTCAATTAAAGGTTAGATTTCTCTCATATTTTGAGTATAAGATCAAGCTGATGAACAACAACAACATTTTTTCAGAGCCTTTTTTGCTCATCTTTACCAAGGGTGCCAATAATTCTCGAGTGCACTGTATATATATATATATATATATATATATATATATATATATATATATATATATATATAGTATATATATATATATCATTGGGGGTCATTGGGAGGAACTAATTTAGCAGTAACCTGACGTAAACCTATGCCTGGCAGGAGGAAGTAAATTTTGGCAGGATTAAAGCATTCATATTACGAGATTACAATTTTCCAAACTTGACAAGACAGGAAACAATTTGTGAACGTTTTCTGAAAATCAAAACCTCAAATTTGCGAGCTATGTGGACCACTGGAAATTTGAGACGATCAATAAATGCACATCAAAAGACCCCTGAGGAAGGATTTCACACAATTGTCTTCACACATAAGAGACGAGACATACGAGGCAACTACGCTTCAGAACAAATGCAACCGAGTGAAAAGAGGCGCAGTGCCAAAGTGTTACTGAAGCATAGTGGAACGCTTCGGATGCTGCTCTTGACGTTCTCCAAACATTTGACAAAGCATGAAATATCGCCTGATGTTGTTCCGAACACAGTTTTGGCTGTACGTGGATATATAATGGCGTGTACGATCAATACTTGTTCAGAATGTTAGTTCAGCCGTTTTGTGTTCAGAGCCTCGCGTCAATGCAAAAGTTGGCAGTTAGAAGTAGGGGAGTAAAATAGTGATCTGTACCATTTTGAAACTGAAACAACCTTCTGACGCAGAATTGTGGGAAATGACTGAAATGAAAACGTAATATAATTTATACTGCAGTGTAAATGTGTTTTCTGCTGAGTCATTCTGCTGGAGGCACTGTGTTTAAATGCTGGTATGAGGTGTTACCTTGTGTTCTCCACACTACTGCTTTTTCCTTCGATTGCCAAACCGATCCATCTACCCCTCTTTCAGTCTGCCAAGTGTGTTGAGGTACAGTTCATACACTTTTTCCTATATGTTGACACTTGGATCAGGACAGGCTAAACTTTCAGTGGCATCAGAATATTCTCTGGTACTGGTAATGCAACCTATTCCAGCCAAAGTAAAGGAAACACTCTGTTATGGTGTGGGGTGCATTTTCCTGGCATGGTTTAGATCCACTCAACCCTTTAGAATGCAAGGCAAATGCCAATAAATAAAAAGTGAGTGATCACCTTCATCCTATGGTGAAGCATTTCCATCCTGATGGGAGTGGTCTCTTCCAGGATGGCAATGCCCCCATCCACAGGACACAAGTGATCACTGGTTTTATGAGCATGAAAACAGTGCAAAACCATAGTCCATGGCCATCTCAGTCACCAGATCTCAACCCAATTGAACACTTATGGGAGATTCTGGAGCGGCGAATTCTGGAGATTACCACCACCATCAACAAAACACCAAATGATGGAAATGCTCATAGAATAATGATTTTGCATCCCTCCAATAGAGCTCAAGAATCTAAGTCAAGGTGCATTGAAGGTGCATTGAAGCTGTTCTGGATGCTTGTGGTGGCCCAATGCCCTATTAAAACACTTGTAGTTTCTATGTTGGTGCTTTATTTTTGCAGCTACCTGTATCTTTACACATATTACATTTTTATACTATGTATATAGTAACATATGTATATGTTGTGAATATTTGTGAATATACTGTATGCATATATACACATACATACAAGGAGTAGACAAAATAATGGTCCACTGCTCAAAAGTCCTGGTTTGGTGTCGTTGCACATTGGCCTTGGCTACAAGCAGTTTCCAAATAGCAGCCCTACCATAAATATCAGCTTTGTGAAGCTCATGACATACAGTTTTTGTTGAGACTGGGTCACAGAGGAATGTTTTGAGGCTGTTGTCTTGTGGTTTTTAGCAACTGTCCTGTTAAGTACCTGTCTATTCCTGTCAGTGAGCTTTGACTTAAGACCACTGTTGCTCTGTCCTGATGCAATTTTTCCTTGTTTGGTGTATGCCGTCATGATTTTCGACACTGTTCCCCTTGACACCATAATTTGGCGTTTTTGTGACTGACACAACTGCAATTCAGGCACCAACTATTTGACCTCTTTCAAAATCTGTTCTCTTTAGTTTCTGTTGCCTTAGAAACTCACATATTTATTTTAAAACGTATATTATAGCAGAAACATATTTCTAATTAATATTGACATTAATACAAATTAAAAAAACATATCTAGTAACCTTTTCTTTCCTGGTGTTACAGGTATGGTATGCAGCTGCCAACAATGATGTCTATCACTGTATTACTGCACTGACCATGTATTAATGCACATCTTGTAAGTTGCTCTGGATAAGAGCATCTACTAAATGCTTAAAATGTAACTGTAAAATGTAAATATTAAACAAATGACTGACTTATTTTTAACAGATGTTTTTATTCCCACTCCCACGCCCTATTTATTCCCAATTGCGATATGATCAAAATAAATAGTAACATGAGTAAACACTGTTCCTTAAAAAATATGCAACACATGTAGAACAATACTGCTCAAAGCAGTTAGAAACAGAGACAGACTGGGAGTGGTTTTGTTGATCCACAGAGCAAACGTGAGCCAGGATTAATCTAGAAGTCCATCTATAACAGTGGTTCTCCACCCTGGTCCTGGAGAGCCACAGGGTATCCTGCTTTTTCATTCTTACTCAGCACTTAATTGATCTTTTAAAGCGGGTGATTACATAATTCACTCACCTCACCTTATTTCTTGTATACAAATGTGTTACTGATTTTAAGGTGAAAACAAAAGTCAGCATTCCCTGTGGCTCTCCAGGACCAGGATTGATAACAACCCAGGAGTCACACTGAGGCAGAGAAAAATAGAATTAGCTAAAATCTATTATTTGAACTTTTATTGGGATTATTTTGAACTTTATTGAACTTGCAAGTTCTAACATCCAATTCATGGCAAGTGTTAACTAGCTAGCTAACTAGTCTTTGAGCATTGCATAAATTATTTCTCAGTTTAGCTACAACATTAGAAGCAAGCATAGCTACTAGATCTAATTAGCAGCTATCTCTGTTCAGTAAAATGTTGACTATATCTTTATCGCTCTATTATACTATTAACAATTTATCTAAATTACAATGGCATGTGTCTGTGTCAAACTGTGGTTGATCAACCCGATTGTAACAGGAGGACCACTGCTCTGAGTAGTATTACAACTACGTCCATGGCTTGACACAGAGCATTTGCATTATCATCTGGGCAGGTAATGGCAGAGCATGAGACGGATGACTTTGTTACGCAAGATGGAAATTATCTTGCTGTTCCGTGCTATTTTGGAGCAAGCGGCACCAAAAAAATAAAAAAAAATGGCAGAGTGGGAAATGAGGTCAGGACATCAATGGGGCAGCACCACCCTCACTCCTCCTCGCCCTGCTCCCATTCCCTCTCCAGGGCATGTTCTAAACAACAGGACACAGGCGGTTCAGGTGGCCCAGGGGCTCTCGTAAAACATTGTGAATCTATGACCCAGATGGACTTGTGAGCTCTCTGACCTGCCATTAGCGATAGATGCAGCGCAGGACGGAAGGAGAAGTGGCAGAAAAGGACGCATTAACTCTCCTGTGTGTGCTGATGTGGAGCAGGGTGTTCCCTTCGTTAGCGTGCGCAGGTCGCTGAGTGTGCTGGGCCTGCCGCTTGGTGTAGCGGGGACAGACTGACGGAAGGGAAGAGCGCAGAGATCGAGAGGCGTGCGAGACTGCTGTGGGAGTGTGATCGAGGACAGAGGTAAATCCAGAAAGTAGGCCGATTCCGCTCGGCACCTGGGGGACACACCCCCGGTCCCCCCCTCGAACTGCTGACGAGGCACGGCCGGGCCCTGGCTATTTAAACCGTCCATCCACTTTCCTCCGTGTTCCAAATTCGACTCCGCCCTGACCCTCTCATCATGTACCTGCTCCCTGGGTGGTGGAGCTGTAGGGGGGAAGTGTTCAAATCGCTCTCAGAGATCCAGGGCGAGAACTACTGTGAAGACTGTGGTGACCGTCAGTCACATTTCATTGAACGTAAACAGGGGTCCAATGGCACTGGGTGTTGCACTACTGCTGATGTGGAAGACACATCACTGTGTCAAAAAATCACTGTCAATTGCACCTTGCAAAAACACAAAAACAAAAAAGGATTTATAAATCATTAGCTCTCTCCAAACAGATGAATATCATGGACCTCGAGGATATATCAATTTGTTTATATTAAGGAAAAAATCTCAACTATTTTTTGTCATCAGGCTACTATTCACAAGACTGCCGACAAATAACCCTGGAAAACAATCCATCGCATGATACACACCATTCACTCACACATATCACAATAATTAGATAATAATAACCCTTTGGACTGCGGGAGATTTATATAGCACTTTTCAAACTCGCAAGAAAGGCCCCGGTCTCAAAGTTCTTGCTGTAACAGAAAACCGCAAAATATTAAGAAAAAATCAAAACTGAAAACAAGAGCAAAACTAAAATGTATTCAAATTAATATAAATAAAAAATAACTGTTTATGTGTATTTCATGTATGTCTCAAAGTGCGTAACAGAAAAAGCAAATGCAAAACTGAAAACAAAGCAAAACTAAAATGTATTCAAATAAATAATTTAAAAAACTGTAAATGTAAACCATAAAATGTAATGAATAAGTATGTTTTGAGTCTGGATTTAAAAACATGAATGGAATCAGCCTCCCTAGTAGAAATGGGGAGGCTATTCCATAGAAAAGGAGCTCTAAAATAAAAAGCCCTACCTCCATACAATGCCGTATGTAGTATTAGTATGTCGCACAGTAGCCACGCTCGCACTCGCTTGATGCAGGCGTCTGTCAGCTAAGGCCTGGGGGCCATTCGCACCGGGCCCCTGACGGGGACGTGTTAAATGGAAACAGCGGCAGACCTGGCGGCCTCACACCTGCTCGCGCTGTCGCTCCGCGTTGCGGTGGGTCACAAGGGCGATTCGTCGGGTCGAAACATCGCGCTGCTGGTCTGACGAGGCGACGCGCAACGCGCCCTCTTCGTCGGGTGTAGCCACTCTTCCTCTCGTCGGACGAGGCTGCGGACTGCGCTCAATGTGTGAAGTCGCCATTACTACACAAGGTAATGGAATTGACGTTTGTTTTGTACAAGCAATTACCTATTGTTGTCTTTTGTTTGTGGATACATATATTTTTAAATTTTTTTTTATTTATATTATTCATAACTTAATGTGATTCATGAATGTGCTTGGGAGTAGTTGACAGGTTATTTGTTTTGTTTTGAATGGATTCAGCTATTTTGTTTTACAGCTCTTCCCCTGCATTACCAACAGTTACTTGGTTTGCTCCTTTGAGGTAATGTAAGGGGGGGGGGTTGTTTCAAAAATGGTATGGTGTTATTTTAAACGGAACTTCTGAATTCAGTACTTTTTTCTTTTCGAAAACATGGAAAATGACGACATAATATATATGCAAACCTGTTTAGCTAACAAAGAGCTAGCAAAAAAATATGTCAATATATCAAAATATGTTTCAAATAATCTTCATACTCATCTATGGTGTCCTGTCATCGGACATTCTCAGGAATGGATTGGACATGGAATGGATTTTGGTGTGAATTTGTTACTTTGAGAAATATAGCTATCCAGTCGCACAGATGGGGTAGACAGAGGATTAAATCCAATCAATAGCTAAAAGCCAGGCAGTCAGCGAGAGGCTGGTACAAAATAATGTTTTGACATGGCTGAGAGACGCAATCAACGGTAAGTGCGGGCTCCATTGTTGGCTGAGATGTGACTTTCTTTCATTGCTTTGATTTGTCTTGATGGGATGCCAATAAACAGTCAAAATTGAAACCCAAACATTAAAACTTTTCATTCACCAAACAAAACTATTTTGCATTTTTTTTTACCAATGGCACATAACTGTAGTTATGGATCAGAGCAGTGTTTATGTTGTTCTCATAGTCAGGCCACTGAGTGGTGAGCCTGTCATTTCTACAGAGAAAAATCTCCCACCACCTGCTGCCTCCTATCATTCCCCTGGAGCTGAGAACAAAACTGAAGGATGAGCTTCAGACCTCCCTCTGTGAAGCACAAAGGCCACCAGAACCACAATGCACCACACCGCACCACCCCACACCATGCTGCACCACGCTGCACCACACCACACCGGACCACACACACCCACTGCACCACACCACACCACGCTGCATCACACTGAACCACACTGCACCACACTGCACCACACCACACCACCACACCACACCACACACACGGACCACACAGACCACACCACACTGCACCACACCACACCATGCTGCACCACACTGCACCACACAGCACAACACCGCACCATGCTGCACCACACCACACTGCACCACACACACTGCACCATGCTGCACCACACTGCACCACACAGCACAACACCGCACCATGCTGCACCACACCACACTGCACCACACCACACCGCACCACACCACACCACACCACGCTCCACCACACTGGAGTCGAACTCCTTCTGCACCTCCCTCTATACATTACATATTGTATGTTTTAATTTCTCACTACTGAGGTTGAGAACTCTCATGCTCAGATTCAATCAATTTGTCCTTGAATTACAAATAAATTGCAGTTTTTTACCCCTTTTTACTTTCTTACTTCACAGTTTAGATAATATAAAATTAAAAATTAAAATCTTGTTTGCAATGAACAAAACAGTAGCGCTTGCATTTATCTTTGCATAAGGACAAATGTTGATTTAAATCCAGGGCCTACATCACAGCCGCACCGTTACACAAAAATGCATCACGGCAACGGAGGGTGCATCTGAGTTCATTTGTCAGTGCTTGAACATCCCTGCGCCGGCCATTACTCTTTGTCTGCATACAGTATTATTTCCGCAATATCCAGCAGAAAGACCCACCGTGATAATAAGCAGGTCTGTATGATGAAAATTGGAAATATGAAGGGAACAGGGAGAGAGAAATAGAGGAGAAACAATCATTCTGAGGCTCGCTGCACCACATCCCCTCTGCATCGCACTCCCATAGGCAGAGCAGCCCGTAGCTAAGCGTCACATGCCATTGTCAATTACCCATTAGACAGTGTAATATTCTCCCCAATTTTGCCACTGTGAGACTGAGAGGGTTTTCGAGTGATCAAAACCAACAAATCTGATTTAAAGAGCAGGCATAAATAAGAAGCAGGGGCCCCCACAAATGCGCCTGATGAATAATGGATGCATGGTTTGTAATCATTTTCCCATATTGCACAAGGCCTCTCTAAAAAACATATTCTTGGGAAGTGTTTTTCCTGGATTTTTTGTTTTTGTGATTATAGAAAAACCTTGGATGTTACAGGCACCGAGCGGCCCAGGTTGAAATTCCCACTGGGATTCTTAAAAATTTGCATTTCCAAGGATTCTCTGTGGTGCTTTCACAGCTCCACAGGCCCGTTTCCTCCTTAGATTGGTGGTGGTAGTAGTGAGGTGTGGTGTGTGTGTGTGTGTGTGTGTGTGTGTGTGTGTGTGTGTGTGTGTGTGTGTGTGTGTGTGTGTGTGTGTGTGTGTGTGTGCATGTGTGTGTGTGTGCAAGTGTGTGTGTGTGTGTGTGTGTGTGTGAGTAAGTGTGCATGTGTGTGTGTGTGTGTGTGTGTGTGTGTGTGTGTGTGTGTGTGTGTGAGTGTGTGTGTGTGCATGTTTGTGTGAGTGTGAGTGTGTATGTGTGTGTGTGTGTCTGGGGAGGGGGTGGTATTGTACCTCCTATTTTAACATTTTTGTGTAACATTTTTTCTTCCCATTTTCCCAATGTTATGCCCGATTAAGCTTAGAGGCTAAATGTATTAGCAGACTAGTGTTGCAAAGAGATTTCGATGTCTGGGGCTGCTGTTGTATTCCAAACACAGGCCTGCTCTGTTTATACTTGTTTACGCAGTCCACATGCTGCCTTGGGAAGCCACTCAGGCCTCACCAGCTTTATACATCACCGTTCATCGGAATAAGGACCAATTGAAATGGATGGGGGGGGGGGGGGCAGCTTTGTGATGCTATCAAATATGTAAACAACAGAAAAATGAAACACCGGTAGAGGGTGTGTTAAAGAGCTCAGGAAGGATGTGTAACTCCCATACCTGAAAGTGCCGGAACACACCGAGACAAGAGGATAACAGAGAGCCTGCAGGGATATTTGTTCATTCTTCCTGCTCACACTCCCCCCATTTTATCACATGTTCCCAGACTCCATTATAACTCATGCAAATTCATATTTTTTGACATTATTTGATTGCGACAATAAAGGCCCAGGTGAACTTTCTCCCAGGTGATAAATGCGCCCCATGACTTGTTATGCCACAAGGTGAGCGCCGGCATTAATCACCCAGGCCTGCCGCACACGGGACTCCCATTACGCTCCTGTTCAAAAGTTCTGATTGATTTTTAATTGGCCTCCTGCGCGGGGATAGATCATGTTTTCCAGCGCGAGGCGGGAATCGGATGCCTCTGATTTCCGGGTGTTGCAGTCAACGCGCTGGAGATTGTGAGGTTGTTTTATTTTCCGTTGAGAGCTTCTCTGAAAGTGGCCACAGACTCCCAGTGAAAGCTGAACCCGTGTCCTTCTCCTCTTCACACCGACAGGGATACACTCGTCAAAGACTAATTTGTTAGTCAACTAACAACAACCTGTTGTTTTTGGGGGGAGTTTTGCAGTATGATTGCAGCTTGTGAAGTGGAACTTTAAAATGTGGACATAATAGGGTTTAATCCATCATACAAATCCATTCAATGCATAAATCCATTAAAAAAGAATATATTATTATAGTAATCATTTACATTTGATTAATCTTTCCTGTCAAAAAACAAAACAATGCACGACACACGTAGCTGTGAACTAATGAAGTAAAAGATTTGTTGGCAAATA
The DNA here is from genome assembly GCA_029706075.1 of Aldrovandia affinis. NCBI lineage: Eukaryota > Metazoa > Chordata > Actinopteri > Notacanthiformes > Halosauridae > Aldrovandia > Aldrovandia affinis. The sequence goes on along the minus strand of JAINUG010000092.1, from coordinate 3,393,312 downwards.
AACCATCACCCTCATCGCCATGAATTAGCCAAAATACCTCAGTGGAGTCAACAACAGACAGGTTATTTCATCTAAAGCGTTTGGCTGCCGTAAGATATTAAGCATTAGCTGAGTCCAATCCCCCTCCAGTGCGGCCAGATAGGCTGCTGTGCTGTTGCTTGGCTAAGTGCATTAGCACACTACGTTTGTGAAGGGCTTACCCACCTGTCGGAGTCTCCGCAGACAGCCCTCATCATGTGACAACCTCCCCCCCCCCATGTGCTGTCCTGTTTTGTCTCTCCTTTCCAGACTGGATAATGGTATCATTTGAAAATCCCAAGGGACCTATTCGTTTCGATTCACTGAATCAGTGATCAGTTGGGTCGTGCAACTTAAAACAATTAACTGCCCCCATCCCCACCTCTTCCTCCACGTGACCAAATGAAAATGAATCTCAAAGGATGGTAATTTCAGTTTAAGACCTAACCTGTCTTATCAACTCTCCAGGAACAATAGGGCTCTTAGATTTCACAGGGCACTAATGACATATTTAGTAAAAAAAAAAAAGAGTTAAAATAATATCAAATGCAAAATCCTGTCCTAAAATGAATTTAGGAAATATGAATGAATAATGTACACCTTTGTTATGGAGTGTAAAGGGACTGAGATAAAATGGCGTAGGACCTCAGGTTCAGCAAACTGAAACTCTGACTCTCCTATTACTGAATTAAATAACCCGTGTCCATCTATTTTGAAGATATACAGTAACAATATCACTCAGATAAATAAATAAAACTCTACTGTAAAAACCACAGTTACAAAGATGATTTGAAAATTCCTTCAAGTTCCAGATGAGGATAACTGAAGTGGGGCCATGTTTGAACTCGGGACTGGCAGTGTGAGAACTCCAATACCCATGGTGCACCACTCCACAATGACAACACAGCCCCACAGCCTTTACTACAAAGACATAATGAAGGGATTCTGTGGAGCTAGTCAAAATGTGAGTCATGGTGAGTGCTTTCCCTCTGTAATTTAATCACATTCCCTCTCTCTAATGCAATACAGAAAAAACTCCAATGCAACTCAGAAATAAATGTCCAACTTAATATATTGGGCTGTGGGTTTCTACTATATCTTGAGAAATAAAAACATCATTTATTTACTTTACTGAGTACAGTGAAATGTCAGGTCTGGACTGGCATTTACATAGAAATGTAACAGTCTTACAACTATGAATCTTCCCAATGGTTCAAGCTCAATCTTAATTACAGAGAGTTAAAGTTAGACAAGTTGAACAGAACATGCTTGCAGTGGTTCACTGCATCATACAAGACACTTGCTCACAGAATGCACTCGATACACCGTGTTGTATCTGCAAATACTGCAGTGTAGGGGAGAAAGACGTTTTTGTGGTAGGATTATGAATACTGTGAGACCTCCCTCTCTATAGGGGGCGTGTGATACCTTCCACGCTTATGCACATCCAGTACCTCAGGAGAAAAATAAAGGAAGTCAAGCACCCACTATGATCGTAAACTGTTAAGACCTCACTCCCTGACATAACAGCTTATTATTGTTCGTTTTTACTGATGCATTGTTTATAATGTACAAGCTAAATTTTGATCTATTTTCCCCTCATTGTAGCTCACAGTGCTATTGTTATTTGAGGCCATTGATATTCTGAATTTCAGAACTGGTATTATTTCAAATGAGCACAATTAATTATAGCAAAGAGATGGTGACAATTACCATGATTATAGTTATTTGTATGAAGATTTCCTAAACCACGTATGATACGTATGATAATAGCAGCATTAACACCACTGTGAATCATAATTACCCACACCTCTTATGCAGTCTCATTAAAGCATACTGTAGGTTAACCTCCTAATCACTGTCAGCTTACTATTATCACATTACTTATACATTTTACATTTACATTTTAGGCATTTAGCAGACGCTCTCATCCAGAGCGACTTACACAGTTTACATTTCTTTACATACAATCCATTCATACAGCTGGATATTTTACTGAAGCAATTCAGGTTAAGTACCTTGGTCAAGGGTACAACAGCAGTGCCCCACCTGGGAATTGAACCTGCAACCTCTGAGTTACAAGCCCAGCTCCCAAACCATTACACTACACTACACTGCCAGCTGTGTATTATACTGATATATTTACAATAGTATGAACCCTCGCATACCATATATTAATGTAGTTACTCCCCGTAGGGTATATTAAAGCTAGGCGAAACCCTGCACTGTTAGACACAATTAAATAAGTAACAGCTCATTAAAACAACTCGCATTGAGTGTCCTTGGCAGATGACGGCCTCAGTCATCCAGCGCACTTTGCCACATTCAGCCTAAGCTTGGTTTTATTTCCTCTTGGTTTTCATTGCCTCTTACAGGTGCAGTAGGGGAAAATCGCATCTGCATATTCTCCTTCTGCCTGCGGGCCTGCAGAGGTGTGCGCACAGCGAAGCTATAAAACCGCCAGCGCCAATTCAACTCCAACAGAGTTCACGTGAGTCCGATAGGAACGCGACGCTCTTTACCGGAGTGAAGTGCGTTCCGTCAGAGCTGATTTAGCACCGACAATTTGACTGCGTAAGATGGATGGAAACCAAAGCTACGGTACGGGGGGGAAGCGACGCTGCCACGAGACGCCACTGGATCCCTCCAAAAGGAAAACCCAACACAGACGAGTGGGCAGAGCTGCTCAATGATGCATTTAACCCCCCCAAGAGCTGCACCCCACCACACCGCCCTTTTCCTGTCTCCCCTCCGTCCCACGACTTCCTTTCTGCAATGCTCCGGTTCACTTTCGTTCCAGTGCACAGTCCTGGACTGACCTCACTGCCTGCTAACGACATGGCACGCTAGGCCGGGAACTGTCAGAGGGGACATACAGTCTTCATGTGTGGTTCTCTGTGGCTCAGTTGGTAGAGCACAGCGTTGGCAACGCTTAGGTTGTGGGTTCAATCCCCACTGGGGCCACATGTACTGAAAATGTATGCATTCACTACTGTAAGTTGCTTTGGATAAAAGCGTCTGCTAAATGGCGTATATTAAATGGCGTATATTATGTGGGCCACCGCGGGGAGGGGGTAAACATGGGCCATCTCGAGTAAGGCTGCGTCTGAACCACAGGACCTGTGTCCAACGACGTGCGTGAATGCCATCCACATTCCAGCTAATTTTGGTCAAATATTAGATCAATAAAGTTTGTTTAAAAAACTGAAAAGCACATGGCACATTAGGATTGCAAGCAGCCACTCTCCCAACTAAAATCAAGTACTGTACTGTGCTCTACAATAACAACCAAAACTTGTGATAGTCAACATCATTATTATATGGTGCTGTTATATGTTGACAGCACCATATAATAACAATTGACAATGACAATTACAATAACTGCAACAACAGTTAAAAAAAGGTAACATGATCACAAATTCAGTTAATAATCCATTAGTAAATTAGATGACTAAAAGTATGAATACTATTATTCTACTACCACTACAACAACAACAACTAATAATAAAAATAGCAACAACAAAAAAACATAAATTGTATTATTATTATTATTATTATTATTATTATTATTATTATTATTATTATTATTATTATTATTATTAGTGTTACTGTTTGTTTAACTTCCAAAGTTACAGTGAACAAGCAAACACAAAAGAAGCCAAAAAGTTCAAACTTCCACACAATTTCCATGACCTGAATCAGAGCCGTATAACATGGTATGATTGCCACATTGGCCAAATAAGTAGAGGGGAAGAGCACGTTTGTTCCCCAGTCCAATGCAGCTGCTGTATAGGTGGCAGAGACTCACTACGTCCAAGAGCTCATGGTGTTTACATGGACTGAACCGGACCTCGTACCTATCCCCTTTCACAAAGTGCTAACAATGGCATACCTTTTCATGCACAGCTGCCATTTGAGTGCCACGCACGTGGATGTAAAAAAACAAACAAAAGTAAAAGTGTTTGCATGGCTTCCAAGTCCACCCTCTCCTGCATAAAGCTTTTCAAAAAATGCACAACCCCCCCCTTCCCCAGTGCTGCTTGAACACTCCCCACCAGTATCAATAAGCCGCTGCTCACACAAAACTGACCAAAAACCATGCGAAAAGCAAAAAGTGCACAGGATCCATACACATACACGCTTAGCACACAGCATAGCACAGCATAACGATTTCAGAAGCTAGGGAGCAGAAGTAGTTCTCGAGACTACCCCCCTCCACCTGAGATCTAGATGACACTTTAACCTAGTTTCGGTTTGGAATTGATCACTTTTAATAAAGAAACAACGTGCCCCACATGCAACTGAGTTTAAAAAAAAATGCTGAAGCTTGCAAACGTGTAAAGTAGGTTGCACTAAAAGACGACACCGTTCCACTGCCCGCACAGCCATGCTCCATATCAGCTTTACAGTATGTTATACGTGTAGCACAGATGCAGTTGAGTTAGAGAAAAGGAGATGCGGTTATGCTACACGGAGAAAGCACAACAGCATTGAAGACACCCCATTAAAAAGCCAGACTTCAGCCTTCTCTCTGACACTTCTCTGTCAGGGTCTGGTACCAGTCTCTCTTTCTCTCTCTCTCTCTCTCTCTCTCTCTCTCTCTCTCTGTCTGTCTGTCTCTACCTACCATTTTGACAAATATCTTCCACTGTACTTAAGTAAAACCTACATTCTGCTAATCATGCCAAGTCTTCTAAATCACAACAGGCGCAGGAATGTAAAAAGAAAAGAAACAAAAAAACCCACCAGTTTTTTTTTTTTTGTTTGTTCTTAAATGTTGTCTTCTCAACAAACTTTTCAACTGGATGTCTTCTCTCTCTCTGCCAGACCTCGCTGTGAAGTTCACCCTTCTTCTTCTGTATGCTAATTATTTTTACGACTTGAAAGATGGAGAAGGGAGGGAGGGAGGTAAGGGAGGGAGGGAGGGGGGTGGAGAAAAGTCGAGATAATGGTTCAAGGCAGGCAACCAATGGGCCTGGAGTACAATGCGAAAAGGAACGGGGCCAACACCAATGAGACAGAGCGGAAGGAGGCAAAGGGAGGCAGCGATGCGGCCGTGGCGGCAGAGGAGGAGAGAGAGAGAGAGGGAGAGAGAGGGAGAGAGAGAGAGGCAGACAGACAGAGGGAGAGAGGGAGAGGGAGAGAGGCAGACAGAGAGAGGGAGAGAGAGAAGCAGACAGACAGAGGGAGAGAAGAGGAAGAAAGAGAGAGACATGCAGACAGACAGACAGACAGACAGGGGTAGATGCTGGAGGCTTCGCGTGCGGAATCACATGAGGCACTGGAGCTGGCCCCACTTGTGAGACCCAAGGCGCTGTTACCGAGGGGAGAGAAAACGGGGGAGAGCGAGAGTCTGACTTACCCCTCTCTTGTCGCGACACTTCTTCCCCCCCCTTCCCGGCTGGCCCCAGAAGTCCGCGGACCCAGGGAGGGCGGCCGCGCGGAGGAAACGGAAAGAGGGAACAGGAGAAAAAAAAAAAAAAAAAAAAAGAGCGTGCACACACAAAAGGCCGAGGTGCACGCTAAAAACCGGAACGGCGTGCGCTGGAGGAGGGAGGGAGGGCTAGGAAACGCATTCCCTCTGTTTCTGTCCTGGGCTGAATCTGCTCTCCTCTCTCCCTGTCTCAGTCTTTCTCTCTCTCTCCCTCCCTTGCTCACCCTCTCGCTCGCTCGCTCTCCCTCCCTCCCTCTCCCCCTCTCTCTCTCTCGTTCTCTCTATCCCTTCCCTACATTTATTCTGAGCTGCAGACGGCCTGCTCCCAGCGTCGGTGCTTCCCGCAGGCCCGGGCGGTCTCTGGAGCCGCGCCTGTGGAGCGCGCGGCGCCTCTGCGTTTAATGTGATATCGGGGAAAGGCGAACCCACACGTCCGCCGCAAACAAGCCTCTCTCAGCCCGGTCCCTCATTATCTCGCTCTCCCGAACGGGGCGTGTGGCTTCATAACAAACCCCCGCCCGTCCGCCCACCCCCCGCTCGCGTGAACATTAACGCAGCTCCAAGCGTACCGCGGGCCCCCGCGTTAATTAATGCATTTCTTCGTCCGGGGGCCTAGGAGCGCCGGAGAAGACGTGGGAGTAGGAAGAAGCTTGCGATCTGGCGCTGGAATCACACATCAAAAAAAGCGGCCGAGCCAATTTTTCGCCCCTTGTTAGGGAGGCCAGATTTTTTTCCCTAACAAAGAGAAAATGTAATATGCATATTTAATATACAGCAAGCCGTGGCCCTTCCGTTGGGGCGAGGATGCAAGGGGCAAAACATGGAGGGGGGGTGGGGAGGGGGTCACCCTCTGTGTTGGTGTATCCGCACTAATACGCAATGGCAGCGACATTAATGTGGCGTGCGGAGCCTCCGCCACAATTAAATTAGAATCTAAATTAATTTCTTAGAGGAATTAAGTGTTAATTCAGTCTGCCGGCTGTATTAGAATGCGCTGCCATAAACAACAACGCATTGTGCTGATGCTGTATCGCAATGCACGGGATGCGATTGAACGGAACGCGGTGAAAAGAGTACGTGAGCTACAACGCCCCCTACACTGAGGTGAAGCTCTGCGCCTTTGGTGACGTGCCGCGTTTTGGCCTGACGCATCGTACGCGCGGGCTATGGTCTATCGTAACAGCGTACCACAAATATTTTGTTCAACTATTTTGTTTTAATGAACGCACATTGTGTGTGACTGGTGAAATCATTTCATTTGGAAAAATGGACACCCCCCCCCCCCGTCCCCCACCCCCCACACCTCCCACTCAAATGCATACAAACCAGTCACTGCGTTTTCTGAAGAGCAGTATTTGATTCGAAAGATTTGCTGTCAGTGCAGAGAGCCTGTCATCCAGGCTCAGCTTTGTAGCCGGTGATCCTTTTAAAAGGTGATGCGAGCGAGATCTCGTGCCTCTCTCCCACGGAACCCCCCATAATCTGGCGCCCCTGCTTAATCACATGCAAATGAAACGGCAGCAAGTAGCTACGCCAGGCTTTTGTTGGAAGAGCGCTTCCTTCAGAAGACATGCCAACAGAAGAGGAATAATAAACACCATGGCGTAATGGGATGCCTTAAGCCCTGAAAGGCTAATAAATATTAGCCCTTTTCATTTTTCTCTTTAGATTCATTTTCACGTCAGTCAAAATGTATGTGATTCTATTTGCATACAAAGAATATAAATAAACAAACAAACAAGGGACTGAAAATCGTTTGCGGTTTTTATTCCAATTGTCTTTATAATAATTAGATCTGTGCTTAATTTTTTATTTTATTTTGATATACACATGCCTGAGTATTCAAAATGGGACTTTCCTATGGATGGCCCCGAATAGCATCATTCAAAATTGACCAAAAAATAAGGAAACAATGAAAATGCGTGGAGAACCCCAGGTTTTGTGTCATGGAAAGGATGCAATTATTCATGTGTGCGTACGTTTAACTATCGAGTGGACATTCTCCCCTGTGCGCTCCGGCCAGTGCGTGCCTTCATTAGCCGTGGCGGAGTAAGTCATTTTCACGTCGTCTTCGCGCGAGCGAGAAGTCGACTGCGGCTCACAGTAATTGCTGGCCGTGGCGGACAGCTCCTGGTGCTGAAAGGGACAGCAAGCAGAGAACTTGGAAGGGAGTAAAAGAGGAAAGCTTGCGTAAGAGGGGGAGGAGGAGAGGGGAGGTGGGGGGACGGGGTAGAGTGTGGGGGCGAGCGGGAGAGAGAGAAGGAGTCACTGTGCTGTAAATGGACAGAAGTGGCAAGTCCATAGAATGCAATCGTACGAAGGCGGCTGGCGACAAAGATCCCGGCGCAATCACATTAACGAGATTAATCAGTGAATTAGCAGCAGTCAAATGTCACCAGTTGCGGCGAGGAAATCGTAAGAGGGCAATTAACGCCTGGGAATGTCGGCTGAATCCTGTGAAAAAAAGAGTGGGATATTCCGGATTTCACTTAAGGGTGACAGTGTGATGCAGGCACTGAAGGGGCCAGAGTAAGGTCCAAAGGTCAGAAAGTAGGTCATATTCTCAACAGCATCAGAGGTCACCCAAAATATAAGCACTTTTTAGACAAAGCCTGTAGAACCTGAACATTGCTTCCTTCCCCCAATGCAACAATGAGAGCATTTTCAATGTCCTTTTCAGAACCAGGGGAATGGTTGTGTGAAAATAGTATTTAGTTGTCGTAAACAACATTCAAGTGAATACGGTATACATTGCAACATGTAACAACGCATGTTATTTTTGAACGCACTTGTTCATGTACAGTAAAGATGGAGTAAACCTGGAGCCTCAGGCAGATGCAAACCATCTATAACTTTGGAGTATAATTACACAGACAGTTCCTTACTTTAAACTGCAGTACGAAATGCACAGTTTGATGGCAAGGAGGTACACCTGAATGAAGCATTCTCCGGTTACAACACCGGAGCACTCACTGAAATGATCACACCTTTGTGTCCTTTTTAAAATGTCTCTCTTTTGATGTTGCCTCACAAGGACACTGTGCACTTTGCACATGTCCCACACACTCATTCACTCACACATGCACACACATGTGTGTATATTCCTTACAGGCAGGCATGTACACGCACACGCTTATGCACAAACACACTTGCACACATGCATATAGATGTACACCCACATACAGACATATGCGCATGCATGTGAACGCCCACATGCACAGACACAAACTTGCGCACCCACACAAGTAGGGCCGCAAGCACTCGCAGGCACAAATCCTCCCAAGCACTGTGCAAACAAAATTTCCTCCCGTGTATATGTGCAAACTCGTATTTTCATGCATGCCCACAAATATGCAAAGCACGCGCACACACACACGCACACATGCATGCCCACAAACACACACACACACGCGCACACACACGCACACACGCGCACACATGCATGCCCACAAACACACAAGGTGTGGTCGCACACACACACACACACACACACACACGTACGCACACATGCATGCCCACAAACACACAAGGTGTGGTCACACACACACACACACACACACACACACACACGCACCCGGCAGGGCTGCCGCAGAGGCATTCCTGCCATCTCTTCCTCCCTCTGCAGAGCGCCCGGCAGCCTGCCTCGCCTCGTCCTGCCGCGACAACACCACACTCCGCCAGCAAACAGAGAGACAACACCCGCTCGCAACAGGCCACCACAAACCACCCCCTCCGCTTCTGACCCCAGAGGGGGTCAGGAGCAGGAAGGCCCCCCCAGAGAGACAGTGAGCTTCGAACAGAAAAAAAAACTGAGAAGGGTAGGTGTGGAAGAGAAGCAAAGGACACCCCCACTGACATAGCGAGCGAGGGAGTGAGCGTGGCGGGAGCCCGATACAGGGAGCGATTCATACGCGCTTGGCAGCGAGCCGAGGCAGACAGGACCAGAGGAGGAGTGACGGATGCAGAGCGCTCGGTCGGTCCGGCAGGTCTCAGGGGGTCCGCTCATCCACCACATCCATCCTCCAGCACGTACACCCTCCCCGTCTCCGCACAGAGCCTCCTCAAACCCACCCTCCCTTTTTTCTCTCTCCACCGGCTCCAAATCCATGGCATATGACCTTCTGTTAGATAGATAAAAAATGTGCTTATCAGTCATGCAAATGAGGCTGAATTCATTTTCCACAACAGATGGCCCCATAGATAATGATGATGGAAGAGCGAAAATTAAATGTCTCTCGCACGGTGGTCATGGCAACCGGGCACGGAGTAATATCAATAATAAGTACAGCGTATAATAAGGTTGTCAGTCCCGCGAATCAAAGTCTGCGGCTGAATAAGGTGATGCCTTCTAACTAACTTCCTTCTCAGTTTATCGCTAAGCCCTTAATGCTCGCTGTCTCACTCGTTCGCGTTGGCTGTGGATTTTTCTGCTGTTTATTTGTCTTTGTGTACAATGGCTGTATTTCGTATGGTCGTATTTGTGAACTCTGCTCATTATTGAGATAAGTCATGTTAACTTTTGTTTATTAAAATAGCGATGCTCCTCGCGATGATCGTTTCTGAAATTCAAAATAAATATCCTTAAACTGAACAAAACCTGTGTATTTACAAAAAAGCACGTTTCACATGAGAAAACAAAGATGAATATCCCAAACACCACTGTTGTGAGATTTATTTTTACATGCGTGCGAAGGAGAAGGGCTCCCAACTTGTTTTGAACTTTGCGGTTTGCAGCAGCGTCGTCTCTCCCTCTCTCCCTCTCTCTCTCTATCCATCTCTCCCTTTCTCTCTCTCTCTCTCTTTGTGATATAAAATGCAGTACTCACTCTCTTCCTCTTCCTCCCTCCCTCTACGGCCCCTCTCTCTCTCTCTCTGTCTCTTCCTCTCTCTCTTAAGGATTGCAGCACTCTTTCTCTCACCCTCCCTGCCCACACTCCCTCTCTTCCTCCTTCTCTCTTCCTCTCTGTGATATAGTATGCAGCGCCCTCTCTCCTTTCTCTGCCCAGCCCCCCCTCCTTCCTCTCTCCCTCTTTCCTTTTCTCCCTTTCTTTCTCAATCTCTGATATGGAATGCAGCACCCTCTCTCCCCTCTCTGAGATGTGGAACGCGGTGACGACGCGTTAGAAGCTCAGCCCTCGGCTCCTCGGCCGGCTCCCCGGGGGCCCCTCCCGCCGAATGAATCAGCAGCCGTCCCGATCAAACTGATTAAAACGAAAATGGCAAGGCATACGTCTGGGCGGATCGGCAGCCCAGCTCTGTCTGTCTGCCAGGGAGCAGCACTCAATATAGCCCCGCTAATAAAGGACGGATAGGGCAGCTGAGAGAGAGGGAGAGAGAGAGAGAGAGAGAGAGAGAGAGAGAGAGAGAGAGAGAGAGAGAGAGAGAGAGAGAGAGAGAGAGAGAGAGAGAGAGAGAAGAGAGAGAGAGAGAGGGAGACAGACTAGGGCGGGGAGGGTCCGTGTTTTGTTCACAGAGACGCGGACGGCACCCTGCCAGCCCGCCCAAATTAACGGCGCGAGATGGTCACTCCCTTTCCACGTGCCTGCCACCGCCCCCTTCCCAAATTCTGTAATTAAATTTCATACTTATACACAGCGATGAGTGACCTGAGAATTCTGTGGTGTGCAGTGGTGGGGGGGGGGGGGCGGAGGAGGAGAGGCAGTTAGTGCACACGCCGGCTCCTCAACAGAAAAAGCTACGCCGGCGTGTCCTACTTTAACCGTCCGCGTAAATAATGCATCTTCGCCGGGGCTAAAAATAAATAAATAAGCAAATAACAGCGCGGTGCTGGAGCACAAAGCCTAGGAAGGCTACGTGGTCTCGTCACAAAGCCACCGCAAACACGGGCCGCCTGCTCTGCAGAGAGGAATGAACAGAGATGGGGGAGTTTAGAATTTAGACTGGGGTGGGCGTGGAGTTGAGGAAAGACGAGCTCTCTTTTAATAATCTCGTCTTCACATCTCCGGAGCCACGGACTGTTTCGCGAAACTAGCGCCACACGGCTGCTCATGTGCAATATTTTCCTGTCCCGGAACTGTGAACCTCTGGCTCATTTGTGATGTTACAATAGCCTGGCCTCCTTTTCTCTTCTGACTGTGAGCAGAAGAGTCTTGACGCATGCACGCTATCCTTATTTATCCTGTCATGTCACAGCCATTTGCCCGGGAATATGGAATGCAAATGGGGAAGGAGTGAAAGAGAGAGAGAGAGAGAGAGAGAATGAGAGTGGGAGAGAGGGAGAGCCAGGCGGCAGCTCTAATTGCAGTGTATAGCACTGCTCTCCCCTCTCTCTCTCCGGCGCTGCGTGAACTTCCTCTCCGACGGGGGCGGGGCTCGGGCCCCCGGCAGCCACAGTCCTCCGGAGTGGGAGCCGGGGCCCGATGACACACGCGCAGCCTCCCGCAGCCATTGGACGGCGCATCGGATGTTCAGTCGACCGGGAGAACGAGAGGGAAGGGAAGCGGTGGCAGCCGGCACTTCTAGAGCCTTCTGAGCGCGCGCGACTGAGTCACTGGAGTCTGTGTGTGTGTGTGTGTGTGTGTGTGTGTGTGGGGGGGGTCGAGCAAGAGTGCCAGGCCGGGGAGATCTGAAGCTCTCAGCCTTCCCCAGACGTCAGAAAGTGCAAGCTGTCAGTCCCCGGGACCAGACCAGGTCACCTAGATTCCCCTCCTCTTGCACACACACTCACACGTCCTGCGCCAGCCCTCGGCGCTGACATCATTACCGTTATTTACCGACTGAAGCCGCACTGCAAATGACATAACAGCAAATACCGGCGGGGGCAGTTCTCGCCTTTTCACAGTATCGCCATGGTTATGGTTGCGGTTAATATATTGAGATATATTATATTTTTTATGTTAAAAAAATAAAACGGCATCCCTCTGTGGGTCTCCCTGTCTCCTGAATTACACCAAATGGGGCTGCACTCAAAAGGGCTGAGCTTTTTTTAATGTGTGGTGCGAGGCATCTCTAGGTCCTCGGGTCAGTTTGCTTTTAACTCTTGTGGGATGAGGAAAGCTTGGGGGTGAGGGTGGGGGGATGGGGTGAGGGTGGGGGATGGGGCAGAATCCCATGGGAGGCTGAGGTGGCAGGGGACCATGGGATTGGGCCTGCCTTGCGGCGATTGTCTTCCCATGCATTTTTTAACACCCACCCTGGGGGCACCAGAGCCCCGAGCTTCCAGAGGCGAGCAGCTGCCGCGTGCGCAGTCAGAGGGGCCACTGCCAGCCTTTGGCTCGCACACATGGAGAAAACAGATAACAACACAGAGAGGAGGGGGGTCTTACTCCCTTCCAATTACAGCCAGTTATCGGTATCTGTTCGGCAAGACAAACGGATCACGGACACACAGTGTCAGTGTCTGGTATTAAGCTGCCTGTCCCTTTGCATGCCGTGCACTTCCCTGTGTTTTTAATTGGTCCGGCAGTCTGTCCGCTTTTGAAGGCGTGCCATCTTTTTAATCGCTTGCTTGTTTCCCCGAGTGAAATCGGTTTGTTGTTTCCAACTTCTGGCCCTGTCAAAAATGGTGTGCGGGATGTCTAAACAGACCTCGGGATCGCTGAGAGGGAGGTGAAAGCGAGCTTGCTCAAACCTCAGCGGGGGGTGCTGTTTGCTATGGTCTCCCTCCACTGGAGCAAAACCGGCTCCGAGACGGGATCGGATCTTCCGCCTGCACCCCCACTGATGGGTTCCCTAATCAGAGAAACCAAACGACGCGGTGCAGAGAACAGAGACAGGACCAAAGTTTTTCCAAAGCGGCAAAACCTCTCTCAAATGATACCACGGTACTACAAGGCCTGCATTTTCTGTGCGATTAATACAAAGTCACAGGAATAACAAATGCCCCCCCCCTCCCCAGTCAACACCTTATCAGTAGCTTCCAATGGCTGGAATCTGTCTCACTGTCACAGTGCTGTAATCGCCCGCACAGCTCATCCATCTCAGCTCTTACGCTGGGAGCCGGGAAGCGCATCCTCATCACGAGTAGGTAAGGCAAGGCGGAGAGCGAGCCACAGTGCTCTTATTTCCAGTTGCTAGAGTCAAACTGTTTCAAGAGTCCTCTGCAAGGCCTAATTCCGCCAAGAACCGATTACGGCCAGATAGGCTTGAGCTAAATTCAATATTGTAGCCCTATCCTTGAAGCCACCCCTCTGTATGGAAAATATAAAATATAGACAGTAAGAGCAGACAGAAACCTGACAGATCGTTTTGCTCCATACGTATTAAGGCTTTTCTTACTTTCTCATTTCGCCTGGCCATGCAAACAAGATTTCTCTTCCGCGTTATCTAAATCGAACCAAGAGTCGGTGTAAAACATCACATTGAGGGCAAAGACAAAAATAACCATTTACGAGGGGGAGCTGGAGGAACAGCTGAAGAGTCCCCCCGATCACACACTGCAGATTCAAAGGCAGTCGGCCTGGGCGTGTGTTTCGTTGGCAGTTGGCCGCTCAGACAGGCCTCAGTAGGAAAGGCTAATTGCGAAGCAAGCATGATGAGAGCGTAGCTTAGCGGGTCGTCACTCAGAGACGAGAGGGGCAATGAGGGACCACGGAGCAGCGCAGATGCGACTCCCCCAGCTGAACTCACCCCAGTCGGTCTCGGGTGGGTCCAGTAGCCCCCACCACCCCACCCTGCTGGCACCAGGACCAATGCCAGGAGCGGGTGTTGAGGAGAGGGAAAAACATCCTTGCCGGGACACGGCAGACTGTGATTGATGTGCCGGCCAGGGCCGCCCTGCTGGCACCGGGAACGGCTTTAGCGGAGATGGGGGGGAACGAACACGATGGGAAGCGACGCACTGCAAAGGCACGCTCCATGAGGGAAAGAGAGGACGGCGGAAGCACTGGGCGCTTGTACGAAATGTCGAAAACGGCACTCGGGTTGGGAATTAGCCCCTTTGTTAGGAGCCTGCACATTTGTTCTCTGCGACTGCAGCGGCTTTTTGAAAAGGTGATTCAGCGAGCGGATGACTAAGTGGCCCCACTCTGTTGACGCCCTGCTCTCTCAGACACGGCCGAGCCCTGCGAGCGCAGGCATGCCGCTCAGTGCCGTTTTATTCTGCTTTATTCTCGCGCGCATGTGAGTCCATTTTAATCAATAAAGTAGCAAGGGAGGAGGAACCCTGTCAAACACGTCTCGCTCTTTCGCTGCTGGGCAAGACACAGCAGGGGAAATGCCTCTGTGAAATGCCACAGACCCCTTCCCCCCACTGTAATGGCAATATAAACCACACAGCAAATATCCCAACTCTGTATGCCCTGCTGTACAATAGATCAGACTTTGGACATCTTAATTCTCATTGAAAATGGAATTGCTGCTAGCCTCTGCATTTGGTATAGTTGCCCCGCTGTGTTGTTTTATACCAGTGGTTCAAAAACTGTGGGTCGGTACCTACTAATAGATCATGAGAGGGGTTGAGGCAGCCCACGAGATAAGTATGATTGTATATTTTACACTTTTCATTGACATGCACACCAGTCAGAACATTTCATTAGTTACATGTAGTTGTTTTGAGATGTGTTTTATAAAATAGCAAATCTATATTTTAAAATATTTTGGGCAAAACTTTAATAAGGTGTGAGTTACAAAACATGTATCTGCACATGAAATGGGTCTTGGGCTCTGAAACTTTATAATACACTCACACATAAGTACATACAGGTATTAATACCAATGTGATGTACATGGAATTAGTTCCTTTGTTAAAATGTAAAAAGAAATGCTGTCATTTCTCAAACCACACAATACATATGCATGACATACACACCTCTCATTTCCTCTCAATGTAAACAATAGAATGGTCAGTTATTAGCCGATGTTTGTTTTAACAATAACAAAAACATATATAGCACTGATTTATACATTGGCAGTACTGTTGATTGTGCTTATGCCCACATCACAAATATTTTCAATTGCAAACCACGTTTACATGATTCTGTCAACCACTGGACTGAACTGGGATGTGCCGAGATAGCCTTGACTGGAGAGGAGCATGCAAACACTCCTGTTTGTACTGGGCTAAATGACCATATTCACTGCAGTAAATCTGCAGTGAATATGGTATGAAATGTCTGATAACCTTTGCGTGTGCATTTATCCTCTCGCTTCTCCTCACACATACGGCTGGTAATGACACCCTGAAAAATCTGCTCCGCTGGACATGAAAGCTTGCTTATCACGCTGTGTCTCTTTGTACTTTTTTGTGTGGAACTGAAACGGCTACTCTCATTCCCTTCTTGGTTCTGGATCACGAGCGGGATGAGAGGACAGCTGAGGTAACGCCTTAGCGGATCGGATCGGGTGGGGGACGAGGGACGAACACTTTACAGAGAGGGAACATATGGATTAGGATTAGAACAATACTCCTCAGAAGTGTGGAAGTCAAACCTGTCAGGATTAGAAGAGATTTAATAGAATTTCAGATCAAAAGGTGAGCTTTGACTTCCACTGTCAAACTAACTTCTTGTTGAAGGAAGGATCCTGAAACTTTATCATGAAACTGCAAAGGATATCAAGAACATTCAAGGGAAGCTTCAGGGCCAGTGGTTTCATGGTTACATTCTATTCTGTCTATTCAAATTTCCATTTTCTCTCTCTTAAAAATCACATTTACCATTTTCTCTGTAAAAATGTTGTTGTTTCTCTGTTTGAAATGTACACTACCGGTCAAAAGTTTTATAACACCCATTTTCCAGTTTTTACTGAAATTTAAGCAGTTCAAGTCCAGTGAATAACCTGAAATGGTACAAAGGTTAAAAAAAAAAGTTTAGGTTACCAAAAACTTAAATTTTGTGCAGTGAGTAGTTTCCTACACCATAAAAAGGCACTTGGAAACTGGAGGAAACTCTGACAGGAAGAGGTCTGGCAGACCCAAAGCCACAACAAAATCAGAAGACAAGTTTCTGAGAGTCAACAGCTCACAGGACAACAGCTTCAAGCACAGCTTAACACTGGTCGAAGTAAGGAAGGCTCAGTTTCAACTGTGAAGAGAAGACTTCAAGCTGCAGGTTTGACAGGTCGAGTGGCAATAAGAAAGCCATTGCTAAGATGGCAAAATAAGAAAAAGAGGCTTGCATGGGTCATAAAGCACCACCAGTGGACTACTGAAGACTGGAAGAAGGTCTTATGGACCGATGAATCAAAATTTGAAATCTTGAAACTTTTGACCGGTAGTGTATATTCCATCAACTGTATGTTGACAAAATGTGCAAAACAGTATCCCCAATTCATATAAGTTATATGAACATATTGGGATACTGTTCTGCTGTATTTCGCTGTTAATTTGTTATTTCTAGAAAAGGTCTGCAGAAGCTTGTGGGGATCTCTTTGACATGCTGGTAAAATGGTGTGATGTTGCAAGCTAGCTAGTTATCTACATCAGAGAAAGAACCGTAGCTATGTGATTTAATGGCTGAGTTGCCGAGAGAGTGTTCAGGAACTATACTTGTTCCCTACCTGCACTTAAGTTAAAATCACATTCTCTCACTTATCTCACCGTAAACAGATGTTTTGAACTGTGTTAAAATATCACAGTAATACATATAATTTTGTAACAGTTGGGATTACCAAATTCCATTTTAAATCCTGGTTGATTTAACCATTCGTAATCATGGAAATAATTGGGCTCTACACCAATTTCCAGAGAGGTACATTACACATGCAGACAAAAATGACACATATCCCAAAAGGTTTTTAATTGGGCTTCCAGATTTTATTGAGGTGTAAAATATATGCCTAATGCTGCAATATTGGTTTGAAAGGTCCCTGGAATCATAAGTGTCTATGTATTAGAGACTGGCAAATGCTGTGTAGTATGCCTGACAACTATTTATGTAGGTCAGTCATCTCTCTACTACTAAAAGGAACTGGGTAGATTTATACATGCACAAAAATATGTAATATACTCCACAAATGAAATTAATAACCTGGATAGGGTATTATTGGATTTAAAAGAAATGGTAAAACAAATCAATTGACATTTTGCATGTTTAAAACTATTCAAATTTAAAATGTTTTAAATATTTAATCAAGACAACATAGTGAAGACACTGAAGACATTGAAACAGGGCCGCAACTAGTGGGTGGGGTGCAGAGTATGCCATGCATAGGGGCACCAAATAACTTTTACATTTTTCAAATAAAAGTTCTAATAATTTGGCGGCAAGAAGAATGGACGGACAAAAAACAAAATGTTCAGGCGCCCAAAACTGTAAAAGGAAAAAAATTAGGCAGGATGGAGAGCGGAAAATGAGAAGTTCCCTTTCAAGCTGGGTAGGGAACCAATGCCCCCACCACCACTACCACAGCAAATGAAGGGTCAGAGCAGCATTGTAGCAAGTGGGCAGAATAGCAGGTAGCTATCTGATAGTTAGCTAACGTTAGCTAGTGACTAAAGCTGATACTAAAATAAATAGTTTGTTGTGGATAGGCTAGCTTAAGTAATGTTAACAAACATTAAGCTACATTGAGTGTAGGCTATTGGCTAGCTTATTCATTTCATATCTCCAGCTAAGCAGGACCGAGCAGAGGAGTTGTTGCCAACGGTATTAGCCAGTGACGGTGATTGGCAGAGCAGACAGGCTAACGCTAGTAGAGGAAAGATGAGGTAAGCTAACTAGCTAGCTAACGCTGATACTGAAATAAGCATACTAAGCATAGTGATTAGTTAAAGTAACATATGTATCACATAGGTTGCATAAAGTGTCTTTAGACATCTAGCAATATCCCCAGCGAGGGACAGAGCAGAGTAGGGGCTCCTGATGGGCAAGCAAACAAGGGATAGAGAGCTGCTGACAATGTTGAGACTGGTTTTGCTGCGTTAGTGGAGGCTGGTAGGTAAACTAAAGCGGATATCGTTTTCGAATACTTAATAGGCCACGTGAGTATAATATCAGATGTTAGATTACATTTTTAGTGAGTTGTTAACTTCTAATACACGTGATTGATTCCTATAGGGAGAGACCAAGCAGAGAGGCAAACAAACAAGCTGACGCTACAGCCACCTGTGACAGCACGGTGATTAGCAGAGACTTGCCCTATCACTCCGAGCCATCAGACTGGCCTCCGCCCAGTAAAGTCAGTGACTAATTTCATAAAATGATGAACTAGAATGGGCCTGTTACATGGTCCATTTCCCAGGGCAAAGAAAAGCTGCAGGCAATTTTATAAAGTGTACCGTTTTCATTTACTTCCGAATGGTGAAAGAGTTGAACGAGATTGGTTAATGTTCTCTAATAAAACAAAAGTTTACTAAGGTTTACTTTTGCATGCAAAAGTTTTAGTGGAGCCAAACAACGCAATAGCCGCTTAGTTGTAGGATAAAGCAACTGGCAATGTCTGTCAAATGTATTAAAGCTCCATGAGACAGGGACTGATCATATAGATGCTTACCTTGCCTGGAAGGAATTAGAATCATGGTTACAACGGGGAAAATGCATCGACAGTCATCTTCAAAATGTTGCCTATATTGAAAAATAAAGCTTTCAAATTGCTAATTGCTGTGTAATTGTCTTCCTGTGTGTGGGTGTCCCCGCGCTTGTTGTTGTTGTTGGGGGGGGTTGCATTTTGCATATGTTGCATTTTGTGTGTGTGTGTGTGTGTGTGTGTGTGTGTGTGTGTGTGTGGTAGGTAGAGTTGTTAGTCTTGTCGTTCATGTGTGCATATTGAGAGTTGTTGTTCACGTGTGTGAGTGTGCACATGCACGCGTGTGGAGTGTTAGTTTAATGTGAGTGACATACTGTGTGTGGTGTCTTTCCCGCAAGGGGGTTTCCATGTCAGAGGACGTGGAGTCTGTGACGTTTGTGTGGAGTTTATGTTGAGTTCTGTGTGCGTTTGTTGAGAGTGACTGAGTAGAGTGCTTCCTGTGTGTCTGGGAAAGGGAGCGAGAGGACACACTGAAATAGTGTCCACCTCTCGCCCTTGGTGTGATTGGAAGAGAACTCGCACTCGGGCAGTGGAGTGTGTTTCTGGACAACGGCCCGAGAACTCTCACTGAAAGAGTGGAGAGTGTCTCAGGGCTGGTTGCCAGAGAACTCTCACTGTGAGGAGTGGCGAGTGTCTCTGTGTGTTTGGGGCAAAAGAGAACTCGGACTGAGAAGTTTGAGTGTCTCTGTGTGCATGGGTTGGGAAGCACTTGAAAAGTCACTGGATATGTGTGTGCCTGGGGAGGTTCTAGGGGAACTCTGGTCTGAGGAGGCACGGTGTCTTGTTGAGATGTGTTGGGACAGAGTTCTACCCTGTCCTGGTAAGTGTTGATGCATGTTAAATGTGAATGTATGAAGGCGGTGTGGAAAGCCGCTGACTGTCTGTTGTGTGTTCCCCGAAAGGAGATTTCCCCTCGGAGGAGGCGGGGCTTTCATTTATGGTTTGATTATTTTAGTTAAAAGCAAGTTGGGTGATGATTTTGTGTTTGTATTATTTTAAAACCTGTTCTCCCACTGTCTCTCTCCCGTGTCTGGGGGGAGAGACATAAAAAATTAAAGATCCGGTCCGTAGACTGGCAGAACTCCACTCCTCTGCTCCAGTCCAGGGAGTGTGACAAACATATTTATATTGTAGTTACTCTCTGTATAGTATTTCAGCCTTGTATATAACTCACATTTAGCCCAATTCGTACAGTGTATTATAGTAAGTCCTCATATTTTCATCTAAATGTGAATATTAGATTAATCATGAAGCAATATGTATAATCTGTTTTTATGTGCCATTCTATTTGAATTGAGTGGCATGCAAATACAATAAACCCCCACCATGGTTATGTATGTTGTTGCAAATTTTTACCAAATATTCCACACATTGTTCCAGAAATGACAAACAATTTAGACTCTTGGTCTACTTTTTCATTATTTTCTGTTCTTTCTAATACATATATTTTTGGAAGCTGCTGTTTGCAGCTACACAATGAGGAGAAGGCTTCACTGTGCACACAGAAACATTGAAGGGCAGCCAAATCACACTGTAATTCAGTCCACAGCCAAACATCATGGCCTAACGATTCAGGACAATTCTATTCATACTCATAAGCACTGCATTTAATCAGATTCGCATGTGCCTATGTATCTCTGGCGGGGCATGTTTTGAGAAAATGCTGATTTTTCTTTCGTAAAAATGTTATTTGTTTCGCATGAATCTTGGGTGTTATTGCTCCACCATAACCTTTTGTTGTGGTGAAGGAAAGCCATAGATTTAAGCCCGCTCATTCTGTTAAATGCCCCCAATGCTGGCAGTTCCATTAATTAAACTTGTTCAATATTTTGACTGCATGTGGTTGATTATGAAGGCAGTAATAGCTACTCAGAAGGAGTGACTCATAGATTGAGGCTCTTTGTATGTTAAATGACTTTTTTTAGGGAGGTGGGAGAAGGGGGTCATTATATTGATCAGAGTCCCCGTTTCTTGGTAATGGCGGAACTTCAGCCTTGCGACAGACCTGAGGAAGCATCATTACTAGCATGCACAATTTCTACTTTTAAGGGCTCTGTAGGCTGAAAGGGATGGCTAGTCATTCAAAAATAATCGATAATGCAAAAATCTATGCAGTGGACCTAATATTTAAACTTAGTTCTTGATTTCAGTGCATGGGAGACTTTGCACTAGTGTGTCAAATCTATGGGTAATAATTTATAAAAATGAAATAAAAAAATAAAAAAAATAAAAAATAAAAAAAATGCATTAATTAAAATGTATATGATGTGATATTATCAAAATGGAATGCATTCATTTTCATCACAGCCAATGAAGGTTGTTCAGGTATAATATTAAATGTATTAAATGGTCATTTAAATAGAGTTTGATGGCTCAGAAGAATTACCAGCCTTTATTCTCAAAGTGCTACGACCGATGCATTTCAGCATTTTCCTTCATCGGGGTGTGTTTTTGAATTACAGAACAATACAACAATGTGGCTTGACCAACTTCAAAAATTATACTTGATTATAATAGTTTCATACTTTAACTCAACCAATCAATTTGGGAGGGGTATTTCAAATAACAATCGAGACAGACGTACAATTCATCAATTAAGACTACAGGTAAGAAACAATAGATTTCAGGTGTGTTCATACCACAGCTAAACCAATTCATGAACCAAATGGGGAGGGGAATCACAATTAACAGTCAAGACAGAAGCACAATTCATCAATTAATGATGATTAATTAATGCAGACAATCAATGCCAAACAGACAACAAATCCATCAAAAACAAAGCACAAATATTCACAATTTAGAAAATTCACAAAAAAATTTGTGTCCGTTTTGTCCAAAGGGCTCTCATTTGCCCTTACATATGGTTTGGATTTGTTTAAAACCAAAATTGATTTTAGTGAACTCATTTCTATTGGAGTTTGCATTTAAAAGCATAGTATCAAAATCTAGCCATACCACAACTTTGAATAACAATTCTGACCACAGCAACTGAAGAACCTTTTTTCGACCTAGTCAGTCCTATTTTTGCCCCCCGATCTTATATTCTACTTTAACTACCTTTTCATCAAACAATGAAAAGTCCATCAAAAGCAAAAATCTCTCCCAAAAAAGAATTAGAAGCTTTGGATTTTTTTGTCTAAAAATGAAAACTTGGTGGTGAAAAGAGTTGATAAAGGGCAGAAAACCAAATATAGCAATGAGGCGCACAGACAACTGGACAATCGTGCATATCACAAAAAACGAATCATATGCACAATTCTGCAAGAGACTCAAAATCCACCTTCCACTGGATTTTTAGCTAAATTGTCTTCAACTGTTTAAACACTTACTGGTGAAAAAAAAAACCAAAAAAAAACACACTAACCTTGATAAAGGGGTTTGCTGATGCCTGGATGTTGCAGCTGTATTCCTGCAATCTCAAACTATGATTGTTCAATGTATTAATGCACATCTTGTAAGTCGCTCTGGATAATCGTCTGCTAAATGCTTAAAATGTAAATGTAAAATGCACACCATGCAGAAGGAACTTTCTATCATATCAATGGAATCCAAAGATCAGAATTGGAACAGTGAAATGTGACATGATTTACTCCCTTGCAGAAACCCAAGATTGCCCTCTTTTGGCATGCTTCCCAAAATCCATAACGACCTTATCCATAACGTAGTAATCCTCCAGAAGGGCCCATCGTTTCCGGGAATGAGCCAAACAGAACCATCCTCTAAATGCATTGACTTTTTTATTAAATCATTTGTTTTCAGGCTTCCATTCAAGACACCGCACATGTTTTGAAAATAATGCTGACATTGGGAAAGTAGGTACCAAAACATTGTAGGGTCTCTGCATACTTCAGTTTTTAGAAAGAAGACTGAGCACAATACTATACTCCGTGCTGGTAGCTTCCACCCAAAAATATTTAAAAACATCACAGTCAATTTCATAGGCTCTGGTGTATCTGCGACCAAGACCATGACTTTAATTGCAAATCTAAGGAAATGCAAGAGAGATTTTAAGTAAGGGGTTCCAACCAAAGGTAATCAAACAAGCAGCTGTGAAAGCTAAATTACTGAACAGATATGAGTTTGTGAACTAAGAATCCACAGAATGTTCACTTTGTTACCCGATTAACTGAAATTAAATAATGAACAGT
Source organism: Aldrovandia affinis (assembly GCA_029706075.1). Lineage (NCBI taxonomy): Eukaryota > Metazoa > Chordata > Actinopteri > Notacanthiformes > Halosauridae > Aldrovandia > Aldrovandia affinis. Next base: position 3,370,287 of record JAINUG010000092.1, on the reverse strand, counting down.
AACTAACTGTCAAATCTTACAAAGTGACCCTTTCTTGAAGCTCCATCTGTGAGCTTTAAAAATGCCCCTTCTATTGCTGATAGATTGGTCTGTAGACCATTACCTGTAGACCATAAAAATGTTTGGCTTGAACGTCAACCTAATGGGCGTTTCAAATGTGGACGGTGTAACCATTGTAAAAATATTCAACAGATTACGTTTTTAATAACATCTGAACAAAAAAGGCGAATGTAATCAAGGGGCTCATTAACTGTAACACAGCTTTTGTTGCTTATCTTTTGGAATGCCCTTGTGAATGTTTTTTAATGTGGGTAGGACAAAATGGAAATTGAAAGAAAGAGGTGCTGAACATAAATGCGCTATTCAAGTTGGTAATGAGGATTAATCCATGGGAAAGCATTACATGTCTGAACCTAGTAATAGCCCTGCATCCCTAAAAGTGATTGGAAGAGAGGTAATTGATTAATCTATTACAGGTGGGGATAGAAGCATTTTCTTCAAAGAGAAACATTTTGGATATTTACTTTAAAGGCTACAATATTTCCAGGGCTTAATGATGACTTGGATTATACTCAGTTTTTTGTGAATGTTTGTGCTTTTTTTGGTGAATTTGTTGTCTATTGGTGGTATTCGTTGTCAAGATTAATTGATGTATTGCGCTTCTGTCCTAATTGTTAATTGTGATCCTCCCCTCCCCGTTTGGTTAATGAATTGGTTTCGCTGTGGCGAACACACCTGAAATCTATTGGTGTTTCTTACCTGCAGTCTTAATTGATCAATTGTGCTTTTGTCTCGATTGTGTTTGTTGTGTAAAACTATCTATTATCATTTTTGAAGCCACAGATATATTGTATTGTTCTGTAATTCAAAAACACACCCCAATGAAGGAAAGTGCTGAAATGCATCGGTCATAGCACTTTGAGAATAAAGGCTTTTAAAAAAGATATATATATTTATAAATGGAGTGCCCTTTCTTTTTGGTCATTCTCCTTTGAACCTTCAAATTCTATTTAAATTCTCACCTTTTAATTTATGGAATATTAGATCGGAACAACCTTCATTGGCTGTGGCGAGAATGAAGGCATTCCATTTTGATAATATCACATCATATACATTTGAATTAATGTATAATTTAGATTTTTTATAAATTGGGTCATTATTGCGCAATTATTGCGCTTAACACATCTGAAATCTATTATAATTTTTTAAGTTGGTTAAGCCACAGATCTGTTCTGTGTTTTAAAACACACCCTGAAATGCTGGTAGCCACCTTAAGAATAACAGATCAGACCTTCTTTTGTTTCTCCTTTGTTTTTTTTTAAATTCCTTTAATTAAGGAATATTAGATCGGAACAACCTTTTGGCTGAGCCCATTCTTTTTTGGTCATTCTTCTATGATCTGTTCTGTGTTTTAAAACACGTTGTAGACCATGGGTGCTCAGGTTCGGTCCTCAAGATCTACTGGGTATGCAGGCTTTTGTTACAGCCCTTCAATAACACACCTGATTTCATTAATCCCTTCACTGACAAAGCTGATTTCATTAATCAACTGCTCATCAAGACGATGAATATTCAAAGGTATCTTAGTGCTGCTCTGGAACAAAAGCCTGCACACCCAGTAGATCTCGAGGACCGAACCTGGGCACCCCTGTTATAGACTCTTGTTCCAAAGAGCACCCTTTTTTTACATTTTAAACAAAGCACTCTTACACTCTTACTCTTTCTCTTGCAAGAGTTTGATGGAGTTTGAAACCTGTCTGTGAGAGTCATGTTATTTAATTATGTACAACTATCAGTGACTTTATACAGTTACCTTGAATCATCCTATATATTTATGTTTGTAATTGTTTACTTATTTCAAATGTACTTAACAGTTTCAAATTGAATTACTTGTATTATAAGTACTAATCTGTAACTAATCATTGAACTAAGACATTGATACTGCATGAACAGCAGCTGGGGATCACTGGCTGGAACTGCCTGTTTATGATGCACTTAGCCCGTCACACAATCCATCTTATGAGGGTTCTTACAATGATCTTAGTGCTACGAGGGTTTGGGGAAGTGGGGCCCTGATATCAAGTGGAATTTATACATCTTGGAAACTTAATGAGCACTACACTACATGTGTATCTCACCATGCATCTAATAATTTTTATATTCCCCACCCACTAGCAACATGATACGATGTGTATGCGATGATTTCAGAACAGTTTACTCTTCGTTTCATTTTTTGCCATCAAAGAGAGCAGAGGGATGGCAGGCACTGCTGCCTACAAGTCTACTCTACAGATATGCAATTGCTCACCTTTAAAGTATTGATTGGGTGTAATGAATGTGTGTGATGGATATCATGTATGGAATGTGATATTCTCTGCAGGTCACTTGTGTGTGGGAGACTTGTGGTATATAATGATCAAAGCTCTCCAGAGGTCCTGGGTTCAAATCTCAGCTGGGAGAGATCTCGCACTGTTGTTCTTTAAGCAAAACCAATTCTTTGTGAATTGCTCTGATAGATGCCCAGCTGTATGTTAAGAGTAGCTGAGTTCCAAGTAAACCATATTTTTCTTTCTCACCATCTTTCTCATGTTACGCACTTTCTCATATTAATGCACATGCACTAAAAATGCATTGAGTTAAGCTGTTGGAAGGCCATGAGAGAGTCACCTTCAATAAGGGCTGCATGCAAGCACACAAGACCGGTAGCATCCTGGAATCTGTGTATGGCCGTTGTTGGCAAAGAGTAAAAACTTCTATCTATCAAGTTAAACAGCACTGTGTTTAAATATGTGTTTTCTAATTGGAATCTATCAGGATTTTCTACTGTAATACTGTTCTAAAATCATGAAGGACTGAAGATGTTGGTCGAACGGCATGAAAGAAATCCTGAATTACATTTTCTCAGGTTGGCTAAATTCACACATTGCTTGAACAGAATATAAGTGTGGCCAACCCGAGTCTTTAAAATGAAAGTATTTTCAGTCGCCAACCCCTTGAACGTCATGTGCCCCCTGCCCCTGATATTTCAGTTTCATTGCTAGGTACATCACACCATGCATATATAGAATGACTGAACAGTCTGAGTCATCGAAATATTCACTCATTGTGCAATCTTTACTCAAAATGTGCAATTGTTGTATTTGTGATTGATAAACATAGCACGTCAATGATCATTAAGTTGAGTTTGCGTCAACGCGAATGGCATGGATCCAAGTGGTGCGGCAGGCGTGAATGTTACATCTGTATGTCTGACATAAAGCTCAGTCCTACGATGAGCCAGGCACACGTCCAGATGGTGCAACCAGCCTCCAGTTGCAGTAATATAATTTCGCAGTAACACTTCAGATTACCACACAATTATTAATGCTCAATAAAGCATTAATAATTGCCACTTTACTTCCTTAAAAATACATTGCTGATTTTTAGTTGCATTAATTCATTAATTCTTTATTTAGCTAGGGAAAATAACAACCGAGATTGCCATCTCTTTTTCAAGGGGGACCTGGCCAAGACATTATTAGTCCCTCATCAAAAAATACAGGTAGTAAATATGCTATTTAGAAGGCGCCCCGGGTTTCCAGATCAAGAGATCACACACAAGATTACAACATGCACTATTTCTGTTGTAAATATTCCCATCACAATGGGACAACAACAACTGTTTGTGGATATTTCTCAACCTGGCCACACTGGGCTTCTTAATAACGAATTTATGAAGAATGACTGACTGACCATAAACTGTATTTTTAATGAGGTGTAATGCAGTTATTCATAATTCATTAAGTGCCTATAACTGCTGTAATCTTACGGTGTGTGTTACCCGTTGCACTGGCCGTTACAAGTGCAGATCCGGCATATAGCTGGGTATAGCGTTGCCAGGGAGGGAGGCTTAACTCCTCCAGTCGATCGGGTGCCTGCAGTCTGCCTGTGCCAGCTGAAAAAGTAGTCTAGTCCTCTGGCACAATGGTTGTGCAGCTCAGCTGGTGGACTGCAGGGTACAACTTAGCAGGGGCTGCCTGCACATATGCCTGTGCTAGTATGCTCGCTCCAAAACTGACGGAGGATGTGATAGTAATGGTGCGTGCGGACAATTGCGATTGGGTATTCCCAATTGAGATTTTAAAATAAATAAAATATAAAAAGATGTGCAACAAACAAAACAAAAAACCACCCCCCCAAAAAAAAAACCCAAAACAAAACAGCAACAACGTGTTAAATGAAGCTTTTATCTGACTCGCTCTTGGTAACAAACACACAAAACCACCAGCTTGAAACATAACATTAAAGTGATGCACCGTAACTGCTCATTAAGTTTAATCTGGTCCTTTTCGCCTGGGCGGTTTTGAGTGTTAACCGGAACCGCTGCAGCTCTGAGACGGGCTGTCTGCGAGCGGCAGCGGACACCGACCTCAGGCGTTCTAAATAGCCTCCGATCCCCCACAGAGTTCTGTGAGCTCCAGCTGGTGGAGAGGGTTCAGCGCTTCTCACCTTGAGCTGACTGCTCCTCGGGGAACCCAGATGAATGTCCTCTCTGGCTTTTTTTTTTTTTTTTTTGCAGGAAGGTCACAGGAGAAACAAGGTTCTCTCATGCCTCGGTCTGGTCAAAAGAGGATGGGAGAAAATGCATTACAATAGCGGGGAGCAAAGCTGGCAAGAAAATGGGTCCAGGATTTCAAATGTAAACGCAAAACGGTGTAAAACCAGAGCTTTCTGATCCAGCTTTGTGGATATTTATTAATATTCACAATAGTGGCGGTAAGTAGAAAACCCAATTGAACTGCAACAAACACTATTTTAATAACGGTTCTGAGAAATAGCATTTTTTGGTAGTTTACATGAAGCCAATAAAGTTGCAAAATGCCAAGATAAAAGCTCTCAAAACACTGAATTTAAAGAAAGGATACATTTACAGGACAAAAAAGCATTAAAAAAGAACCATAGTACACAATTTATTCTACATTATAAAGAGCTACCTCCATTATAAATACTTTATGATACTAATTTTGTTAACACAAAAGTATGAGACAGGTAACTGCCAAAATAAAGGAAACACTTGCGTAAATTAAGGATTCTGGAGGCCACTGTGAGTGATCACCTTCATCTTATGGTGAAACATTTTATCCTGATGGAAGTGGTCGCTTCCAGGATGACAATGCTCCATCCACAGGGCACAAGTGGTCAATCAATAGTTTGACGTGCATGAAAATGATGTAAACCATATGCCATGGTCGTCTCAGTCACCAGATCTCAACCCAATTGAACACTTATGGGAGATTCTGGAGTAGCACCTGAGACAGTTTTTTCCACCACCATCGACAAAACACCAAATGATGGAATTTCTAATGGAAGAATGGTGTTACATCCCTCCAATAGAGTTCCAGAATAGAAATAATAAACTTGCAGAATCTATGCCAAGGCACATTGAAGCTATTCTGGCAGCCTGGCTCAGTGCTATATTAAGACACTATGTTGATGTTTCCTTTATTTTCAAAGTTACCTTGGTATATGATTCTGGTTGTATTTAAGATCACTTGTACTGAACTGTTCATATTGACACACTTTACAGTATAACCTGAAGTGTGGATTTTAATCTGAATTTAGCCAAATTTAGCTGCAACTTTTATAGAGTAAAGAGCCAAGAAAGACAACCATAACCAACCTTCACTCCCAGAGTAATAATCCTGTCCTGTGGGACACATTCATGTAACACCTGTTAGACACGTTTTGGGATGGTGTGAACAGAAATCTGGAGTACAGGGTCATTTGGTCAGAGGTCAGATTAGAATTCGGCCACCAGTTGTAATCAATTAGAGGATCTTTTTTTCTCTTTTTTTTCCCACAGTTATTGGTGGTTATATGAGATGGACATTATGAACAGCTCTCAGTATTTCACTTGAATAATAATATATTTTATTTATAATAGACTTTTCATTATTTGTGAGGACAAGGAGCAGAAGACCCTTTTTGGGCCAGGACCCGCAAGCCTACAGATGTATCAAAGATGTAGAGGGTGTGTTAACAGACGGAAACAACCGTATAACCCTTGGGCGTGCAGTATAAAAACAAATGCATGTTACAGTTGCCGTTGCCGTTGGGCCCAGATGCTCGAACAGTGTAAAGCGACTAGCACCTCTGACAGGGCTCAGTCAGTGTATCTACAGAGTCCAAAATGGAACCCCCTTGTCCTATTTATGATCTTACAGGAATCAAAGAGGTTTCTGTATAGCACTCACACCTCTGCCATTGCAGGTACAGTATGAATTAGACCAAAAGGAGCCACTTTGCCAGAGAATTGTGTCAAGGTCAACTCAAAAGAACAATGCTCCGGTTTACCATTTGAACTTTTACCAGCCGTGCAGAAGCAAATCCCCTCGCCACTCGGTTTATTCTGTTCTTTTCTTTCTCCAAATGCAATGATTGGCTTTGTGTCTGAGTTCGTGTCAGGCCGCGCTGATCTGACTTTGTGGCTAGCTTTCAATGCAGGACAGCAAACCATGGGTCTCCCGAGCCTTTACAGCGGCTTGCTGTTTACTACGACCAATGGCCAAATTTGAATATGGACACAACATTTGAGCAGATACTAGGGGTGCACTGCTGGAGAATTAAGATAGCAATGCCAATTTGAATATTTTAAGGGATTAGTTTCAAGTGTGCAGTCATACAGATCAACTCCCTTTATTACTCACATTTATTCACACCCTTGATCAACTTCAGCAAAAATGGCCATCTAAAATAAACAATACAGTGTAGTGTCCCTTGGGGTGGAGTGACACTCCAGGACATTTTCAGGATGTAGGCACTTGGAAGAATCCAGAGGAGGCAGTATTTCAAACAAAACAAAAACATTTATTAAACTAATTAACAAAACATAAAAAATGATGGGGAATCAGGGACACTAAACACATATAGTCCACAATCCTTAAATTTTAGTCCGTAATCCAAGTCGTTAATCTAATTCAGTTCGTCAAACAATCCAGTAATCAGTACACAAAATGGGGTCCTCAAAACAATCCAAGTCAAATCCAAAAACAATTCACTCAACACTCAACAATACTCCAACCTACCCCAATGTGACAAAAAAAACTGTCCTTTCTACTGTACATTTTCCCAAATGGACTTCAGCTGCCACCTTTATGGGCTTCAGCTGGTAGTCAGGTGTGGGACTGCAGGCTGCTGGGAACTGTAGTCCTTTTCGGCTCCAGTGGCTCCCACGAGTTAAAGGGCCAGGCAGCCATTTCCCTGTGCAGCCCCTTGGGATGCCACAACAGGTAATGAGATATATTATATGCTCAAAATATATATATTATGTTTTACTAATACAATTGCTCATGGAAAAAGTTATATTTTTTCCAAAAAAGGTATGCATCACAATTATTCGCATTCCTAATAATTATTTCAAATAAAATCCCCCAAAATAATGTCATCTTCTATAATGTTTTATGAACATGTTTTTTGGTGAACAGCTTCCTGGCAGAGGTTTTTGGCCAAAATGTCTTGGTACTTGCTGGAGTTCATGATTCCATTGACCTAAACCAGAGCCGCAGGACAGGTTGATGCAGCCCCATAACATCAAAGATCCACCAGCATATTTCACTACAGGTATGTTATTTTCAACATAAGCTGCCTTCTTCCAATGCCAAACCCACCACTGGCATGCATGGCAAAAAAACGAATTTTTGGTCTCATCTGACCACAACACCCAGTTCTAATCAGAGTGTGGCATTACAACTCCGATTGAAACTGCACGTTCATCACATTCTGTGTCCTGTTTAAGTTCAGTTCACACAGTAAAATCGTATGATATCGGCTAAAAATATTTGCTTATTAAGCAGCACATCAGCCAATAACCGATTGTGAATTTTAAGCCCATATCGGTCCGATTGCAATGTTAAGCCCAAGCAAATATCGTCTGTATGAAAACTGTATTGGCAGTATTTAGCAATGTTGTGGCTTCTGGCATTACCAATCATTGGCCCAAACCTTCCTCTGTGCATTGGGCGTGCCTGTTTTAGCTAGCTGCCAATTTCAGGACGGTTTGCTCAGGCACAATATGTGAGTTTGTCTATTTGCTGGCTGGCGTGTTTGTTTGTTTGTTTGTTCTTCTGTGGCTGAGCTAACTAATGTGAATTTGCCCCTCTGCCTCCTCCACCCCCCGACTCCCTGCTCACAGCGCCATGCAATCAAAGCATCTGATCAGCTATAACGGTTTAATGGATGGTTGTGGGCAGGGAGCTGGGCAGCCAAGGGGCCTGCCGCCAGCCCCGGGGTGTGCCAAGTGTCTGACTCCGAGGTGTTTCAAATCAGTGGACCACGGTCAAGAAACAGTCTCTCTCTCTCTCTCTCTCTCTCTCTCTCTCTCTCTCTCTCTCTCTCTCTCTCTCTCTCTCTCTCTCTCTCTCTCTCTCTCTCTCTCTCCTTCTCCTCTTGCTTGCACAAAGAGTTGAGCTGGGAAGATCTAACATCTATCTATCTAAGATCTATCTATCATGTTAGATCTAGGGAAGATCTAACATGTAATTGTTTTTTTTTTCATTTTATGAGTCAGATATGATGTAGCAAAGAGAAGATGGGGTAGAAAAGATTTGTGGGGCGTGTCATTCTTTAAGATTGCGACCAAATGACTGATAGGCTAAAGTAAAAAAGTAAAATCAAAGTACCATATCAATTCAGATGGAAAATGTAGCCTAATCTAAATTGAATACCTATTTTTAATTCTATTCTCCACTTATTATCTATTTAATCACTACTGAACCAACACTAAGGACTTGGTAATTAATTTCAATGAATTGCATCTACTCAACATGAACTAAATATTGCTAACTTTAAAAGTGGGCTTCGTCAATGAACTGTTAATATGAACGAGTGTGCACACACACTATATACTCACTTGAATAACCTATCCATGAAATCAAAATTACCTGCATTGTAACCATGGTAATGAAAGCAAAATACATGGGGGTGGTAAAAGACACACAAAAAACACCTACAATACTTTACATGAATTAAATATAAAGAACAAACAAAAACTAGAAAGTTAAAGATTGTGAACAAATTTTGTCTTTATGTAAGAGCACTTTTCATAGCAGTCACGTAGATGGGTAAATATGTAAAATGTCTGTACCTTTTTTTTGCATACTTTTCTATACTATTCTATTTTTATACTTACTGTCCAATGTCCAGCATCATAGTAGCAAACATGTGTACCTTTAAGGGTCTGGCAGACTAGCACAGTGTTATACTGCATTACTGTATGTATAACTGCAGGCCATTATCAAAAACTACATTTCAGAATGTGCCTTTACATGCAAACCTTTCTTCCATTCTTCAGGATTACACCATTTGTGGTTCTGGCCATGTTGTGTTGAAAAGTCACGTGGATATATCTGACACTGGAGGAAGCTCAATCGAACATTTGCAGCACTATCATACAATATACCATCTAATATTTTTTATCACACCTCGCCCTCAATAACTGACATGTGTCCAAGCCATCGAAAATGGGGGAACTAGTTCCCAAGGGAGCGGCACAATCAAATAAAAACAATGCATTTCAATGCATTGCTTGACACATTGACGGGTGCATTTATTCATTAACAGTACTAGCAGCAGTTTAAGCTCAGCTGGGTAGCCAGAAGCCGACTGCACTAATATGCTTTTTTTTGCTGGTGCTTTTATTGGAAATGGACACACACTCTTTCTTTTTGACATAATTTTTTTTTTTGAGAGTCCAAGACAGATTAGTATATATATATATATATATATATATATATATATATATATATATATATATATATATATTTACTTGTCATTACATATAAAAACATAAATCACTAAATTAGATTATCCCAAATAACTTCCAGTGGGGGTGGGGTGGGGGGGTCTGTCATAAACTCCACATTTCATCACAATGTTAGATCCTTGGAGCATGCGACTGATCATAGATATATAATTACCTGTCAACTACAGGGCATTACAAATTATAATAGTAGTAATATTACTATTGTTCATAAAAGTATTCATAATATTCATATATTGCATAATTACCTAATTATATTCTACTTGATATATCATTGGTGCACTGGGTATAAAGCCAAATATGATCCTCCACAATGCTAATACTACCTGCAAAATAACACTTAAAACATAGGAACGATGTACTCCTAAGTAAATAAAAAGATAAAACACAAAAAGAGTTATTGAGATTTTAGTACCGTGTGTACCTTGGCACCCTATGCAGAGTTTTTACTGCATCAACTGCACATTCGCCTCAATCATACAATTAAATTGATCTGATCGGTTGTCTGGCAGACATGGCAGTGCGAAGATATTCAGACTCTCTGGCGGCTGAGATCTGCCAAAAACACTATCCCAGCCAATAGCTGTACGACCGCAGCTAAGATCAACAGCAGCCCTCTCGCTTTAAGCCCACTCTCCAATTTTTAGGAGCCGCACGCATTCCTGACCTATGTCAAGGGGCAACTCTTTATTTTGGGTCTGCACTCAGGGAAATCCCTGGATGAGTCAGAACGAGAGAGAAGGGACTGCATACCTGAACCCTTCACAGGAATAACAGAAGACTGCAGAACTGTGCACGTCACACAGGTTTCCTCAGCTTTGGAAATGAGCAAAACTGATGATTCAGAAAAATATCAGCCGCTAACAGTGAGTTGAAACCTGTCCTTAAATAAACGCTACGTCGTGACTGGACTATATTATATTATTGCATTATGTATAATAATCATAAAAAACGCCTTTATTTTCAGAGCCTGGGGACAGTCCAGTCTCTGATTTGTGCAAGTTTAGTTCTAAAGCTGTAACTGACATGTGAGCTCAAGCGTCTCAAAAGTAGTAGAAAAATGGTGGGGATTCAAAGGTGTGTTCTGCATTTTTGCACATATAAAGTGTGTTAACATTGTTAACCAAGGATACCTGCCATTATAGAAAATGTGTGGTTTAAAAGCCTGACATGAACATATGTATGACATCAGACATAAAGAGACATGTGCACATTCATGTGCATGAGAGCATTTGTGCGCATAATTTTTTTAAATGTAGCATTAGCAATTCTTTGGTTTGAAATAAAGGAGGCTGAATCAAGCAACTAATTTGCTGAATTATCAATACCAATAGGTATAGCTTTCCAATTGTATTGTATGATTGAGTTCTATGTGGGTGTTCCAGTGTTATTGTGTGATAGAGTAGTTAGAGCATGGCGATGACAACGCTTAGGCTGTGGGTTTGATTCCCACTGGGACCACATATGCTGAAAAATGTATGTATAAGTCGCTTTGGATAAAAGCGTCTGCTAAATGGCATATGTTATGTTATATACATTTTTCTTTACATCACAAAATTGTGTGTTATGTTCTTATATCTATAGATTATCTGAACTTGTGGATAATATACTTGTGTACACTATGTTCTCCGTGCCTGAATTCAATGAATATTGACTTTGTAATAATATACATTTATCTGTTCTGTGCAGATCAAGCATTTTAATTCTCATTTAAAAAAATAACTTTGTTTCCTAGGCTTCATTGCACTTTCTTATAACAATTGCACTATACAATAACGGAGGAATTTAAAGAAAGTGTAAAAGTGTAGCATATTTTATTAACTCAGTTGATTTTTATTGTCATTTAAATTCTCTAAGGCGATGCAAAGGAAGAGAATGCTACAACATAAGCTGCTATTAAGAGGAAGATTTGTGATTACTTGCAAATAGATTATTCAATTAATTGGCACGCTTGTTAATTAAGCAAAATAACTGAAAATGGTTGAGACCAATGGGCCAGCTCACCTACTGCCACTGAAATGTACGGTATGAGAAAAGAGTCATGAGGATGCATATCGTGTCTGTTTGTCTACGTGCTGGTCTACAATCATTGATGACTATTGAACCTCTGTGGAAATAAGTGTCTGAATCCAAGGGCGCAAATCCCCAAGGGCGACCAAAGTCGAGCTCAGCCAGGACTGTTTAAAGCGGGCAAAAAGCATGTAATGGTTGTGGGAGGCAATAGTCAAAGCTGTGGAACACGGAACACAACCACAATGGTCATTTTACAGAATGTTGACACAGTAAAAAAATCCTGACAGTTGCCGTTATGATGAAAATGCAATCAAATTGTTTGGTAATAACATGTTCCGGGATGGGGCGGCACGGTGGTGCAGTGGATAGCACTGTCGCCTCACAGCAACAAGGTCCCGGGTTTGAATCCCGGCCGGGGGCCTTTCTGGGTGGAGTTTGCATGTTCTCCCCGTGTCCGCGTGGGTTTCCTCCGGGTACTCTGGTTTCCTCCCACAGTCCAAAGACATGCACGTTAGGCTAATTGGAGAGTCTAAATTGCCCGTAGGTATGAGTGTGTGAGTGAATGGTGTATGCAGTGCCCTGCAATGGATTGGCGACCTGTCCAGGGTGTATTCCTGCCTCTCGCCCCAATGCATGCTGGGATAGGCTCCAGCCCCCCCGTGACACTGACCAGGAATAAGCGGCTGAAGATGAGATGAGATGAGATGTTCCGGGATATATTCATTTGAAAGTAGAATTAGTAAGTTCACTTATTTGAGTGGGGATTGGGCCAATGTTTTTTTTTCCTCTGCTGTCTCAGCCCCATGACACAAACTCCCCCTTCCGTTCCTAGATCACACATCGACTGTTTTGCGAGAAAGACTGTCCGATGTTGCATGTGTCCTTGATCCATGTTAAACCGTGCGGCATGTGCACTCAAGTGTTGCCGCGCTCCAGAGAAGTGAGCAAAGCGGTGGCACGCTCTGTGCAAATGGCACTTCTATTTGAATAATTGCTCAGCCTAAATAATCTCTCATCATATCCAATAGAAGAATAAGACTGATAAAAGAAAGCCTTGCACTTTTAACTTGTAGGGGATCTTTTTTTTCCCTGTATGTCTTTGGACATAGCAGGATGTTTTCACATCGGTGGGACGAGTTTCATTGTCAGCAATTGGCCACATGGGAGGGTTCTTGCATGAAAATCACTGTCTTCTGCTAAAAGGCTCTTCTTTGGATAGCCATATGGCCTGTTCGCACAAGTTGGAGCTTCAAATATGATGTTATGGCAAAGGCAACAAATTCCAAAAGCATATTTTGTATACTTAATAATGAGATTGTTGTCCCAAGGCAATTTTTTCCAACATAGACATTAGAGAGGAAAATAGCATTAAAGTGGTAGTAGCCAAACCCCAAATAAATTAGAACAAAACAGCAATCATAATCAGCACAGGTTACTCAAAGATGGTGTATTTTATTTCTTCTTATAAATTTGCAATTCTCAATTGTGTATGTGTGTACAGTACCCTCCAAAATTATTCAACCCTTGATACAAATGGGTAAAGAAGGCTGTATAAAATAAACAATATGGGTAATGATACATATTGTATGCTCAAAGAAATTGTGAAATTATATTATTTTAGACTAATACAATTGATTTTGTTTAACAAGTCATATTTGTTTCCCCCTAAAAATGTCACAATTATTCACACACCTAATAATTATTTTGAATGAAATACAACAAACATAAATATGAATTAACATGCTACTTTTTAAAGTTAATCTCAATGTTAGGGCACTGTATTGTGGCCTACTATGGCCACACAAGATGGTTGCAAACAAATAAATAAAATAAACAAAACTTGTGATTCTTGGGGACAGAAAGGTTTATTTAAGGTTTATTTAAGGAGAATAAATTACCTGTGGGTGTGGTGAGGGTTTGGTTCATTGTGTCCAATCAGATCATCAGCTTTTTTCCCTTTAATACCTTTGCCATAGCGAACTGATAATTTATTAATGTCAAATGAAAAGCAAGCACCATGGCTTGCGAAGAACACGTTATGAAACTTGCTTTCACTACAATAAAATGGAGTCAAATAAAATGCATCCATTTCCTACTGAGAAGTGCTTATATCAGTAGAAAACTGATATAGGTGTCCAGGAGGAGGAAGACAAAAAGAAAAGAAAAAGAAAGTTTAGATTCATTTCTGTGTTTTCATCAAAGCCACATACACGATATGGGCAAAAGTCAGTGGACACCACTACTAATTATTGAGTTCAGGTGTTTCAGCCACACCCATTGCCAACAGGTGCCTAAAATCCAGCACATAGCCATGCAATCTCCACAGACAAACATTTAGAATTCAGAATGGTTCGTAAAGAGCTCAGTGACTTTAAACGGGGCACTGTCATAGGATGCCACCTTTGCCACAAGTCAGTTCGTGAAATTTCTGCCCTACTAGATGTGCCCCGGTCAACTGTAAGTGCTATTACTGTGAAGTGGAAGCGCCTAGGACCAACAGCTCGGCCACGAAGTGGTAGACCACGCAAACTCACAGAGCGGGGCCGGCAAGTGCTGAAGCGCATAGCGCGTAAATATCGTCTATCATCTACTGCATCACTCACTACAGAGTACCAAACTGCCACTGGAAGCACCATCAGCACAAGAACTGTGCGTCGGGAGCTTCATGAAATGGGTTTCCATGGCCGAGCAGCTGCACACAAGCCATGCGCAATGCCAAGTGTCGGCTGGAGTGGTGCAAAGCACGCCGCAACTGGACTCTGGAGCAATGGAAACTTGTTCTTTGGAGTGATGAATCACGCTTCACTATCTGGCAGTCTGATGGACAAATCTGAGTTTGGTGGATGGGCACAAATTCCCACAGACACACTCCAAAATCTTGTGGAAAGCCTTCCCAGAAGAGTGGCAGCTGTCATAGCCGCAAAGGGGGGTCCAACTCCATATTAATGCCCATGGTTTTAGAATGGGATGTCCAACAAGCTCATATAGGTGTGATGGTCAGGGGCCTCATTTATAAAACGTACCTACGCACAAATTTGATCTTAGAACGTGCGTACGCTCAAATCCACGTCAAAGTTCAGATTTATAAAAACGGTCTTTGGCGTGGAAAAGTACTTACCTCCACGTCAGGTTTCAACCTGGCGTCGCACTTTTCCTTGTGGCAATGTTGGAGTACTGCAGGTATTCGCGGTCTCGTCTCTTCTCTGTCCTGACCCCTCGCTGGTGAAATTATTTTCCGCAATCGGTCAGTACCGCGGAATCACTTGCGATCTTCCGCGAGAGACTCAAAACCCACCTTTTCAGACTCCACTACCACTGAATTCTGTACATCTAGCTAATTGTCATCACCACTGCCTACTTGCTCAACACTATATACCCCTGCTTACTCCATTAAAAAATAATAATTGACTAACCTTTTCCTTCCCAGTGTTACAGGTATGGTACGCAGCTGCCTGCAATGGTTTATTGCTGTATTACTGCACTGATCTCTTGCGCGTACTATGATTGTTCCTACCATGTATTAATGTACATATTGTAAGTCGCTCTGGATAAGAGCATCTGCTAAATGCTTAAAATGTAAATGTAATGTAAAATGTATTCGGAAATCTAACAGCGCCAACATGTCGTCTGCTGCCTATTATTATTATTATTATTAGTAGTAGTAGTAGTAGTAGTATTACCAGATTGAACACATTGCTTGGGTTGCACAATACATTTATTAATAAATTAAAACAACATAAACTAAGCTACTTGTGGAAAACAAAACAAAAACACACATTGGTTTTCCAAAACTACCCCAATTAGCATAATTGACACATCCTTGAAATGTATTTAATACATATTATGGTTCCACGCGTGTAAAACACTTCGGTCAATCTGTAGGCTATAAAATAGAATGGCTTCGCTTCTCGAAGATATCGCCAACCGCGCAATAAGAAGGGAACGAGTTGAGATTTTGACCTCAGTTTTAAATCAGTTAAAAATTATTTACGTCCTTCAGGGACCTTTGCTGCCCCCCGTTCACAGCCTGGGCTACAGACTGCCAGGCCACGTACTTGGTTGTACTGGTAAAGCCATTGGAAAGGCTCCCAAACAGCGTCCCTGCACGCAGCTGCACCTCCGCCAACAAGACCTCGATTTCCGCCTCGCTAAAATTATTTTTCTTGCAGCTCACCATTATCAAGTAGAAAATTTCTGTTTTGATTCGTGCTCCTTTATATGCTAATGATATTAATTAGGGGGCGTTTGCAAGGCGGAGATCTAAAACCATTCAGCTACGCACAATTTCAAGATCATTTGCGATTTATAGATTTCACATCTGGGCGAGTGGCGTACGCACGTTTTTTGGGGCGTACGTTCAGTTTCTCTGAATCACACTTACGCACATTTCAGAAATGATCTTAGATCAAATATAGGATGGTTTCTACGCAACTTTTTATAAATGAGGCCCCAGGTGTCCACTGACGTTTGGCCATATAGTGTATATTTAAGGGCATGGGTTTTTCACCACCTCAGGAACGTGCAGTTCCATCCTTCAACACCAAGAGGTTGATGGAGGACTTTCTGAAGCTACTTGTTAAGCAATCAACGCATTATGATCTCAAGTAATCACTCAATTACCACAAATGAGGTGCGTATTGCAGTGTAGTAGACTAAATGAAGGAAGGTGGAACCCGCACACTGTGTGTAGAAAAGGGAATATCCCAAACAAGGCGAAGGCTCGATGTTTAATTTAAAGTCTTTTAATCGACAAAAGACAAAGAGACAGACGTTTCGGTCAATGTCATTTGAACCTGCAGCTCTTGAACCTACGCACCTGTGGTTACAATTATCCGGTTGGCGCGGCTTCACCTCTCCACAACGAGTGTAATAGACTAGTCAGCAGTTGGCGCTGATTTTTAGTAATTCAGTAAAGGCAGCAAAATATTTTATATTTTGGTGCTGAATGTAATCATTGTCAGATAATTTGTGCAAATTGTCAAAATTAATAGAAGTGTAAAAACTGAAACAACGTCAATTTGTAGACTTGCACCCCTGCACCAACACTCAGATTGGCACTTTATTGTATAATTGGTCCTGTTAATTTGAGCAATTGCCACTAATTACTGAAAATAGAGTAACTACAGTGATGCCTTAATGATCAGAATGGAACTACAGCGTCTTGAGAGAGGTGGTGAAAAACACATACCCTTACATACAATCAGGTCCAAAAGTATTTGGACAGTGACACAAGGCCGAAATTACCATATATATTGGGGGGGACACATCCCCCCCAATATTCAGATATGCTCAAAATGTCCCCCAATATATAGCCTAGCTTAGGGTTTGGCAGATTTGGTCCCCCAATGTTGACTCCATGGTTACGGCCTTGCAGTGACACAATTTTCATCATTTTGTAGTGTGGATCGAGGGTGGAAGAGCCACACGCAGATTTCACGAATATCTAAAAGCTGACCACGAGTGATCAGCCACTAAGTCTGCGAACAGATTAGGGAGTAGGGGAAAAAATGGAAAGGCAAATAAAAGAAAACTCCGGGCACAAAAGTCCACGGAAAATAAATAAACAGAAAACAACCCAATAAGGGTGAGAACTCTTCAACGAAGAGGTAAGAAACTAAAATGACTTTAGAGACTTTAGCTCTGGGAATTTTTTGCCCAATAAACAAAGATTGAATCTCGAAAGGAAACACCACCAAAGTGGGGAGCATAAAACCTCTAGTTAGGATAGGATAATTCCTCCTAAAAGGCAACCACAGAGTGGTAATGCTAAACCTTTAAATGAGATAATTAGAAGTACCTTCTCTCTTTAACTGAGAGACCACAGGGTGGAAAACTAATACCTTAGTTCGTAGTACCGGCTAGAGCGTAACAATGGTTTACACAGAAGCGTTTGTATGAAGGGAAACACAGACCTTAAATACGAGGCGGAATTAACACTGATAACCCTCAGCTGAAAGTGATAGGACAACTCACCGACAAAAGACCATATAAGGATGGCGGAAATGACAATGATTCCTCATGCAAAATGAGAGAAAACAGATCAAGTGTCCTCCAGCGGCTGAACAAGGTAAAACCGTGACACATTTTGGCTCTGTACGCCAGCACAATGGATTTTGGTACCTTAAAAAGTGTTGTAATTCCTACACCGTTCACCCGATTTGGATGTAAATACCTTCAAATTAAAGCTGAAAGTCTGCAATTTTAATTTTTGTCTTTAATTTCAACTCCAATATGCTGTGGTAGACAGCTAAAATAACTTTAACTTTGTCAATGTACAAATATTTATGGACCTGACTGTATATTAAACCGTGTTTATTAACAATATTAACTGTTTCATTGATGCACTTGTGAGGCTCCATATAGGGTGACCAGATATCCTGCATTTTGACTGGTTGTCCCGTGTACCGCAATGATGGACATTGTTCTGCATAAAAAATATATCTGTTGTTATTATTTTATTAAGCAATATCCGTTACCCAACAATATCATGGCCCCTATGTCAATTAATGTCAGAATTCATAATTCTCTCGCTGTGATTATTACCACATTTTAAATAAAGTATGAACTGTTATGGATATAAAAGACTGATCCACTGTCCCATTGCCAAAAAATATAATCAGAAATCGCTTCATTATTTTTTGTTTGTAATTATTCCTCATTGTAAGGTCCCTCCTTTCCTGTGCAATCATATCCAACCTCTGCAACCGCTCAGGGTATTGCCCCATGATACACCGGCCAATTATGCACATAGCCTACATTTTATTGTAGTGAACATTTAATATTTAACATAACATAAACCAGTGCACATACATACATATATTTATTTAAAAAACATGTATCTTACACAATTACAGGGGTGTAAAGATGGTCTCTCTCATTCAAGTGCATTGAACCACTCCTTACAAGTGCAAAGCTGCAAAGCTTGAACTGCTTAGTTGAACACGGATTGCATTTCAAATAGTTGGTTATTGAACAATTTGCCTCAGGGTGAGGTGAAATACAGAACATCCACAAAACTATCTTGTGTGATGGGGTATTTATTGCATATCTGCCCTATATGTTCACATGTGACCATTAATAACATCACCAAACATAACATATAACACCCTGCATTTGAATTAAGAGGTGGTTTTGGTGGACAAAAATTTGAATGAATTGTCACACAAAATGTGAAAAGCACCTGATGTTTTTATGGACACACCCCCGATTGCACTGCCCAACCCATGTTGATGCAAATGCCATTATTGCTGACCACAAAAATACCAAACCAAAGAAATATTCTGTTTGCGACAGATTACACTAGCAATTACACTACTGTGCAGGTGTCCTCCCCAAACTAGAGCCCAAAGTCTCTACCATACCGTTGAATCTACCATCAAATCTACTATCAGACGCCACTTCCGTGCCAATAGGCTTTTTGGAAAGGTTGCCAAAAAAGGTTATTTTGAGAGCAATCAACAAAAATAAGCATCTGGAGTTTGCTTAAAGCATTGCAAATCTGATTGGAACCAGGTGGCATACGCCAGCGATGGGTTTGGCATTGGAAGAAAGATACTTATGTTGAAAAGGACATCATACCTACGGTGAAATATGGTGTGGGATCCTTGATGTTATGGGGTTGTTTTGCATCTACTGGTGCTCTCATTGCAAGTCAATGAAATCATGAATTCCAGCAAGTACCAAGACATTTGGCCAAAAACCTTTAAGCAAGAAAATGATCCCAAGCATATCTCAAAATCAATCAATAAATAGTTAACTGACCACAAAATTACTGTTTTGCAGTGGCTATGTCAGTCTCTAGATTCGAACCTGATCGTAAATTTGTGGTTGGAGAGCAGAACATAAGTGCAGACTGACGGTTCTGAAGGATCATGAAAGGTTCTGTATGGAGGAATGGTCAAAGATCCCTTCAAATTTATTCACCAATCACATAAGACGACTAAAAGACGTCTTCACACTTGAAGACGACACAGTGGTGTTATCCTTGCGAGGGGAGAGTGCACAGAATAGTGAAAACAGAAGCATGAATAATTGTGACATCTTATTGGGAAAAAATTATTAGTTAGCCAAAACCTTTTCTCTGACCTATTGTATTAGGATAAAATAATATAATTTCCCAATTTTTGAGCATACAGAGCATACAATACAGCTCATTACATGTATTATTTATTTTATACAGCCTTATTTGGTCATCTTTATCAAGGATGTGAATCATTTTGGAGGGTAATGTATGTGTGCATGTGTATGTATGGGTGTGGGTGTGATGTGCATGAGCTAGAGCAGTTGATTTTTCCCTTTCTTTTCAGAGGCAAGGCCAAGCTGAAACGTCCTTTCCCTGTGTCATTTTTCCATTGTGTCCCTGACCTTATGTTAAATCACTGCTGAGCTGTTCTGAGCTTGCCCAGGGCTCTGGCTGCAGTTGATCCCTCCAAGCCAATTCTAGCACAGATACCCCAAGAGCCAAACCCCTCCCCCCCACACACACACACACACACACAAGCACACACATGTGCATACATAAACACATGCTTACGCACACACACACACACATATCCCTAGACATTCATGCGTGCACGCACACACACACACAAACACACAGACACATACCCCCATATGCTCATACACACACCTTGACACATGCACACACTGACACACACAGAACCACACACATACCCATACATATATTTTACCCCCCATAGGAATGTGATCTTTCCTGCCTGAAGAAGACCATATCAGTTGAAAACAAAGTTGAAACACGTTGCTAGCATACCACACTACGCACAAGCAGCTACAGTATATCCATTGATTGTTTGTTTGTCTGCCATCTGTTTGGAGCGCTAGTCACACATTCTGCTATGCCTCGCACTGCATAATAATAAACAGACACTATCTTTGTTTTACCTAATACAGGTTGCTCACCTCATTTTTGTAAGCTCTATATCATAACCGTTTTGTCACTGTAGCTATCAGTGGTGCAGGCGCTTCGGCGCCCATTACCACAACTTTCACACCTTTCTGTGTGTCATTTAGTCAAAAAAAATTTGCTAAACTAAACTAGCTACATTCTGGACATCTCAAACTGTGATTTTAAGAAGGTTTAAAGCGGTCTCACCTGTTGACACGTTCTCCTTTGTAATCGCCTGCTATATTCTTTTGTCTCAGCTGCCTTCAGAAGTCTATAAGGAAAACCAACAGTGTTATGGATCAATGATTTTTATATGCCTGCTGTGGTTGCTAAGACAAAGGTTTATTTCCACTGACTTCTTCCTCCAACAATAGACAGTGATGCGTATGCAGTTTAACCAATTTTTAAAATTGTATATAGGTTTTGGTAGGCTGGGTCTTATGGTTCCATATACACCTTACGTTTCCCAGCTAGCTCCCCACCTCCATTACAAAACTACCTGCTGTGCATTAATCTCATTTCCAGCACTTTAACTCAATTACACTCCCGGTTTGATACTTCTGTTATGCGTGTTAGTCTCAGGCAATTACATATGTATGAACTGCAAATCTCATTACTATTCACAAATCTGTGAAAGTAAATAGCGCTGTTCAAACGGGAGCATTTTCACCCTGCAGAGTCAACAAGATAAAATCAGGAGTCCCCCTTTTGACAGTGGAGGGGTTTCGGCTCGAGCCCCACTTGTGAACCCATGTGATGTTGAGCTGGGGAGTTAAAATGGATGCCAGGAGAGGCCTCCGTCAAAGTCCAGCCCATATCTCGACCTTTCATTTCCAGCCTGCCTTATTGACTGAGCTTTCTTCACCAGTTAGTTCCTTCTAGGGTCATTGTCTGGTACCATTGCCTAGATTCCATCAACATTTGTCCTTAATTTTGACTTTAAAATATACAGTATTAGTGTTTTTCCATGAGTCCATTTGGGTGATCATTGAACTCAAACTGTTTGTGAAGAAAATAAATAACACTTGCATTTAATTGTGTCACTTTTATGGATAATTATTAAAGTTTCATACTTTTATATATGTTGCTCTTAAAAGCCAACTTCACAAAAAACTATTCTGTCCAACATTCCACAATCTATACATGACAACATTTCATTGGACAAAACTTTGAGGCAGCTTAAATCTTCCACAAATTAAGTGTGTTTCCATCATTGTGCTGGCATGGACTCATCTCACTGAGGTGCTCAAGTGACTCGACAAGGCCTTCAAGTTAGCTCCACGTTCTTCTGCAAGCAAGAAATCACTTGTGAGTATTTCCATCATTCCATCATCATTTCCATCATTTCTCCGTAAGTTCTCTCTGATGAAAGTCGGTCAGCACGCGTCTCCACCTCTGACCCACGTGACCTTTGACACTCGGATTCTCCCTCAGTCTCCTACTGTTGGGGCTCCCGGTTGGTCAGATTTCTACCTTGCGCAACCCTGGATAGCGTTAGCTCAAGCACTGCAGTGCGCTAGGCCCCTTTGTCCTCTTTGCAGGTGCTGTGGCACCGTATTCACCCTACCCACAGCTCCTTTTTATATCCCAAAAAGAGATGTGCAAGTGGATTTCATCCTGCCACCTGCTCTCATTAACTAAAGGAATATTCTGTCCCTAATTTATTAGTCTTAGCTCTTCCATGAATATGAACAAATAACGCAAGTCAGCGCACCAGGTAGTCGCCCAATAGGAAAATTTGCAACCAGCTTAATGACATGAATCATTTCAAATCTCAAATAATTTAAAAGATTGAAAGACCAAGACTGTACGATCCATTGCGTTTCATGGTTGCCTTCACACACACACACACACACACACACACACACACACACACACACACACACACACACACACACACACACACACACACACACACAAACGCAATGTGGTCCTGCCCCCTCCAAAAAATAATCTTCTCCTGACAGCAGGTTGCAGTCAGGTCAGATATCTCTCATATTCCTTGAAGGATCCTGAACTGCAATCTGAAGCCAAAAAGGAAAAAAAAGAAAAACGGTAAGAATTAATTATTTGGAGCAAATGTGTCTGTGAGCTGTGTCACGAGCTGAGCCGCACTCCTGTAATTACACATGGAAAAGCAGCTCAGGCTGCTGGCAGCGGGGAAAGAGACGAAGCACACTGGGGGGGGCAGTGGCTTCAGGTACAGGCGGGGCCCTTGGGGACCGGGAGAAGAGGAGCGGGGAAGGCAAATGTGAGCCGAGCACAGGAAGGAGGGATCTCTTCGCTCAGGGCTCCTGTGCGGATATCCTCTGCGGCAGAGCGGCTTGGCAATCTCTAATCCTCACACGCGCGCAAACAAGCTGGGCACGCTTTAAACCAGCGAAGGGGAGAGGGGTGGAGAGTAGGACAGAGAGAGAGATAGATAGAGTGAAATGGGAAAAGAGAGACGGAAGAGAGCGAGAGGGGAGAAAGGCGAGGGGGAGAAAGACGAGAGAGAGAAAGGGAGAGAGAAGCAGCAAGATGAAGGGAGAGGAGGCAAAGGCAGAGGAGAGAGAATGAAGAGAGGGGAGAAGAGAAAAAGAAAGGGAGAGAAAGAGTGAGAAGGAGGGGGAGAGAGGAAGGGGGGAGAGAGAGACAGAGGGGAGAGATAAAAGGGTGAGGGGGAAGAGACAGAGGGGAAAAGGGGAGCTGGAGAATGAGGGACAGAGGAAGGAGAGAAAGGGGAGCAAAGAGAGAGAGCACTGAGAGAGAACGTGTCTCTGGCACTAATTAGGAGAGTATCTCCAGAGAAGATATTTTGCAGGTGGGGAGGGGGGCAGGGGTTGGTTCTCCTTGGGTTGGCAGCAGAGGCTTATTGAAGCATCTTGAACACTGCTCCCCATCCTACTGAGGTCATCACGGAGCACACCCTACCCTGGCCCCCAAACCATAGTGTGCCTGTAGGCACATTGCGAGCTGCCTAGATGTCTCCCACTGCTGTCCGCAGGCTCATCCCAAGGTCAGCTTCATTGAGAAGGATGCCCCCGTTATTATTTCTGAGAATCGCTCTTCTCTCTTTTGCCCCCTCTTATTGATTCGGAGAGGTGAGATATAGCAATCAATGCATGTGTCTCTCAATGTCCTGGGAGAAGGAAAAAACTGGACTATTCTCACTCCAAAGGAAAATGCCTTTTGTAAATAAGGCCAAAATAGAGCACTGAAGCCACTGAGCGTGAAATGAAGACAGTGTCGAGGTGATGAAAGTAGCCAACCTGGCCACAGCAGGTCAACACGTGTCACTCACCTGGGCACGGCAATGCAGCGTGAGGGTAGGGTCGCTGTCAAAACCAGGGACAGGGACAGGGGCAGGGTCCCAAAACCAGGGTCAGGGGCAGCCCAGATACTCTCGAGCAAAAAGGAGTCACCTGTATCAGCTCTAGTACAGGACAGGATAAACAAGAGAGGATATGAAATGGATAGAGAGGAGAGGAAAGAAAGAAATTAAACTAGAGGAGAGCGGAAAGGAGAAAAAGAGAAGAGAGGAAAGGAAATGAAAGAAGGGGGGAGGAGAGGAAGAGCGGAAAGACAGGAAAGAAAATGAAAGGAGAGGGGAGAGGAGGGGACAAAAGAGAGAAGAAAGAGAGGAAAGGAAATGAAAGGAGAGAGGGGAGGAGAAAAAATACCTTGAATACACATTTATTAAACCCTCTTAGGGTGTCAAAAAAGAAGTCCACACCTACACTAGCCCAGCTGTCGCAGAAAAAACAATGATACTACAAGCAAAAATTTGAAAGTTCAAAACCGTAAAGTAAATAAATAAAAATAACACAGAAGAAAGAAGAGAGGAGAGTAATGAGAGAGAAGAGGGGAAAGATTGTGCCGTGTAGAACAGCTGCACAGACGCTGTGTAGCTCCTGCGTACGCGGGTGGAATGAGAAGCAGCGGTGGTGGGCCTGAGGCCAGGGGTGCGCGGGAGCTTATTCAGGTCAGCGCCGCGCTCCTCCCCGGCAGCCCCGCGGCTCCCCAGGCTCCGGGGCCCCATGCAGGCCGGGGGCCCGCTCACGCACATGCTGCAGCCCTGGGAGCCGCTCATTAAAAGTGACAGGTACCCGCAAACCTCACGCCACAGCCGCACCGCCACCCCTCTCCCCAAGAGACGTTATCTTTTAAAATTCATCCCATCGAAGCTGACCCTTTGCTCCTTCCCCGGCTCTCGTAGGCGTGCAGCTGTGCAGGCTCCTCCCACTCAGGCTCTGCAATGCCCTGGCCGTGGTTCCAGGGTTCGCAGTCATCTTTTCCCATCAGTCAGCACTGGAAAACCGCAGCAGAAACTGTGGATCGGTGGCCAGCTGACCTGCTAATAAAGCCGACACCGACTTCCGCGGTCACAGACGCTCCTGTTTGCCAACAGCGCAGCTTCCCCTGGCACTCAGATTTCAGCTGGTTTGTAACCCCAGCCTCTCTGCTCCACCGCCACTGTGGTCGGTAATGTCACCAAGAGATTATGCTTTGGATTCAGGCAATATAGGCAATACATTTTTTCCTAACCAGTATTAGGTGACTGTTGACTGGCGACTGTCGCCAAACTGTGTTGATGGAGATAAAAAGTAATACATGCATTTACTTGTGAGTGAAAGTTAATGCCAAATGTTGTACAAAGCCCTACGCGTATTATGAAATGAGTGAATGAACACATGCGTTACAAATAATGGTGGTTGTCCCAGAGATCCATGGATGCTCCGAGGCTAAGTGGAGGGTTGCCGGAATTGCCCGACCCTGCGAGGGTGCGTGTGGGAACCCGTTGACCAGCGAGCCGAGAGAACAAAGCAGAACCCCGGGAGTTTCCGTATGGAAATATGGCAGCGCTCCAAGAGGGAGGCTTGCGGGAAATAGCACAGTTCAGTCCACTCAGACTCGCCGTCCGGACTGTGCAGTACCCCCTAGTACAGTAGCACATCCACCACAGCACCGACACACAATATTAACATTTATGGGGGGAAAGAGGGCTTTGCTATTGGTGTAGATTCATTTAAGCTGGGGAAAGGTAATTGCATCTGTAGATATGCAGATCTTCCCTTTGTGCCTGTGTGTGAGCGTGTATGTGTGAGTGTGTGTGTGTGTGTGTGTGTGTGTGTGTGTGCGCATGTTTTTCCCAGCACTTTTAAGAGTCGGGGAGGAAAGAGCATTAAAAAACATGGCACACCGTTCCCGTCATGGCGTTTCACCCTGTTGCACTTCCCCTCCTCAGTCTGGAGCAATCGATCACTCATAACAGCCCGGGTGAAGCTGGCGTACGGTCCAGCAGGCAGATGAGTTTACAACAGATGAATGCATCGCCATGCTTTCGTCAATCCGTCCTGAGAAACACTGCACCCGCCCCCCCCTCGCCCCTCGCACCCTTCCCTCCCTCCCTAACCTGCTTCTCTTCACATCCCTGTCTTTTATTAAGAGCAGAATTTATACAGAATTCACAGAATCGCAAAGGGTCTGATGTCGATGACAAGCCAGGGAAAAAAATATATTAGGAATGGTTTGGGGAGGTACAATAAGAGATAGCTGGAATACAGTAGATCAACCACTGCAGTGATTTGAGATGGCCATCCTTATTCAAATGGAGTTTTAGCCCACAAAAAACAATTTGAAATTATAACGATAGAGTGGATTTTTTTCTTTGTATGCCCATTTATTGTTAATTTTTACAATTTCGTTATGCCTAGATTTGGATTGCTCAATCACAATTGTAAACCCATCCCAAAGCTAAGGTCGATTATGCATCACTCATTGGAACTCTCAGGTCCTGGCACGGTTAGGTTTCGATCCCAGGCCATGGGGAAGGATGAGAACTTGAGACAAAGCACTCGATATGATCTGAAGATGATGGATGAAAGCATAATATGCCCCCCTGAATAATGTAAGATTATACCAACATCCCTTCATTATGTTCACAGGGAATTATCATTTGGACAGGGAACATTTCATATTCAAATTTCATTAGTCTTGTTCACAGTTTTGTGATGATCTTGTATTGGAGAGACATTGTGTTGCAACCGGCAACTTTTATTTTTATGATGAAGGGGACGGACAGACAACAAGTTAGCATTAGCTGCAGTAATACTCTCTAGTAGTTTGTAAAACTACATATATAATGCTGGCTGGGACAAAATGTCATCATTGAATGAAAAAAAGTAACAACGGTGCTAGCTGACCCGATTATGCAGCTGTTGGACATCTCTTGAATTGATTGAGGCTAATCAAAATAGTTGGCTACCTCTTTTGGGCATTATCGTGCATGACGTTATCTGCCGAATGCTAGTTAGCTGCTGTTGTACTGACATAAGATAAGATAAGATTGCCTTTGTTAATCCCGGGGGGGGAAATTTGGTAAATTTGACATAGCTGGCTAGCTACTGCACCAGTGGTTTCTAATAGCTTGCTAATGTCGGGAATTTATGTGCATGTATGTACTTGGCTAGCTAGGTAGGTAGCTCTTTATTTCATAGCTGAAACAGTCTTTTGTGTTTGCTATATTTAAGTTACGCTCAAGCTAAATGTAGCATCCACTAGACAAGGAACACATCAGGCTGATTGGAAAACTATCTAGCCAGCTAGCTACCTATACAAGCCGGGGGTTGCATCTGACTGGTCAGAAATTGCATGCGCTCTCAGCTGGCAGTTGTCACAGGTCCACAGCTAGCCAATGTAACACCCGTCTATGCCAGCATATTCAAGCGCTCTTGAGTGTTTACGGACATACACAACAAAATTGACACATTTTTAAATGTAGTGCAGCTGGGTTCAGTTTTTTTTTCTTTTATATGCTTTTCCCCCTTTTTCTCCCAATTTGGTATGCTCAATCATATTCTAAGTCGTGCTCGCTGCAACCTCCGCTGTCAATTCGGGAGAGCATAGACAAGCACGTGCTCTTCTTTCACGCCGCTTATTTTCATATCACAGCCTACAAATCAAGCTTGAGTCGAAGTACACATACAGTATGCAACTTGAAGTGACAGACTGTGGGTGCCCGATTGACCAATGTGGGTTGCTGGTGTGTGATTCTACTTTGGGGAGGATGGTAGCAAAAACCCACCTGGACGGTGGTGTAATTGTTCGTTTCAGCCGCCACAAATTGAATATTTCTCGCTTCCACCCAGTAGGTCTTTCATGGTCAGCAATAGAGGCAATCTGCGCAAACACGTGTTGGGCAGTGCAGGGTGTGTCAATAAAAACATTAGATGCTGTGCAAGCTTCATTTTCTGATAATTTGTTTGTGTTTTCATCCACCCAGACCACCTCTTAACTCAAACGCTCGGCGCTATGTGCAAGTTTGGTGACGTTATTAATGGGTACATATGAACAGATAGGGCAGATATGAAATAAATATCACATCACACAAGACTGTTCTGGATGTTCTGTATTTCACCTCACTGTATTCTGTTCTGTATTTCACCCCACCCTGAGGCAAATCGTTTGAAATACAATCTGTATTCAACTAGGCAGTTCAAAGTATTTGAGCTTTACACTTGTAAGGAGGGGTTCAATGCACTTGAATGAGAGAGAGAGACAGAACAAGAGAGAGACCGTCTCTACACCTGTGTAATTGTGTATGATATGTGTAAGATATGTGTTTTTTTAATATAAATATCTGTATGTGTGTATACGCACTGGTTTCTGTTATGTTAAATATTAAACGTTCACTACAATAAAATGTAGGGTACATAATTAACCGGTGTATCATGTGGCAATTCCTTGAGCAATTGCGGATGTTAAATATTATTGCGCGGGAGAGGAGGGACCTTACCAGGACTAATAACTAACTAAAAATAATGAAGGGAATGCTGATGGTTGAGCTGTGGGATGGGATCATATCCGTATTTTAAATCCATAAAAGTTTGTACTTTATTTAAAATGCAGTAATAGTCAGCAAGAGAATTCTGAAACGATGTTAATTGACACGGGGGCGATGATATTATTGAGTGGGTGTAATTATTTTACTTAATACATACTTATATTAAGTAAAATTACTTAATATAAGTATACAGTATATTACTTAATATTATATTGCTTAATAAAATAATAAAATAATGTTTGTTATGCGGGACAACGTCCATCGAGACAACAAGTCAAAATGCAGGACATCTGGTCACCCAAAAGCACTTTTCTCAGTAGGATACGGATACATGTGCATGTTAGCATGTTATCTACTCCATTTTATTGTAGCAAATGCAAGTCTCATAACATGCTCTTTGCAAGCTATGGCACATGCTCTTCTTTTGACATGAATAAATTGCCAGTTCACTATGGTAAAGGTATTAAATGTAAAACTTCTGATTGGCCATAATGGACCAAACCCTCACCACACCCACAGGTAATTTATTCTTCATAAACCAACCTCTTTTACAACTGTGCCACAGGTGCGCACATCTCTTTGAAACATCTCACAAAACTACCGAAATAGACAAGGACATGCCTCCATGCACTCCATCCAGGATTACCACTACTGTCTGTCCATTGCACTTTGACAATTAAACTATTGCCTCAGTTGTTCCAACCGATTAATGGTCCTATCAAAAGTCAAGGGTATATGCAAAAAATATGGCACGTGCTTGCATACTTATGGAGATGCTTCTCTAATGTACTTCTCCAAACCCCATGCCTGCTTGTAAACCACTGAACACCCATTTATTTGATCACTTTGCAATACCACATCACCTGTATTGTGGTAGCACACTGATTAGTCCATTTGAAAATATACCAATGGATTGCCAAATGCAAGGAAAGTTTTGTTTTTTTAAATCATCATCTTTCCAAACATAAATGAGAGCTAAACATTTCCCTGACAGAAAACAAATGCATACTGTCTGACCAGATGCTTCAGGCACCTTAAAAACTGCTTGTCTATTTATTTATTTAACTCATTTATAATTCTGGATTCTCATGAATTATTTTACCATAACAGTGCAGGGTTTACCAACTCAGTGATGTTGTCATTAGATCTTGAGAAATTTTGAGCAACCAAGAGACATTTATATTATAAAAGTCCCTGGATATAAATTTTTATAACCAAGCTGTCAAAAAACTAAAACAACTTTGCATTTATCATACCATCGATAAACCCTAGTGCTGCCCCTATGCACTCTGAGGTACTGTAAGTCATGAGTTAATTTGCTTAAATTGGCTCTTATGAAGCATTCATAATACCTTTATCACCTCCAAATAATTGCCTTTCTCATCAAAAGCTTATGTAAACATTATGACAAGTGTATTACAACTGAGATATGATGACAAAACATGTAATGATTATCCAGTTTATTGACTCTACTGAGACACCATACAGTGTCAAATGTCCTTTATGAACCAATTGTTATAAGCCTACTTTAATATTTATGTATAGGGCCCGTTCAACCCTTATCCTCAAGGCGTCACTGTAGGCAATGTAATCTCAGAAACTATTCAATATACAGCACATGTGAACAACCAATTAAACCAATAAGGATTCATTATAAAAGGTTTGTCAGCACAAATTAATATTATGATGCAGGTAAAAGGGAAGTGTCAACAAAGTGAAACGGACACACTAATTACATCTAGAAAAAAGAAATCAACAATGTGTGCAACAATATCCAACTGATTCACCGCACACTGATGCATATAATTTGTTTTGTACAACATGCAATTTATCATTAGACCACACCCAAAAGACAACAATAAACCGCCATTTTCATATAAATCCAAAACATAAAAATGTAAACTTGACACATGTTTGGGGGCATCCTCTGTCAAACAGCGGTTTGTTGCCGCTATTTTCAGGTATCAAATAGCGACACATTAACAACCAATTTACTAAGACTGGTTATAATTACGTCATCAAAGAAATTAAACACCTTCATTTGCAATTTGTGGTCTGATACACCCATAAAAAGGGTCAGAAACAACATGGCACACTCACACATCGATATCACGTCAAGAAATTGATATGCAGCAACCAGGCACAAGCAGAGGGAACAACAAGAAAAAGAAACCTTTAATTTACAGATCAGGAAATAGAGGTATTGGTCAACGAAATACAGTGTGTCACAACACCGTATTACAGCATAGGAAGCAACGCCAACGGAGAAGAAAACAATGAGTGACATCACGACAGAAATGAATTAATCAGGAATAACAAAATGAATGGTAGATAATGTAAAGAAACTATGAAATGAAGTTAGGCAGAATCCAAAAGAAAAGCATAACGCGGGAAAAAGACACTGGTGGTGGTCCAACAGAGGAAAGAATATTATAATAAGAACAAGAAACTGAAAAACTTGTGATGGGAGAAGGCCCCAGAGCATCTGAAAGTAAAACTGTATTCATGATTAATTCTATACCCTCCTAACCGCATACGCACAATAAGATAATTGTTCAAATTTAGAACTGAATTTTTATATTGACTGCTAGCTGATGACAAATTGTTCAAGAGAAATCCTGTGTCCTTTCATATGATTTTTATTTCAAGTTCTAATAAATAATATGTATGCTATAGGCTATAGAATGTATATTTAAAATTCTGACTTAGCTGTCTGTAGATACAGGTATTCCTGAAAATAAAGCTGTTGTGACATGAACCAGGATACTTTGCAACAACATTTGCATAATACAAAATACGCGTATTTTGAAATACCTAGGCGATATCAGCGCTAATAAAATACTGAGTTCTTAAAATTCTCACGCAAAGAGGAGAGTCGCATGTTTTAGTAAATCAGATGGAATACTTAATCAACCCAATTTACAAAATCTCCACCCTGTTTTAGGGCGTTCACCCCAGATACACATATGAACATATGAAACAGATTTAACTATTCATCTAAAGGAAAGTTGCAAAGTGACTTCACCCCCGCAAATGATATCCTAATAGTGATTTGACTCATTGGGACCGTTTAGTAAATCCAACATAGATATCGCGACCTTGTAGAAATCCTTTAGTAAATCTGGCCCTGATTGTCTAGAGACAATTTGCAGCAGAGTAGGAGGCCAGCTACCACCATGGCCCCTCTACAGGCCTGCCAGGAGATGAGTCTGCGGAGGTGCCATAAAGAGCATATGGGCGATCCGTGGGGAATAATGCCAAATGTGCCAACTTACACCACAGTGGCACCACCTCTGCATGCCACAGTTGTCGGCAATAATAGGAAGGGGTCATCAACCGCAGAACACACCTCTTTCCTGCAGGGGAAGTTGATCATGGGACACACCACTCACCTGCACAACCAATCAGCGAAGATCGCCACGAGATACCAGGTAACCGACCAGAAATGGAGCAAGTCTTATGTGGGATAGCGTGGGATAGTGGCAGCTTTGAAGTTTTGGCTTAAAAGGTACCCCAAAAGGGGCTGGCGGATAGCGTTGCGGTCTAACACACCCTTATTTTGGCTGGTCCGATACAAGTGTGAGCTGCCTATCACGGATGCGGTTCAAAACCCGTCCCCAGGGGGAGGGGGAGGGTGAGCTGGCAGCAGTTTGGTGAGGAGCGGAAGGGCGTCCCTATAAGAAGAGTAGGTAGGCGGGTTCTGTCTCGGAGCAAGCAGGCCTCGGGAAATTGGCTCGAACCGGAGAATGGGCAGCGGACTTGTGGGGGAGCATGAATTTAAATAAAATAGAGGATATAATTGGCAACCAAATTGGGAAAAAAATTTATTTTTTATTTATTTTTTTTACAAAAAAGGTACCCAAAAATACACAAGCTTTGTCCTTTGGACTGATTGTCTTAGCTTAGCCATTCCGGTGAGGTCTCCCACTTCTATCCACGTCACTCACAAGACCTTGGACCACCGCAGCACTCAAAGTTTATTCACATGTTCCGAGTGGACTTTTCTTGTGTACACCTGGCCCAACGGATTTGGACAAATTGCGCATCATCTCTTCCACTGGATTACTCCAGGAGGAACTCTGCCAGCCAACTGACCCGATCAGTTGGACTGTCCGCCCACTGGACCCATTAAATAAATTAGCATTTAATTTATCCTTGTATGGCATATACATTCAAAATGTGGTGTTTGGATGATGTTTTGCTGTTTTCCAGTCAACCGTCTAAAATTTGCTAAGCAGCTTATCAATATACTTAAACAGTCGCTGTCTATATTTGTACCTTTCATTTAATTTATTCCCCTTTTATTTTCCGTGTTTGCCTTCCTAAAATTACTTGAGTTAGTTTGTTTTTGTGTGTTTTAGTGATATGGTTTTACTGTTTACTTGTGAGAAAGAAAAAAACCCCACTAACCTTTTCTTTCCCAATGTTACAGGTATGATAGATGTGATGTCTTTTGCCGTTTTACTGCACTGATCTTGTATTTTGATTGTTCTTACCTTGTATTAATGCACATCTTGTAAGTCGCTCTGGATAAGATATTTTTTAAAATGTAAAATGTATATATGGTGCTGTGGTCAGAATTTGTTCATTGATAGATGTCTCTAGCAATTATATTAACAAACAAGTTTGTTGCCCTGTCTTTTGTTCTGCACAAATTGAGCTCTACTGATTACAGTCCTGACTAAATAAATATTGAATATGTGTATGTTGATGCGACCCATACTAACGCCACTACAGTCTTTACTTACAAACGTCAGTGAAGTTGATGAAAAACTCACAGCATACTGTAACTACCAGCTAAAAAAGAAAGAATTATTATTTCAGACAGCTCATAAAAGCAGTAAGGATTTTTTACCCCAAGCAAGTATGCAATATTTTTACTTTCAATTTTAATTTTGTGCATTGTCTGTCCCTGCTGAGTAGAACAGTAAGTGATAGAGTTGGCACACATTTATGTGAAAATAAATCCACATGTTTAGAAGCTTCACTTGGTAATTGAATGATTAATTGAAATGATTAATGTACTGCAATGGGATTATTGTTTAACAAGAGACTTGAGAAGAGACTAGAGCAATGGCGTAGTGTTGAGAGGAGGGAGCTACTAGTTACAAAGGAAGTGAGGAATTTCTATGGACCCTATTTATGTATGCTGTATGCTGACAATGGGTATGAAGCATTTATTAAGGTGTTATGAATGCCATTTCAGACACGCTTCAAGCAAAGTACTACCTAATCTGGTTACTGTTTTGAAGAGTTGATAGTAGCCAATACAAGAATCCTTTATCTAGCCCAGTGATATACAATTGTATAGTTTCCCCAGTGTGAGTTTTTGGCCTGAACATGAGTTGATCAAACACAACCCTATGAACCAGTCCACATAATCATTCCAGACTGTGGGTCAGTCCAAATAATCAACCTGGGCTGTGCACCAGTTTGAATAATCAATTTATGATGTAACCTATGGTGTTATTAACTTAAAAATAAAGAAAGCAAAAGATTGGGATCAAAACTGGGTAACAGATGTTGGAGTCACCACACTGCTGTGCTGCTTCATAATGGTGGCGGTATCAGTTGCCTCAAGCGCCTGTAACAACGGGGTTGCAGGGCTGGTTTAGAAACAAGGGCAGGTTTCTGGGGCCATCTGCTTCACTCAAATTGCTGAAGCCAAGACCCAGGCCTATATTAAATCAGCATTTGTCCTTAACTTTGACTCAAAACGTAACGCAAGTGTTTGTTTATTTCTTTACAAACACGGTTTATCGAGTTAAATTTGGTGATCGTTTATGATCACCAAACAGTGAACTGTTTATGAAGACAATACTGATCACAGAGCTAGACCTCTCTGCTCTGCCTCCTCTAGCTAACTAGCTCTCCCATCCATTCGGTCATCCGGCAGCCACTCCTCATGGCCCCGGCTCTTCTCTGCCCTGACCCCCAGTGGTGGAATGACCTTCCACGTTCAGTCAGGACCTGCAGAATCACTGGTCGTCTTCCACAAGAGATTGAAAACCCATCTCTTCAGACTACACTTCCACTGAATATATTAATAAAATAAAAAAATAGTACTAACTTTTCTCTTACAGTTTTGTAGGTGTGAGGCGCATCTGTCTAAGATTGCCATTGTAGATAGATGCCCCCATTTTAAAATGCACTTGTTGTCGTTCTGGACAAGAGCATCTGCTAAATGTCTAAAATGTAAATGCAAAATGTAAATGTAATACAAAAGACTACTATTGATTTCAACTGTGAGTCAAAGCTAAGAATAAATGTTGGTTGAATCTAGGCCACAGTAATGGTATCTCCTGTACTCTGTAAGCAGTAGGTGTGAAGACTCAACTGAAGTGACTTAACTAAGGAGAGTCTGCCAGGCAAAAGAAGAACAGCAGACAAACTACTTGAACATATCGGTGCCCTGACACTGTCGGATAGCGAAAAGCTCCATTCGTCTGTCCTGTTGTTTTATCTCCATCTTAAGTGGGTCCCTGGGACACCTTAGGCAGAAGGCAAGAGGTGGGAGCAGCAGGTAACTCACCCAGCGGGGTCAGCTACTCATTACAGTAATGCGAGTAACGGACCTAGAGTGCTTTGGCTCTGACCCCTTTCAGCGAGCGTAGGGGTGAAGCCTCAATGGCCCCCGTGGGTTTCAAATGACTGGCGGCGGCGTTAATGTCCCACCCACTATTGGCTGCAATAGTCCCCGGGATGCCCCTTTGGTGGCAGAGCATCACCGACTACCCCTCGTTTCGCCCCGATGACGCATCCACTCCCCGTCGCGCCCCTTACCCACTGAACCGAGCCATGACAGCCGTGACGGATGCCGGTGAGTGCAATTGCAAGGTCTCCCAAGTCGTGCCCCCGCACATCACAGATCAGAGCCATGGAGAATCCAGGCGGTAATAGCAAGACAGTGCGATTATAATTCAAGGTCATTTCACATTAGACACCCTCTCGGGAGCTTATAGCAATCTCCGGGCTTGCTATTTCAGAATACTGACAAACCACAATGGGTCGTTTCAGCTAATTGGCTAGCTTCAGTAGATTGGCTAACTACTGCACCTACTCACAATTCAGCACGGAGCTAGGTGATGGACTGCACTAGCAGACAGCTACTTAAATGAATGTCTAATGCAGTCTATCTGTTCTATCTATTTTTGCGTGTTCAGCCACATGCCTAACTTCAAGACAAGAAACTGAGGGGTACAGAACGCCACACGTGAACAAGATTTAAATCGGAACAGGAACCTGGGACTTCAGCGTCCAACTCTAGTCCCCTGCCCCAGATTCCTTGAAAAAGAAAAAGCTTCACAAAACAGTAAAGTTTGAAATCTGGGCCTTTTTTCCACATTGATTGTCTCTTTTAATATTTAATTCCATATTTAAGGCCATTGTTTATGCTCACTCGCAATCACAGGGTTGATTAGTAAATATGTCAGGAACATTGCCACAGTCCTGTAAACAATGATTGCAGGCAGCCACTGTGATTGAGATCATTATAAAGACCAGAGAGATGCCACGGAGCAAGAAGGTGAAAGGGCAATGCTTTTTAATCATTCATCCCTCAAATTATTATTTTTAATGGCAAAGCTACATTTCACAAGGGGAGAGGGGAAACATAATGTAGCTTTTCTTTTCTTTTTTCTCCATTTGAACAATTTCCAGCAAGCGCAGTCTGAAACTTGAGACTGCTAATTGAAACCAGCAAGGAGCTTTATATGGCAATATATTTTTAAAACACTCACTCCCTCCCTGCTCTTAAGGCTGCTGGTTTTTCGAATAGAAACAAAAGGCTTCGCTCACATAATATGCAGGTCACCGTTCCCCAGTGCCCAGGCTCTGACAGGTAAACTTTTGCCATGGCATGAAAGTGCAGCTCTGAGAGAATGAAGGATTTCTAAATACTTTTGATCTTGTGCTAGGGCTTTTCATGTGTGTGACAGTAAAACGACAAAGGCAATGGGCCAGAACGCGTTCAAATCACACCCTCCACGGGAATGTCAAGCTGCGGTGATGAGTAATGTGTGATGGCACCACAGTGGTCGCCAAACAAAAGATCAATAGGATATCAAGAGTCAGGATTAACACCGGTTTGCTTTGTTACCATGAGGGACTGAATAACTATGTTAGTATCAGGGGAACACATCCAATCTAATGCATAGTTATATAGCCAACTACATGTATTCTGGTTATCACGAATTGTGAGTGTGTCTGTGTGTTAAAAGCCCATCACATGTAGCCAAGTACAAGCAACCAGTCACAACTGTCGATTCTTCCAAACTAATTTCCATTGTTTCATACAATACAGTCTATGTGAAGAGAATGAAATACACACTCTGAAAGGCTGTAAAACATAAAGATGAGCGAATAGGCTGTGTAAAATAAACAATACAGGTAATGAATCGCTCAAATCAGTTGCTAAATGTCGCAATTATTCACACCCCTAAAAATTATTTTATATAAAATGCAATAAAAATATATCTGCATGAACACGTTGTCTTCTATAGTGGCTGGCAGTGCAGTGTAATGGTTAGGGAGCTGGGTTTGTAACTCTGAGGTTGCAGGTTCAATTCCCAGGAGGGACACTGCTGTTGAACCCTTGAGCAAGGTACTTAACGTGAATTGCTTCAGTAAAATATCCAGCTGTATAAATAGATTGTATGTAAAGAAATGTAAACTGTGTAAGTCGCTCTGGATAAGAGCATCTGCTAAAATGCAAATGTAATGTTTTATGAGATTGGTGAACAAATATATTTTGAATTAATATATTCAGTAGAAGTATAGTCTGAAGAGGTCGGTTTTTGGTATCTTGCAAGAAGATGGCCAGTGATTCTGCAGACCTGACCAAATGTGGAAGGTCATTCCACCACTGGAGGACCAGGGCACAAAAAAGGCAAGCCCGCAAGAAGCGGCTGCCAGGTGCCTGAAGGGATGGGACAGCCAGCCGGCCAGAGGAGGCTATGTTCTAACTGGAGTGTATGATGTGATTAGTGCAGTGATGGCTGGTAACCCAAATTTTGGGTGAAGCAACCACCCAAGCACCCCCCCCCCCTTTTTAAAACAGCAGTCACTGTCTTTATATGTGTGTAAGCAACAGCATATTATGTCCATGAGCTTTTATTCAAAAGACATGTAACTGACATAACAACCTCTAATAACATAACCTCTATAATAGTATAATAGTAGTAATACTTAGCGCTGCTACCTTGCACCATGGTTTCTCCACATTTGTATAGGTCAAAAACAGCACTGCAATCCCCAAAAAGCAGTGATTTGTGACTTACCGTGCCCACTCTCTGCATCAACTTGATAGAAGGTGAATGGTGAATGGTTTAGATAGATGTCAATCATCTTCATGTCACGAACGCGTATCATTCTAAAGACTAGGTGAAGCAGTGCATCTAATTGCCCAATCAATTACATATAAAGTACTATTTGTGTTACGTTGAGTTGAATTAGCTCAGTGAAGCAGATCAATTTCCTTTACGTTTTAATAACCTGAGGGTGGTACTGTTTTGCACAATACTTTTTTTGTGTGGCTTGATTCAGAGGTAATAGTCGTTGTGATGATACGTAGGCATTTAAAAAATATGTTTTATGTGATATGTGTGTTATGTTTTTTGTACCCCCCATGGCCTTGTATATCAGCACTAGTGATTTGAATTGAATTTGGTCTGCTATAGGGAGACAGTAAAGTGTGGTGGGTAGTGGAGTGGCATGTGCTAATTTCGATTGGTTTAAAATCAGACATGCAGCGGTACTCTGGACTAGTTGCAGTGGCTTGATGGCACAGGCCGTTAAGCCAGCCAGCAAGTTGTTACAATAGTCCAGATATGAGCTTACCAAAACCTGAACCAGTGTGGCCTCTTGCGTGAGGAATGGGCGAATACTCCTGATTTTGTGAAGGGAGAATCGACAGGTCATTGCAATGTGCCCTCAGAAGCTTGGCTGGTCATCCAGAGTCACACCAAGGTTCCTGGATGGAGACACTATGAACAGTGATTGATTGCCCACATTTTCACAATCCAGAGTAAATAAAAAAAAGGTTTAGGTCAAGCTTGTGCACACACTAGAAGTAATGGCTATAGTACGGAAGACAAAGTAGTGGCAGTGCTGTTTCACATTTACTGTGCCTGGAATCAATAGACTATCATTAAAGTACTGTTTATATATTTAAACAATGATATCATTTCAAATAGGATGCTAACTATTTCCTGATGATTCTGGAAATATATTCATGATTTAGCATCTATGAAAAAGCCTTGCAAATGTTAGGTGAAGAAATTGACATGAAAGAGGCATTCAGGAGTGCTCAGGCCAGATTGTACAAGTAACCTCCAAAGTGCAGTACAAGCAAACATAAAGAGTATAATGGAATATACAGGGGTAGACAAAATAATGGAAACATTAAAAAGGACTTGTATTTTGAAGCAACTAAATCGCAATTTAAGGAGTCTATAAATGTGCTTCATATTAATGTCAACACTAATATAAATGTGCTTTATATTAATGTCAACACTAATTACCAATATGATTCTGATATAAAAGACGTGTTAAAACACTTTAATATGTTAGGTACTGAGGCAATGTGACAGATATAACAGATTTTGATAGAGGTCAAATAGTTGGTGCTCGAATTGCAAGTGAGTCAGTCACAGAAACGGCAGTTTTATTTAAATGTTTCAAGGGGGAAAGTAAAACCATGACGCCATACGCAAAACAAGGAAAAATTGCATTAGGAAAGAGGAACAGTGGTCTTGAGTCGAAGCTCACCGACAGGGATAGACTTACACTTAACAGGATTGTTGCTAAAACACAACACAAATTCCAATAGAAACAGTTAAAAACGTGTGTAACGTATAGTAATGTTGCCAAAAATAAACGCCATCGTGTCCAACGTGGTCCTATGTATCACTTTTAATTCAATATGGCTTCATCTACAAAAACTTGAATTTTACTCACATCGAGTAAAATGGGTCTGGCGTCCGTTATAGAGGTATGGGCTCAAATTAATGGCAAAAGTATTTTGTATCTGTAAGCAATGACTTGTGCTTGCAACTTATAGTTTGTGTTTGAACAATCTGAAATAAAGCATTTTGTACTTGTAACCAATGACTTGAGCTTGTAACTTGTGGTCCGTGTTTGTACTTCACCATTTGTGAACAGAAATAATACGAATGGAAAACAGTATTTACGTGCAACACTCCCTCTACACGCAATGCTCAGTTTACAAGATTTCTCTCTACACACAGACTTTTGGCACTGTCTGTGTGTAGAGAAAAATCTTGTAAACTGAGCGTTCAGGATTAATTAGGATTAATTAGGATTGAATATGGATTTTTACAAAAAATATTTTCACCACAATGTTGAATTTACAATACACTAAATTTGTACATTTTCTGTATCAGTTAAGAACAAAAACCTTTAAGACAGTATTCACATTACAGTATTATTGATGATCTGATGTTTTGCATTAACTAAATTACATGGATCAAAGAAGGTGGAACTCAGGTCAAGATTTTGGGTGAAACTTCACCTCTTTTTATAGGAACGGTGATAAAACGTTGCCCTCTTGCCTGTAGCCTGTTCAGAGGGCACAATAATATCAATGAGAAAATCTGTGGCCAATGAGATCAACTCTAAGCTCCTGCAGAACGCACAAAGAACAGCTGCGGCTACAGAGGCAAGATCAGCAAACTCGTTCTACATAACAGAAGAGGGAGGCATACATTAATGAGCCATTACAATCCAATTTATTCCTCGTTACAAAGTCTAAAAATAAAGCGCATTAAGGTTGGGGAGAGGATGAAAAAATATCTTCAACCTATGAAACCTATCACACGCGCATAAACGCACACTCACATGCAAACACACAAAATCACTTTTTTTATGAGATGGGAGTGCGTCTCATTTTTTTCTTTTAATTAAAGCATGCAGCAAGTGTGAAATTAACTCTCTCCTACACTGGGGCTGACAGCTCCCGGAGTGGGAGTGAGAATCACTTTCCTTTGTCTCTCTCATAATTAGCACTGGGCATGATGAGAGAGCACGCCACCAGTCTACCAAATGAGAGGCCACAAGAATGATGAAAGACTGGCGAGGGGAAGGGGGAAAGGGCTAGTTATTACCACCTGCAAAAGCCCATCTTCTCAACCCCCAGGACAATTTGACAATGCACTGCCACTCAGTTGCTTTCTGTTGAAAAAGGATTTGGGGGGCATCTGATAGATGATACAATTTTGAGAAGGTAGAGGCAGGGAGTTTTATGAGTTTAAGAATTGATGAAGACAAAATGGGCTTTAAGGCCATGCTATAGCCGGTGTGGTGTCACCGGATCCTTGCACCGTTCGTCGCTGTCTCCGGATCTTCTCTGAGACAACGCTCGCTTTAATGTTCGTGGGGAGACCCCCTAGGTACTAGAGGCTACAAACCAAAATGGCATTTCTTTTTAGTTTTTTTGGCGCAAAGCGCTGATAAATTATCCATCGATATCCAAGACAATGGCTCTGATAAACACCTCAGAAACTCCGGTCCTATATTTTTTTGCCACGTGGTTAAGATCCCGAACCAAAAATAGCGCAATGCAACAATCTTCACTAACTTTAAGAATTTCGGTAGTAAGAAATGGTTCAACAGAAAGTTTTTCATCTGTTTTCTGTTCTGTTCTCTATATCATACCTAGGAGCATAGGAATGTCCGAAAATTTCTGAATGTACAGGTAACTGCTAAAATAAAGGAAACACTTGAGTTAATGAAGGGTTCTGCTAGCTCTGTTATGGTGTGGAGTGCACATTGCAGGCATGGTTTAGATCCATTCAACCCCTTAGAGGGCAAGGTAAATGGCAATAAATACAAAGCCATTCTGGGTGATCACCTTCATCCTATGGTGAAGCATTTCTATCCTGATGGGATCCTCCATGTCCCCATCCACAGGGCACGAGTGGTCACTGAATGGTTTGATGAGCATGAAAACAATGTAAACCATACGTCATAGCCATTTGAAGTCATCAGATCTCAACCCAATTGAACACTTGGAATGGTTCCTGAGACAGTGTTTTCCACCACCACCAACAAACAACACCAAATTATGGAATTTCTTGTTGAAGGATAGTGTTGCATCCTTACAATATAGTTCCAGACACTTGTAGAATCTATGCCAAGGTGCATTGAAGCTGTTCTGGCAACTCATGGTAGCCCAACGCCCTATTAAAAACACGTTCAACACTATATTATATTCTATAGATATTTGTCAGGGGGGTGCAATGTGAGCTGCTGTATGACAGTGATATGATATGATTTTATATAAAAGTATATATGATAAGCCCAAAGTCTCTCATTATAAGCAAACTTGGCAACAGTGCAGAAGGCCTTGTGGTCTTGTGCTGGGATCCTCTGTAGTGATTATCTCTCTCTCTTTCTCTCTCTGACTCTGAATGAAAGGCACTGGTGCTTGATAGGCATAGCTGAAATATCTGGTGATTTTACAGAATTATAATATTTCACAAATTATTTGGTAAATAATGATTGTGTCTGTAGTGATCACTATCTGAAGATGGTATTGATGTTGTTTTCATCAAAAGTTTTTGTTTGTTTTCATCATTTATCAAAAACTAACACAACATTTTTACTCAGGAGAACAATTTAACCTCTACTACTGTCTTTTTTTCAAGATTAAAGCACCTGCAGTAGCAACGAGAACACCATATTAATTACGTCAATATCTGGAATTGTTACAAAACCAAAATGACTCACACTGTGTATTAGGAGTGTCCATGTATTAAAACTTAAATGGAAAAGTAAGGTGTCACAACATTTTGAGGAAATTAAAGGCAATGGTGTGCAAACAAAATATTTATAGATATTTAAATTTCATACCATCCTATCTCAAACATTAAAAAAAAAATTGTATCAGTGTTTATGACATTCTTGAATAACAAATACCACCTTACTCTACTGTTAGTTTTCGATGAATGATGAAAAAAAACTGATCTTGGTCGTGGACTTTTGGACCCCACTGTATATACTGTATATATATACAGTATACATATACTATATATATATATATATATATATACAATGCCCTCCAAAATTATTCCCACCCTTGATAAAGATGAGCAAAGGAGGCTTTATGAAATAAACAATACAGGTAATGAGCTATATTACATGCTCAGAAAATGCATACATTTTTAATATATTATATTATTTTATACGAATACTTTTGCTCAGAGAAAAATATTTTGTTTGTCAAGTAATATTTGTTAAAGCAAATAGATAAGTATTGCAATTAACTTAATTAACATGCTATTTTTAAGTTCATCTCAATTTTAGGGAACTGTATAAGAAGTATATACTTAATGGAATCAAAATTGATTTAATTGGGATTTCTATAAAGTCAAATAAAATAAACAAGTTTAAAGCTTTTTCTTAATGAATTACAAATAAAAACTAGGTATAAAAATAAAAGGGTTAGGGTTATATTACAAATAAAAACCTTCCATTTCGTCAATTCATCCTCCCCCACGAGCCCACCGCCTGCAACTACAGGACCAGCCACTACCCCAGGGCCGGCAGTGAACCGCTTCCTTCGAGATGGAACTCATCCATTCGTTTGCCCACAGGGAAGCTTTCTGCGCTCGCGGTGAGCTCGTGCCGGCTTTCTCTCCCCCCTCACCCTGGGGCGGACAGCCAAATGCTGCCCCTGTGTGGGACTCCCAGCCAGAGTCCGGGCTGGTGCAGCCAGGTTTGGAACCACGTTTGCAGTGGGCAACTTGCATTTTGGGCAAATGCTGTTACTGTTACGCCACCCGAGTCCCAGTGAAAGGATTTTAAGCGTTGACAAAAACCCCTTCTCAGAGAGAGAGAGAGGTTAATTAGTCCTAATTAACTTGTGTGTTTGACCAGGATGCATCGTAAGCCATAGACAACTATGTAGTTGATACAATGGTACTAGCTTGCTGACTAGCTCATAGGCTCCTAAGGTCTGATTTATTTGGGGTCTTCACTTTTAAATACAACCAATTTTTTTGCACAAACAGTTTAAGCAAAAAAAATAATTAGTTGTCATTCTCTGATGTTACGGATGATATCTACAACAGCAACTGTAACTTCAAATGAGCTACAAAGAGCTTAAGGTATTGCTTGAATGTGTTTAGGAATAAATATACCCTTTTCAATTGTTTTTGGCTTTCAGATCCTGTCTTTAATGAGCGCATTCATCGTCAATGACAGCAGAGGAAAACAAGCTGGAATACACATCTCCTGCATTAGTGCAACTGGGTCCTTGTGTAAGTAGGCTACAAATCGTGTGGTCCTGTAAAAAATGTGAGTGAATTTGGTTCCTTGCACACAGAGGGAGTGTCATCACTTCAGTCATACGCATGTGTGAGTAAAAGTGCTACAGCACCAAGTGCATTGTGGCTCCGTCGAGCCAAAAGAGATGTGTGTGAACAAAGCCTGTGTCTGTCTCTCACAATCTCTGGAGCAGTC
This sequence comes from Aldrovandia affinis, assembly GCA_029706075.1. Taxonomy (NCBI): domain Eukaryota; kingdom Metazoa; phylum Chordata; class Actinopteri; order Notacanthiformes; family Halosauridae; genus Aldrovandia; species Aldrovandia affinis. The sequence goes on along the minus strand of JAINUG010000092.1, from coordinate 3,326,268 downwards.
TTTTCTCAGGGCTGGTATTGTGAGGGAGGCTCTAGGTAATGTGTTAGCCTGGCCTTCTCTCTCTCTTTTCTCTCTCCCACACTCTCTCCCACACTCTCTCTTCCTCCTTCGGTCCTGTCCTTCTCAGCCCAGAATGAGTGGCAGGGATGTAAGGGGTGTGTGTGCTGAATCGCAAAACACAAAGACACCAACAAAGACACTGGGATTTCAGCTTTCACTCGGCAAACACAGAAATCCCTTCACTGGCTGCCAGTGCGGAGCAGTGCAGCCTCTCTCCACCCTCGCTCTCCTGCTCAGCCCCTGCTACAGTTCTGCTCACTTTCATACCCATCATACATTATCATACATTACCCAGAGCGCAAGGTGCAGCAAAGACCACAGTGATCATAGTGGTCTGGTGGCTATACCTGCTGTTTGTACCTAGACCTGCTGTTGAGTGTACCATTTATAAGTGAAGTGAGCACATTCACTTATAGATGCACAAGGCTTCTGTGTGGTTCAGTAGGTAGAGCATGGCATTGAAAACGCTTAGGTTGTGGGTTTGATTCCCATTCGGACCACATATACTGAAGAAATGCATGCATTCACTACTGTCGTTTTGGATAAAAGTGTCTGCTAAGTGGCATATATACCGGTCAAAGTATATATATATAAAGGCTTCATCATGGCTCTTTTGTGCCACATCTTTTTCTTCTTTTAGGCCTGTCCAGTGAACTGGTACATGGGGAGAACAAATAAAAATCTTCAAACCAAAAAATCTGCATCAAACCAAACATTAGCATCATAAAGGTCTGCTTGGTGTTTTTGCTTGATACATCCAACCAAACAAGTTAATTGCATCGACCTAGAGAACTTTTCAAATTATGATGAAAAAAATATATAAAATGAAATCCCAATTTTACAGTGAACAAACAAGCATTTGTCTAAAAAGTACCATAGGCGCTTTCCCTAGGTCAATCAGTCTTAGGTATTTCATTTAATAATTGAACTCTTACCTGTGTGGAACACCTACATTTTACAGGAGACAGCATAAGACCAAAAGAGGGAGTTTTTTTAAACCTAATTAAAGGAGCTTCTGAGAAAAACCATCTGAGGTGGACTGGAGCAGGGCATTGCATGAAATATTTAGGAAATGTTTGATAAAATGGCACCAGGATGGTTTTCTTAAACCCTAGATCAGTGGAGCTCCTGCTTGCCTGCTCCCATCAAGACTTGTCCAGAGTCGGGAGTTAGATTATCAAAAGGGTGCTGGGGTCAGGCTCTCCACTGCAATGCAAGCTTTATCTATTAATGATGCAACACTCAAAGGCGAGAGCATTCATATTGCAAAAGAGCTAGGCTACCGTAATGGCATGAATGTTGATGCGCCGCAATCAGGCGATCTGAAACATCCTGTTTTATCATTAATGTAGATCCTGAATACGCCAGCGTGGACCAAAGAACCCGGTTTATGCCGTTTGGAGATTTTACAGCATCCACCTTAAAATGCAGTCTAATGGGCCACGTTCTCTCAGCACCAGTTCACGGAGATCACAGGAAGTTCAAAGCCTGTCCTTGTTGCTAAAGTAGGAAGTGTGCTGAATTTGTGTCACTCAGAAAATGACATTGGTGTTATAGGTGTGCCGGAAGAGGGGATTGGTGGCCGGAAGGCAAAGGAGGGATAGATTTTGTGAGTAACACAGCTATCTCATCCAGCTCCACAGCTAATCCCCCACTATCCCATGCCCTGGAGCAATCTCCCACTGCTGAAACACCCATGAAATGATGCCTTGTTGGGATTTTTGAGGGGGTACTACCTGCTAACGCTCTCCTTTTCAGTGAAACACTGGCACTTTTTTGTGCATGGACCAGCAAAAAAGTCTCCATCATTACATATAAATTTGCTAAATACGGTATCTTGACTGCAACAAGTTTTTCAATCCTGATTTTCCCCATTCGGCTTACATGTGAAATAATAACATAAACATGTATCACCGCATTGGTTAGCACACTGTTTTTAAAATGCCACTGTACCTGCTTAACGTCATATTTATAATATAAATGCACATCCATAATTTCTTCAGAATTGTTAATCCCACCATTGTCCCTCATATGCATGCAGAATTATGTCATTAAGCATTAAGGCATGCTTATCTAGGTAATCATGTTGATAAGGAAATCACGAGGGCAAAATTACATGTCTCATTCGTTAAAACACATAAGGGGTAATTCATAAAAATCGATAGTAACTGCTTTTCATCACACAAAATCTGCGGTCCAGTAATTTGAACCGATTCATAAACCTATTTTGGCAGTGATTGACTTTACGGAGTCAGATTAACGTTGCCTTATTCGCAGCTGCAAGGCAGCCAACAACCAATTAAATTGTAATGCTGATTAAGTTTAGTATATCGTCACCTTCTTAAAATAATGGCCTAAGTCATTTTTTGAGGAAAATGATTTTTTTGCCTAAGTCATCTCTTCATGATGCTGGCCACCTCTAGTAAAATTGCCTACATCCTTAATTGACCCTTTGCTAAACCACGCCCCCCTTAGTTACTGTTGCTAAGTCCGTAGGCCTATATAGCATTACATTCAGTAGTAAGTTAGCTAGCATTAGCTAACTAATGTAACATTAGTAGCCTATAGTGTGCTGTAACGACATTACTCTGGTTAACTCCACAGGTTTCTTCGCCCATCTCATCGTACTTATCCATACCCTGGACCTCTGTAAAGCAAAAAATATCAGCAGTGTGTCAGCCCAGTCCTCCACAAGATTTGGGTACTCGGGACTGGGCTTCCCATTGACAAAGTGCTGAAATAGTAATGAAAAAATAGTATTACCCACTTTTCTAGAGCTTGACTGTAACATCTTAATGTTAGCAAGCTGGCTGGATCACGAATAACAAAGCTAACATTTAGTCTAACTTTACCAACATTGCAACCCGGAGCTTTATATCCAGACCGTAGCCATTTTAGCTTAGCTGGCTAACACTTTTCAGGATTTGATTTTGGTTTTGGAAAGGGAAAAAACGTATATCTCCTTCCAACCTCTCCAGGTAACGAGTGTCACTGTTACAAGTGCCCCAGGCACAACGTTTAACCATAACTAGCTAAAAGTCCACAAAACCAGCTCGAAAATTAAGAAAATCTCAAACTTTTCCGTCAGAGTCAATGGAGTGCCGCCATAAACTGTCGGACCTCTGTCGGAGCCTGTCCTATGCTGTGCTGTGATTGGCCAGTCTGCGTTTCGGGGCGTGGTTTAGCGAAGGGTCAATTGAAAAGATCATGCTGTTCCTACCCCGGTAGTATAATGACCTACGTCAAGAGTGTGACTTAGGCTGTTTAATTTTTTGCCTAAGTCACAAGACAATGTGACTTAGGCAATTTTACAAGCTTTCAAGATGGCGGCTGCTTGCCTAAGTCACTTACTCCAGAAGTAATTTAGCCTAAGTCAGGTTTAAAATTGCCTAAATCACAACGGCATGTTCGTAAATTGGCCTAAGTAATCTAATCCTCTTATGTTACATAATTGACAGACAGTGTTATTTGTATGTCAATAGTCATATATTGTCATAACCTTTTTGTGTGAAATGATTAATAAATATCATATATTCTATATTTGGTTCAGTTTATTCTGTTTTTTTAAAAACTTGAAAATATGACTTAGGCCATTATTTTAAGAAGGTGACGATATTTAACATATAAGGTACTAATTGTCTAAATGCTGCTTTGCTGTCGTTGGGTGGAGTAATGGGGATATGGGTGCAGTCTGTAAAATTGGGTTATTTGGATAGTTATTTGGAGATCTGGGAACATAAATGTACTGATGGGCCCACTTTAACATGGCAGCTGTAAATTGTGAAACGTATCTGGATGCAGAGGACTGACACCCCTGAACCCAGACCAATGGTATGCCGTTTGCGTAAAAATGTAATGTGTAGTGACCACTATAAAAAATGTTTTATAGTTTCCCAATTTGGTTGCCAATTATACCCTCTATTTATCTCAATCCACCCTCCCCCATGAGTTCGCCACCCGTCCTCTGGGTAACAAGCCAATTTTTCCTCCGAGACGGAACCCAACCACAGACGCCCTTCCTGCTCCTCGACGAACTTGTGCCAGCTCACCCTCCCCCTTCCCCCTGGGGTGGACAGCCAAATGCCGCCTCCGAGGGCTGGTCTGGCACAGATGGGTTATGAACCAAGGATTGCAGTTTGGGTGGTATTTTCTGTGTTGCTGTGTCCTTTTATGAATTTGCAATATGCAAATGATCAAATGATGGTGATAAAGACGGAAAAACCTGCAAACAGGGAAACTGCAAAACCGACTCGGTAATCAATGTTTATGAATGGGAAAACACTCAGCAACTATTATCACGCTAACCCTGCTGGTGATTTTGTTGAATAACCCCATACAATCTGACTCATAACTTCAGCCCCACATGATGACAAAGAGGGAACTGACATATAGTATGGGCTTTTTATACTATACTATACTCCCAATACATGCTGCCAACTCTGACCAGGAGCTGTCCAACATCCAGTCATGTGGGCAAGCATGTAAAAAAGAATGTAATGTGTCACGCATGTCCACCCACTTGCTTTAATGCAAGGTCCACTTTCTTGAGTGTGTTTTGCAAGACACGTTAATTATTGGGAAAGCAGAATAGGGGGAAATAAGTGTTTTGATTTTGGGTAAGAATTTGTTTCAGATTTTTCAATTTTTCTCCCCAATTTGGAAGCCAATTATATAATTATACCCTCTATTTATTTTGATTAACCCTCCCCCCACGGCCTCTCCGCCCATCTCACAGACCCCCTTTCTGGAGACACCCTTATGTGCTTCACGGCGAGTTTGTGCCACCCTCCCCCCTCCCTCGGGAGCAGACAGCCAAATGCTGCCCCCGATCCGGGGCTAACAGCCAGGGTTGGTCTGGCAAAGACAGGTTTCGAACTGCGTCCCTGATAGACAGCCACACTCGTATAGGACCAGTCAAATATGGGTGCATTAGACTGCTACGCTATCCCAGCTAATTGTGCAAATTTTTATACACTTTTTTTTGTGCTGGTCAGAATACATCCAATTCTTTCTTATATACATGTTTGAACACATGCCGTGTTGTAACAGTGACTGTAAATTTGCAGCTGATTATGGTGGTAAAACATGAACAATGTTTTGTGAATAGAGGCACTGTGCTTTGTTTTATGGCCTCGCATCGCATTTTTTTAATATCAAAGTTTACTGTTCCTCTTGCATTCGTCTGATGAATCCATCAACGCAGGAGCCTCCTTTCCATTAAAGCCTTCTGACCCCTCCTGACACCTGGGAAGACATTACGCTTCTCTGGCTCCTGGTATCGATTCTCCAGATAGTAGTAATGGTTGTCTGTCTCTCAGGCTTTTAATTGGCTGAGTGTTCTGATTGATTCTAATAATGTCCCCCCCCACAAGTTTGTCAGTTGGGCTACTTAGGCTTGCCATCGCCACAGCTCATCAGCCTAATGGCGGAAACTACATGTGTATACCTCAGACCTGCTGTGGAGAGTCTGTAATTTGTATTTCAGCTGCATGTGGGTGGTGGTGTTGGAGGGGTTGTAGCGGGGGGTTCAGTCTGCACTACGGATTAAGAGATGTCATAGCTTACGGCAGCAATGAAGTGCAGCGATCACAACACCTTCATCGCCCTGCTGAAACGGGCTTGCATTATTTATGGGGAACATCATTCTCGGACAGGGTTGTTTTTTTGGATCCCGGTGATTGATGGTGCAGATGATTTCGGGGCTGTGCACATCATCTGCATGCCTTTCTAAATAATGAAAAGATGATGGAACAGATGAAATGTCCTTACGCAGGACACATTTTGGAAACCGTTGTTCTGAATAGCCACATTCTACCACGTTCTTGCACACACACATATAAAAAAATAAGAAAATCGGTAAGAACGTGTTCAAATAGCTATGTGTGTGTGTGTGTGTGTGTGTGTGTGTGTGTGTGTGTGTGTGTGTGTGTGTGTGTGTGTGTGTGTGTGTGTGTGTTGTTACCTATTTTCTTATATGTGTGTGTCTGTGTGTATTTATATATATGTATATATATGATATTATATATATATATATATATATTTTGGTTTGTTTTTCGATTATATGTTGTTGGTTTAAAACAGGAAACGGGGAGCACTTGATTGTTCACAGTACTGATTTCAAGTTCACAGTCGAAATGAGAAAAGAGGTGTATATACTGATATTCCACTTTTTTTGATGTATCTAGAATAATAGCCTAATGAGTGAACCCCCCCTAGATAAATCCTTGAGCCAGGAGAACATAAATAAGGGGCCACAACTAAATGTTGCTTCCCAAAGGCTGTACTTTGATATTATCATCAGCAACAGGATACTTTGTCATCATACCACAAGAGTGGCATAACCACAGCATGTCTCACAAGTTAACTACAAACCCCATAATGCCAATGGATACTTTACCCAGTGGTTGAGCGTCTAAAATCCCGAATCTATGGTGCCCCATACACTACCGGTCAAAAGTTTTAGAACACCCCCATTTTCCAGTTTTTACTGAAATTTAAGCAGTTCAAGTCCAGTGAATAACCTGAAATGGTACAAAGGTAAGCGGTAAACAGCCAGAGGGTTAAAAAAAAGGTTTAGGTTACCAAAAACTGAAAAATAATGTAAATATTTTGGCAGTGAGTAGTTTCCTACACCATCAAAAGGCACTTGGAAACTGGAGGAAACTCTGACAGGAAGAGGGCTGACAGACCCAAAGCCACAACAAAATCAGAAGACAAGTTTCTGAGAGTCAACAACTTGCGTGATAGGTGGCTCACAGGACAACAGCTTCAAGCACAGCACTTTGACCGGTAGTGTATATCTTTACAAATCGTTGCAGTTATCCCAATGTCTAATAGAAGGGAAATGCAGAACACATCTAATTAGGTATTCGCTTGACAGAACGCAACTCAGAATTTACGCATTATTTGTGCAAACCTAACAATCCGTGTATACACACTAAAATTATTATCTCTTTCTTGTCTGATATTAGCTAACACACCCTGTCAGAATGCTACTGCTAGTCCCCAGGTTGATAATGTTCACTAGCTGGCTAGCTATCTCAATGACCTAGCAGCCAATGAGGATCCAGTGGATTCACACCTGGGCTGGAGAATGCAGCCTTGGAGAATGCTCACTAACTGAGCAGAGGACACAGTAGTATTACTTTACCACTAGCAGCACCAGAGGGCAAATAGGCAAGCAGAAGAGTTGCAGTCAATATGAGCAATCCCACTTCTGTGACTTTTTTCTTTTATTTGATTTGTTTTCCCACTCTAGCATGCCTTTTATATGGGCCTCTTCTGGAGAAGGGCAAAGATTAAAACACCCAGACACTACGGACTAGGCCAGCACAGTGGAGATCTCCACAATATCTTCCCTGCATATGTTTACCTCAGGGAGACTCAGCTCACCATAATTTACTTTCAACCATGAAGATTGCGCTGAAAGTCCACGAGTATCTGCTGTTGCTTTGATAAAACAATTAAAGCACTTCTGTGAAACCCCAGAGTGACTACAGAAATGTTCTCTTTTCTCTGTATGTGTGTGCATGTGTGTGAGAGAGAATTGTGAAGTTCACTGTTATATGGTCTGAGAACCCCAGTTATTTTTCTGTGTTTGGGTCTCTGCTCTTTAATATATAGTATGATTTTGCGCATTATCACATTCATTGCACAGTAAAGCAATCAGACACCTTCAAGCTGACAAAGAATAATTTGTTCAAATCTTAGACCAAAAGAGCAATTGACCCCGATGCAATGCAGCACAGAGTGTGCTAACGATGCTGTGATCCAGAGCAGCTTTTTTCTGATGCCCAAAGAATGGCTTGCCTTTGTATCCATACACTTGATAAATCATATCAAGGATGAGTCCAGGGAAATGTTTGGCACCAATAAGTGGATATGTCAAGTTGGACTTAACCCTAGAGCATTTTATTGACCTTGATGATTTGTTGAAGGGGACACGTTACATTGTTCTTGAGAATAGGAAATACTTCAAATGTGTCTGAAATCTGTCAAAAAATCAGCCCAGCATAAAATGAAAGAATGAACACGCATTCAGACATTCCAAGGTTCTAAAAACACAGCAGGGAGTTCCAGACTGCAGCCACGAAATGTAGGAAGAAACTGTGCTGAACTGCAGAAGGTGTCCTGAAATGTAGACATGTAGGGAAATTATGCCATAATATCCATTTTATGCATTCCTCACATCAGTCCATGAACTACTACTGATGTTATTGTTCCCGTTGCTAATGGGATGTGGAATTAAACTGTGTGGCAGCTTATGTGATTTTCAACTATAATCCAAGCAGATTCATTTTAATTTTGTTGTTGTGTATCATTGCGTTTCCCAGGCTGCATCTTATGCATATCACATGTCAAGGTGATGTGTTGTTTGTACTGTGAAAAAATATTTCCTTGGGCAGTCCTGGGATTCAACACAGGTGAAAGGTGAGAAGTCAAATAAAGTTTCATGCCTTAGAGTCTTGGAGATTATAATACTTTGCGAAGTAATGAGATGAACTGAACTGTAGACCTCTATTACACTGGCACAGGAGATGCACAAATACAAATACCAAAAATGGTGGATATATCAATGCTACCGGTGATTATAGTGCCTTGGGGATAAAGTGGGACAATCACAAAAGAATAGCAAAAGAACGATATTGTGCTTTGGTGATATGAGGTCTGTCCCATTCATTACCGCGCATTCGAACAATCCGCTGCCTTGTTCTCGTATAGTCTTTGAAGTGTCAGACCCTGCGGTAGCAATTTCCCAGAATCCCCCTCGGTCTGTCACAGAGATAACGCCTCCACCTTTCAAGGGGTGCGGGGACCTTTACCCATTGTCCCATTTGGCCTGATGAGAACCCAAACCAAATCAGCTTTTCTTTTTACCTGCTGAGCATTCTTTCAAGAGGTGATCAAGGTGCAATAATTTCAGCCTCTCTTGGAGAGAAATTTAAAGTAAAAAATATTTGTATTGTTTTATAAAAAATATTTTAAAAGGGGATGTGTTTCAGCTTAGTTGCAGATCTCCCCTGCCTCTGTGTTTAAGAGCTGGACATATAACAAAGAAGGATGACTCAGTTGGAGCTGAGAGAGACAAAAGAGGCAGTCATCTCCATCCTCCATACCTCCAAGTATCAGGAAGCAATTGGAGACTCTGTTGCTGCCTGCACCAGATTGTTAGCTGTAGATATTCTCTTTGTCCATGCTCATTCGTGAATATTCATAATGGCACAGCAAATCCTAAGCTTCAGCAAGGACACTGACAGAAGCAAGGAGAAAGCATTTGATAAAATGGTACCTGGGTGGTTAGCTCAATAGAACCCTTAATCAGGGAGCTCCCGCATCCCTGTTCCTGTAGAGACCTGTGGTACTTTAATAGGAGGTCCGGGTGGGCAATAGGAGGCTCTGGTGCTGCTTGTACTGGAATGCTTGCTGTGGATGTTCACTTTGTCCATGGCTATTCATGAATATTCAAAATGGCGTGGCAAATCAGAACGCTTTAAGCTTCAATGGTGACACTGCCTGCCAAAATAATTTAAGCGCACTAATCTGAGTATCTGAATATGATATCTGGGGAGAAGAGGGTGAAGAGGGAGAAGAGGCTCACAGACCCCTGTGGTCAGGGATCTGTGAGCCCAATGCATTGTGGGCCTCCGCTCCCCCTCAGCTTGATGTGTGGCCTTGGTGGGAGCCACTGCATTACCACCAGAGCGCAAAAGCCATGTCAGAGCTGACAGGGAGCATGGGGGGTTTGCCCATTACCGCGCCTGAGCCGCTCCGGTCTGGTGCAATTACCGCGAGACGCCGGCAACATCAACACGCCATTATAGCATCTGCCATTTGCTGCCAAGACCCATCATCGCACAGGCCATTATAGCAATTCCCCATTACCACCCACTGCATCCTCAATGCCATCGAAGCAACGCCATTTAGCGTTTAAAAGAAAGGGTCTTCTGTGGCCCCCTCAATACTGCCATGCTACGTTCAGAAAGGCGAGAGAGCTATTGCGCTGTACAGAGTGGGCCCAGTTCTAGACATAACATCTGAAAATGGAAGGCGGCTTTGCCAGCTCAATATGCACTGTAGATGCTATTCAAATGAGTTAATGCACATTACATTGCACTATACTGGACAAATCTTTACAGTATGAAGGGAACATTTTTACATTTTACATTTTAAGCATTTAGCAGATGCTCTTATCCAGAGCGACTTACAAGATGTGCATTAATACATGGTAGGAACAATCATAGTTAGCGCACGAGATCAGTGCAGTAATACAGCAATAGACATCATTGCAGGCAGCTGCGTACCATGTTATGAACATAGTGGGAAAGCCTGAGGATGAACATTACAGTTGTACACAAGTTTAAAGCCACCAAAACATCCCTGATTTACTCTTCTACAAAGCAAACTATTTATTGTTGGTTTCTTGTAAATGACAAACAAGTAATCTAACATGGATAAATTGCATTAAGGGGTTGGGAAGGCTCTTTGTTTTAGGCTATTTTGTCTTGCTTTAGTTGTGTTTTTTTAAAGCTTTGCAATTCAGTGCATGGTGAATAGTTATCCCTGACAAATGAATCTATCGGCCTACAGTGTTGGTGAAATGTATTTATTTGATTAGATGTTCCTTAAGAGAGTGAGCAAGAAGACTTTGGCTATTAATTATCTTCCTTTTTGCCAAACTATCAGTCAAAAGAGTGTACAAACTTACAAAAAGAAACAGCCTTTCTTCAAAAAAATAAAATATGTAGGCTCACACATTCCTTTCATCCCCTCCACTTCCTTGCTCTAGAACAGGAGTATCCAATCCAAGGCTGGTGTGTAAGGAAGCTTTTGTAGTAGCCCAGCATGAAAACAGCTGATTTAATGAATCAACTAATTGTGGTCTTCAATCAAGACCTTGATTTGTTGAATTAGGTGTCTCAGTGCTGAAATGGACAAAAAGCCTCCATAACAAAACTTTCAGGCGCTATATTACAGTTCATGAATATTCATGAAGAGGTGCGCCCAAGGACAAAACATCCATTGCCTTCAATATTGTCATTGGCCACGCCCCCCTCATGAATATTCAAAATACACTTGGAAATGGGAACATTTGGGTTTCAACAGTCGAGAGACAGAACTTTCAGTTTTTAGGAATGCGTAGCTGGCCATCTGGTCAGCCTATAGAATCTGTGCTAATAACAGCATGTAGGTCTGCACAGATGAAATACTCCACGTGGACAGCAGCACCCATGCGAAGGCAGACTGGGAGTGAACACCGCACAGTGCGCTTGAGACAGCAAGGAACTAAGCAAGGCACTAAGCCCATGGTGGGTTCATCAGCTACTTCCTCCTGGGGGCCAGATTCCTTTTAAAAATGGTGCGTACATTTTCCGTGTACTATTTATAAAATAACATACAAATAAGATGGTAAATGTGCATAAAAAAGTGGATAGGAATTAAGACATGCATAGGTATCACTTATTATTCTGTCACTAATGGGAGATATGCAGACCTGGGTTTTTGATGCATCTGAATAATTTTTCTTCTCAATAATCAAAGGGTCTAGAGTACTATAGTGGGCCACATTTGCCCCCAGGTGGCCAGTTGAATAGCCCTGGCTCCGGAGGCAGAGATATCCCCACTGGAGCACGATCCCAGTGGCCACCCTTACTTTCCCCAGTCAAACCGTAGCTGCACAGAAATAGAGATAAAGCATGTGGTAGGAGGGTCCATGCTTAACACGGGCATTATTCTTTGGGGAAAAGTGTAAATCCTGGAGCCTTATTCTCTACCTAAATCTTCTTAGCACCAAGCTGATTTAAACAAGCTTTCCAGAAACCAGCTTTTTGAATGACAAAAAAATTAAAAAAAATCTCCATAACATTTGCCCAGGACCAAGCAAACAGAACGAGCCTCGTGTCAATGTACAAAATCAATAATAAGCAGTGCGAAAAAGGCTCAAAACATTATCCGCACATTAAGTGGTGCAATGTTCTGGGTGGCGCCGCAAAGCAACGCTACACTGAATTATTTGTTTACATAAACACCATTATCCAAGGCTACATAGCTAATACAGAACTGGTTAAGGGTGCAAAAGAGGTGGCCTACTCAGGATCTGAACCTACAATATTCTGGAAAGAACCCCCATAGCTCAAACCACTGGTGCATCACTTGGGTGAAAGGGTTCAGTGTCTACCGTTGGGGGGGAAAAATGTTGGTATCCATTTCTTACAGCATTTCTACTCCAATGGTGTACCGATCATTGTCGCCTTGTTTGTATACAAGTGATGTGCTATAAGCTGAAACAAAACGTGTCCTTAAAGTCCACACAGCCCACTTGCAAATCTGAGCCTAAAACAGATTTGAATAATTATTTTATGAAGCTGTCAGTCACAAATCCCAGCTTGTAATAAAACGGTAAAAAATATTCTAAAAAACAAAACATCCTGTTTTTTATTTTCTGCATCTCAAGCTTATTCACAGGTTTAACGGTATATAAATATTCATAGCGCATGAGGATCTTTATCACGTGTTATTCTTTGCATATGTGATAAGCGCGTGCACCCGTGTGCAGATTGATTTCTTTGCATTTCGCATTAGCATTCACGAGGATCCCTTCCCGCATGGCGTGAAGTCTTGCAAATCCTTTATTCTTTGTGCTAAATGAGAGCCTGTTGATGCTTGTGAACCGAACTGCCTTAACACAATGCACGTGCGCTGAGGAGAGACACACAGACAAAGCACGCATGTCCCAATGCACGCAAACGAAATATTCAGATAAACCTCCAGAGGTGTGACTTGGAAAGAGCCTTCAGACTAAGAATAACGGAGACCGTTACTAGTTAGCATACGGCAGGGAGTGCGATATATGAGATCAGTCAGTTCACCTCAACGCCCTCTGGAGTTTACCTTCAGAGAGGAGGGGATGTCAGGCATGGCTGGAGTCCTCTTTATGCACCTTTGCAGCCAGCACACTGTCTTGGTGGAATGATTCATTATTATTTATTATATATTTTATTATTATTATTATTATTATTATTATTATTATTATTATTATTATTATAGCATTATCGCTGTGACTTCCAGAGTGTATATCATTTTGTGCTGCCCTTTTATACATTTTACATTTACATTTTAAGCATTTAGCAGACGCTCTTATCCAGAGCGACTTACAAGATGTGCATTAAAACCCTTGTATTGTGTCAGACAAATTTGACCCGAATTTAGGTGTTTATCATCACAAAAAGGCTGGTTAACATACTTGTTTTAGCCTGAGGCCAGGTGACTTTGCCAAATTTGGGGTCATGAACTTCTATACAGAATATTGACATCTTGATGTTTTTGTTTATTTCTATATGCACTTTGCACCCCATTTTGATGTTTCGGCCATTTTTGGCCGGAAAGGAGAATAGGCCTTTATGAACTAGCAGCTAGTATAAATAAGAGGGACACTTTGTTTTTCTCTCACTCTCACTCTCTCTCTCACACACACACGCATACACACTCAAACACACACACACACACACACACACACACACACACACACACACACACACACACACACTGTTCTCACCACAAGCATAAAGACTATCCCAAATAGATGCAAATATTTTTTTCTTACTTTTATTTGAACTAAAGGCATATTTATAAATATATTTTATCTTCAAAAAGCTTACCAATGCCTCATAGACATAACATGAGACAGATGCAGATCTAAGTTGTGGGAATCCACTCTGTTGCTGTCTGAGAGGGGCAACACTGATATAAAAAAGGTCCCACTCACCATTTACTCACTCAATCACTTCAGAAGCAATTGTCAGAAGAGGAACATGAGCAGAAGACTCATGTACAGCCAGTGAAGCCCTCGCTGTACTCTTAGACAATGATAATGACAGTGAAATAGAGGAGGAAGTGTCTGAAACTGTTGAATGTTGAACATACACTACCAGTCAAAAGTTTTAGAACACCCCCTATTTCCATTTTCTATTGACATTTAAGCAGTTCAAGTCCAGTGAATAACCTAAAATGGTACAAAGGTAAGCGGTAAACTGAGGTTAAAAAAAAAGTTTCGGTTACCAAAAACTGAAAAAATTATGTACATTTTATGGCAGTGAGTAGTTTCCTACACCATCAAAAGGCACTTGGAAACTGAAGGAAACTCTGACAGGAAGAGGTCTGGCAGACCCAAAGCCACAACAAAATCAGAAGAGAAGTTTCTGAGAGTCAACAGCGTGATAGGTGGCTCACAGGACAACAGCTTCAAAGCGTACAGCTTAACACTGATCGAAGTAAGGAAGTCTCAATTTCAACTGTGAAGAGAAGACTTCAAGCTGCAGGTTTGACAGGTCGAGTGGCAATAAGAAAGCCATTGCTAAGATTTCAAAATAATAAAAAGAGGGTTGCTTGGGCCATGAAGCGCCACCAGTGGACTACTAAAGACTGGAAGAAGGTCTTATGGACCAACGAATCAAAATTTGAAATCTTTGGTTTATTGTATGCCATTGAGTAACCAAAGGATGGTTCCTCAGTGTGTGACACCAACTGTCAAACATGGAGGAGGAAGCGTGATTGTCTGGGGCTCTTTTGCTGGATCCAGAGTTGGCGACTTGCACAGAGTGACTGTTAACCCACGTTAACCCATTACTTGTTCCCTGAAAAGGGCCTTTTTTATAACTCTGAATTTTACATTATTTTTCAGTTTTTGGTAACCTAAACTTTTTTTTAAATCTCCGGCAGTTTACCGCTTACCTTTGTACCATTTCAGGTTATTCACTGGACTTGAAATGCTTAAATTTCTGTAAAAACTGGAAAATGGGGGTGTTGACCGGTAGTGTAATTCGGACTACAATGAATCATCCTCTGATTCATTGTAGTCCGTCAATCCGTTGATGTGAGTTACAGGTCATAATGGATATTATTGTGCCAAATCTGCCCCTCATTAAATGCAAGACAAACATTACATGTGTAAGATACTAAAAACATGCCAGCAATTTTTTTTAAAGCACATTATGACCATCATGGCCAGTTTAATGAATAATTAGTACATTTTGTGTGCTTTGTAATGAAAAACGAGTGGTGTAATATCAAGGGAAACCTGTCCTATATGGACAAAAAACTGAAATATCTGGTCAAGTTTGTAATGATAGTCAGTGACATGATGATAATTTCAAATAATTAGTTTTTGAGGAGGTTAAATATATATATCATACAATTTTGAGGTGACTTGTATAGCACCGGCCATTTTTGGCCAAAACACTACTCATTGGGTAAACATTGAAACATAATACAACATCATAGTTAGCGCACGAGATCAGTGCAGGAATACAGCAATAGACATCATTGCAGGCATCTGCGTACCATACCTGTAACACCGGGAAGGAAAAGGTTAAGTGAATTATTACTATTATTATTATTTATATATATTTTTTGGAGTATGGTGTTGAACAAGTAAACAGACAATTTAGCTAGATGGTCAGAGTTCAGTGGTAGTGGAGTCTGAAGAGGTGGGTTTTGAGTCTCTTGCAGAAGATCGCAAGTGATTCCACGATCCTGACCGATTGCGGAAGGTCGTTCCACCAGCGAGGGATCAGGACAGAGAAGAGGCAAGACTGCGAGGAGCGGCTGCCAGGCGCCTGGAGGGAAGGGACAGTCAGTTTTCCAGAGGAGGCGGAGCGGAGAGGTCTGGGAGGGGTGTAGGGAGTGATGAGTAACTGGAGGTAAGGGGGAGCAGAACCTCTGGCTGCTTGAAAAGCAAGCACCAGTGATTTGAATCTGATGCGTGCTGCGATGGGGAGCCAGTGCAGAGAGGAGAGTAGAGGGGTGACGTGGGTGAACTTCGGCTGGTTGAACACCAGACGAGCAGCAGCGTTCTGGACTAGTTGCAGTGTCTTGATGGCACAGGCCGGATCAGCAGACAGTTGATCCGGTGGTCCACGGTGTCGAATGCTGCCGACAGGTCGAGGAGGAGGAGGGTGGAGCTAAGGGATTGGGACTTAGCCCCGTGAAGAGCCTCAGTGACAGCAAGGAGAGCAGTCTCTGTGGAGTGGCCTGCTCTGAACCCAGATTGGTTGGGATCAAGCAGGTCGTTCTGTAAGAGATGAGCAGACAGTTGGTTATAGACAGCCCGCTCTAACGTTTTGGAAAGGAATGGGAGGAGAGAGACAGGTCGGTAGTTTGAAATAACAGCAGGATTCAGAGAGGGTTTTTTGAGGAGGGGGACAACATGAGCACATTTGAGGGAAGAGGGGACAGAGCCAGAGGAAAGAGAGGAGTTCATGACATTGGAGACAAAGGGAAGGATGTCCATAGCAATGGACTGGAAGAGGGGGGAAGGAATGGGATCAAGAGGGCAGGTGGTAGGACGGTGGGAGAGGACAAGTTGAAGGATGTCTGAGTCAGGGAGGGGCGAGAAGGAGGACATGGGGGTGAGAAGTTTAGGTAGCGAGATGGGCGAGGGAGAGGTTGGGGGGAAGGAGTTGCGAATGACATCGACCTTCTCGTGAAAGAAGGATGCGAAGTCATCCGCGGTTAGAGGGGAGGGGGGTGGTGGAGGAGGAGGGGTGAGGAGAGAGGAAAACGTAGAGTAGAGTTTACGAGGGTTAGAAACTGAAGATTGATGTAGCCCTGTGAACAATTTAGTTTAATAAGTAGATGCATATAAATAGATTTAAAAGATTGTTAAAATAATCGATTTATATGTATGGAAAGGCTGTGGTAATAATTTGATTTGTATACACGGATAAATATATTTTAATGTGTATTTTATATTATTTTATATTTGAATGTGTATTGTATTGCTGTAACTTGCTATTTTTTTAGGTCCCGGTAAAATGATTGCCTGACGGATAATTATTCACTGTTGAGCTGATGTAATGTGGTGCGATGTGTATTGATCAATCAGAATTGAGCTGAATATGGTGCGATGTGTATTGACCAATCAGAACTGAGTTAAAGGTCAGGCGTTTGGGGAAGTTAAAAGGGAGTCGGGTTCAGATCCCCGGCTGATTGAGCCGGCGGGAGAGGGGCGATGGCCTCGGTCGCCCCGGCCGATTGAACCAGAACCAGAACCAGAGCCAGAGAGAAGGGGAGAGGGGCGATGGCCTCTATCGCCCCGGCTGATCGAAAGGGAGTTTTGAGGAGAACGCTGAGAAGTAGCCTAGCTAAGGTGCTAGAAGTTTTTAGTTAAAAGAAAATGCGTTAGCCACGTATTTTTAGGATGCTGGAGTGATATAATACTGTTTAGTGCTCAACCCGAGGACTTTATAAGATATTGTATCTGACTATGAACAATTTCTTCGGCAAGAAGTCAACGTTCTGTCAACCAGTTATCGGAGTTAGCCTGAGTGTAGCACAAGTGAGTGAGCTTGCTAGCTAGCTGATTTTTCTGGAATGTTCGGAAGATTTTTCGGTTCGCCAACACGGGGAATTCGGAGTGTCTAAGCAACGCGGAGGAGTTTGTGGCCAGAGAAACTGCATGGTGCTTCCCCAAACTTTTCTCCTAACTACAGCACGGGACTTCGGAGAAAGCAGCCGTGAGCGCTGTTACTTCGTGAAACTGTGAGTGCATTGTTTTATCTTTCTGCTCAGTGGAGTGAAGGAGTCGCATTAGTGTGGCTACAACGTACGCTAGCAACGCGCCAGGCCTGCAACGAGAGTGTTGGGGTAATTTATTTTGCCGGCTTTTCTTTTTAATAAAAGTGTTGAGACCTTTTCTTTTTTTTACTTAACCGTCTGGGTTTTGGAAAGTGTGAGAAACATGTGAAGTGTAATTTGAGTTGAATCCACAAAGTGTTGTGAATTACCCTGTCAGAGGACAGATGTTTTGTTTGGTTGTTTGAAACGTGAAACCGAGTGATTTATGTTTGCATTATTACTTTTTTTTTTTTTGTAAATGGTGTAACTAATTTTAAGGTGACCTTTGTATTTGGATTATTTCCATTGCACGCACACACGTAAATCGGCACCAAGCGAGTAGTAGTAATTATTAATGTAATTTTAAAGACGATAATATATCGTCCTCATAAATAGAACTCAGGGTAGTTCCCTCGTTAAGCATAAATAGCAAGGGGGCGCTACATTGAATTTTGGAAAGGAAAAATGCAGACTTAGCAGAGGAGAAGAAAGCCAGGAGTGTGTGGAAATCAGTCAGAGCTACAGGGGATTTGGATTTTCTTCATTTCCTTTCTGCCGCTCGCAGTTTCAGTCTGTTAGCCCGAATGGTTTCAGTTAGCCAGGGGGGTCGGAGGCGCGCAGGTTTAGTAGATAGAGGACAGTCTGAGTCAAAGGAGGAGGAGAGAGAGGAAAGTAGGGTAGACGATGCCTCCTCAGCAGGTAGGTGAGAGAAGACATCAGTAGGGGGAAGGGAAGATAGAACAGTAGCCGACAGGGCAGCGGGGAGAGAGAGCGGAGGTTGCGACGGACAAGGACAGTGGGAGCAGGTGAGGATGGTTTAGGCATAGAGGGGAGGGGAAGGGAGAAAGACAGAAAGCAATGGTCAGACACATGTAGAGGAGATACCACAATGTTGGGTGATGCGCAGTTCCTAGTGAAGATCAGGTCCAGTTGGTTACCGGCCTTGTGGGTGGATGGGGATTCAGCCAGGGTGAAGTCGAAGGACTGAAGCAGGGGGAGGAATGCAGAGGCCTGAAAGGTCTCCAGCGGCAGGTTGAAGTCACAGCATTACTAAATATTTACAGAAAACTCTTCAGGTTGTGTACCTTGCGCAATACAATAACAGTGCCCCGCCCAAGATTTGAATCTACAAGCTCCTGGTATCTGTTGGCTACAGATTTGCCTACAGGGTCCTAGTGGTAACTATGTGGTTGCTCCTAGCACCCAGGAACTGTACTTCCCACTAGGGTGGCTTTCAGCTAAACTGTTCTTGACTACGGTTAACACTTTGTTGTACGTCGCTCTGGATAAGAGCGCCTGCCAAATGCCTGTAATGTAATGTAATGTTTTAATGATACACAGTGAGAGATATGACTCTCCTCCAGTTGACGGGTATAATAGGGTGTGAAATAATGCGCCTCCTGGTCAAGTGCATTGGTGGAGGCAAGTAGTGTGCGGGTGTGGCATAGTGGTAACCCCAGAAGGATAATTAATCAGCCCCTCTTTTTAAGAAAAAAATTATTATGTGTATCGTTTATTGTATTATGTGTATAGGACAATTAGATTGTATGTATTTGTATTGCTCTTCCCCCCCCCTTTTTCTCTCTTTGTTGTTTTTAAATGGTATCTGTTGTAAAACACATTGAGATTTCTCTGTATTTTAAAGTGTGCTATATAAATACAATTTATTATTATTATTATTATTGCAATTAATCATTCCGGAAAATCAGTGACTATTGTTTTTTTAAGTTCTCCGGCCATTCCTTTTATGTACAGGAAGGAGGAAGAAAATGTAACACCAATGTAAAGTCACTTAATAGGGTGTTGAGTCACCACTATTTCTGATGAAGCTGGCCCTCATCTGCCATCGCTCGTATGTTTTGCCATTTTATTGTGGAATGAATTTTATACAATTCATATGCATTGCAATACATTTGATCATATGTGTGCACAATTAGCCTACCCATGAGAACCGGGCAATAATCGCTGTTATATGCAATATATTTGACTCGTTGAATATTGTGTTTTGTATTTTCACCTGTATTAAAAATTTTTTGGTAGCAGCACATTAATATGTATAATTCATATTAGACTTTTTAAATGTGTATATGGGTCATGCTGGAAATCCCCCCCCTGCTCAGACATAAAATACAGGCTTGTCATATGGTGGACATAAACCCGTCGTATATCATAGACACAGAAGCGGCCTACCTAGCCAGGAACAGCTGTTCCTGTGCTAACATATGTGCCAACATTGCTGTTATACATCTGTTGGGCAATGGGGTTTTCTTAAGGTCAAACTGTGGCAAACCAATCAAATTGAAGATCACACCGCACCAAACACAAAGCAGAAATCCAGCTTTTACGAGCCGTGCGCAGTGCTTGATGTTCTGCGGGGTTTGTGTCAAATGCTTCTGCAGAGGTGTTAATAATGCTGTTGATTAGAGAGTTATTTTTAGTGTCAGAGTTTATGCCTATGTAAGTGTGAGACTCGAGGGATCATATGAGTTTTGTCCGCCATCATTGACAAACGTTCTTCACGCAGCTGAAATAACTACAAGTTATAAGAAGTAAGTACAAGAAAATAAATCTGTAACTAAATAGGCTTATGCTGGATATATCTCTACAACCATGAACAAAAAGAATTCACACACAGCCTCTGCTGGTCTTTTCTCAAGGAAAAGAAAACATAGGAAAATGTCTCAGATGCCCATCTCAAAACATATACAGTACGTTCATGCTAACCGCAGGTATAGTTCATTCTATGCAAAACAGGATCTGATGCTTTTATATATTTTAAGAACATATATGTGCAAACTACAGAAAAAAAGTGACAAGAATTCCCATTTGAAGTGGTTCGGATAATAAACACACACACACACACACACACACACACACACACACACACTTTGATGGCTCTTGTGGCATTTCTTGCAGTTTTTTTGTTTGTGTTTATGCTTTTTCCAACACTCAGGTGTCACCTATGGCAACCTTAAGGGAGCCCGGGGCACTGGGATCACTGCGCTCAATTGCCACGGCTTTGAAGTCTGACTGCCTTATTGCCATTAAGCCTCATTAAGTTCGCTAATTTTACTGAAGGCGGTCATGTCATGGGGACCTGTAAATTATTAATCGGCCCTTGAAATGCGAAAGACAGCCGAAGACACGAAGCGTGCGCTATGTAGGTCACTTCCTCTTCAACCCCGATGCAGGAAGGAGGTGCACAACTGGCTGACGTTTATTACAGTACACACACACCTGAACACATGCACACATGCACGCACAAGCACACGCACGCATGCACACACACACACACACATACAGTAAACATGCACACATTCGGACACATATGCACACGCTTATGATATATAGATATATACAAATAACAAATTTAAATTGAACAATAAATACAAATAAATAGATAAATAAAAATAGCGTGCTTCTTTTAAAAGGAAAAAATATGGAGGTGATGACCAAGACAATAAATAAGAATGTTGAAACATATTGCACACTAATTAAATTTAAAAAAAAAGGTGCACACAAATAAAACTAAATTGAACAAAGCGGAGTTGCACCTTTTCACTACTGGCTGAGTCTGAAAGTTCATTATGCACAAATCACACTTAAGATAGCTTCTGCTGTCTATATGCTGAACTATATGCATGTTAACTAGCTAGTAGTAAGCTCATAGTGATGCAGTATAGCGCTGTTATTACCCAAAACAATTCACAGAAAATGTTCATGATGATAGTCAAGAAAGGCGTTTTTTAGAGAAAGTTCAGCATCATTATAGCCAGTGTAATGTTAGCTAAATGCTTGAGCTACTAGCTAGCATTAACGTTAGTATAGCAATTGATGCAATACCTAGCTAGCACGACTATTTACTAGACTACTTTGAAACATACATGTTCATGATGAGATGAAATAATACATACCTTTATCTTTGACCCGTTTCTCCCCTTCTTCTTTTCTCTTTTTTATAAACTGAAATCCCGAAGGCTTTGGTCTTTTCATTTTGACAACGTATCTCAATGTGTGTGTGACACAATTGTTTGTGTGACTAAACGATTGCCCATCAATCAAGGGTCAAGAGATCAAATCATTTCACCTTGGTGGTGTACAAACTCGTTTTTATTTATGATTATATTTTCAACCAGACACAATTGCAGCTGTATATTAATAGCTATTGAGATATTATTTCCATTTGCTTGTGTGTGTTACGAAAGCAGTGGCGTTTGCATTTGGTTGCAATTAAATGTTGTGATTTTAGTGATTGACTTGTACTGTACAGTGAGTCTGAGAGGCGCTATTGACCTCCACCCCTCCCCCACTTCGGGCTTCGAGCAGGTGAGGACTAGGAGACTTCATAGGTTGACAGACAGCAGAAGCAGTGGGGCAAAAAAGTCACATCATGTCTGCCTGATGCTAGCGTAGCGTTGTAGCGCAGTGCTGAGCGCAGATGAGCAAGACTGAAGTGAGCGCGCATCTGTGTCTGTATATGGAGAGTTGTGTGCGTGCGCGTGCGCCCCTTGCCAGCATCTGCCTATGTCGCCTATTCCAGGATCCGCCACTGACTATACAGTATATGTATACATATAAATGTGCTTTTGTGTGCATGTAGGTCTATATGTATGTATTCATATAGGTCTACATATAGGCACACTCACATACACACACGCACGCACACACACACACACACACACACACACACACACACACACACACACACACACACAAAGCACACCCGAGTGCAGATATGGCGATCAGACTATAAAGCAGATGGAGGCATAAATGCTGCACAGAGAGACGTCAGTACTGACAATAACAATCATTACTGTGGCTCAGAGGGAGGGATGTAGTGCAGCCAAAGCAAAGATGCAGATAACTGCTTTAGCAGGGGATACTGGAGAAAATGACCATGTTTAAGGAATTATTTTTCATAATTGTGTTACTTGATAAACTAATCTGCCAGATGCCATTATGTAGAGCACATTACAGGCAATCAGAAAATGGAAAAGTCAGACAGGCCTCATAACTGCATAGCTGGAGTTCTAGTGGGGCGGAAAGGCACCACTGCTTGGACTAGATGTTGGGTGGAGCAGGTGGTGAGACTCCTGAGGTCAGGGGTCAGGGCATTGTCGTGCTCTGACAGAAGCTGTGAGTGTTGTCAATGGCAACCAACCTCAAGGTCTGTAGTATTCTGGGGAGCATTGGGTTCAGCAAGGAGACGGCATTGGCGGTCCAGGGTCTGGTAACGATTTAGCTGGGAAGTAAAGCACGCCAAACATGGAAAGGTTCTACTCAGGATTGTGATTTGTGCAGATGGTACAAAAATCTTTCTCTCTTTGTCTCTCTCTTAAAAGTCTATGGGAGGCCCCAGTGAGTGGGTTTGGAGGCAGAATAGGACTGAGCTTTGAGGTACCCCCTCAGTGAGAAGATGTGGGAAGAAAGTAGTGCTCCTCCAAGTGACCTGGTAGGAACAGCCTGCCAGGTAGAAGGAGACTCTGGTAATTCCACAAGGGCACTGTTACATGCAGCTACAGATATACCATAAAACATTTTTTTTTTGTTTGTCAACAGCATGCTTCAGGCTTTTGGGAAGGAAAGTGGTGGGGGTATACTCAAGGCAGTCATTGAAGACTACTAATGGATCAAGGGTTAGTTTTGTGAGGAATGGAGACATTAAAGGTGGATGAAAGATCTCAACATGAGAGAGTGAGGAGACAAAGGAGAGGAAGACAAGGGTAAGAACTTGGAGCAGAAACCAGGTCCTGTTGCCTCACGGTTGGATGAAAAGGAGAGGTCTGTCAGAGAGTGGGGAAAACACTGTAAATATTGTAGCGGAAGGGGTTGGGGTGGCATCATCTGCTTTACAGCTGTTTGAGGGTAAGCCCTGTTGAAACTAGGTTGCCCACAGGGGGAAAGAGAGAGAGGGAAATTTGGGTGAAATTGCAGATGTCAGCAACCTTGCTGGAAGAAGAGAGAGAAGGAAGATATCAGAGTGAGGGCAGAGAGGGGGTGAATGAAGTAGGGAGGAAAATGCAGAGAACAGTGTTTTGGGATGAGGGGAGGCAATTATTTGTAGCAGCCTGCATTTTAGTATGACAGCACACCTTTTTTGGCACTGGAAAGAGGAGGGAATGAGGAAGTGAAAGGCTGGGAGGAACGGAGGGAGGGAGAGAGGGAGTGGTGCTGATGGAGATGTGAAGGTAATATGCTCCTTTTCCCCCATCCCCTGCAGAGCCCTGATTTAGCATGAAGGATGGAAAAGATCAACAGGGCAGCATGTCGAGAAGGAGAAAAAACAAACCTTGCTTAACAGCAAGGGTATAGTATGCAATAAGTCAAAGGCAGATCTATATCTTTGAATAGATCATTAAAAAAACAGCTTCCACAGATTAAAGGGCAGGTTAAAAACGTGGGAGACAGAAGCAAGTTCCCAAGGTTACGGCTGGGTTAAGACAGTGGAGTGCCAGAGATGTTTCCTCATCTCTGGCACTCCAGGACCAAGGTTGCCTACCCTTGGAGTAGAGCTCCAACCACTCTCCAAGAGAACTTCCTTAATATCAATGCGGTCCACAATAGGGAACGGCTCTACATTGTTACATTCGTCATAATTAGTAATAATAATAAAGTACATTAGTAATAATGATCTATTATTTGTCTGTATATTCAGAATGATGACAACAGTGGGCACGGTAATTCACAAGGAACACTTTTTTTACACATACTTCACACACACACATGCACACAGGATGCAGGTGTGCAGGCGTGCAGGCGTGCACACACACACACACTTCACACATACACATGCACGCACGCACACACACACACACACACACACGCAAACTTCACACACACACACGCACGCACACACACATATGTGACACCCCTCAGGTGACACATTGGGTACGTCTCACTGCCCCGTGACCATAGCACAGCAATGACCCACATGATGGCAGTGCCTCTCATTTGGGTGCATATCAGGCGGGCGGGTGGGTCTGAAATCTAGGTCAGGGTTCCCAAGCATTTCTCTGTTCAATGACACACGCCACATAGAAGGTGCAGGCAAGGATGCGTCAACATTGCCGTGTGACCGTGCCAGAGCCACATTGATTGAGAGGGCTCCAGGTATTAATCCAAGTAAATACTCACTCACCAGGTGCATTGATGACATTAATTGATCTGGCAACAGGATCAACACCAGCTGGGGAAATGTGTGACTTCTGGAAGGATTTAGACTAAACCATAGGCATAACGAGTGGGGGGGGGGACGGAAACATGTCCCCTCCAATATTTAAAACAGTCATATCTGTCCCCTCCAACAATTTCTAGATATAAAGCATTCCCTTTCATTATGTGTACCCCCGATATTTAATATGTGGTTATGCCCTTGGCCTAAATTTTTGCTTCTTCATCGATAACAGATAATTGGTTTGACGTAAGGGTGTTTTCTTCCATGATATTAAGAATGGTGTTTGAGTTCTCATACGAGGGAGGGGATAATTGGCTAAAAATAGAGAGGGAATTGGATACTAAAAGTGGGGATAAAACAGGGGGAAACAGCAAAAATAATAATAACGGTGTTTGAATAGTTTTAATATGCTACTTTCTTTAATTATGTTAAAAGTTTCCAACTCAAACGTGTTTGCTCACGGGGGCCCATGTGCAATATTGCGAATGGCACACAAGTGCTGCTTTCTACCTGTAGCGCTCCATCACAATTGTGCCCTTAAGCTGAGCCATACGGATCTAACACACACACACACACCCCCACACCCACACCTGTCACCTATCCCAGTTTTTATGGAGTTGCTATTCACCGTTGTCTCCAGCATTGCGCCATTGGGATTAAAAAAAGGTCCCGAGTTCAGAGGGATGTGGTTTAAATTTTATAAAAACGGATAGAGCAGTGCCTCAGTGACATGAAATAAAAACGCAGACAGCTAAGAAAAAATGTATATCTGTTTCCTATGTTAATCTGGAGACATTTCAGGAACTCACAGTAGGAAGAACACAGACAAATAGTACACCCCTGTACACACACACACACACACACACACACAGAAAGTCTCCATAATATTTTCAAAACTGGCGTGCAAAATATAAGCAGTCAAAACCTTTGAAAGCAATTAGGTAGGAGGCATGGAGTGAACATGGTGTAAGAAACATTAAAACAGTGGTATCTTTCTGGAATTGAAGATAGAAATCAGTTCAAATGAGAAAATAGGCCACATTAGATATGCTCCTATTACTGCATTTCTACTCCACAGGAGAGGTTATTAGCATTGTTTCTGAGATCCAACATGCACCCAAAAATATGTTTGCATCTCACACTGGAGCCAGAGAAGACTCTGTCAAAAATAATATAAGCAGTGTGTTTCTGAACAAATGGCAGCCTGCCCTCTTGTAGATTAGTAAGGACTAGTGAGACTGTAGGCTCAGGGTGGCCATTTGCGTTTGTGTTAGGTTGAGTTAGGGAATTGAAAGTCAAATTTTAATGTTACAGTTCAGGAAAGGGCCAGACAGAGAAGAGGAAGAGGAAGAGGAAGAGGAAAAAATGGTGTTGCCCATGCCTATAATGTATTTGAGCGTTTGATATTCTGGTACGCTGCGGTTAAAGCACTTTATCTTCAGAGAAACGATGCTGAATAAGCTGCTTATGACACTGGGTCTGAGGGGTGTTTGTCACTGTAAGTAGCTATCCATGTTCACTGTGAGCAAACTTCAAAGGCATTCAACCACACTTTGAACATAAGACTATGGCTCAGTTTTTCCGCTGTTTAGCCAAAGGCCTGAGAAATTCTCACAAATATTAAACACGGCCACGCTTTTTTTCCCTGTTAAGGGAAATACATATATTATATCATCTGCCATTGAAAGAAATAATTAAAATTTGGCGAAAGCACCATGATTAGGTGCTTCAGGCTTCATGTCTCAGCTTGGCGGATTCCCAATTTCTGGGACTCTGAAACCTATCTGACAGCCAGCGCCCTTTCTCTTGACTGATGCACTGAATCTGCTAACCTGTCCAGTCAAATTAGGACCGGGACTGATTTGACTAACTGACTGACTGAGCACATCCAAACCCCATCCAGATCGCTGTGCGTCCAGAGCCCACAAAGTCAATGACACGAGTTTGCCGGTTTGCAGTTAAGGTCGACACAAAGGCTGCGTCCCGATACTTTTCCTCCCTTCCTACTTGCCCTCGTTCGCTTCACAATGCATCACAAGTAGATGAGGGGAGGAGACAAAGGGGAGAGGACTAGTGAAAATGGAGAAAAGGTTGAGCTACAATGCTCCAGAGATGCAGTGAGAGGAGATGGCACAACATACACTCTCCTGCATCACCTGATGCGATGTTGCTAAGTGATAACATCGACCCAAGTCCTGTCAAAGGCATTGTGGTCCACGACCTTACACAACACTAAATAACTCTTCAGCAAAGGACTCAAAAAGTTGTTCAATGCTGTGTGAAGATTTATCAATGCCTTTCTGAGCATTGGTAAACCTTCACACAGCATTAAAAAGCATTGTGCCTTGTGCTGCTCATTTCCTTGTCCTTGCATAGGCGCCCACAAATGCTTGTACATGTACATAGGGGACAGAATTTTGGCTGCTTAGTTCACTGCTTGGAAAAAAATCACCCAGGCATTGCATCCACATTCACTAGGTGACAGGTGAACAACTTGAAAAGACATCCACTGGAAGAAATGGGTAGCCTTAATAGACTTTTTTTTTAATCAATCCTGTATAAAAACAAAACTTCACGATATAATTTGTTTCAATGTTAGTATTTTTTTGTAACACTATATAAATTAAACTGTGGGACCACCTTAAATAAAATGAAATAGTTGTGGTTAGAAAGCTACAGCTTGGCAGCTTGATATTTACATTACATTACATTACATTTTAAGCATTTAGCAGACGCTCTTATCCAGAGCGACTTACAAGATGTGCATTAATACAAGGTGAGAACAATCAAAGTTAGCGTACAAGATCAGTGCAGTAAAACGGCAAAAGACATCATTGCAGGCGTCTGCGTATCATACCTGTAACATTGGGAAAGAAAAGGTTAGTGGGTGTTTTTTTTTTTTTTTTTTTTTGGAACAAGTAAACAGTGGTGACGACAGATTGACTAGATGGACAGTGTTCAGTGGTAGTGGAGTCTGAAGAGGTGGGTTTTGAGTCTCTTGCGGAAGATTGGAAGTGCACATTGGTTGCATACTAGATTTAAATGAACCAACTTTTCTCATCTCTAGCTAGCTAGAAACTTCTGGCGGAAATTTTTGTTGATGTTTCTACTACCTTAGGACAAATAATGATAGTATTTAACTACTCCCAACCAGAGCCATAGCCAGAGTAAAATGTTTTACTGAGGCCATCAGAGGCACAGGTCCTTATCATGATGACCCTGAAAACCAAAAAAGCGAATATTGAACACAGTATGTTACGTCGATACTTATACAAAATATAATAAAATATCAATATCAATTAGTTAATGTGGTTTCTGTTCAGATTGAGTTGGAATAAAGATCAGAAAGCACACTGTAGTTTATATATAAATACTATAAACTATAAATAGCAGTTACAATTTAAGCACATTACTACATAGCTAAAAATATAAAATATGACTTTCATCAAGCTGGCCACCATGATGCTGGCCAGCAAGCTAGTTAACATCACAACTTAGTCCAACCTTACTTACATTAATAAAGGGTCTGTCTAGTTTCTACTCTGCTACTGACTAAACTGTGATACTAACAATATTTATAACGTAATTACTACTATGGGTAGTGTTTAGTGCTTCATATTTACAATTGGCTCCTTGTAGCTAGCACTATGTTATGGTAACCTAGCCTAGGCCACAAGCTGAATTTACCATAGTACTTACAGATATTTTTTACACTCAGTATAAATTACACACATACATCAAAGTAGGCATTCATGTACTATTGTCGTAACTCATAACTTTCCTCTAATTATCAGATTGCATTTGCTGAAGGCACTCTACCTACAAAACAGCAACATCAGTGCCAATTGATATGAACTGGGTGATGAGTGAGGTTCGCTATATATATTGTTAGCTACTTACAGCCACTGTCTCTCTTAACGCCCTCTGTTGGTGGGAAGATATGACTACACTCATAATACTTCCAGGTTGCTGATGGATTTTCGTAATTTTCCCAATAATTCTATTTTGACATAATGTGCAAAAAAATGAAACCATAAAATCATGCAGAGGCCAGGAAAAATACAGAGGCCACGACCTAGGTAGCCTCCTAGGTAGCTGCGGCCATGCTGCCACCCACTGCAAAGCGCGATGCTGCACCTTGTGTTTGTAGCATTTCCCTACACATGTGGAGTGCACCAGAGTTGATGTATCAGACTTTATTGTCTACTGCACTCTTTTAGACTCGAGAGACCTGGTCAGCTGACCAATCATCAGGAACGTAAGGCTTATAGTGCAAAATAATCAATAAATATATGAAATCATCTGAAAATTGCAATCATTTAGAGATCAAAAGAACTAGATATATGAATGTTTTTCTATATATATATATAAACGTTTTATAAATAGAATCCTTTAAATCTATTTGTTTGTACAAGTGTACATGGGTTTCTGTTGTAAAATGTTATCACTGATAAGAACAACCACTTTCAAAAACGCACGTTCCAATTAGACTGACGTAGAAATATGTAAACAATTAATATTTACAATCTCTGCAGTAATGAGTGAAACAAACAAAAAGTCTGTGCTTAATTAGTGTCTATCTGATGACAAGTTAATGAATTTGTATTCATCTTCAGCATGAAATAAATTAAATACTAATAAACTCCATAACAGTGTCTTGTCAAAAAGATCTAAATTAGATGTAGGCAATTATGCACAATAATTGATGAAGAAATTATATAATTCTACTTATAAACAATATAAATGCCAACAAAACCCTACTCTGAAAATATATTATTTTGCATTACAGTATTCACAGTCCCAGCCAACCATTTGGAGAAGACATGGGTTTACGAGCCTGCCCTGCTTCGAGAAGTTAACGTCACATCTGAAATTTGGATTGATCAACATAGCTGGAATGTTGTGGATCGGTGGATGATACATAAAAAAATAAAAATGTTACAACGTTATGCAACCATACTGCAAGGTTGTAAAGCGATAAAACAGTGAGCTACTGATTTTGGGTTCATTGAGCCTCAATCTCTGTTGATGTAACATTGCATATAACATTAAATAATACATGAAGTGTCCTACGAGTCAAGCTTCACTACACAATAGCCCCCACGTAAGCGGCAACAAGGCTAGGAATCACAGGATATAACACTCTTTGATGTCACTTTGTGTCAAATTATTCTGTATTTTTTCTTTTCTTCTTCTCAAAGAACTGCTGTTGTGCTTAATTTTAATTTAAAGGGATTGTGTGCATTTTCTAAATGAAGAAGGAAAGTCTTATGCAGGTAATGATGACCCCAGGTTCCGCCAAGTTTGTGCTCTGGTACAGAAGACATATGAATAAACGATTCAATTAAAACTAAAGTCATTTATTTCATTTTCAGAATTCAATTCCTGCTCCACTCTCAAAAGGAAGACACTTGTGTGACCCAAAGGTTCTTTTGTAACTATTACTCTTTTAATGTTGCAGACACAAAGAAGAAGAATAGCAGTGCTACATATTTTATGCACGCAAAGATTAAGGAGAGTGTGTCATTGGAAAATTGTGGGTAAGAAACAAAAAACACCTTCAGGTACATGCACAGCTTTATTGTAAAGCATCTAGCATTGTGTGCTGCATTTAAAAAGTGCTTAAAATGTACCACAGTATTTAATTAAATTAGTAAAGTATATTACATGCCACACTTACATATTTTCTTTTGTGTTAAGCCTACAGGTTTTATTCCTGTTGGCTGGTGTTAAACACATTGGATGCATCTCATAGCCTTTAGACTCAAAACCATAACCTAAGACAAAGGTGGCAAAGTATTATTCAAAGGTACTTTTAGAGTAAACAAAGGTGGCAGACTCATTTTGCATGTGTTTGCTGGGGATTTGATTTGGATTCCAATGAATCAAATTCAGTTTGGGTAATTAGGATCAAATGTAAACTAAATCTGGTACCGTGCAGCCCCTTGAAGCCTTGATCCTGGTTTTTATTCCACCTTTGACAGAAATGACAAAATCGGACAACGGAGATTAAAATACGATTACGGCACCTGTAATCCCACTAAATTGGCTATTTGACAATGGAAGCCATGTTAGACAGAAACGTTGATGTCGAAGGCCTCGCTATAAGTTATTTGGATCGGGGCCGCTCAGCTGACCCACTGTCACATAAAGATTTAGTCAGACAGAGGTTTAATCAATACTTCCCAACCAACCCGCTAACTGACAAAAGTACAGTCCCACAAACCCTTCACCAAAGGCTGGTGCCTTTGTGGGAAGCTCTCCCTGACAAGAAGAAAATGTAGTGTCAATGCCAGATTTGTCAGACTTTATTTTTTCATTTCAAACTCAAAGTCGGCACGAGATGTGGTCGTGACAGGCAAAAAGCAGCGTGTGTGTGGCTACCGTCTCACGCAAAAGTGGACATTACGCCTGGCAGGTATCTCGTCCACCCATGACTCGGATGCAGACCGCGGTCGGCAGGAGCGCAGAGGAGGGGCTGAACTTGGGGAGGCCGTACCAGGCATGCTTCACTGCATTCACGCCCCATGACTGCTGACACCTTCTTCCACTCTTCTGTAAACGGTCTTCATTTTACAGGCCACAGCGTTTGAGGCAGCTTTAAATGTGGTACTTGCACCCACTGAGTTACATAGCCTATGTGTAGTGTAGGCCTACTGTTTACCATTCAGCAGTGTAGTTAATGCAAAGTCAATGCTGCTAGCTAATTAGCTGCTTTCACTTGATAGAATATTTTAAAATCATTTAACCAATTTTTACTTAAGGAATTATGTATATAAATTGTGTGTATATACACACACATACACATATATATATATGGGTCAATGACAAATAAGGCCTCTAAAAAGTTATTTAAAAAAAGTTTGTTCAAAATAGATAAAATGCATATTTTTGAATCTGTGACAATGTGCTTAAACAAGCCTCATTTGTTAAATAACATTTCAATGTGTTTAAATTCATTTTTTGACTGTATTTTTAACTTGACTGACCAAAAATGTCAGGTGGCGCAACCAAATATTTGTAAATTATTTATATTTTCCTATTATTTATTAGTTATTTATTTGAAGTGAAATCTTGGTCAAGTATCTATTAGAGTGTCTATAGTGCCTTACAGATTTGTTTTTTGGGGGTTGATTATTATATTAACAATAATTTAAGATTAGTGCATTCTAAGGGTCAGTTATTTAGTATTTTTAACATCCAACGTGTATAACATATTTAACTTGAAACGAATAAACATTTTAGAGCATCTTGAAGCTTTAAATAACATTATTTATTTCATATAGTGGCATTTCTTACAGTTTGCCACCTGACTTACCGGTTGCGCCACCTGACTTTTGCAACTGATTTCAAATTAAACAGGCTTCTACTTGGACACCTGCATTAGCTTTGACCTATGCTAGCAATAGCATACAAATCATTTTAAAATAGAATAAGTAGTTTTATGATAAAATAACATTTTCCTAGTTTTACATTGGTTGTACCACCTGACATGGAAAGTGTACCATCCTACCTATGAGAATGAATGTAGCTAATTTTATCAATATTTGACAGGAGAGAACCTCAGCTATACAAACCTTTTCAGATGTTAAATACAGCCATGGATGTCAGATAGGGTCCTCTGGATGATGCAACATCTGGCTGATGCAATAATTTGCCAATATTGATTTTAAAATAAAGTCCCATGTTTCTGGATGATGCAACATTGTGCCACCCTGACATTTGAAAAGCACAAATTGCCGGACAAAAGTTCCTCAATTATCTCAATAGCTTTAAAACTATTGTTATTTGTAAAATTGTGTTTATTTGAAAGGTTTCAAACATAAAATCATGCCACAGTATTTTATATTGAATTTATTATTATTAAAATACCACTTTACAGTTTTCTTAATCTGTTCCTTTGCTCGGACGGTTGCGCCACCTGACATTTTGGGGTTTGAAATGCCAAAACACAAAGTAATATATTTTATTTGAATGTACTGAAAATTGATTCAAACTAAACATGTTTTATATAATCAAATCATATATGACTTGAATTGATTAATTTATTTTTAAATGGAAATAATGAACTCGGACACAAAAATATGCATGTCATGTCATTGACCCATATACGTATATATCCCATACTAGGACATATACCATACATGTATAGTTTATTGTCTTTCATACATGCCATTGTCCATTAATTAAAACATAGTTTTGTCATACATTACAGTCCCACATATGCATAATGTATGTATGAGGCAATAGTTGATATTTTCAAAAATATACAGTACATATATATATATATATACTATATATATATATATATATATATATATACACGTATATATATATACAGTAGACATTTTTATTCACACCCTTGATAAAGAATTCCCTTGATAAAGAGAATTACAAACCTACAATACTAATACTAAAAATACTAATATTGACATCACAATTATTGACATCCCTAACTATTATTTTCAATTTAATCCAACAATAATAAATCTTCATAAATATATTTGAACTTATTTGAAGTTCATTGGAAGGTTATGCAACTATACAGTGGTCTACAATGGTTTCCTGTTTCCCTAGGGTATAAAAATGAGGGAACACACATTTGAAATACTGTGGTCAGCCATCATGGTGAAAGGCAAATAAATCCCTGAAAGTGTCAGATAAAAGGTTATTGACCTCTACAGATCAGGAGATGGCTACAAAAAAATCACTAAGTTAAAGATGCCGCTTTCCACTGTTGTGTCAATTATTAGGAAGTTTAAGGCCATTGGAACAGTGGCTAACCTGCCAAGTAGAGGACACAAGTCTATCTTGCCCCCACGTGTAGTGAGACGGATGGTTTGAGGGGCAAAAAGAAGTCCCAGGGGTACATTTCAAGATCTCCAAAACAACCTGTCATCTTGGGGTTACAAGGTGTCTAAAGCTTCCATTCGACGATGCCTACATGGCAATGGCTTTTATGGCATATTTGTAAGAAGGAAGCCTCTTTTGAAGACAATTCACCAAAAAAGCTGTTTGGAATTCACCAAACTATAACTGAACTACAATTGTAACCGTGTCTTGTGGTCAGATGAAACAAAAATCAAGCTTTTTTTGACATGCACATCAGCGTTATGTTTGGCGTCCAAAGAATGAAACTAATGTTGAAAAGCACCTCATGCCTATGGTGAAACATGGTAGTGGATCTTTAATGCTTTGGGGTTGTTTTGGATCCACAAGCCCTGGGGCCCTTATTAAGATAGATGGAACCATGAACTCCAGCATGTACTAAGACATTTTATCCAAAAACCTTGTTCCCTCTGCCAGGAAGCTACACTTGGACACAGATGGACCTTCCAACAAGACAACTATCCCAAATATTTGTCCAAAACAACTAAGAAATGGTTGACAGAGCACAGGATCATTATCCTGACGTGGCCATCTCCCAACCTGAATCCAATTGAACATTTGTTGTTTGAACTAAAAAAAGCAGTCCACAGACGCCAACACAATAATCTGAAGGAACTAGAACAATTCTGCATGGAGGAATGGTTGAGGATCCCCCAAGAAATTCCATAACCTTGTACGACAATACAGAAAGCAACTAGTTGCTGTTATAATGGCCAAGAGAGGAACCACAAAGTACTGATAACAGGCCTGTGAATATTTGTGATTCTTGATTTCTCTGGGGAAAAAATTATAATTTGTGAACCGTTTGATTGTGGTTTGTGCCAATGCATTATTATTAAAGAATATATTTTTCTGCATTTTGTGAGCATAAAACAAAGCTCATTACTTATATAGTGTATTTTATACAGTCTCTTTTGTTCATCTTTATCAAGGCTGTGATAAAAATCTACTGAGTCAACTGTGTATATATACAGTACCAGTCAAGTTTGAGTACACCTGCTGGAAACTAGGTTTATCTCATAATTGATAATGTTTTACACCATATAAGTTTCTTTAAATACTTGAAAATGACAAAAAACACATGTAAGGTGTGTTTCGGGTCGTTATCTTGCTCAAGAATGAAGGAGTGCCCGCTTAGCTTGCCACCATGCCAGTGATGTGTTCACTTCTCTTTTCCCTCCTTTCCTCCTCAGAAACACCATTTATTTCCAAAGGATTCCACCTTTTTCCATTCTCTCCCTATACGGCCCTGGCTGTCATCAGGATGCCTCACATCTTGCCACTCTCATTCTCTCCCTCCCTCCCTCCCTTTCTCTCTCCGTCCCTCCGCAGGGACCCCTAAACGCAAACTTTTTGCACCGCTGCTCCGGTGCCCTCCCGCCACTAGGATTCGTAGGCGCCACCGGGACGTGGAACATTAAGAGGGTCCCTGAAACACACACAGTGCCAAATCAATCGAAGGCTGTCACACCCCCTCTGTCTCCTCACACCAAGACACATGTCAACTCAGGGGAGCGGGTAAAAAGATGGGGTGGGGGGGGCTGACAGTAGTGGTATTCCCAAGAGTGATGTGCAAGCGGACCCTCTTCTTGAGAGCTTGAACCCACTTTACAAGGTTCCACCACCGACAGGCTCCTCCGCTGACAATGAGAAAAGACAGGCAACCCGGAGCCGGGGCGGAAAAAAAATGGGAGGAAATAAAATGCGAGACATTCAGCAAACCCCGTCCCGCTAGCCCTGACATCATTAATGAAGACCTTGGACTTCCCCTGGCGATAACGGGAATCCGCGGATCCTGGGAGTCAAGCCGCAATTAAAACTCCCTGTCATTTCTGTCTGCTCTAATGAAGGCTAGAGCCGTCACATTCGCACATCGTCCCAAATTTTTTTTAAATCCTGCAGTCCGGAGTTCCGGTGGGGGCGAGGAGGGCCGAGCACCTCTTTCCGCCCTTTAAATTGCTCTCCCTCTCCTGCGCCATGCCGCTTGCTGTGGATGACTCGTCAACATCCAGGGAACACTCTCCACTTTGGCAAAAAAATATTGTTTGTGCATAGTGGCTAAATGAAAAATGTTCAAATATCATCACCCAAATCCTCAAATGAACCCCAGCCCCCCACCTCCCCCCACCAAAAGAAATACAAGCAGAAATGTTTTTTCTTGATATGCTTTAATTAGGAAAGCAATACCCTGGGCATCTCATTGTTTTGTTTTAAAAGGACGTAACACCACCAACAAAGTGATTTTCACTAGTCGTCCCCATCCCCACCCCCATCCCCGCCACTGTGGCAGAAGCGTTCCGTGGAGACTTCCTCCCACCGCCTCCCTTTGGTGTACTGCATTTGCAGGATGTGTGATTCAGCTAATTAAGAGAAAGGCTGGGAGAGCCCAGCCCCCTGGACACCTTTCTCCAAGGCTGAGCCTGCTCTCAGCGGTGGGGATTGGATTCCCCACAGGGGCTCACGATGCAATGGCGGTCATCCTCATTGACCTTCCCCACCACTGCCCGTCACTCTTAAAGAAAAAAAAAACCCAGCGAGAAGAAAAACTGGTTAGTGTTAACAGTGCAAATGCCGCAATCCTCCTTCCTCCTCCTCCTCCTCCTCCTCCTGTCCTCACTCCATCCATCCATCTCACCCTCAAATCATTATAGAAAGACCAGCATGGGGCAGGCTAGGGGTTTGCTCTCCTCCTCCTTCTCCTCTCTCTCCAGCCATCCATTCCAGCCTCCTTTCCTCAGATCACATGTAGATCAGGCTAGCTTACCCCCCTTTCCCCTGCTCTCTTTCCCTCCCCCCTTGACTCTATCAATATATCATCAATCCTTCAATCCATCCATCCATCCATCCATCCATCAGACAACTGTAGATTGGAAATGTATCCCCCAGCGGGATACGTTTTTTCTTTCCTCCCCGGTCTCCTTCTCTCCATCCTTTCCTCCCTCCCACCCTCCCACCCTCAGATCTCTGTAGATCAGACAGAGCAGAGGAATGAAGGCAGGGGGTTGGGGGTCTGGGGTTGGGTCAGTTCTGTTTTTGTGGTCTATAACAAGATGCGGTATTTGAGAGCGCGGGGCACCCTGTTTATGACCAGCCGGCCATCGTAACTGAGTGACGCAAAGAGCCAGGGATCAGCTGAGGACCACTCCACCGCGTACACGCTGTCTTCATGCTCCTCATAGGTGGCGATAATGCTGTCCTGGAGCGGCTCCTTGGACCTGCGGGGGGTACGGAGGGGTGTTAAAAACCATGCACGCACACGCACGCACGCATGCACAGACATGCACAGGTCAGGACATTTAGAACTAGCCATCTTTGCTTAACTTCTCCCCAAAGTCCACCATGCTGTTTTGAACACGACCTGTGGTATGTCTAGGACACACTCCAGAATTCATTTTTAAAATGACGTGTTCTGTGAATTTCATAAAATACATTTTGATTAGCCCCAGGGACATCACTTGGTTGGATGCATAAAATACGCCCTGTAAAGATCGGTGACTTAGTAAAGTATGTCCAAAAAAACAAACCAATCAATATTTGTGTATGGCCGTTGGCAATTACGTTAAAGCACAGCACTTCACAGAGGACATTTTCTCAGAGGGAAGAAAAATGTACATTTAAGCCAATGTGGGGAAAACACTAAAATAATTCCCTGACCCCTTAACAGGCAAGAAGCTAAACACTCAACATCCAAATAAAACACTGTCCCTTTGATCATTTTTTTTCACACTAATCTTTTTTCTGTAAAACATATACATTAAAAAACCTAAACATTACACAATAAATGATAACTGTAAGATAAAATACTGATAACGCTGAAGCGAGCAGACCTAGGACCCCATTCAGTCGTGGAACTGGCTGTGGGCGGGGCACTTGTGCTTCTGAAGAAGGAAGCCACCCAGATCCTACAGAACAACCTGATGGTCAACTCTGTATTCTTAACCTGACTCCTTCACTCTACTGTTAAAACCAAAATGTACCAGTTTGTAGCATTTCATGACTATTCATGAAGGGGTGTGATGAAGGACAATACCATGGCAATGGCATACCTCTTCATTAATGTTCATAGACTGTAGCATAGGTCTAGGAACTGTTACCATACCATAATCTCCTGTAGTTAAGAAGTAGAGAAGGCATAAGGAATGCAGGAGCTGACTATCTGGTTAGTCAACAGAATCTCAGAATATATACCTGCAGTGAAATGTGGGATTTAAAAAAAATTCAATTATCTGAAATAGAGGGTGCGCGCAAAGGGGGAAAAGAGTGCGCGGGGGAAGGGTGAGGCCCTCATACTTCTCTTCCTGGTTGTTGTCCTCTGTGTCGCTCAGGTCATCCTCGTCCACCAGGTGGCCGAAGGGCTCGGAGG
This sequence comes from Aldrovandia affinis, assembly GCA_029706075.1. NCBI lineage: Eukaryota > Metazoa > Chordata > Actinopteri > Notacanthiformes > Halosauridae > Aldrovandia > Aldrovandia affinis. The sequence goes on along the minus strand of JAINUG010000092.1, from coordinate 3,288,172 downwards.
AGATGGACACCATGTTGGAGAGGATGACCCGGCTGTCGCTGCTGCCCGTCAGCACCAGCTGGTCGTGGGAGTGGTTGTAGCGGACGCTCCACACCCTGAGGAAGACGTTAGCCGATAGTGAGCCTCCCGGGAAGCCCGGGCGGTTTAAGGTGGCCAGAGTTCCTTTGGTTACCACTGCTGTAGCTACTACCATCAACGCACAAGGCGCCCGCAGGCTACCATTCTTCGCCAGAGAGATGTGCTTATCCTCCAATAATATGGAAAATATACAATGGCATGTGGGTGAGTGAATCGGAGGAGTGCACACGCTCCAGAAAATAAAACAAGGACAGTGAGGCTCAATGGACCCCATCCTGGGTGAGACTACTATATGTGACACAGAGACTCGTATTAACGGATCAACAGACTTCCACTCAGTGGCCACTCATGCCCTGTGGAAGGGGGCATTGTTATCATGGAATGGACCACTCGCATCAGGATAGAAATGCTTCACCAAAGGATGAAGATGATCACTTAAAATGGCTTTGTATTATTGGCATTTGCCTTGCCCTCTAAGGTGTTGAGTGAACCTAAACCTTTTGAATTACTACCAAGAGAAAATAAACTCCATAATATTACCACTAACAACCATAATATTACCACTTCCATATTGTAATAGCAATATACTAAAGACACAATGTCATCATTTCAATATTTGAAAACCTGCAGTTAGCATCCATCTCTATAAATTCCTGCACATATTTGTTTGCATGTTGTCATTCGCATTTTCAGAACTTTAGAATCCTTTCAGTTAATTGACTATTTGTTGGACTGCAGCAGATTGGTAGAGTCGTGATTGGTCCGTCTTCGCTTAATCACAGCCAATAACCTTGTTATGAGCTCGCCTGGAGAGGTTGTGGAGACCCATGGGGGATTTAACCTGAACTGTAGGCAATCAAACCCGTCCGGCTGCAAGAACGCCAGGCCTTATTGAAAACGTGTGTAGCTACTGGTCAGGGGAACAGATGAAAATGACCTCTGGAGAATATAATGGATTCACTAACATTCATGTTGAAACCTGTCAAATAAAGAAATAAATTTTAAAAAGCTAATAAATGAGCAAGTGAATATATTAGAGCTCCACATGTTTGGGGGTTCATGAATCTTCAAGCACCCAGGTCCCCCATGTCCTTATATGCCCTCATTGATGTGGCTGGCGTCCTAACAACCTGACCGCTTTAGCAAACAGTCCCTGTTCCACGGAAGGGATTGGAGTGTAGCTCCGGCACTGACAGAAAGTCTGGCTCGGTCAATCCTCTGCCCGCTTTGACTTTAATCTGCTTCCCAAAAAATGCCTCCCTAATACCTCCGGGCCCTGTAGAGGAGGGGGGGGACTGAAGAGGGCTGAAGAGAATAAATAAATGTCAAATCAGGCCTCGTTTCATCAATTTCATATCTAAATCAGATCGGATCCTAGGCATTATTGATATGCCGGCCCGATCAGTTTCCTTTTTTTTTTTTTTTTTACCCAGATAACATCCTGAGCCAGAGACATTATCATGCGCTGCCTGGTGCTCTGCTTGTCTCTTCCGAGGCAGCATTTGGCTCTTCCTTGCTGCCGTTATCTATTCCACACACGCGCACACGTTTGAGCGGCCTGTTTATAATGAGGCCCTGAACGCTGCACAACTCGCGGGTGGAAGGTGCTGAGATCACACACACACACACACACACACACACACACACACACACACACACACACACACACACACACACAGGGTGGAAGGTGCTGAGATCACACACACACACACACACACACACACACACACACACACACACACACACACACACACACACACACACACACACACACACACACACACACACACACACACACAGGAGATATATATATATATATACACACACATAGATACATACAGTATATACACACACACACACACACACACACAAACACAGGAGATATATATATATGTATACACACACATAGATACATACAGTATATACACACACACACACACACACACACACACACACACACACACAAACACAGGAGATATATATATATATATACACACACATAGATACATACAGTATATACACACACACACACACAATACATATACAATATATACAGTACATTACTGTATACACACATACAGACACACACACACACAAACACAGGAGATATATATATATACACACACATAGCACATCCACATCCACATGCACGCACAGTACATTACTGTATACACACATACAGACACACACACAGACAGACAGACAGGCAGGGAGACACACAGACAGACAGACAGACAGACAGACACAGTCTCTTTAGCAGTGCTTCTCAATTATTTTCTGTTCGCAAAGAATAAAACATTTCGTGAGACCCATACACAAGCAGTGGGATGGCTTTCAATCTTCCACCTGTCTCTTTAGAGGCCCCACTATTTGAGAAACACTGCTTTAGAGGCAGGAAGGGGTGTGTGCATGTCTGTGTGTGTGTGTGTGTGTGTGTGTGTGTGTGTGTGTGTGTGTGTTAGTGTGGGAGGGGGGGTTAGTGGGCAGAGTCATATGGAGTGGTGCTCACCAATGGGAGTGCTCCTCCAGGGTCTTCACTGGCTCACCGATGTTCCTCACGTCCCAGAACTTGACCTTGCAGTCGTCCCCACAGCTGGCCAGGTAGTACTGCTTGTTGGGATTGAAGTCCAGGTCTCGCACCAGCTGCCCGTGAGCGTTCTCAATGCAGTAAATCTGACTGTAGAGTGGCGAGGCAGAGGAAGACCAGGATGAAGATGGGGGACACTAGCGGGGCATCTTCACAGCAGCGTTTCCGCAGGTGACAGTGAAACACCAGGACCGCAACCACACAATGCGACTCCACCCCAAACGCCACACGAGCCTCCACGAAGGGGTGTAAATGTGATGGCAACGCCGCGTCCCCCAAGCTGCGGAGCCGGGATGCCGATTAGGCGATTGAGAACGTCCCCGTTTCATAAAATGTGCTTTGTCAAAAATGCGGCCCGTACGCATGATTGCGCCGCTACCCGGGAACGCCGCCACCCCTGATCTCTTCATGCAATTAACATGCTAATTAAAAATCAAATTAAAACCGGAGGCGGAAAATAAATAAATAAATAAATAAATAATTTCTAAATGAAATGACCTGAGGGGGACCGCGGGGCTCCAATCGGGTCAGGATTAAATTCTCTTTTCGTGCCATTCTCCTGTGACACGGGCTTCTGCCAATGGATCGGACCTGACGAAGACCACGCTCTGATCGAAACGTACGTCTACGCTAGCACATTGAATCGCATTGGGAACAATCTAACAGTGAGCCGGCACTCGTTCGCTTCACTTCGTTGCGCGACAGCGACCCCTCTGGTCGATCGGGAGCCTGCAGTCTGCAGGGTCCTCTGAGCAGCGGGGACTGCAGAGAGAAAATAATCTGGCGCGATGGCTGCTGGACTGCAGAGAGAAAAGAATCTTTCCAATTGAATATAAAAAAAAAAGGGAATAAAAAAAACCGAAAGTTTATTCAATTTAAAGAGCTTTCTTTTCGCACTGCAGTCGTTCTGAAACTGTGTCTCAGGCTCACTGGGTTGAAACTCATTTCAGACCTGTCGGTACTGCAGTGCATCCGCACGCGATTGCTGCATTCCTGCGCACAACAGTGGACCGGTAACTGCAGCGACCCCTGGCCACAGGTGGGTGGCTGGGTGGGGATCATAAACTCCTCCTTCCCCAGAGGAGGAGGTGAAGGGTGGGCTGGATAGGGGGGCGGGGGGATGGGTGGGGGAGGCAGAGAGGAAATGGAGCAGGAAATTGTGTTAGTTCCGTGGCTTCTACCCTAAATATGAAATCGGGATCCAGCAAAGCCGCCTATAACACACTCGACAGAGCTCCGCGGATTAAGACTGCCATCTCTGAGCCCCTGGACACAGTCAAACCAAATCTGGAGTCATCCCTCCTTAAAGGCAACAGAAGTTATTACAAGACATCCGTCTCCCCGCTTTAGTGATAAATCACTGTGTGCTGAGGGGGTGGACTGGCTCTTTTTTTAAACGTTCGCACAAGTCTCTGTTTCTATGACAACTGCTGTGCACAAAATCATTTTATTGCTTATTAAAATTAGACCAGAACTGTACAAAGGGTGTGTGTGTGTATGTGCACACACGTGTGTGTAGGTGTGTGTGTGTGTGTGTGTGCCAGCATATGTTTGCATGAAGATATATTAACATATACAAAGGAATCAGCTTACAAAAAATCTGGTGTGCTAAAATCAGGGTGCGGTTCAAAAACAAAATAGGGCAATAAAGAAACCAAGGGTCTGGTTTAAACTCTGTAAATTAAGATTATTGGCCAATTAGGTAAGTAGACAATTATATTGCTTTCTGGAAAACTAGTCTGTCTTTAAATGTATTTAAGCACAGACTGTAGCAGGTTTCTGCTTTCAAGTTAGGACACCAAAAAGGCGAAGAACTCGTAATTTAATTCCACTCTTGAAAACCAGTGGTTTACAGATCGTCCTGTCGTCTAGGATGGATGTGTACAATGACTGTTTTTGGAGAGTGGTCTGATGGTGAACTGGCAGGCTTTCCATACCCACCATGTCTAAACACACAGCGGGAAGTATGGCCACCAGACTCTCTGGGGCTCGACAGCTAGATGCTTCTCTAATGTAGGAACTTCGATGGCCTCGTTGTTTGGCACAAAGACACGATTGCGGTTTAGTTTAAGTACAGCAGGGCAATAGCTGAAGTGGCCACGCTGTGGGCCCGTCTCCCTGGAATCACAGTTTTCTTTTGTTAGTTTTTTTTCGATTTTCTAAAAATTTCAAATTTTTTCCCAATTTAGTATCCAATTATACCCTCTCTTTTTCATGTCAATTATCCCCTCCCTCATATGAGAACTCGCTGCCGTAGTCCTGAGACCGGTAGTGAGCGCTGCACCACCTCCTCCGAGCCGGCACCAGCCTATGCCAAAGCCTGTCACCGTAACACACAGGACCACTCATATATGCAGCGAGCTCATTCGGCTTTTATCCCTCCCCCCTCCCTGGGGCGGACAGCCAATTGCCACCCCCTAGTGGCACTCCCAGCTGGAATCACATAATTTTTAAAGCTGGCAGGAAACCCGAATGCGCACCTTTTTGCTGGTCTGGGCCTCGGAATGACATCCCGCTAGGATCAATGGCTCTAATAACTCGATATGCCTCGACCCCGTGACGGGGGCTGGAAACATCGAAAAACGAGATCGCTGGGGAACAGAGGCTCTGTCTTTCAATAATGAGGGACGGCGGAGTGACAAACAGTTTCGGGCCGAGCACCCCAGGCGTTCCGGAAGGCCGTGTCGGATTTGGGCGGGGTTCCACCGACACGCTGGCGTGCCCCAGAGAAGGCGGGGCCCTCGCTGCCGTTCGGCTGCTGTGCGTCAACTCGCTGTTGGTTCAGGGGCCAGCAGATCTTGCGCCCTGGCAGAACTCAACGGTCCAAACCGGTGACCGAGTGATGCGCCGAAAAAGGACATCTCTGAGGGCGGACTCTGATGGCGGATCGCAAACTAACGCACGAACAGAAATCTCCTGTCTGCGGTTTGTTTGGCGTCCTATTCGTGCACCCACACACACAAAGTCATGCGCCCCGCATGCACGCGCATCTGTCTCTCCCTGATTAAAAGCATACAAATCACAACTCCTCCAAAGTATCGTTAAAAATAACACCAAAAAACACCATCAGAAATGGTAATGCGTCGCTTTTGGCCAGAGGCGTGCTGTAAAGCTTGGCTTGGGCTCTTATTGTGTGGGGAGGGCACGGGAGGTTAATCAGGTGCGTTTGGGATGCCGTCAGCGAGGTGTGACAGACAGCTGGGCCGGCTCCAGAGGACCTCCGGTCACCTGCGTCTTGACCACACCGGTGACCCCTCTGCCGTTAAAGACACCTGCACTGACATAGCTAAGCAGGCAAAACTGACACAGAGCCCCAAGGCAACAGCGTGCCAAAGCATACAAAACAACTTCAGGGGAGAATAGCTCTTGGACTCTGGCACAGCGGTGGGAGGGGGCGTGGGTCAAAAAATCTATTATCATGCCATGTGACTACCCAGCTAACATGACACATTTCGAGAACGTGGGCGAACATTCCAGTTAGACTCCCATCTTGGGTGCAAGATAACGTTATGAGTGTTGGAACATATGTACTGTTCCAAACGCATTCTTTCAAAGTGGCAAAAAAACAGGCATGTCACATACGCGCCGGTAACATCCTCTGATGGTTTTCATTTAGTCATGGAAAAAAACATCACGGAGGATACGTGTTGATAAGGTTTTCAGAATGTTCAGAAAATATTGAAATGCCAGATTTGTTAAACGTTGCTTTCACATGAATGACCGTCCACAATTCAAATTCTTTTCAACTGGAACAGCAAAACTGAATAAACCCTAACATGTTCCTGCAATGTTCCTTAAAAATAGCATCCAAGGGGCATCCAGGAAACCAGATAAAAGTGTTGGAAATGCTTATACCCAAACTTTCTGGGAACCAAATATCGTTTGATGCACACTGTGCAACCTCGAATCAATCGTCCTTCTGTTCACTATAGTTGATAATGCACCATGCTACTGCTGTAGACATGCGTTGCGAAGCGGAAACAAAAAGAGAACACTTTTTCACATGCATCTCGCATGTCACATAAAGCTCCAATTTACCCCTTAAGTAAAGTGCACCCATGCTTATTTTTTCCTTCAGGATAATGAGTCGGCCGATTTTCCAATCAATGGAAAACCCTGCCTTTCTTGTTGGCTCGCAACGGAGATTTGGATCTACGCACCACAGGGAAGAAGGAAAAAAACAGAACACCATGGGAGTTCTGCCCCAAAATGCCTCATAATAGGTTGCCATGGAGATCCCTTAATGAGCCAGGTAGCTAACCCGGAGGAGTTGAGCCTTTCAGACGGGCCCTTGGTCCAGGATTGAATCCTGCGGTGCTAATTGTAGCACCGGCACTCGTAACACACAGGCACAACTGTAACGCATGTCCGTGCGTGCGTGTGTGAGTGTTTGTGAGCTTGTGTGTCGGGGTGTGTGCGTGTAGCTGCGCGGCTCAACAGGTGGACCAAACAGTTGGCGGCTGCATGCGATTTGGGGGACAGTTCTCGACTGAACCGATCTGAGACATACAAATTGTGGATAAAAAGAAAAATAGGTGATAGAAAGGTTATTTAAGAAAAAAAAAGAGAGTTGCCTTTCAGCTGCGCATACACGAACTGCGTTCGAAATTAAAGAGGAAAAAAAAAAGCAGAGAAAGCCAATAAAAAGACTTAAGGGACGTGGAGATCAGGTGTACAGGACCCCCTTCTGTCAGGAAACCCCCAGAGCTCAGCGACGCTCCTCTCCTGCGCCTGGACTGAAGTGGGCCAGGCTACAAAAACATCCCCCCCCCCTTCATCACCTGCCAGCTAGCTGTAGTCGGTCACACGAGGCCCCTCCGGTCCGACGGCTGAGGACGTGCCTCTGAATGCTGATGAGAGCGAAGGGCACGGGGGTCTCGGAGGTGACCGAGGCGCTGTTTTCTTTTCGTGGCTCTCAATCAACGTGTTTTCCTCCGCACTTTGCGCCGATCGTTTCTGGTCGATAAGCAGGTCTGGCCAACAATTTAATATTAATATTGCGCGACTGATGAACTAATGAACTAAATTATCTATCTATTTGTATCACCTCATACTGTAATGTATGTAAATACGTAAATACGCCATGATGCATGCTCACACATTTACATCAGGCAAAATAAATAGAACACATTAAAACAAATACTGCGAATTCTTAGATTTTTGGGGTTCTGAATATCCTAGTCTCGTCTGAGCTGTGCTTTTGATCCTTGTGCTTTTTCAGATGAAAGTCCGTTAGACCTTGGCAAGGTGCTGTGGCTGTAAGGGCGTAGGCTGCGGCTGACAGAGGGGACAGACGGCCGGCGTGCGGTGGACTGCGCCGTGATGGTGACGTCACGCTCCCGATGCCGTTGGAGATTTCTCCCGCCGTCCAGTACGGCGCGGGACCTGGCGTCGGTGCTTCGGTGGCACACGTGGTGATACCCATGCCGGGGGGAGGGGGGGATTACCATTTATTCGGTGTGGCGCATACGCGGGGTGACCTTTCACCATCAAACGCCTCCGAAACACGCTTCGCAGGATGCTCACAAAGCACGTTCATGTGTATTTAAACACGCCTGTCGCTGACACACCCGTCATCTAATTGCGATGAATCGGCAGCGTAACATTCGTTAGTGAAAAAGCAAAGCATGCCGTGAGGAGGATTTACTAAGGCTGCCGCAAATGACCACGAGTGCCGAGAAGGAACGCACACGTGCAAGTTGTAGATTTAGTGCGCTATTTACTTATGCAATGAATATAGCCACAAAATACTTAAAGCTCCTCTTGCATGTGTGGTGAACACCTGAATACAAAATAACAGAGCAATCAATAGCCTAGCCTATTAATTTCAGAACATGGGGTGTGGGCTAAATATAACAAGATATACATTCAATGTGTAAGAAAAGGACAATTCAATTGTTTAAGAATAACAACAATACTAATGATAACTTAGCAGTTACTTACTATTCTTTCACACCGCTGTCTTTCAAAATATCTGCATAAACAATAATGAGCCAATAGTAGCGGAGGTAAAACCCTATCGAAAACTATTTATTTTCTATGCCAGCTACCTTGCTAAAAACTGAAATATGAAGGGGGACTTATATTTATCTATATCTACATTATTTACATATCTATTAATTAAATACAGTCATGTTTAAGAATAATTCGAAATTGTACTTCAAAAATGTCACAGCCAACAACAGGACAAACTGATGTTTGAGTATCAACTGTGGTGGCAATGTTGATCTCGCACGACAATGTTGAGTGGGGAAACAGCGGTTTTCTTGCATGCGCTACACGCCTGCAAACAGTACAGCCAAGACAAATACAGTTAACTACCCTAGTTGTATAAACTTGGTGCTGTCAAATTCAGCCTATAAAGTTCAAGAGGGAAAAACTGTTTTTCCCCATTCTTACACCCCTGGGAGATTTTGTTTCGGGGGAAATTTTAAGACACAGCACAATGGCACAGTTTCTTTTGTACAAATAAGACAGACCGACAGACAGACAGACAGACAGACAGACGCAAAAAAAAGCAAAAAAGGCAGCTCTCTCTTGATCTCATGTTCCGAGTAATGGTTTTTAGGGTAGTAAATGGTATAAAATTGTTCCATTCGGCTGATGCGGTGTTGGACAGACAGACGAGCACAGAAATTCTGAAGAAAAAGTTATTCCCCAGTGCTTGAGAACGCTTCTCTTGTGCAGCACAAATTGGTCAACAAGTCCCTAACTCGAGAATGTAATGATTACTTTTCATCTCAGCAGAACAGAAAGGATGGAGACTGTACTCAAACAAGATTATGCTTTTCAAGTAAAAAAGAAAAACCGGGGGGTGGGGGGTGGGGTGGCTACTCTTCAGGTACACTTTACTGTCGGAGAAATGCAATTATGCTAATGTGTGGATATCTAGCCTCGTCTGTGAGGCGTGTGCGTGTGTGTGTGTGTGTGTGTGTGTGTGTGTGTGTCAGAGGGTTTGTATGGGTATGTGTGGATACGTGGGTCTGTCATGGTGTCAGGGGCAATTCTAGGATTTGACCTTTAGGGGGGCTCAGCCCCCAATGAGAATGTGAGATGTACACATGCAAAGCACAAGCCTGCATTTTTAATTCATTTACTGTTACATTCCCCAAAACAAAAACACCACAATGGTGGTCGCTCTCAAAATTGAAATACCACTCTCTGTGGTATTTCTAAAAATAGATATTAAGTAAAAATGTTTTTTAGAAAAGAATGACTAAACATTTTCAGAGGGGCTGAGATGAAAGACAGGCGTGCTAAAGCCCCCCTAAACAGGGTCTCAAATCGCCACTGGATGGTGTGCATGCTCACGTGTCGGTGAGAGGGTGCATGTGTCTGTGTTTGAGCGTGAGTGCTTGTGAGCGTTTGTGTGGGCGTGCGTATGTTCAGGTGTTTGGGGTATATATATATATATACGTGCACGAGTGTCAAATATTATCTGTGTTTATTGAGCTTAAAAACAATTGATACATTGACATTTTATTTTGTGTGTGTGTGTGTATGCGTATGTGCGTACGCGTGTGTTTGTGTGTGTGTGTGCATGTGCATTCAGGTGTTTGGGGTATATATATATATATACATACAGGGAAAGGGTATGATGGAATGGATGGAAGGGCAGTTATTATGGGCGCTGCTGTACCTCATAGTTCGGAGATCCCAGCCCCTGATGGCTGTGTCGTTGGCGGTGGCCAGCTGGGTGCAGTTATGGTGGGGGCTCCACTTCCCCGAGGTGAACTTCAGCTGCCCTTTCCCCTCCAGAGTGGCTGAGCTGGAGATCTGTGTGGTCATTCAAACATATCATTAGTAGTAGTATAAACAGTAGAATCAGTAGCAGTAACAGTAGTAAACATTTATTTTGTCTTCATAAACAAAAGAGGCATTTGGCCTTCATAGAGGAGATGGAAGTGTACACACTCCCTAATACGTGGTAATATTATATCTGCCAGAGACAGATTTCTGCGTGCTATTGTTGTTATAATTTGTATAATTTGTTTAGCAGATGAAATACTATTTGTAGTATTAATGATTTGCCTAGAAACAAACGTTTATGGAATATCTTAACATCAAGGTATTCCTTTTGGGGAAATGCCTTGGAAATCACCTGGGGGTAATCTGTGATCAGCAAAAATGTTTAGGGAGATTTACATTGCATATACTCCTCTTTTTTTGACAATCAATCATAATAATAAAAATGCTATACAATTTACACGACTGGATGTTTAACAAAAAAAAGTACTGTATCCTCCTGCAACAGGGGAAAGCAGTGCAGTGTGGGACGTTGAGGTTACGACCTCTGCAGCACACTGCTCCCCAAATATATACCATCACATTAATTGACGAGAAGAACGAATGGGAGAATTGCTCTGGGGGAAGAACTCTTTTTAACTGTAGTTATTTAAAGACTGTCATACCATGCTTGTTATGTACTTATCCATATTATGGACACTGTTATACTTGGACCGTGGTAAAAAAAACTATTTATTTTATTCCAAATTGTTGTTTCCAAAAATGCAATGTTCTTTATGAAACATCTGCGCAGGAGGGTGACCAGACAAGGTGATGGATGGACAGTGTCTAAAGGAACGTCATTTACATAAAACGTGGACAAGAAGCTTTACAAGGCGATCTCCAAAATCTCTCTCAAAAAAAGTTCATTGTTCTAGTATTTTGAATATTTTTATTATTTTGGGAGATTTTCAAGGTTGATTTTCTGCTTTTCGCGTGCCGTTACATACAAGCCAGGGACTCTGATCCCAAAACGTCCTCTCGTAGCATGCTATGGAGAGCGGTCAATTCCGCGAGTGTCTGTCGTTTGCCTGTACACTTGCCCCAGTCGCATATGGTTTATCATTAGACAGATTAACTCAGTGAGAAAGATTTCACAGTGAAAATGTGCACTGTTCCCACAGTCCAAAGACATGCATGTTAGGCTAATTGGAGAGTCTAAATTGCCCGTAGGTATGAGTGCGTGAGTGAATGGTGTATGTGCCCTATGATGGATTGGCAACCTGTCCAGGGTGTATTCCTGGCTCTTGCCCAATGCATGCTGGGATAGGCTCCAGCCCCCGCGACCCTGACCAGGAATAAGCGGGTTAGATAATGAATGAATGAATGAATGAACGTGCACTGTCTACAGAAACATACAGTGTGCATTCGATCACGGTAAGAGTCATCTCGTTGCGTTCTAGTAAGTGTTGGTTACCCGGCGTTAGACTTCGTGTGTAGTTTTCTGCGTTCGCTGCCTGTTTTCACCTGTTGCAGTAGCAGCTCTCGGTACTTTGTTAGCTTAATTAGTAGCTTGTTGCTTTTGTTCTACAGTTTATTCGTCTCGATTACTAGCTTCAGTCGCTGCTTAGAAGATTTAGTTCAAAGTTGATTAATACTTAGCGTTTCAATCGGTTTTGTTTTAACAGGTGTAGCACCCGTGTCTGTAGTTGATTAGTGGGACGAACCTGTGAGTTGGTAATTAGTCTCTATTGTTGTCAGGGGCATTCGCCACATATAAGCAACCATAGTTGTGGATAGCGGCAGCTTTTTGCGGCAGCCTCACCTTCCTAGCCTCACCGAACGAAGACTCAGCGGACAAAGACGGAGGAGTCTACCTGCAGGAGTACAAAGACTCGGCGGACAAAGACGGAGGAGTCTACCTGCAGGAGTACAAAGACTCGGCGGACAAAGACGGAGGAGTCTACCTGCAGGAGTCCACCAAGAGGGGCCAGCTAGGGAGTGCCCAGGCCTCCCTACTCTCCCTGCAGTTCCTGGTGCTCACGGAGATGTGGATCACTCCACAGAACACGGCCACCCCTGCTGCTCTCTCCACTGCCTACACCTTCTCCCACACTCCACGACCCTGGAGGGACAGGTATACTGATCTCCCCCCTGTGGAGATTTGGTATTGTTCCTCTTCCTCACTTTTCACCCTCCTCCTTTGAATTTCATGCTGTCACTGTCATTGTGCCATGTAAACTGCACATCATTGTTCTTTATCGCCCTCCAGGTCCACTGGGGAGTTTCCTAGATGAGATGGATGCCCTACTCAGTGCTTTCCCTGAGGATGGCACTCCCATCTTACTCCTCGGTGACTTCAACCTGCCGCTGGAGACCTCTCAGGCCTCTGCATTCCTCCCTCTGCTTCAGTCCTTCGACTTCACCCTGGCTGAATCCCCATCCACCCACAAGGCCGGTAACCAACTGGACCTGATCTTCACAAGGAACTGCGCATCACCCAACATTACGGTATCTCCTCTACATGTGTCTGACCATTGCTTTCGGTCTTTCTCCCTCCCCCTTCCCTCTGTGCCTAAACCATCTGCTCCCACTGTCCTTGTCCGTCGCAATCTCCGCTCTCTCTCCCCCACTGCGCTGTCAGCTACTGTTCTATCTTCCCTTCCCCCTACTGATGCCTTTTCTCACCTACCTGCTGAGGAGGCATCGTCCACCCTACTTTCCTCTCTCTCCTCCTCCTTTGACTCTCACTGTCCTCTATCTACTAAACCTGCGCGCCTCCGACCCCCGGCCCCCTGGCTAACCGACTCCATTCAGGCTAACAGACTGAAACTGCGAGCGGCAGAAAGGAAATGGAGAAAATCCAAATCCCCTGTAGCTCTGACTGACTTCCACACACTCCTGTCTTGCTTCTCCTCTAACCTCTCCTCTGCTAAGTCTGCATTTTTCCTTTCCAAAATTCAATCTTCAGTTTCTAACCCTCGTAAACTCTACTCTATGTTTTCCTCTCTCCTCACCCCTCCTCCTCCCCCCCCCCTCCTCCCTCCTCCCTAACCGCGGATGACTTCGCATCCTTCTTTCACGAGAAGGTCGATGTCATTCGCAACTCCTTCCCCCCAAACTCTCCCTCACCCATCTCGCTACCTAAACCTCTCACCCCTCTGTCCTCCTTCTCACCCCTCCCTGACTCAGACATCTTTCAACTTGTCCTCTCCCACCATCCCACCACCTGCCCTCTTAATCCCATTCCTTCCCCCCTCTTCCAGTCCATTGCTATGGACATCCTCCCCTTTGTCTCCAATGTCATTAAGTCCTCTCTTTCCTCCATCTCTGTCCCCTCTTCCCTCAAATGTGCTCATGTTGACCCCCTCCTCAAAAAACCCTCTCTGAATCCTGCTGTTATTTCAAACTACTGACCTGTCTCTCTCCTCCCATTCCTTTCCAAAACGTTAGAGCGGGCTGTCTATAACCAACTGTCTGCTCATCTCTTACAGAACGACCTGCTTGATCCCAACCAATCTGGGTTCAGAGCAGGCCACTCCACAGAGACTGCTCTCCTTGCTGTCACTGAGGCTCTTCATGGGGCTCAGTCCCAATCCCTTAGCTCCGCCCTCCTCCTCCTCGACCTGTCGGCAGCATTCGACACCGGATCCTGCTCTCATCTCTCGTTGAGATGGGAATCTCTGGATCTGCGTTGACATGGTTCGAGTCCTACCTGGCTGACCAGTCGTACCAGGTGGCCTGGAGAGGATCCCTCTCCTCTCCCCACACCCTCTGTACCGGAGTCCCGCAGGGCTCGGTGCTAGGCCCCGTCCTATTTTCTCTGTACACCAAGTCACTTGGCTCTGTTATTTCTGCTCATGGTTTTTCCTATCACTGTTATGCTGATGACACTCAACTGTTTCTCTCCTTCTCTCCATCTGATACCCAGGTCCCGGCACGGATCTCTGCATGCCTGGCTGACATCTCCGCATGGATGTCCACCCACCACCTGAAGCTGAACCTGGGGAAGACAGAGCTGCTCTTCCTCCCAGCGAAGGGCTCACCAATGATTGATGCGTCAATCACCGTGGAAGGCTCCATAGTGTCTCCATCCCAGTCTGCCAGGAGTCTTGGGGTAACCCTGGACAACCAGCTGTGCTTCTCGAGCCATATTGCAGTGATCACTCGGACCTGCCGTTTCTCCCTCCACAACATCCGGAGGATCAGACCGTTCCTCACCCAAGAGGCCACACAACTCCTGGTCCAGGCCCTGGTGATCTCACGTCTGGACTACTGCAATTCCTTGCTGGCAGGCCTTCCGGCCTGTGCCATCAAGCCACTGCAACTAGTCCAGAACACTGCCGCTCGTCTGGTGTTCAACCAGCCGAAGTTCACCACGCTCGTCCCTCTACTCTCCTCTCTGCACTGGCTCCCCATCGCAGCACGCATCAGATTCAAATCACTGGTGCTTGCTTTTCATGCGGCCAGAGGTACTACTCCCCCTTACCTCCAGTCACTCATCACTCCCTACACCCCTCCCAGACCCCTCCGCTCCGCCTCCTCTGGTAAACTGACTGTCCCTCCCTCCGGGCGCCTGGCAGCCGCTCCTTGCGGTCTCGCCTCTTCTCTGTCCTGATCCCTCGCTGGTGGAACGACCTTCCGCAATCGGTCAGGATCGCGAAATCACTTGTGATCTTCCGCAAGAGACTCAAAACCCACCTCTTCAGACTCCATTACCACTGAACTCTGTCCATCTAGCTAAATTGTCTTCACCACTGTTTACTTGTTCAACACTATACTCCCCAAAAAAAAAAAAAAAAAAAAAAAAATCACTAACCTTTTCCTTCCAGGTGTTACAGGTATGGTACGCAGATGCCTGCAATGATGTCTATTGCTGTATTCCTGCACTGATCTTGTGCGCTAACTATGATTATTCCTACCATGTATTAATGCACATCTTGTAAGTCGCTCTGGATAAGCTAAATGCTTAAAATGTAAAAATGTAAAATGTACATACAGGCAATCACAATTTGCATGCCGTTTGTGGATTCATCCCAAAACAAGATATTAAAAAGGGAACAGGCTCGGTGTTCGTCGCTTTGCAAACCGCCCACGCTCACACCGTGAAACGTTGCGCGTCTCTTTATCGAGCAGACTGATGATAGACAAACTGACGATATGTCATCGATTGGCCCTCAAAGGCGGGAAGGTCGTTCAGGGATCAGCGCTCCCCCGCCTGGAATGAAGTCGTCTGCGAAAGCGGGGGGGGGGGAAAGTGAACCCTTCCATCGACCTTACCCAGTAGCCCCGAATTGCTCCAACGTGTGGTTTGGCTGGGCACTCCATGGAGCGACGCAGAGAACGAGGGAGAGATCGCGCAAATGAACCCACGTGAACGCGTGGCGACGGAGGCACTCTTTAACATTAAAGGTGCTGGTAAACCTGCAGAGGTGGAGTAGGAACTTCTGTTCTGACAATAAATAAACTTCTGTTTATTTCCCTACATATATACACACACACAAACCTCTTTCTGAAGCTTAGTCTCGCGCATTCTAAAATAACCACTTGAGAGAATATTCAAGAAAGGAATGGAAAAAAGTGTTTTTTTTCTTTGTGGCACAAAGCCGCAGCGTTTAGGGGGCATTGTGCATGCTGATTGTCCTGGTTTACTCTCTCTCTCTTTCTCTTCTGTACAGCCTATTGGAGAATGGCCAAGCCCCGCACACAAAGCGGCGCTGTATTTTATTGATCGGCCCCTTACTGCACACGCTGGGTAGAGTCTTATTACTTTAGGTACAGGCCAGTGAGGCAGAATGAAACAAATCTCCAAAACGCGTGCTGCACAGCCATAGGTAAATCTGAAATTCAGAAAAACTATCAGAATGGATATATTAATATCCAATAATATGATACTTACAATATATATTCAAATATGATACAATTATATAATAATAAGTATGAATGTGAAAATGTGAAGAATTAGGCATTCGGATAACCACTTTATAGTTACTATTATTATTTTTTTTACTTTATTTGGTTATTTTAACTTGATTTCAATTTGAAGCCTGCAGCTATGTGTCAGAATTCTCCTGTTCAATCCAGCATTCTGTCAGACTCCCTGAACATGGAAAAATTGTGCAAGGGTGGGGGCATGATCTGAAGCATTTGTGATGGCAAGAGGGTAGGAAGGATGGAGGGAAGAGTGGGGGGGGTGGAAGGTGTCGCCAGAGTGGCGGAGCCAGCTTGGGCTCCTCCTAACCCCCTCTTTCCTAATGGCCACAGTGCCCTCAGCAGGCGCTGGGTCCCTGACATTAACGCGCCCATGCACGGGGCACGGGGGTGCGCCATCGACCACAGACTCCTCCGTGCTGCTCCGCCTCTTCTGCCACGGCCTAGCGAGGGCCTTTTGCTATTTAACAAAAGATGCAAAATAAATAAACGAAACACTCCCGCAGACCCTGATCAGGCTGTGATGTTACATCAATATCGACGCTACGCTAACTGGGACAGATGATTATGGCTCCCCTCATGTTGAATCATGCAGCGGCTTTCAGCGAACGGGACACTAAGTGGCCGTCCTGGACGCGTTTGACCTTCTGTCCCTCCGCTCCAACATGCCAATCGGTTGACTTGTATGAGCCTACGTGTCATAAAGTTTATTTTCGGTGCCGTTTCACCATGCGCGGCATGTGGCGGCGAGTCCGCCGGCCCTGTGACGTGCATGCCGAGGACAACTGCAGGACGACTAATGTCACGACGCCTCACAAGGAATAAATCAATCCCTGTTAAGCTCGAGGCCCGCGATGGCAGACGTGGGCCCAGCCGGGACAACGAGCGCTCTATCACTTCGGGGGGGAGGGCGCCTGACCAGCTCCGCTATCTCACCCGACGTCCCAGTTATCAAATAATGAGGCGGCGCTATCTCACCACGGCCTCGGCGGAGCTCTCCTGAAGGTCCCACAGCAGAACGTGGTTATCGGCCAGCGAGATCAGCCGCTTCCCGTCGCCCATAGGCTCCCACAGAACGCTGGAAGACACAGAGAGAGAGAGAGAGAGAGAGAGAGAGAGAGAGAGAGAGAGAGAGAGAGAGAGAGAGAGAGAGAGAGAGAGAGAGAGAGAGAAGAGAGAGAGAGAGAGAGAAAGAGAGAGAGCGCGGCAAGATTATGGCCCCCGTAAGCTACGCGTTCCAATCTGGATCAGACCCTGGCTCCCTCACCTGTGTTCTCCCAGCAAGCGGGACAGATCAGCATTCCCACCATTGGCGCCATTACCATGGGCATTAGGGAGTGTGTGTTTCCTTGCATTCCTTGCAAACACACCATGACACACACTCATACGCATGCAAACATGCATGCACACATACACAAACACACACTGTGAACCATTCTAACCTGAACCCACACACACACACTCACATACACAAGCACAAGCACGCATACACACACACACACACACACGCTCTCAACTGTTCAGATACGCGTGCATGCACATACATGCAAACAAGCCAGATGTCACTTGAGGTTGGGCGCCCCAGTCATTTACAAGATGTAAATCGGGTGACATCCTCGTCTGTCTCCTTAATTTGATGGTGGGACGCCACATGGCATAAAGTATGGCGGGAGTGTGGGAGCGCAAGACAAAGGAGGTGGAGAGAGAGGGGGAAAAAGCCAGCCTTCCTTCGGATCTCATCCAAGTCTGTAATTTGCATCTGTTTCTGGAAGGAAGGAGGAGGAGGAAAGGAGGAGAAAAACATTTATGGGGAGAATAAATCCGTAGGCCGAGAGTGAGACAGATTTTACTACCCCCCTCCCACCACCAAGGTGTTGGAAGTCATCGGCCCCGCATGTGCAGAGTGGCAGTCCTGGGCCCCGGAGGAGGAACCCAAGCGCACCCCGCCCCACTCGCGCATTCATTTCCTCCACGTAATCGCCCCCCGCCCCCCCGATCCCAAACTCAATTTATTCGCCGCTTTGAGATTTATAAGAGCGGCCCTCCCAAAAGTATCAATTAATTCTTAAAAGGGGCCTCTCGCCTTTTATGGGCCCAGTCGCTCTTATTAAAAATATAAGTTACGTGCCTTTGACCTTGAAGAACACGGGCAGGACGTGTTCTTCTTGATATAAGCGAATATGTAAATATGGCACAGGCTGGTAGCACTTTTAAGGTCCCGCATAATTCAGAGTTAGCCGGCCCGGCTTCTTCAGATTGTTTCCGCAGCGCTTCGCATTCAGAGGCGGGCGGCGGCGTGTCGACATGCTCTCCCTGCTAGCAAAGGCAGAACATATCAGGGTTTTACAAGCTTTAAAGAAACAAACGCCCGTGTTATGGGCACTGAAGTTTATGGCGTTGGGCTCTGCGTGGCTACAAGTTCTGATTAATCGAACCGCCCGTTTGAGGAAGGAGGGGGCGATGGGGGAACTCGGTCACCCTTCTGAGGTAAACGTGGTCAATTTGGAGACGCGCTGGAAGATTGAGTGCCTGCAGCTCCCCACGGAGATTATTCCATCATTACCAAGAGTATTGACTGACCTATATAACTCGCTTTGCCTCAGCTCCTGTCTCGGGTTCACATCGATTCGTCACCACACCCCCTCCATGCGCAAATCGCACTGCGATTACACTGGCTTTTATTCCCCCCCCCACCCCTCCCCCCAAAAAAAGAAAAACCCTGGCTGACGCTCTTGAAATTCTCTCGACGTTCCTCTCGTGCCCCACGGGTTCTTAACGGGACATCATGGACAGGCTTTCCGCTGTGTGGGGGGGGGGAAAAGCGCGAAGACTCACACAAAAGGCGACGCTTCGATCGGACGGTTGGGGGAGAGCTGTGGCGCTGCGGTGGGGTGGGGTGGTTGGGGAGAGCTCATACAAACAGGAGCCTCCAAAATGACACGCCGCAGTCCTGTCCTCGGCGCTATCGAGCAGGCGGGTGGGAAACCGTAGCAATCCATCTACGGAACCCATGCAACAAAGCAAAGGCGGCGTGATGAGCCCCTTGTCACGTCCCATGCCCGCCCCCCCGCACACACACACACACACACACACACACACTCCCCACCCCAGCCCCTGCCCTTCAGAGCGCTGCAGCTCTGGTGGTGACAGAGGTGCTGCCTCCAGCACCATCAATCTCCAGAGTTCGCCCCCAAAAAACGGATGGACCACAACCCCCCCCGTCCCATGCTGTCTGCGACGAACAACTGGGCCCTCGAAGGTCCACGTGTCTTTGGATTTCGCCACTCCATTGCCGTCCAACGTCAGTGCTCTCCTCCTCCCTCCCGGGGTCCTCAGTCCGTAGCGGGCGCACGAGGAGAGGGCTCTGAGTGGGCATCGCCGCAACTTGTCAAACACGAATTTCTTCCTGCACGAGGCTTTACAGAGCACTCCAGCTTCTACCGTACGGTACATCCACTTCTCCCTTCAATGGAAAAGAGCGGCTCTTTCCGGCAGTAAACAGCGGTAGAGAAAGAGGCTGAGTATCCGCATCCCTTAAGTAAAGTATCGCAAAAATGTCTCCCATCTTTCCTGAGAAAGCTGTGTTGTATGCAATTCTCGTGGAAGGAAGTCCTCTTGAGCAATGGTTCTCAAATGCAGCTTGGGCTACTCCTCTAGCCATTTCTTTTAAAAAAGATGTACGCACTGCCATTACATGGAATCTGTGAGTATTGCCATTTAGAAATTCAATGTAAAGAAAATTAATTTAACAATGTTGCTAAGATACAGTGCGCGCCCCGAAGGGCCTGGTGAATAGAAGAACACTCACCGATGGATAGGACATATTTTCCTAGACACGTCACCGCTGTTTAGTCACTGTCCCGTTCTCACGCCCCTCCGGTAGGACAGCCGGACAGGTGCCACCGTCGCCTGCGGCTCGCGACTCTCGGCTAACACGTAGGACAGGCCCCCGATTTCACACCTGCCTGGAATGCCGCTCTGTCACGCGACTCTCCCCCCGGTGCCGTCAGGAAGTGACAGGGAGGTGCGACCCCAACAGGTGCGAGACGCGCAGGTGTTACAGAGACGCCGCAGAACCTGCCGTGGCCCGGGGGTGGGGACTGTCAGCACAGCGACAGCCAACCAACATCCATGAGACGTGGCACACCTGGGCCAAACACACGGGGGTTGGGGCGGGGGGGATGTTGCGCATGGGAACTTTTCAGTCGCCCCAGAACCGTGGCGCATTTCTATGCATAGGCACGACACAATTTAAAGGAGAAGTGCTTTTGGTGACCCACACTCCTGCACTACCCTTGAATGCAATTCACTTGCAAACAACAGGATCATTTTCATCTTCATTATTGTATATATATTTTTTATTTTATTTGTCTATTCTTTGGAAAGCGGCAAGTGGCATGCTCCCGTTAGAGTGCGCCAGCTCTGCCGTGACACTCGCTCCGACGGCAGCGGCGGCGGGCGGTACATCGGCCTTCGAACAATGGGCTGAAAACCGATTAAACATTGTTGAGCGTTTCTTTTTTCCCTCTCAAAGCGTGTATTATCTGTGTGGCCCAGATGAGGCTAGCTCTCCGGCTGAGCTCTGCGGTATGTAGGTCAGTCGATAGATTCCTATGGAAAAACAAATGCAGGCAAACGCATTCAAGCCTTGTACACACACACACACCACTGTAGGTGAAAGAGACAGAGAGGAAGGGAGGAGGGAAAGAGAAGGGGAGAAGGTGGTGGTGGTGTTGGGGGTGGTGGGGGTGGGCAGGGGGGGGCTGGTTTAAATCGATAGCAAGGATCGTACCAGGCCATGTTGCCGTGGGCTGTGTTGTCAAGGTGACAGAGGAGCTCCAGAGTCTGTGGGTTGTTTGATGAATCGTCTGGGGATTCATGACTGCCTGATTCCCATTCAGCAGGCATCCTCCACACAGCTGCGCAGGCTGCCACCTTACAGTCAGAGGCTGGGCGGCACAGGGAGCAACGGTAAGGTTAGCGGATCGGGCTCATGTGTGCGACTCACAACAGGCAAACACAGACCAATCGAAATACCCAGCCAAGATAAACAAAGACATTTTTTTTTTTTTTTATACCATAAATGGCCACGGTCAACCATCTCCTGCAGCGGTCCTGCTTTGCATCATCCTTCCTCGATTTGTATTTATCCATAAATTGCTCAAACCATGATCAGATAATTGCATCCCGCCCGAGTTGCTTTGATAGCGGTGACAATTTTTTTTTAAATAAACAAAACCGCTCCTTCTGGCATCTGGAACATTAAACCGCAAGGTTAATCCCTGCTATGATCCAGGACTGCCAATATACTGTTGTTCAGCTGTGCAATCTGATGTATAAACTGGATCACCATAAAAATGAAAAACACATTAATCATTAAAAACATGTTTGAGTTTCACCAACGTCGCTTGCTGAAAAGCTGGAACGCGACCTGGACCGTGAAACAATGATACGTTGAGAGAAAATACGGGAGCATCTGGTAACCTGACCGCACAGGTGAACCAAGACGCAATTACAGCAGAGCCTCATTGTCTTATTAAAGTTAGGAATTATTGGGTTTCAGTAACGCTCTTCTTATTTCATTCCAAGCTACGGTAGGCATGTCTTTTCACTATCTGCTCTGGCACAAAGCTACTCATTTTAGCGCCTGCACATTTTAAACAATGCCTAGTGGGGATCGATGGTGGCGGTGATGATTCGGTCTCCCCCCCGCCACCCCAGACCATTTCCAGAGCAACTGTCTCCGCGTCAACTCAGGTATGCAAACTGGGGCTGACATGTGCAAGAGTCCCCCCCACCCCCAGACGCTGGTACATACTGCCCCTAGAGGCTAGCGCTCTGTCTGCTGCCTCAGCTCCCCTGAGCCAAAGCGCATTCCCTCTGATATTCCTCCCCGCTAACGACCACAACAAAGAGAAATATAGATGACGACCGAGAGAGAGCCGATCATCGGGGATTCAGCTCACCGCTCACAGGGTCGGCCGTACAGCAAATAGCTCGTCTTCTCTCGAAATGACGCTTTCGATTTGTCTTAATTTCGGCAAAGGTGGGGCGTGGCTACCTGTGGGTTGTGATTTTTGGGATCGTAAATGTATCTTGGGCTGTCGTGTGGACAGTGGCGGATCTGTGTGCGGGGGCCCTATGTGGCCAAAAAACATTGACTAAAAACGTCAATATTTCATGTACACGCTCACAACCCCTCTGCTCCAAGCGGTAGCACTGTAAGCACACATTTTGACTTTTAATTCTAACCCCAATGAAAAATTGATTCCGAGTGGCGGTCCGGTAAGAAATACGTGGCACTTTATCCTTACAGAATGGGAAATGAGCAATGTTAGAATGGTTGACCAGGGCCCATATAACTTCCTTTTGCAACCATTAGTTCCCTCCTCTCAGCACTAGGAGGTCACCATAGTCTCATCTCAAACCTCTTGTTAAACAATCATCTTATTGCAGTGCATTAATCATGTGAATTAATCATCCAATTACAACAAGTGAAGCTTCCAAGCGTGTGGATTGACTTGAAAGGAAATGTGTGCCTGCACATTATCGCTTACGGTTCTACTCAAATGTAGGGACAAAGAATACCCCAAATGAAGATCAAGAGGAAAAATATTGCATACTGCATACAAAAACCTGACTGCTTTGAGAAATTCACAAGCTGGCTGAAAGAACCATATTTTCTCTTGTAGCTCATCAATGTTATAGTATGCGGTGAGTTTTCCGGCAATTTCACTGAAAAGTTTTACGCATAGATGCATTATTGCCCCGTCAATTCAATTTATTGCATTTAAAAAAAATAAAAAAAATAAATGTAAGTGAATTCATCTAGAATATATCTATGTAAACTTATATGACCTGACTTCCTGTGCTTTACACTGCCAGGAGGAAATTAGCTCTCTATTTCCCAATTCAAAATGGTAAGATACTAGAGATGTAGTGCATTTTAACCCAAAAGAGTACTTACTGTTACGTTTTGTTAACCGGAGGAACTGCATTGGATAGTTCACCTAAGGTAAGCTAAAGACCTTAAAACAATGTAACATTGTAAACAATGGCCACTGGAGACTGGGGCCTAAGTCCTATTTAGTTTTATAATAATAAATTCTTGTTGTGACAGAATTACATCACAGAGAAAATTATTTGGTACTGTTTTGCAAATATAGACAACAATGCCATTTTGAAGACAATTCACAATTAATTAACAGGTCAAAGGGTAGTTTTTAATTCATTTTGAATTTGAATAATTTTTTGTCATTGTGCCATGGAAATATTAGTGCTGATAAATGCCTCTGTCAAATGATAAATAACATTTTGCTGCATTCAAAGTTGCCAATTCCCTTTCGTTAATTTAACAAAGTATGCCCCCAAATCATTTTCGATTAGTCAGTTTTCGATTATTTTTCTGATCGTTTTGTTTTTGAGGCCAGGGAAAAACCTAAAATACCTGAAATCTGGGACCGTTCCACTTTAAAATTAGCATGTTTGCCACAAGTCCTGCTGAACTAAAATCATAAAAATGTTTAACAAACCTAAATATGGGAAAGGTTTCACATCATGGCGAAAAGCATATTGAATAAGGTGGAGAATTGCACTTTTTAATATAACAATGTTTATTCATTATTTTGCCATTTTATCAAGACATCTAATGGGACCGGCTAAATATGCAAGTATAGTTAAAGTATAACCGTAAAGCTCATTCAGACTCTTCATAACAGTAAAGACTGGCTGCAGTTCCCTTAAAAATAAACTCCTCCACCCAAGGTGTTTACATTATTTCTACTATTTACCACAACAACCTATTTTTAATAGCCATTTAAATGAGAAAAAAACGGTCTAAAATGGAGCCCTTAAAATTGAGGAACACAAGTGTGTGTGTTTTTCAATAATAATAATAATTATTATTATTATTATTATTTTTTTTTTAAGTGTGACACTACCCATTCCTGCACGTGTGCCCCACTCAGAATCAGCGGCGAATGCGGCATGTTTGATATCAGTGAGCACAGGGCCAACACACCAGCTCTGCCATGCTTTCCTGTTTACAGTTTGAATACCACAGGCAAATGTTTTCCTCTCCATTTAAAAGAAATGCTCCTCCCTCGCTGCTGTGACGTGCCAAATTCTGCCCCGGGAGTATGAAAAGGAACACACCCACTATGTTTCCTGGCTAGCTTTGAGTTCTAAACAACAATACTGGCACTTGCTTTAAGCGTTTTTTGAACGAGTTGAAATTGAACATTCTATTTCAGTTTTCTATATCTGTCCATAGCTACTTTATGTTCATATTTAGAACACAAACTACATCTTATATACCTTTATTTGCCGTCAAGGAGATTGACTATGGTCATTTCCTGGTTCAAACCTCTTGAAAATGTGGACCTAGCAGTAAGCTTGTTTTAGGGTATTTTTTGTTTAGATGTGAATAACTTGGTCATAGCTGGCTACATGTTAGTTGGTAACGTTAATTCTCAGTCTACATACATTCTCAGTCTAAATAATGTTTGTGTCTAGTCTAACGAACATGACAATGTATGACATCACCTAGCTAACTAGCTAGCTACACAGTTATTGCTAACTAGCTAAGTTTAGCAAAGAGGCAAACTACTAGCACCCAACTTCAGCTGTCAAACCAGCTGAGACTAGCTAGCGACCTAACATTACTGTGTCCAACGGACAAGATAGCCAGCTAACCAAGTGGCTAGGTAACAAGCTAGAAATGAGCTAGCGATCATTAGTTAAGTGATTGGTATTACTATCTGATCTCTGTCACCACCACAACCAAATGAGTTACAACAATTGCCCACAACAATTTCTATATGAACAACCTAAAACACATACAACTATTATAGATAAAGAGTACAAAGTTCCATCCTTTACAAGAACTGGTTGTTGTGGTTGACGGATTAACCTGTAGTAGCTGCTAACAATGTTTTTGAACCAGTAGTGCTCTATATAGGAGTGTGAATGTCATTAGGAAGTAACGCAGTTGCCATAACTAATAATAATTTTTGTTGGCTGGTAGTCACTGCCATTTTAGCTTTAAATAATGGCTCTTAACAATGGCTTTGTGTTTTGCGATGGCTCGGTTTCCAGAATTGTTGTACTGAAATGTACCTTGCTAAAACACAAGTCAACTTTTCACCATTTTGAATGGAGCCTTGTTTCCAAAAATCTAAATTTTAATAAAAACCGTGGCACATGAAACTCAGCTTTTTTGTCAGTATACTGGTCCGTTTAAAAGTCTGACGTGTTCTAATTGTATAATGCTGTTGTTGCACTCTTCTACAAAGATATAAACACTAAATACTAAACTATAACTATAAATCTAAACACTGGGTGACCAATAGACATGGTTAAATATAATGTATCTAATCATTTCTTAGATACACAATCCACAAAACAGAAATAGAAAAATATTTTGCTTAATTCCTATAGACTACATAAGGATATATGCAAAAATATCAGTGGGTGATTTTAGGAGCCCTCGTGGAGCAGGCATGTTGAATGTTTCAGCTGCATTGTGGCACGAAGTGATCCCATCATTGGAAATGTGGGGGTTACAGAACAGTGGTCATCCCCACTCTGCTGTGTAGAAGGCTGAAAGGAAATTTGCGGGGCTGACAAGCAGACAGCGTTGCCTTCAATACAGGCATGCGCTGAGGAGCACTGGAATTCCACCAATCTGATCTCAGATTAGTGAATAGTACTCCCAGTTTCAGATATGCTCAACCAAGAAACCAAATTCCTTCATGCAGATTGCAGGAGTGCTTAACCCCGCACCCCCCCTTAGAATTTCTAGAGCTCACTGGAGCGCACCGACAGAGGACGCAAAGCCAATGGCCCTCTATGACACAGAGCATTGTGGGTAAATTAGGGGCACATTCACAACCTCTCTATGTCTCTGGCTTCGGCTGCTTCATTAGATTGAATGTCACGGTAATTACATTCCTCTTTTGAACTTGACTCTGACATGTCATTCATCAGTCTCAATACAATCAGCTACGGGGAAGAAAATGTGTCTCCTTGTTTTTCAGAGGCTTTTTCTCACAAAATTACGAGCAGAGAGCCAGGACCCTGGCTCGTCACTAAATTAACCAGACAAACGCCTAATAACCTGAAATTTAATTACACTTCGTCGCAAATAATTTCCCTGCGTTCTTTTGATTCTTTTTAATTGCCTCCTGGCATCTGTGGGGCAAATGGGAGAGTGCCAAAAAGTGACATGTTACCGTGATTGCGAGCGTGAAACTGCAGTGTGGTAGGGTAGGGTAGTGGTGGGGCGGGGGGCTTTTTGTGTGCAAATAAAGGCTAACACAGGGGTCAATAGCTGGCTAACACCACTCAGGGAGAACATCAAGTGGAATATTACACCACTATGAAAGGCAGGACCGAAGCTGTGAAGGCACACTTACTTTTGTTGTAGCACGTTGTCAAAATGCTTTTATCTGCTGGACTGCCGCCGATGTGCCATATCTCCCCAGCTTGGTGCAAGAGGACGGTCTTATTAATGATGTTATTTTCATCATCAAAGTCAATGATGTGTATCTGCGGGAAGAGAAGGGGATGGGTGGGTGGGGAGAGAGAGGACATGGCAGGGGTGAGAGGAGCTTGGAAGTGCCACCCCTTATCTCACATGCGCCAAAGCGAAGTTCAAAGCTGCCTCACTCAGCTCAGAGAAACACCAGAGCAAAAAATGTTTTTTTCAAATACAGACATCACTTCGGATTTCGCTTCGTACATTTTTTCGCTGTCTCTGCTTTTTAGTCTTTTCCTTTTTCCCCCTTCTTTTTCTTATTTGAAAAAAAACCCCTGTCATTAAACACGCCCTTTTGAACTTGCATTAGATTCGCTGGGGTTACACGGACAACAGTGTGCTTAAAGAGGTGACAGAAAAGTCAGACAAAAGAAAAATAGATTAAAGCCGACCCCCCTTTCATCTTGATTCAAAAACACAGTTTATTCGTTTCGCCGCAACCCCACCTGCTACCCAGTCCCCCCTTACCCCCTATTTTCATCTGAGATGGTACACTCCAAGCACAGGTGGTCCCTTCTCTTCCAGATACCTGCCTGTGGCTGAACTTTAGCCTCGCCTGAGGGAAGCTGGCCCAGTGGGGTCAAGTCTGGACAAAGGGTGCAGGATGGAAGTGCCCTTGGCAACACACTGGAAGGAAAGCTGGTGTGAAATGTGACATACAGCCTGCAAGCAGGGATGAAGGCCTTCACAGCGAAAATATAACCTTTTTTTTCAATCCGTCCATACTGAAAAATATCTTGCAATTCTCCCACAGGGGTTTTGATGGCCTAGGGGGGACAGTTCCTTCTACTTTGCTGGAATATATGCAGGGTCAGCTACAGTTTGAACAATGAAGATTGAAGCCAAAATGTCTCATTTATATGCGCACAAACCAGCACGGCAACATTTGGGGACCGCTGACCCAAGGCTATCTGGGAACGTGACGAGATAGCAGTCAGTGTGGTGTGCGTCATCTTTGCAGCAGTGAAAATCTATTAACTATTTGTGAAAATCATTCAGCTATGACATCGTCGTCAACATTTCAAAGTAAAACAGGCTGAGTGGTGAAGAAATTTTGGGAAGACAAAGTTATTGTAAACCGGCCTGAGAGCATCCAGGGATGTTCCATGGTAGCACGGAGTAAACCACCTGTGTTAGAATGACACTATGACAGACTATTAAAGGAACTTTTTTGGTGACAAGTTAGAAAACTATTTAACAATATTTCCCCTAAGTGTTTCATTAAAATAGCACATTCATAGAACATTTCAGACACATTTAAACCTACAATTACAATCCAGGTACTAAGGGAGTAGTCAAATCAGGGGGGGAAAAAAGCAATGAAATGGCTATGGTAAGATAACTCCATTCATACATTTTAAATGGCTCTGTGACTCATTCTATTGACTACTATTCTAAGTAGTGGCCATAGCTTGTATTACTTAGTATGACTTTCAGACTCCTTTGGTCACAGTTTAAATGGATGTGTATCTTCACAACCTGTGCTCACTTTGCAGCGTGCAGGTCAGCCATAAATCTCGCAAAAATCTGGCTTCTTTACCCCTTTTATAAAAATGTTTGCCCTTCTGCACCAAATTCCAATTTGTCATTGCATGGTTAATCAAGTTATCCGGTGTAGCTAGCTAGCTGACACGCTAGCAATATTGTTAAACTGTTGTTGGAAATTAGCATATCGATTCCAACAAAATAGATTTAAAAATCTAAAAATGTTAATACAGGAATGCGCACACCATGCACTAAAGTGTAAACAAGCTTTGCCCTTTGCAGTGTGAATGGTATGGTGAATGGAATGGGCAATTAATCAGTGTTTAAGCAGCATCGTTCTCTGATGTGAAAGGTGATCAGAGGGTGAGGCTGTGATAGGGGGTTAATAACTGCCCTTATTTAGTGTGTGTAGTAGTGCCTACTGGTAGTGAAAGAATTCCAGTTATTTGACTATATATTGGGATGGCAGGTATGCCAAGTTCTGTTCTGCATTCTGTATGTGCGGGGCATGCTGCATACCCACACAGTACAGACTGGTTCTTTTCAGGGTATTACTTAACATGCATAACATATAGTCAGTATAGTCGCGCAAGACCCTTAAGGTCCAGAGCTGAGTATTTGCCTCCTGAGAGGCACACCTGGCATGTATTTTCAGCACACAGTCGCTGCACTAACTCAACAGATCTGGTTTCTCAGCAACAATGTTTTTTTTGAGTGTGTTCCCACATGTTACTTAAAGGAAACGGACTATCGATATATTTCTCCTGAGTATATAAACGTGCCGTTCCTTCATGGGAACCGTTTTCCATCAGAAAAAAAAGAAGAAAAAAAGAACACGCTGCTGAGACTCGTGTGAGACTTTTTTTCCCGTTAATGTTTACGAGAGACCGTAACCCAGTGCATGCTGTTCGGTGTCTGTGGTTGTGGTTGCAGGACAATCCTTTTAGATTAGCTGTGGACTTGGGGAGGGAAAAAAACAAAAAAAAACAATTCATTTTAATGAGCCATTGTTTGAGAAATGACACCTTGAATATTAATTGGTTGCACCTGGTCATAATTCTGGCCGCTCGTCTAAGCCGGACGCGTTTTATGAGGGAGCCCACTGCCGGCGAATGACTCGCTGACATTTCTTTAGACAGT
Organism: Aldrovandia affinis; assembly: GCA_029706075.1. Taxonomy (NCBI): domain Eukaryota; kingdom Metazoa; phylum Chordata; class Actinopteri; order Notacanthiformes; family Halosauridae; genus Aldrovandia; species Aldrovandia affinis. The sequence goes on along the minus strand of JAINUG010000092.1, from coordinate 3,258,689 downwards.
TGAAAGTCAGAGGACACCATTAACCTTGGGTTGGACCACATCGAGCAAAAAATTATTACGCAAAGTTATAATTTTATGGCGGAAAGCAATACAAATAAATTCTGATAGCTGGACAGGATAATTGGGAGTAAAAAAAGAAAAGAAGCTTGGTAATAGGGCCTGAGTGAACTGGTTCCACAGGAGAAAACCCAGAATGTGATTTATGTGGCTTTATGTTCGAGTAGTGGAATGACTCATTCCCCGCTCTGACACTTTGGCCTCCTACCCGGCCATTTTAATTATCTTGAATAAAAAAAGGATGGATAAAAACGGCAGGCCTCTGCTAGCAGGCACCTTTCCTTAAGGCTCTTTGTACACTAACCAAGTCTAGGGAAAAGGAAACTGACAGCCGTATGCAGGGGAAGCGTTTCATCACATTAGCGGTGTAATGCTACACCTCTGACATGGCGCGCATCCATATTCCATGCTCCCGTGACTCGGGTGGCTAAGGGCAGGCTGGGGGACAGTGGCTTCAACGGTGGCCTTGGGCCGCGTGATAACTTGACAGAGTACCTCCGGGGTCGTGTCTGTCATATGTGATTGGGGGTGGGGGTGGGAGGCTAGGGACTGGGGCTAATTTTCACCTCATAGACAATTCTATCCAGCCAAACTACTTCCAGGCATGGAATTTGTATTAAGAACTCCAGAGCCATTTTCTTTTGCAAGTGTACTGCGTGTGACCATGACATTTCTGGAGGTGGGTACAGTGCTGGATCATTTCCTAACAACAGGCTGTCAGCATTTTTACACATAGACCCTCTTCTTCCAGAAACGATCATTATTTCCCCCTTCAGTTTATGGCCAACTGCTGTTCAATCTGTCTCACGAGCATTGTGCCACCAACCCTCCCCCTGCTATACACACTGAAGAGGAACAGAACGAGACAAACTGAAGGACTGGCTCATCCTGCACCTTTGACAAGAGTGAGAATGAAAAAAAAAGAATGTTTAAATAAAAAAAGGATATATTTATACCGTGGGTATAAAAAGCATCCACCCCCTTTGGCATTTTTCACATTTTATTTTCATACTTCATGGAATCAAAATTGACTTAATTGTGATTTCCTGCCACTGATCAACACAAAATACTCTATAATGTCAAATTAAAAAAACAACTCTAAAGCTTTTTCTTAATTCATTACAAATACAAATACTCTTGACTTAATACTTGGTAAAAGCACCTTTAGCTGCAATTACAGCTATGAGGCTACTTGGGTAAATCTATAGCAGCTTTGCACATCTAGACGCTGCAATTTTCTCCAATTATTCTTTACAAAATTTCTCAAGCTCCATCAGGTTGGATGGGTACCCATGGGGAATGGCAGTTTTCAAATATTTCCACAGATTTTCAATGGGATTGAGGTCTGGGCTTTGACTGGGCCGCTCCAAGCCATTTATTTTTTTGTTTTTAAACCATTCCAATGTACCATTCCAAAATAAAAAATAGAACATTGTACACCTGACCCTGATCAGTTCCTTAAGATAAATACCTTTTGGTGTGTTTAAGACAAAGGTAGGTATGATCCAATTGCTGATAGGACAGAGGTGGACCTCTTCTATTCATTTTTTCTTTGCCTCTTAAACCATCTGCCTCACTGTGCGTAGGGGCAAGATGCACTTGCATCTTCTACCAGGTAGGTTTACCACTGTCCCAGTGGTTTTAAACTTCTTAATCATTGACCTAATAGTGGAAAGTGGTATTTTTATTTTTATAATTTATTTGTCTGTAACCGTCTCCTGATTTGTGAAGGTCAATAGCCCTTTGTTTTTGTATCTTCAGAGTTATTTGCCTTTCCCCATGGTGATGGATGACAAAGAGATTTTATATGTGACATCATTTTCATACCCCAGTGAAACAGGAAGCCACAATACAGTTCCCTAAGATCAATATGAATATTAAGTAGCATATTAATGCAGATTTATTTTGGGGGATTTTATTTTAAGTAATTATTATTAGTGTGAATAATTATGACACATCTTTTTGGGAAAAGATATAAGCCTATTACTTTTTCTCTGAGCAAGTGTATTAGTATACAATAATATAATTTCCCCATTTTCTGTATAGCTCATTCCCTGTATTATTTATCTCATAGCCTTCTTTGCTCACCCATATCAAGGGTGTGAATATTTTTTAAGGGTACCGTACCTGACGTTTGATTAATCAAATTAGTCACTGCTTGGATCAAATTAAGCCGCAAAGACAGTCTGGACATTACGTTTATTCAAATGTATTTTTTCAAATATCCAGTGACTAAGATGAAAAGCCTTTCAGTCCTGTGAGACTGGCAGGGGGTTTACTGCAAACAGTAGCAAGAGTCCAAAGCACAGAACACAGGCGTCACCTTTTAATTCTTATTTTGACTCTTACCTGGTTCTCAAATTTAAGTGACTGTGTTCCCACAAGAAAGCGGATCGCGTCCGTCTCCGCCGTCTGAGCTGTTAGTGCGCGAGCCTGAGAAACGGGAGTAGAACATGTTCAAAATCCAACATTCTTTTCTATTCTGTTTACCTAATATTATGTATATAGTTAACACGTCTTGTATGAGGAAATTGCATGGCAATACAGCTAGAGAATGCGAAAGGTTAGGTAAGATGTTTAGCTAGCCATCTTGCTTAAATTCTTGATGTTTTTGAACAGAACACTGTTCTGCTTTCAGATATTCAGAACATCTCAGTGCGTTGATGTGTCAGCATTTGTAATTACTTGCTATCAATGAAACCAACGTAAACTATAGCTAGCTAGCGAAGTGCAAGCAAATGTTCATAGTTACAATACCTGAAACTCGAGACCATATATGACAGGTGCATCGTCTTCCATATTTAAGAAATGTGCAGGCACCGAGAGCTAGAATAAGGTTTATTTAGCTATTTCCTTTACTAGACGCTTGAATTGACACTACGCTTGTAAATGGTATGGTTAAATATTTCCGGAAACTTGTTCATACATAGCGTAGGACAATGTCCGTAGTCGTCAATAAAAACCAAAGGGGAGCCGTGATCAAAACATCCTACATATTTTCAAGAATACAACCTAGCGCCGTTGCAGTCAGATTGGTGCACGTCGGCTTCCGTCCGTTTCACTTCCTGTTTGCTTCACGCATGCGTATAATGTCACTGCTGTCATTTCAACCGGACGTGTTTACCTTTTAAATAAGAGAACGCTGGCTTGCTAGCTACGCAGGTAACTTAGCGCTTTCTTTTTATACGACAATGTTTGAGCTTGAAATACTCTCGTTTTAACAGGTATTAATAATTCGCTTTAAAGAAGAAGATGGATAGCTAGTTGATATTAGCTAAATTGTTGGGCTAACGTTACTGAATATACAATGCATCCTGTTTGCCTCTGCAAAAGGCTTCTAATGCAACAGTAGTTTCATAACTAATATGGTTAACATGGTTTAACAACATAACATAGGTTAAGGCTTAAAATAAGTAGGCTAATGAATAAATACATCGCTAAGTATTGATGTATATGTATTGCTAGGTTGCTAGCTAGCTGGCTAATACCACATTAGCAAGCTACCAACATTTTATTGTTCTCATAAATATTATATGTATTTTTTATAAAAGCGTCTTTGCCTATGTTGAGTCTGTTTGCAAGTTTCTAACTACTAGGTAGTTGTTATGTACTAGCATCATAAAATATTTAGGTAGCCAGTTAAGCTATAGCTTTGTGTCAAGATGTCCAATTTAGCCAGATGATTCTCTTACCCAGCCGGCTCACATTTTGCACAGCAGAGAAAAGTACATTCTTACAGATTATATGCAACGTTAGCTATCTTCAGTTTAACAAAAAAACACGACTGCATAAAATGCAATTAAATTGTTTGATGTAACAGAGGTTGTTTAACTCTTGGCAGGGCTTAGAGCAATGGCGAGCGGTGAAGCCCAGACCCCGAGACCTGTGACTCTGGATATTGCTGGAGAAGCCGAAATCGGAGAGAATGTGGCCCCTGTGTGTCCCGAGGCAACCTCGACCCAGACTCCCGAGATACTCTTCCACGAGGAGAGCATCGACCTCGGAGGAGGTGAGGCGTTTGTGACGCCGCGGGAGGAGAGTCTGTCAGAAAACATGCTGGACAAACTCAACGACCAGATGATGGAGAGTGTCATGATATCGGACTCGCCTAACAACAGCGAAGATGACGTTGGTCATATGGAGTGTCTGCTGGAACAGTTTGAGGAGAGCGAGGATTTGGGGTCAAAAGAGCCTGAATGCGTGGATGAAAACGAGGTGGTTACCTTGGCAGAGATTGCCCCCGAAATCAAAGTGGAGCCGGACGAAACCCCGTTAGCTGCTTCGGATTCAGACGAGAAACTGGAGGAAGCCAAAGAGGAAGCGGTAGGGGCTGAAACGGAGATGGACACTGCCCAACCGTTAGAGGGCACCCCAAGGTCCGGCAGCGCAGATTTTCAGGACGCAGTGGCAGAAGAAAGCAAGGAGGTGGCAAAAGTGGAGTCAATCCCAGTGTGCACAATCTTCAGTCAAGTGAACCAGCAGAAAACCCAGAGCCAGGCATTAGTACCAGATGGATTCCAGCCAGCTCTGGTTAAGTCCCCAAGCTTCAGTAGTGGTGCAGAGACCCCCAGCAAGTTGGCACCATTGGTGTGCCAGCCAAGCCCCAGCCTGAGCAAGTTTTTTGCTGATAATGGCCACGTCAACCCCGCCTCAGACTTTTTTGACTCCTTCACCACATCCTCCTCCTTCATATCCATCAGCAACCCCAATGCCGAGTCCCCACAGGCCCCCCTCGTCCCAGAGCGCCAGCTATCCTCCTCCGTGTCCCCACCGACCCCGGTGTCACAGGAGCCCGGGACGCCCAACTTTTACTTCGCACCCACTCTCCCGGAGTCACCAGCCAAGCAAGGCCCCACTGAGGCGGCCCCACCCTTTTCCCAGCTCCAGGCTGTGTTCTCGGGCAGCGACGACCCCTTCGCCACGGCGCTCAACATGAGCGAGGTCGACAGGAGATATGATGCCTGGCTGCCCTCTGATGACACCAGGAAAGTCCTGATTTCCGTGGCGACACAACAGCACAGCCCCGTGTTCATTGAGCGGGAGCGTCTATCCATGCCAGGGCTGAAATTTGACAACCTGCAGGTAATTGGTTCGCAAATACAATATGGCTGTATTTGATTCACAGTTACAATCTGCATGTAACTAGCTCATAATAACTAGCTGCATGTATTTGGTTCACAATTACAATCTGCTCTTAATTGGAGAACAAGTACAATCTGTTGCTGGTCTTCAAATTGACATGTAATGGCCTTGCAAATATTGCATATTGCATATTTGTCTAGGTCAGATCCGTGTAACATCTGTGAAGATGGACTGGCATTTATAGTATATGGATTGACCGCTATAGTCGAAAAGCCGGTGGATCAGCACAGATGCAGTGCAATTCTGATCTAGATGAGTGCAACCACGATTTGCAGGTCATTTTATTACAAATATAATCTACAGGTGGTGTGCTTGTGCTGTTAATCAGATATTTAGACTCAAGCAAAAATAACCGTAAAAATAACAGGAGCCACTCGGAGCATATAATGCAAAATTCCATGATGAACATGGAACATTTCTTCCATGCATGAAACAAGAACTCCAGAAAATTGCCTTAGGTATTTGTGCAGTTTAAAAAAATAAAAAATAAACAAAACAGGGCCTCCCGCGTGGTCCAGAGGTCACAATGTTCAACGCTGGCGACAGCGGCTGGGGTTCGATTCCCCGTCACACCAGAGTCGGCTCTGGCTGGGAGTGCCACCGTGGGCGGCAATTGGCTGTCCGCCCCAGAGAATGGGGAGGGAAGCCGACAGGATGTTCACTGCGCACAGGAATGGCTCTGGGGTGCCGGAGTTATGGTGACGGAGTTATGGTCAACGGCTTGGCGAGTGCCGTCTCGGAAGAGTCACCACCACCAGCGAACAGCAAACTCATAGTACAAGGGGTGGATTGACATGAAAAATAGCAGGTGCAATTGGCTACCAAATTGGGAGGAAAATAGGAGAAAAAATCTGAAACAAAATTTCCTTTAAAAAAACAAAAGAGCGTATAAACTTTCCTGCTCTCACAACATTTCAGATCCCATTGCATTATTCAAAGCGTTTAAACCACACATGGCATATTGCAGGAGACCTAACCCAACAGTGTGGTTTCGCTGTGCTTGCCAGCTGGGAAGAAGGTAAAGGTATCTGTGTTCTGCATTTTTAGGGAGATGCAGTCAAGGACCTGATGCTGAGGTTTCTGGGTGAACAGGCAGCCATGAAGAGGCAGGTTCTCACCGCCAACTCCGTGGAGCAGTCTTTTGTGGGGCTGAAGCAGTTAATTGTGAGTTTGCCTTGTTTATACTGATGATGATAATTATGACATTAATAAAGTATGCCCTTTTTGTGCATCTTGTACCTTAAACCAATTATGGGACAGTGAGGCTTCCTGAATCCAACAATGGAACTGTCATTGCTGTCATTCACTGATGTGTATGAAGTAAACAAAAGGCTTTGCTCTCTACTGCAGAAGAGTATTATTAGTCAAAGTCAATGAGTCACTGGTGGCACATGATAGCTCCACCCATTCTGAGGTTCATAAAGCCCAACTCTCCCTTCACTACCATACACTACTTGCAGTCAGTACAAATTCACATAAAGTCCTATTGGATATATTATTCCTGTTCGTATGTGGATGTATCGTTGTTAAACAAGATGCATTTGCGTTGTTAAATTTGCTTTGAGAGAGAGACAGACCGAGGGAGAGAGGGAGGGAAAGAGAGAGAGAGAGTGAGAGAAGGGAAAGTCTTTGCGCTGAAGCTCAAACCAGCGAGATGCCCACGTCCTTCTCGTTCCTCTGGGCGTGGGATGGTTCGCCCGGCTAGTCTGAGACCCCAAACCCCCACCCCTAGACACGTGGCCTGTTTGCATAGAAGTGACGGAGAACGCCACAGCCAGAACCTCAGCGCCTCCCTCCCCCCGTGTGTGCTGGTTTAATTTCCTGTGTGCCATGTGAAACGCGCTTTGCGAGCAAGGCTCAGCGTGCGAGAGGGAAGGCCAGCTCCTGATCGGGAGACCCCGTTTCCCCGTTTACGAAAGGCAGAGAGGGCCCACTGACCGGCGGTCACCGTGCGCTGGTTTGATAACCCGCACGCGACCCCTCTCTGACCCCGGCTTGGTATAAAATGTTGAGCGCCAGGCAGAGAAGGAGAGAAAGAGGGAAGGAGAGGGAGAGACCGAGAGCATTGCGTGGATCACTTGGCCGGCGCGAGAGGGGGAACGGGTGAAAGATGACTCCTGCAGGCACCGACTCTCTCCTGCTGCCCGCATGTATAATGTATGCTGTGTGCGTTTCAAAGGCGGTCGTACCCGGGCACCGCCCACTCAGGCGGCGCACCTGGGGAGTAATTGGACAGGCGGTTTCAGACGCCACGTCGAGCTGCGGGAGGGCATCGCGCAGACTACATGGCCGGCGGCTTAAAATACCCGGCCCGTGCGTCACTGATCTTCTCCCACGTTTCCATGGAGCATGGGCTGTTCTCCAGAGGGCCGCACTCTTAAATGTCAGCGGACTTAACGCTGCACATGGGGTCTGGCCATTCCGGGATTACCACGTGGTGGAGGTCGTCCTGGGGGTCAACCGTAATCAGGGCCTGAAAGAGAGATAGGGAGAGGCTCTGCTGTTAGTGCAAAAAAAGGCCTGGGGTCCTGCTAATTCGATCCAGTGTGTGCTGCCACTGCCTTTCGTTAAAAGCAAAGACAAGCAATGTAAATTTGTCATAAACGGAGACTGTGTGTGTGCATTTTAGGACCCATTTTGCAACAAAGGTGGTTAATGGTGATTTGGCTTCTGGCAACGATTGACAGTGTTAATGGTGATTTGACTTCTGGCCGTGATTAACAGTGTTAATGGTGATTTTGCTTCTGGCCGTGATTAACAGTGTTAATGATGATTTGACTTCTGGCAGTGATTGACAGTGTTAATGATGATTTGGCTTCTGGCAGCGATTAACATGGTTAATGGGGACTTTTGCTGAAAATGCTTTTCCAGGGGTCACTACTGAGTTCTCTTGTGTCTGCGCACTTTGGGAGGGGCTTAGGTGTGTGTGTGTGTGTGTTGTGTGTGTGTGTGTGTGTGTGTGTGTGTGTTTATGTACATACGTGTGTGTGTGTGTGTGTGTGTGATAGTATTGGTGTGCATGTTTGTGCATGTTTTTTTATGTGTGCACGTGCCTCCGTTGGTGCATGTGTATGTTTGCGCATGTGTGCATTTGTTTGAGCGTGTGTTTGTGTGCATGCATGTGTATGTTTGTGTGTGTGTGGTTTGTGTTAGTGTGTGTACGTACATGCATTTGTTTGTGCGTGTGTTTGCATGCATTCATGTATATATTTGTGTGTCTTGCCTGTGTGTGTGTGGATGTATTTGGTAAGGTGTGTGTGTGTGTGTGTGTGTGTGAGAGTGTGTGTGTGTGAGTGTTATATCCCCTGTACCCTGCAAGCTGGGAGGGTGGCAGTGACTCATGCTGCAGTGACAGCGTGTGACTGCTGCTGCTGCTGCTGCTACTACTGCTGCTCTGCCTCAGTCCCTCAGCACACAACAGAGCTGCTCGTACCGGCAGGGTGGCAGCCAATCTCTGCTTCTGAACAGGTGCTGCATCCCCCCCCGATTTCCCTGTCACTCTACCAAAACACACAGCATCATCCTGCGCTGTCCCGTTTCTTCATTTTCTTTTTCCTTCCCAAATTCCTACCCCTCCAGACCGCCTTTGTTCCAAAGCCTCCGGACCGGAGCGAACGGAGGAGTAAGAGCGAGGTTTGTTTTTTGTTTGAATCGCTGGTGCTCCTGTCGTGATGGAGATCCATAGAAACCCAGAACGAGTTGTCTGTAGAAGCCAAGCTTTTCAGCAAAAAGGTTCTCACAAACCCTCTTGAGACCTGAGTCATCTTGGCATGTAACGAGTTGGAGGGGGAAAAAAGGGGGAAAAAAACACCTTGCTGGCTTTTTGCTGCATATCAGGCTTGACAGGAGGGAGTTCCTTCTTTCTGTGCTTTTGGCTTGGCCCTCTCTCAGATTCTTAGATTCTCTACAGTGTCAGTGAGGATCATGTGAGAGCAACCTCCAGCAATACGTCGCCATGCCAACAAGCCCCTGACCCTCCTTGGACGACAACGCGCCGCTCTGATTGGCTGCCTTCACCCGCAGGTCACGACCCCGCGCTTCCATCAGGTTTGGCGATTTGGCTGTTTGTTTGGTGTGATGGAAGGAGCCTGCGTCAGGGAATCGCCATTTTGGTGGCCACTGTTGCGGGACTTGGTTGCAGCGACTTCATGTTTCCAAATGCAGACCTCCTCTGTGATGGAAGGGAGTGGTAGGTGCTGTATCATCTCATGTTTGGTTTGGCCATCTGTATTTGGGGATAGATCTTTTATGTAAGCACCTACACACAGACACTACACTACACGCGTACAGTCTGTAAACTCACTGAATAGCCCGATTGCCTGTTCCGAGATTAAACATGTTTGCAGTCTTCCAAAGATCACCTTATTGGACTCAAATAGCGCTCCTCCATTATATTAATATTCTCAAATTGCCCTCATAGTTTAACTTCTAGGTTATGGCCTCCAGCTGAGGCAAGCCAAAGACTTTAAGAATGGTACGGTACCCACTGCCTGCCTGAGTGGTGCTAGGCATTGAAAGAGATGGATTATAAGTAACGGCCCTGTTGAAACTGCAAAACGACTTTGTGTTTTTCTGCTTGAGGTGCATCCATCGCTGGAGGCTGGATATGGGAGTGGTAGGTGCTGTATCATCTCATGTTTGGTTTGGCCATCTGTATTTGGGGATAGATCTTTTATGTAAGCACCTAGTATTCTGCCAGTATCTTTATTTATCTGCATCTGTGAAGTAGAGTCTAAAAGTTATGGAGGTCTCGATCGTATGGACAGAGGCTACAGGCTAACGGGACACTTTCTCCCCTCTCAGGATGACCAGTTCGGGTAAACGTACTTTGGTTTAGTTTAAACAGATGAGATTATCAACAGATTCCCGGTTATTCTCACAGACGGAGAGTTTGCAAGCACGGTCAAAGCAGGAACGCGATGACTCACTTTCACCACACTGTCCGCTGTCAGACTCCGTTTTGGAGGTCACGGTTACGGTCGAAACAACGGTGCACAAAGCACGAAAATGAGTTTTACAAGCGTGGCACTTGAATGCCGCGAGGAGCAGCAATGGGGGCAGGCTCCCTGTCACGGTGGGGCTCGGCCTGTTTACGCGGAAACATTCCGCCCGCGCTTCCGGAACGAATCAAACTGCGGCGTTCGCAGAATCCTACCTGCTCGAGCAGACCCGGGGAAAGGGAAAAAGTTTTGAGGAGCTGGCGCTTGAACACGTTAGAAGTCGCAGGTAGCTTTGTCCACCGTCCTCCCACAAGAGCGCCGTTAGCACCAGGGTTCCCAGAGCAATAATCGGATCTCCCACCATCCCCCCGCACCCCACTGTTCTGATTGGAACAATTGCTGGAACAGTCTACTCTTGGGGTAGAACAATATGAAAATGAAAAAGAACAAAAATGAATTATTAATTGATCTTTATTATTCCAGGCTCCCCCTACAACCCCCCCCCCTTCCTCTGGCTTTAATTGAAATTGCTCATACCTGGGCAGACAGCGATCCATTTTTAATGTGAGGGTGCAGGGATGAACCTGAAGCCGCTGTCCTGATGGGAGGTCTCCCGCATAGCGAGCCTGCCTCGGCGATAAAGTGAAGTGGGGCTCAATTACACGCGGCTGAGCACTGAATCACGGCCACTCGTTTCTGCCCGTTTGCCGCTCGTTTGATGTGGGGCGGGTACCTGGAGGGCGGGCGGCTGCTGCTGAGCGCCGCGCATCACCCCCCTCCTGCCGCAGGCCCCTCCGACACCTCTTTGTCTGTCTCTCTCTCCTTCTTCCTCTCTCTCTCTCTCTCTCTCTCCCTCCGTCTCTCCCCCGCTCTTTATTTATTTAGCATTTTTCCTTTTATTTGAAAGTGTAACTGTTTGACATGGGTTGAGGGTTTGTAAAATTTTACCACAAAAAACTGATGACCGCATCTAAATAAAGGGGACATAAAAGTTTCCCTCCCTCGTTCTCCCTTTCCCCCTCTCTCCCCCTTCGCCTGCTGCATCGTCGTCACCTCTTTGCTCTGCACCCCGTCCGCGCTTCGTTTCCAAGGTTATGGTGTTGTGTTGACTGTGAGCGTTGAGGTTAGCGGGGCTGATATGATATACGATATATGATACTCCAGATGCAGCTTGTCACTGTCAGTCTGGCCACAATCGTGTTATGGAGATGAGCAACACAGACATGACATGACCTAAAAATGTCACTCGTCGGGATAGGATGGTTAGTGGACTGACAGGCAGGGACAGCTCACTGTGTGCTTAGTGGATTGACACTAGGTAGAATACTTTATTATCCCAGAGGGAAATTTGTTTTGCAATAATACAGGCAGGCATTGGCATACACATACAACATAATACAAAAGACATGACATGAACATATAAGCCGTGACGTGTAAAGTGAGGTCATTATGTTTTGAAGTCCTTGTTTAAAAAGCTGGTGCTAGTTGGGATGAATGATTTTCCTGCCTGGTTTGTTTTACACAGGGGAGCTTTGAACCTTTGGCCAGAGGGTAGTAGTGCATACTGGTTGTTTAGTGCATGGGTAGAGTCCTGTATGATTTGTTTGGCCTTACAGATGGTCCTCATTTTAGGGATGCTATGTTCTGGCATGTGGTGCTACAGACTTTACTTGCTGTATTGACTATTTTGTTTATCTTATTGGAGTTGAGTATGGAGAGTAAACTGTACCAGCCAAGGAAACAGAATGTCAATATTCTCTCAAGGTTTTATAAAACAGGTGCAATATTTTCTTGTCCACGTTGAATTTCCTTCCTTTCCTACGTCTTTGTTGTATTTTCTTGAGTATTGCCTGTGTGTTTGAGTTACAGTCCAATTTTGAGTTAATAATGGTGCCCAGGTATTTATATTCATGTATATATTCATGTACCCTTTCTGTTACAGTTGTGCTGATATTGACAGGCCTTAGATCATTCGCCTTTGGCCTTTGTCCTTTGTTTTATTGGTGTTGAGTTGCAGTGAGTGATTGTCGCTCCATATTTTAAACCTGTTTATTTCCATCCTGCTGTGTCATCTGCAAATTTGATGGTGTTGCAGGCTTGTGACAGACTTGTACAGTTATTGGTGTACAGTGTGAGCAGAACTGGAGATATAACACTGCCTTGTGGTACTCCTGTGTTGTTGGAAATGAGTGGTGATAGAATGGAGTTGACCCGAACTCTTGGGCTGTGTTCATTCAGGAAGCTGTCTACCCAGTGTATGATGGTGCTGTTGACCCCCATGTCCAACAGTTTTTGTAACAGGAGATGTGGCTTTGTGGTATTAAATGCAGCATAGTGGGTATATAGATGCACATATATATGCACCCATATTCCTCCTAATATAATTTACTGATTTTAAAGTCGTATTTAAGAACCGTGTTAGATATTACAATTTGTATACTAAGCCAGCCCTTATACAATGCAATGCACTGCAAAATTGCTGCTCTGTTCCGTTTGGGCTTTTATTTTTGTCATTGTATTTACGTGCTATTTTCCTTTCAAGTACTTCCCAGCACCCCAAGCGTCAGAGTTGTGTCTATCCGACGGAGAGGAATTGCAACTGTGGGACATTGGACATCGCAGTCTCTCTCCAGTTCGGGAACTGAAACTTTGAACCGTATTGTCATATTTTATTCAGTGTGAGGGCTCCCATAGATGGCAAATCATGTCTTCTTACAGTTTGGGTGCCATAAAAACAACAAAAAATAAGTTGTTTTGCGTGTATTTAAAAAAGCATAAAACTCAGGTTAGAAAACCCGTAGAGGGATTATTTATGAGCGTTTTGTTGTTGCCGGCGCGGTGGTCCCAGGCCTCTGGAAAGCCGCAGTACATCATAATAGCTGCACATTTACAGTTACATTGACTTTTTACGTTCTGTCTCAGTGGCTGCAGCTGCTTTTGCCCATTTTCTTGCCAGTCGTTTGAAGCTTCATTTCCCCCCCTAATGAAGATTTAGAGGCACAGGGAGTCGCGTGGGGGGGGAGGGGGGCGCAGTGAGTGCGAGGCAGTACGCCGGGGAGAGCGAGCAGGGGACAGGTCCGTCCAACCCCCCCACAGCACAGTGTCAGCCCGACTCTGCTCTCCGTGTACGGGCGGCATTTTACGCTTGGTTAAAAAAAAATCCCGCCACCTAATTAGAGGGATGGCGGTGTGATGGATGACGCGGCGCTTACAGCGGGATCACGCGCTCTGACCTTGTCATCGTTACTGATGGCGGGCACGCACGGCGGTACCTGCTCGCGGCCAGGTGGGGCAGCTGTTCCCGCGATGGGTTCACTTATTCCTCACCCCTGTCTGTCTGCTCGCCCGGCCGATTCCAGAGCACCAAGAACTGGAGGGCGGCGGTGGACCTGGCGGGCAGGCTGCTGACGGCTCACGGGCAGGGATACGGGAAGAGTGGCCAGCCCACCAGCCACACCACAGACTCCCTGCAGGTAGGGCAACCTGGTTCCGTTAACCCCTACCCACCTCTTATTCACCCCCTTCTGACCTCACCCTGACACCCCTCCCCCAATTATTTATTCAATTTTATGAATTTTATTTAATTTAAAGGGAAAAATGGACAATGCACGGAACTCAACATATTAGCAATTGCGTCAATGCACCGTGCAACATTTCCATACACAGCTTCGACCTTGGTAGATGAACATGTACAGATACAGTGGTAAAACAAATGACAAAATACAGGCATAACATGACAGCCTAATACAATGCATCATACGACTGGGAAGAGGGCACGGTCAGACATATGTAATGATAACAGCTTTGATTTACCTTTTGCCTGATTTATTTATTTATTTATTTATTTATTTAATTTGTTTCTGATTTTATCCCATTTTCTCCCAATTTGGTCAGACATATGTAATGCTAACAGCTTTGATTTACCTTTTTTGCCTGATTTTAAGCTTGTCCAGGGTCTTTTGTGTTTGACCTCACCCCCTTGCTATCTCAACACAGCAGTGTGGTTCTCCACCTGATGCATAAATTCACCCCCCCACACACACCTTCCACACACACTCACACGCCTAGATTCTGATGCCGTGCTCGGGCCTCTCCAGTGTGTCAGGCGTACGCACGCGGGCGCGGTCTGGATCGCCGTGAAGGGGAGTAATGCCATCAGTGCTCTGCGGGGTTCAAAGGCCAAGCTCTCTCCCTCCTTCCCTCTTTCTCTCTCTGCCCCTCTATCTCTTTCCCTCTCTCTTTCTCTCTCTTTTGCTCTCTCCCTTCTTCCCTCTTTGTCTCCATCTTTCCCTTCCTCGCTTTCACTCTCCCTCCTTCATTCTCCTCTCCCTCCCTGCCTAGCTCGCCTTCTCTCTGTCCTTTTCTCTCTCTCTCTGGGAGAGCCAGGCTCCATGCACTTGGAGCGCACTCTAATTGAGCGAAGAGAGCTCCATAGGGATAGATCTCCCGCCCCTGTTTGCACACACGTGTCCCGGCTCTGCTCAGCATGCAGCGCACCACGTCCTCAGCGCACCACGTCCTCAAATATACAGCTTTAGCACGGTTTTTATCTCCACCATGTAGGCGTAGTACATGGAAAATTAATGTACCTTACTGCATATATGAAAATATTCTCTTAAAGATGCGTGTGTGCCTACATGCATTTACACATACACACACACAAAAACACAGTACATAATGGAGTCCTGCATAGCAACACCGCGGCTGATAAAGGATGCGTTCGTTGTCTTTAGCGGCGGTCTTCCTCCCCCTTTCCCGCAGCTCTGGTTCGTACGGCTGGCGCTGCTCATCAAGCTGAGCCTGTTCCAGAACGCTGAGCTGGAGTTCGAGCCCTTTGGAAACCTGGACCGGCTCGACCTGTACTACGAGTACTACCCCACGGTGTACCCCGGCAGACGAGGTGAGCGCGGTCATATTTTCCCGAAGCGCCTACGGTCGTTCTCCATGTAACAAAAACAGCTCTTCGTTCTTTATGTTATCGCTCAACATCAGCATCGGCACTGCAATAAAGTTTTGATAAAGAAACACAATTGCACCCGAGCGCAGGTTAAGTTTTGACATACCGTACTGTGAGGGCGCACACAAAGTGGAATAATAACGTTCATAGTAAATAATGAACGGCTCTTGTGAGGCCGTTCACGGTAAATAGTAAAAAGTTGAATTTGTGCTTGTAGAGGATGGCCTGCTTCACTGTCGTACCCGCCTTCGACAGCACCGCAAAGTCCCCTGCAAGGGACAGAAATTGGCAACAAACCAATCTGGCCCATCAATTAAAATTCTTTTATATATTTTTTTTTAATTATAAATTTGTTTCAGATTTTTCCAGTTTTCTCTCAATTTTGTTGCCAATTATACCCTCTATTTATTTCAATTCACCCTCCCCTACGAGTCCGCCGCCCGTCCGGTTTGGACCAATTTCCTGAAGCCGGCAGACCCGCCTCCTCTGAGACGGAGCCTGCCCACCCACTCTTACAGGAACGCCCTTTCACTCCTCGACAAACTTGTGTCGGCTCACCCTCCCCCTTCCCCTGGGGTGGACAGCCAAATTCCGCCCCCGATCGGGGCTCACGGCCAGGGCCGGTCTGATCAATTGGTTATTTTATTATTTTATTACATTTTACGTTTTAAGCATTTAGCAGACGCTCTTGTCCAGAGCGACTTACAAGATGTGCATTAATACATGGTAGGAACAATCATAGTTAGCGCACGAGATCAGTGCAGTAATACAGCAATAGACATCATTGCAGGCATCTGCGTACCATACCTGTAACACTGGGAAGGAAAAGGTTAGTGTATATATATATATATATATATATATATTTTTTTTTTTTATAGTGTAGAAACAAGTAAACAGTGGTGACGACAAATTAGCTAGATGGACAGAGTTCAGTGGTAGTAGAGTCTGAAGACGTGGGTTTTGAGTCTCTTGCGGAAGATTGCAAGTGATTCCGCGGTCCTGACCGATTGCGGAAGGTCGTTCCACCAGCAAGGGATCAGGACAGAGAAGAGGCGAGACCGCGAGGATTAAATTAAATTAAATTATTAAATTGATTAACCCACCTTGTCAATCAGGGTTGGGGTCAATTGACTTGAATTGAATTGATAAGTTCCCGCTGTAGGTCCACGCATACCAACAGTATGGCCAAACTCTTTCATGTGTCATGTCTCAGAAAGCCATTCTAGGTGCTGTCATGGTGGGTTTTGACCGTTAATGCGCACTTTTTACAGGTACGTTATTTGCCTATTTCATTGCCAAAGATGTATAGAGTTAGCACGTCTTTTGCCTCCTCCAAAGAGCCTAGAAAAGGGACATTAAATTTATTCTTTCTACAGATTTCCCCAGTAATTGCTTTTGTGCTCAGAATCGAACTTGGAAATCTGAAGGGTGGCAACACCCTCTCAATGTTTATTATCTAAAACAATCGCCATAGCTTTGAAAAGAAATACAAAATAGGCGCCAAACACTTTTGTAATTGAGCCTTATGAATTTGTCTTGAGGTGACTTTAACCAAATGCTTCATGAAATAGGGTTTAGTAACACTTTAGGTAATGATGTGGTTATAAATACTTAATAAAGCATTAATAACTACACAAGTGATGCACCCCATGGTCTGGAATCGCCCCTTGACTGTACCAGTGTACAAGTTGTATGATATGTTATATTAACATTTTAGCTGATATTATTTTTTCAGATAGGAGCACGTAGTTTCAAAAGGTTCACAATACAGTTTTGACAGTCTGACCTAACTTGAAAGTCTGTTTTCTGCATATTATTATTATCTGAGCTGTTATTAAAGTATCATCCATTATTATGTACATGTTCAACTTCCAAAGGAACCACATGGCTGACTGACTTGTTATTTTGGTTTGTCATTTTAAGCATACTACCTGCCGGTATATAGACTCCCTTTGTTTTCGGATATCGTTGCTAACGATGCTAGCCGTTGGTGGATTTGCTGTTCATGTGTATTTTGTATATTTAATTTTCACCTTTCTTGGAAGCGTATTTAGTGTATAAGAATGATTGTGCCCCCCCCCCACCCCGTGGTTGCATCTCAACGCGCTCCTACTGCATCTTTGATCAGCCACACCTTGAGGCGGACCTGAGCTCTCAGAGAATCAAAGTCAAACCTCCCCCCAAAAAAAAAAAAAAAAAAAACTGGCGTGGAATGTTTTGTTTGAAGGTTGGGGCTCATTATTTATTGTTTTAACGGGACCTCTGTGTCCAGGGTGACACATTATGCTGGTCGTCCTCACAGATATCTGGATGTTTGCACGAAGGCGGTTCAGGCAGCTTGCTTATGGGCAGGACGTCAGGGCTCCTGCCAGTAAATATGAGCTTAGTTCCTCAAACATTAGGCCACACAGCGCAATGAATGTGCAAATTAATTGTATTTCTTGGTTTTGAATTGGCTTTATTGGTTTGAATCTGTACAAGAACTGTTTCAGATACGCTAACTGTCTGTGTGCTCGGTGATTTTCTCGCAACCTGGACGCGGGTCGGCCCAACGAAGGCAGAGCAGACGGGAACCGTTCTCTCGTGCCTCGTCTTTGTTAGCCGATGAGAGGGAACGCTGCCGCGGGTTCCTCCCACAACCGGCGGCTGCTATTTTCTTTCCCTTTGTTAGCAGCGGGGAGCTCAGGCTCGATTAGCGAAGCCTCCGTCACTCGCAGACAGCTCCAAGAGATTCACATCAAAGGGTGCGAGGATCAAAGCTGGAGCCAAGACGGGAGTCTGATGGTTTTACCTGTGCCGGGGCGATCCTCCAGGAGCCGGGAGCGCACGGGGAGAGGGGGGCACCACGCACTCCGTTACTGGCACAGAACAAGCTCACGGGCCCCACCGGGCACCGAACCATTCCCATACTGCTTTTGAGTGTGGACAATCTCCCTGTTTCAAGGTGTTGCTGCACTATTTATTACCCACACTGTCTCTCCCCCCCATTTCAGGCTCGATGGTCCCATTCTCCATGCGGGTCTTGCACTCAGAGCTGCCCCAGTACCTTGGCAAGCCCCAGGAGTCCCTCGACCGGCTGCATGGCATGAAGATCGTCTGCCAACTGGTGAGCACACATGAAAGCTCACATACCACTACAGACTTGTCAAAGTATCCGTAAGGCATGTCGTAAATTTCTTATTTGCTGTGTTAGATACTCTAATAAGCGCTGATTGACCAAACAAAAGCACCAATATTGTTACTTTGTTTTTCTTTAGGCTACTGAGAATGTAGATCAAATGTAGTGGTCAGCAACTTGTAAGTGTTTAGAATGATATTTCTTGACTCTCACAATGGATTCTCTCCATTTTTGAAAAATAAATTGCAATGGTTTCACATGGGTGAAACAGTGTTATAGCAAATCAGCACAAAACAGGGACGTTTTAAATGGGGCATACATGTATTTCTATTTTATTTATAACAGTATTGTTGATTCTAGCACTTGTTGCGCTGGTACTGGTTGTGAGAGTGTTACAGCCCTTTTCTGTAGTTACTGTTGCTTGTTTTAATCCTGTTGTATGTACTTCACTTCACAAATTGCTCTGGACAAGGCCACCTGCTAAATTAATGTACTCTATATATGTGTGTATATATATTTTTAAGATTTTGTTTCAGATTTTTGATTCCAATTTTCTCCCAATTACACCCGCTATTTTATGTCAATCCCCCCTAGTAATGTGAGTTCGCTGCCATAGTCCGGCGACCAGTAGTGACGAAGGCGAAGCATCGTCTCCTCCGAAACGGCACTTGCCAGGCCGTCGACCGTAACCCGGTACTACAGGGCCACTCCTGTGCGCAGCGAACGTCCTGTCGGCTTCCCTCCCCCCTTCCTCCCGGTCAGAGCCGACTCTGGCGCGACGGGGAATTGAACCCCGATCGCCGTGGTCAGCGTCGAACGTTGTAACCACTGGACCAAACGGGAGGCCCGTATATATGTATATTTATATGTATGTGTATGTGCAGTGTGTATAAAAAGTACCCACTTTGGCATTTTTCACATTTTATTTTCTTACTTCTTGGAATAAAAATGGATTTAATTGGGATTTCTCTAAAGCTCAAAACTCAAAAAAGCTTTTTGTCAATTAATTACAAATAAAAACAGACAATAATAGCCCAGGTGCTTCACAAATCTGCGCTTTATTTGAGGGTGCCAAAATGAAAGCCATTGTTGAAGAAAATCTCGCTTATAATTTGTCAGAAGGCATGTGGGAGACTTTTAAACTAATTGGAGGAAGATTCTATGGTCTGATGAGATGAAGATTGAACTTATTAGCACAACGTTAGGTGCTATATTTGGTGCAATCCTAACACTGCATATCATCCCAAGAACACTATCCCTACTGTGAAATATGGCGGCGGGAGCTTAATGCTATGAGGATGCTTCTCTACTTCGGGGACTGGAAAGCTTGTCAAAATAGAGGGCAAAATGGATGGAGCAAGATATAGACAAATCTTGGAGGAAAACCCGCTGCAGTCTGCAGGACTTGGGAGAAGATTTGTATTCCAGCAGGACAATGACCTAAAGCATATAGCAAAAGTCACATTGGAGTGGTTTAAAAACAAAAAAAAGATCAATGTCCTGGAGTGGCCAGAACTCAGTCCCATTAAGAATCTGTGGAAAGATTTGAAAATTCTGTTCACCACCGGTCCCCATCCAATCTGATGGAGCTCAAGCAATTTTGTAAAGCAGAATGGGTGAAAATTGCAATGTCCAGAGAGTAGAGAGGAAGTAGAGACTTACTCAAATAGACTCACAACTGTAATTGAAAGGTGTTTCTACCAAGTATTAATTAAAGGGGGGTGAATACTTATGGAATCAATTGTCTTTTTTTCATTTGTATTCATTGATAAAAAGCTTTAGTTTGATATTGAAAGCTGGCACTTCCACACAGGTGTTGTTCCTGAGTAAATTAAGAAATGTATATCCCAGCATGCTTAGGGTCATGTACAAAAATGCTGGGTAGGCCTGGTTGCCTATAATTATGGCTAGCATTGCTAGAAGATGAGACCTCCCTGACTTTGTAAGAGGGATGATTATTGGGGGACATTTAGGAAGATGTTTCAAAATGAACTGTATCAAAGGTGATGTCGGCATTGGAACTTTGAGGGAAATACATCATCAACAAAGGGCAATTGTGTTCAGAAGCGCATACTGGGTTGTGATTTTTGTGCATTCGTTTGAGATGCAAGACAAGCAACTCTAAATCACTTGACTGCAAATATCAATGTAGGGCATTAGCAGGCAGTTTTATCAAGAGCGGAGAACTGTTGAGAACTCTACAGAGCAGGACTCTACAGAAGTCACCAACTGTGTGTGTGTGTGTTTATACCAAAATAAAGGAAACGCCAACATAAAGTTAAGTTCTGTAAGTCACTTTGGATACAATGTAATGTAATTGCACAAAGTGTCTTAATAGGGCTGCAACCCGACCATAGTATCCCTTCTCTATGGAGGTGTTCTAAAACTTTTGACCGGTGTGTGTGTGTGTATATATATATATATATATAAATGTACTGTACAGAGGTTTAATGTCTATTCATTGTTACTATGGCTTCCGCCAGATTTTGGATAACCTGGAGCAGGGCAAGGCAGAGGATGGGAGCATGATTAACATGACCCAAGAGAACCGGCAAGGTATGTACACATTCATTACGCCCGTTCAATACTGAAATACTGTGTATCAGACCCTGTCTAGACAACACTATATAATTAAGAAGAGGTTTGGAGGTTATATAATAGGTAGTCTTGACCCCAGACACTCTTATCTCTTCTCTAAATCCTCTTGAAATGAAAGTTAGTTTGTGAAAATGGTTTCCCCTAACAATCCTGCAATCTGAATGGTACTCGCGAGTTTTAACCAGTGTTGGATTATTGGTCACTGGTTGAACCTGGTTAGTTGGTATCATTAGGTTATGAGCCTGACAAGTGAAGATATGCTTACAGCTACGTACAAAGGTTAGCACTTCACAACCATACCAAACTGTTCAGCAGCCAAGCATTCCCCTAAATGATTTCTATATTAATATAGAGCATGGTGCTTGCGTCTCTGTGAGAGGATGTTTTTCCATTAAAAATAGGTACTCCCCCAGATGTACCCTGGGTTAAGACCACTGAGCAGTTTGTGATCATAAATAAAAATCCTCTGTCCATGGTATTCATTGTTCATGGTCAGGACTTGGCCTACAAATGGCAGATTCTGCTGGGAGTGCAGAGGATTACTTTGGCTGTGTTTGGAACGGCTTCATAGATACACTTATGGGATATTTAACTCGATGTTTGTGAGTCGGTATGCTGCTACAAATCAAAGGGCTTGTAAATTACCGTCTCTTCAGTTTCAACACAACGAGTGTTCTAATGAAAAGATATTGCACTCAATCCATTATGGGCAGTATATCAAATTTACTGTGTCTTGGAGCTAGCAAGCTCCCTTTTGACAGAACCCGGTGAACCAAATTCATGCCTTCATCCAAATATTCAACTCATATTTCCTATTTATATGGGAAGCAGTGCAGTGTAGTGCTTAAGAAGCTTGGCTGGTAACTTTCATTAAATATTCAGTTGTGTAAATGGACAATTGGAACTAAGGCGTTATATTACAGATATCTATGTACCTGGAAAAAACTGTTAAGATGTTTGCGCTCCAGGGCCTGAGAGAGTTGGAGGGTTGGCCTCTCTGCCAGCTCACACCTTGAAATGCCACCCCCTATTGCGTTCCCAATGTGTGGAGAGCAGGGCACCCTTCCTCAGTGGCACGTCTCGGGAGAAGCTGCCAAGTACTGACAGCCCCACGCTGTGCTTGGGCAGAGCCAGAGCCCCCCACCCCCACCCCTTCCCTCCCCTCCACTGGGGGAATGGCGCCAAGCCCGTCGGGCTGCACTCTGCTCCCCCTGACCCAACCCGGATTCCGGCAGCCGAAAGGGTCGAGAGAGAGGCTAATGAAGGGACCTCCTGCGGCACAGTGTCCCTACAGATACAAACACCATTACTCGTGAACGGGAGGGATGCTGGCGTGAATGCTTCGTAGCACAGTAGCACACCTCTCCTCTCCTCCCTCTCCCTTTCTCCCTCATCTCTCCTCCCCTGACCCCCCTCCCGATCGGCGGGCATGCCTCCTATGCAGTTTCCCAGTTTCCTCTGGGGTTTCTCCTTCATCCCGAATCTCTGCCAACCCCCTTTTTGCTCCTCTCTGCCAGCTAATTAAAATAAAATATGAGTTAAGACATCTATTTTCTCTATACTTTCAGAAAAAGAAACACTTTCTCTTCAGATCTTCTATCCATTTATAAAACCGATGTTCACACAAGGACCTTATCTGACTAAAATGTTTTTTTGGAGGGGGGTTTCACGAAAGTCAAAACGTCATTCGCTGCAGAAGCCAATACAGCCCTCACCATGGGCCAACGCTTGGCCCCCTTAAAAGCATAATTTGGTACCTTGCACCAAAAACAACCTCAAAAAGATCAATCCTTCTCTTCTTATATTCCCATTTTTCCCTCCCAAATATGAGAAGAGACAGGCCCACTGATGAGGCTGCGCGGTAAGAGCTGAATAAATGAGTGAAAGCGTTGCAGTCTCTCTCTCTCTCTCTCCTCTTTGTAATTCCCTTTCTCAGACAGATAATTGATGGTTGGGAAGCAGAAGAGGGCGGGCGGGTGGGGGAGTGGTGGTTGGGGAGGGGTGTTGGGTGCGGGAGGGGTACTGCAATTTGCCAGCACAGTTTCACAAGCTGCTCTTGTTTCTTGCAGCCTCTATTCAGCTGTGGAGGTCGCGTCTGTGCCGGGTGATGTACTCCATGGCAAACTGTCTGCTAATGATGAAGGTACGTGGGCGGCGGAGAGACGCAGAGAATTACACCGTATTTCCCGATGAATGTGGGGCCCACAGATTTTTAAAGATGGGAGGGTGTGCCCTGAGGGGGTTGGGGGGGGTTTAGCAGAGGGAAGAGATTTAAAAAAACAAGGCTAATTAAGGGTAAAGTGGTGGAAGGGGATATCAAAAGCTAATCTGCTAGAGAGAGCCTGTTTGCCGAGGGGACGAGTCAGCATTTCTGCAAAATTAACATTTAATCACTTAATAAACAGCAGGGTCTCCTCTTCAGCCATAACTCCCGACCTCCACGGCAGGGATAAGGGAACATCTCTACTTTACTTGAATTGGGTGGAGGCGTTACTTGAAAAGGGTAGTGTAGTTACTTGAATTGGGTCTTCGTAGCTTTATAAGCACCAAGTAAAGGCCATAACCCTCGTCATAAACATACATGGTATATATGCACAGTGCATGCCATTATGAAACTTTGACATGACAATATGGTATGGTAACAATGGTATGTCATGTCCTATGAATTCCAGTCATTATTTTATTTTTTTGGTTGGTTATATTTATGTATGCTAATGCTAATTCATGCTTATATGTATCAGTTGTTAAAGGAGCACTCTGACCAAAATACATAATTTCATGATATACTACTTACTGTATGTTTATATGTCCACATGGTGTTGTTAATACTTTTGCGTTTTTGTCCGTTTTACTGTGAGCTATGAGCGTCCAAATAGCAAATACATTGTCAGTCCATTGTCAAATAATCCACAAAGAGCAACTACACACCAAAATAACCCACACTAACTTCTGTCTTTTCTGGCCAGGCATTGACATTATAAGAATTCAGTGAAGATGAATATTGCAGGTGTTGTTGGCAGGAAGCAAGGAGACAAATACTAACTTTTTGATAGTGAGAGAAAATCAGGTAAACAGCATAATTTTCACCTACAGTTCAGCACCAAACCTACTAACTACAATCATATCTAGCTAGTTAACGTTATATAACTAGTTAAGTTTATGTAATAAACAAGTGTAAATTGAATAAAAAATAGCATTCATAAAACGAGATAGCTACCGCTGTTTGACATTAGATAACAAGCTAGCCAAACATATCCAAACCATGTGTGTTCTTATGATTCGATTGTGGCTAATTTTGCTATTATAGCTAACCAACTAAGTCATTAACATTAACTTTGTATCATTCGGTTTTTCATTACTAGCTAGCTTGCAAGGCAGATAATAACATTACAGGACAGGCTACATTACAAAACATTATATGTAGCGTTACTTAAAAGTATGTTTATTGTAGGTATGCTGTAAAAAGTATTTCGCACTCCGGAATGGAGAATAAAACTAAATCTAAACCCTACCCGTTTTCCCCACACTTACGCCGACATTCATGATCTAAACTAAGGGCAGATAAACAGTGGTGAGTGGTGGTGTGGTGTGGTGAGCCCTCGCTTAACCAATCACACACATTCATACACTTCTACCTGTAATAAAGTATTAGTTACCTACATGAGTGATTATTCTCTATCCTTCAAAGAAGAAAATAAACTTTAAAAGTAGCTGAACGGGCAACGGATACCGTAGCGGTCTAATGCAGCGTATCTTGGCTGGTCCGATACGAGTGTGGCTGCCTATCAGAGATGCGGTTCGAAACCCGCAAGACCGGCCCTGGCCGTAAGGCCCCTATCGGGAACAGCATTTGGCTGTCCACCCAGGGGGAGCGGGGGTGAGCCGGCAGGTGTTCGAGCAGGAAGGGCGTCCATGGTCGGGTTCCATCTCAGAGGAGGTGGATCTACCGGCCCGGAAAAATTTACTCGTTACCCGGAAGACGGACAGCAGACTCATGGGGGAGGGTGAATTGAGATAAATGGAGGGTATAATTGGCAATCAAATTAGGAGAAAAAACAGGGAAAAAAATTGAAATAAAATTAATTAATTAAAATAATAATAATAATTTAAAAAAGTAGCTGAACATAGCATGCCAAATCCATGCCAAATTAAAAGCGATACAAAAAAGATGGTCTGCGCCTCTCCAAAGTCTGCTAAAACAGGTGTGTCTGCGAAAGACAAACAAGGTTCCAATGGCACACGGTGCGCGTCTGATAGACGATGAAACAGAGATGGTGTGGGGTCGCGTTACCTGGCAAGCTTTATGGAGAACGAATTGACCTGTATGCAGCACTACTCGCAAGTTCAGGTGGCCGGCCACAAATTGAATTTCAATGAATTTCCTGAAATTAAACAGAATTGATGACCCCAAACCTGCATGAGACCATAAGAACATGAGAATGCTTGATGACGAGGACAGGCCATTCAGCCTGCCTTGTCATTTTGCCAACAGTCTAAAGCGGCGGTCCCTAACCCTGGTCCTGACGAGTCAAAGTGTTTTTGTTTTCAGCTTAAAATCAGCAACCAATTTAGAGCCAAGAAACCCGGTGGGGTGAGTTGTACCTGTAATCAACTGCTTTGATTAAGTGCTGAGTAAAAATGAAAACCAGCAGACCCTGTGGATCTCCAGGACCATGGTTGGCCACCCCAGTCTTTAACACCTCAAGGGTCTCTGTGCACGTCTGACCTGCAGTCTAGACGTGAGCTCACGGTGGAATTCCAGTGTCTGTGGGTGCTGTTTGTATCCGGAGCTGAGGAGCCACTCAAGTTCAGACGATTCAGAATGAACTCGGCAGGGCAATGGCCGAGGGGTGACCAATTTAACACGCATCGTGTTCCGAATCTGATGTTCGCCAGCGGCTCTTCCCGCAAATGAAAACCTGCGAATTAAAGACACAGTCACCTCTAAGGGGGCTGTGCAGCTGTACCTGAGGAAAGACAGGTGTCGGTGAGGGGGAATGTTGTCGTTTTTCCATTTTTCTGTAAAACCGCTTAGGCCAGTGATATGAAAGGAGCCCTCTTGTCCTATCTCAGCCCCTATACTCCTCACAGATCTCTTGGTTAAACATAATTTATTACAAAACAGGAACTAAGCACTGTAGGATGATTCTCATAGCAATCAGTCTCTTTGTCATTGGGAGAGAGTCGGGCCTGGCTGTGGATATGTCTTTACAGTGAGCTGCACCGCCCTCTGCTGTGTTAAGGAGAGTACTGCACAGGGTGCGTTAAGCATTCATTGTGTACCCATACATTGCATACTACAGAATAGATTACTCTTATGCATTCATATTTTGGAGGTGTATAATAAAAAATGTTTTAAAACAGGTACAATATATTCATTATTATAAATAATATTCATTATTTATATATATATGTATAAATAATGAATGTATTAATAATCATCGTATTTATCATCATCATAAAAATAAATCCTGCAAGTGTAGTGTTGTTGTAGCTCTGATCAACGTTCTCCATCGAGGTAAGGCAGTGCATGGCGCTGTGCTTCATTGTGGGGAGCGTGAGGCCGCTGGTTACAGCTCCATGTGTTGTCTGCACCTCCCTCAGGACTACGTGCTGGCCGTGGAGACGTACCACTCCATCATCCGCTACGAGCCGGAGCAGAAGGCCCAGCTGCTGAGTGGGATTGGGAGGATATTCCTGCAGGTAACGCCAATGGAGGGCGCCTTCCCTCCCTCCCTCTTTCTCTATCCCTCCCTTCCTCCCTTTGTCCAGACGGGTGTGTCTCACGGTGGAGGAGTGTATATCTGCGCATACCGTCACCAGCAGATATGCAATGTGAGAAGGTAAAACAGTGCAGTTGTAAGGTTTGATAACTGTGTGGTTTGGATGCAGTCACCTGTTACCAGAGAGCAGAGGTCAAAGGCCATGAAATTCAGCAGGGAGTTCTGAACGAGGAAGGGGTTGTGTGCGCACGTTTTACATACCTGTATACTCGCATACACACGTGCGCAATCGCACCTAAGCACACACACCCAGCCGCTCATAACCTAGGTTTAAGTGAGAAGAGCTCGGAATGAAAGCTCTCAGCCAGCGGCGTGTGCTTCATGGCTCCTCTCCCACTTCCTCTCACCCCGGGTGCCCCTCTCTCGCTCCTGTTCTCACCGTGGGTCACAGCTGGAGGAGACTGGGATCCGTGTTTATTTATACAACGCTCTCAAATTACTTTATCCCCCCCTTGCACTGAAAGGCTCACAGCTTTGCTTGTGTCCCCGTACTAGATCGGTGACATTAAAACGGCGGAGAAGTACTTCCAGGAAGTGGAGAAAGAGGCCCAGTCCAAGGGTAATGGAGAGAACCAGGAGACCTTCGTTCAGATGAACAGGTAATTCACCTCAAGGAGCGAACACGTGGCATTGGACGGAGAGAGAACCACCGGACAGCAAAGATCGGGCTGTCTTTACGGTTAGCGATTGTTAAAACGTAGCTTCCGCTTTTGGAAATTGAGTTTATGTTCAGTCTAAATCCTAGACATGTACATGTACAGAAGCTTGATGCATATTGGCATGCACCGTAGAGAGGAACTTCACAGAGAATTATTTAACGTGGTTTTGCCTTGCAGAGCGTTCGTATTCCTCAGCCAGAACAACTACGCAGAAGCGCACACGTCCTTCTCTGAAGTTCTGAAAATCGACCCAAAAAACCCTGTGGTAGGTACTCCTCTTTCATTTCTTCCTTTAACCCGTTAAAGTGATTCATTCACCCAGACCTGTCCATTTCAAACCCTGTTAAAATGTCAGTGTCGAAGCATTTGTTTTGACACGGGGTCCTCCCCCATTTTCAACTGGATGATTCCCAGAAACCACAGTATAATACAATGCAAATGTATTTATCCCCCCTGTGGATTTGTAGCTGGGCCAGAGCATTGCAAAACAAACAACAAACTTTACATAATATACGATACGATTTATTGTCCCTATGCATGGAGATTTATTTTGTGAGGTCAGCAATACATTCACTACATATACAGTGTGGGCCCTACATACAAAAGAGAACACACACCATAACATTACACAGAACGTGAAATACCCTGTCACACCAGCAGTGATGGGTACAGTGCAACCTTTATATAGTCTCGGTGTCCTGTGTTTCACTGTTCAGCAGCCCGATGGCTGTGGGAATGAAACCTGCCCGGGTTCTGTTCTTATTGCATCATTGGACTTTGTACCTCCTGGAGGGAAGTAGCTACATTATGTTTACATAAACCATGCACTGAACACAGCAACCAAACAAAAAGCACAGTTCCAAATGCAGTTAGCAGTTAAAAGCATTTAAGACTTTAAATCAAGTACCTCGACTAGTAGACAGGAGGAGCGAGAGGGGAAAAGTGGGGGAAAGGGTGGGATTACTGATTACACCTCACCAGGTGATTAGGTGATACGGCTGGGGGCGGGCGCAGGACAAATGTGCTGAGCTTGCACCTTTCTGTGGGGGAGAGGTTCCACCGCCTGGCAGTTGTCCACTTTTGGGGTCAGCCAACGTGACACCCCCAAAAGCTCTTCACCGGAGAAATCCCAGGGCCATGCAAAGTGTTTATAAAGCCGCTTTCAGCCCTTCTTATTTACCTGATCGGGACGGACAACGCCTGTGTGCATGACCTCGATCTTGAGAACAAAAGCAACAAGATAGAAGGCAGCTCAGAATTGACAGGACGATTGCAAAGCACACTCTACACAAGGTTTCAAAAACGGACACTGAACAACCCAACACTGCTATTCAGTTGGTGACTGTATTTAAGAGAAATGTTTCGCCCTTTTCTTGCACTTGTTTTCCTAGTATTGCTGTGGCTCCACTCTCACACATATTGCAGTCTCTCCACTGACTCAAACACACTGCTTATGTATTGTTCAGTTTTCTTTGCATTGTTGAAAGTGTGCCGTCCATTCCATCTTGCGCACAGTGGAATCTCAGATAACTGAAACGCATGCCTTATTGTATGCTGCATTTCAATTTTAATAGTGCAGTGGCTCCACCTCATGCGTCAAGTAGTTCCGAATAAAATAAGCTGTACATTTGAGTTATTTCTTTGTTGCTAAAAGCATGCTGTGGCTCTACCTCTGGTGTAATGTAGTCCCCCCCCCCCCGATGACACAAACAGGCTCACACACAGCAGAAGTTCTGGACTAAGCCAGCTTTTCTTCCTCAGGCGAATAACAACGCGGCAGTGTGCCTGCTATACCTGGGCAGGCTGAAGGAGTCCCTGGGGCAGCTGGAGGGCCTGGTGCAGCAGGACCCCACGCTCTACCTGCACGAGAGCGTCCTGTTCAACCTCACCACCATGTACGAGCTGGAGTCGTCCCGCAGCACGCAGAAGAAGCAGGCCCTGCTGGAGGCCGTGTCCTGCCGCGAGGGAGACAGCTTCAACACCCAGTGCCTGAAGCTGGTCTAGAGCCCGCTGCCACTGCCGGTGCAGAGCAGACCTGTGTGTGCGTGCGTGTGTGTGTGTGTGTGACAAAGGTGTATGCACACATCTCTGATACCGAAATAAAATGTGCATCTCTCTGTTTTCTCAGTCACCTGATGAAGCAGTGTGTATGCATCTGTATATTTATGTGTGCGGACGTGTGACAAGTGTGCGTGCACGCTCACGACAGGGAGAAAAACGTCTCATCCTTAGCCACCTAATGAAGTAGTGTGTGCGCGCGTGCATGAGTGGGTACCGCAAATGGAAATGTACGTCTCCTCTGATTCTGAAATTATGTTTCAGTTGTAGGCTGTTGTTTTGCTCTGATTCTCATTCGTGTGATCCATACGAGAGGAAATGACAGGAATCAGCAAGCCGAGGTCTGGAGTAAAAAAGGAATGTAAAATAGCCATGTAATCCGAACATGTAAATATTTTAGTAGGGAAAAATTTTATTCTGACACCGTTTCCATGATGATTTGTGTCTAAGAACAGGAATCACTGTTTACAGATTGAATCCAACTAGTGGAATTATTCAAAACTGTACTGTATGTCTGGATATTAGAAAAGGAACCTTGTTAATCCAAATAAATTACTAGTCTTAAAAACTTTCTTTCGCTCACTGTATTATATTGTTTGCAAAACTGAATAGCTTTGAACTCGTGATGTGGGTTGCATTGTATCCATTTGCACAAACGTCATCTTATTATTGGGAGAAATGCTAAGTTTGTGTGAGCAGATTTGAATCAATCATCCTGGGGATCAACCTTGTTGCATTAAAATGTTAAATCGATGGTTCTGCTTGCACATCTCAACAAACATTAAAGACAAATGAGCAAGCATTTGCCCAAGATTCTATTCTATTCTATTCTATTTTTAGGTTCCCTTTAGGTAATATACCGTATATTATACTTATATTCACCAGCACTGTTATTTACCTATACATATATTTATATATTTATACTCACCTGTACCCTTATTGCCATATGTACATACCTGCATATACTTACCTGTACATAACTGCACTAGCCTGTATATACATTATAGCAAGTTTTTCACTACCTTATTTATAGTAATAATTCAATACTGTGCCTGTTAGCATTATACCTACTGCTTATAGTACTGTATTGTAGCACTTACTGACATGTTTGCACTCTGGTTAGATACTAAACTTATTTTCGCTGTACTGTACCTGTACTGTACAATGACAATACATTTTAATCTAATCTAATCTAATCTTTGAGATTCCAAAGTCAGTGTTAAAAGTCATTTCAATACTGTATCTCATGCATCTGTCAAAGATGGCCACTAGGGAGCAGCATTGGGGAAGGATTCCTTCAATTTGACCACATAATTCAGGGGTGGGCAAGGAGGGCTGTATCAGGTTTCTGGATTTCATGGCGACTTCTGCTTGAATGATTTAATTAGCCCAATCACTGATGTGATCTGACAGTTTAGCTAAACTTTAAACTTTTTGTTAAATGAATGACAGCTTAAGATGGTCCTCATGTCCCTGTATGAAACCTTCACTGCAGACACAGCTCAGGGAAACTTAACAGGTACAGGCATCACTGCGAAAGCACTAAGAGGTGCACAAAGACGGCCATGACATGAACGCATAGCCCTTATAAAAAAACCGTGACACAAAAATCTGAAAACGACATCCATTCATTGATCAAAATGTATTATACAAATATATATTAAATCATATTACAAAACAGGTTTTATGCAGTGGTTGTATGTTGCTCAGTAGGTAGAGCATGGCGTTGGCAATACTTAGGTTGTGCGTTCAATTCCCACTGGGACCACACATACTGAAAAATGTATGCATTCACTACTAAGTTGCCTTGGGTAAAGGCATCTGCTAAATGGCATATATTACTATATTATGCAGTACACCTTGCAATTACAAGGCTGAATCCCTTAAAGGAAGCCTTGTGTTTCATTTATTTCACACCAGCAAAAGCTTATCAAGTATGTGGCCATTTCAGCTCAAACTATGAACCATAGTCATCGATACACAGAAGCGATTGAGTGTGAAATTACCATTTGTACAGGACAGCAAGGAATGATCATCACCACTTCAAACAAGCTTGTCCTTTTCACAGAATGGATCCTATTTTTGTGCTGGCACTAAGCGGCATTATGCCCTAGTGCAGGCGAATTGCCAGTTTCGTCTGTCGCAAACGGAATATTTCCCGATTCATTACATTACATTACATTACAGGCATTTAGCAGACGCTCTTATCCAGAGCGACTTACAGTTTACATTTCTTTACATACAATCCATTTATACAGCTGAATATTTACTGAAGCAATCCAGGTTAAGTACCTTGCTCGAGGGTACAACGGCAGTGCCCCCACCTGGGATCGAACCTGCAATCTTTGCGTTACAAGCCCAGTTCCCTAACCATTATGCTAACACTACCGCCTACATTCACCACATTAGGGCCAAATGTGTTATAGTTATAGGCACGAGAGGAAAAATATTGCAACGAAACCTTTTATCTGCTAGTATTAGAATCGTTCTGTGGCTGATTAGTAAACTTATACTGATATATAATATTATCATCTCCAAAATTCACATTCTTATTTCCCATCAATCAAGGGATACACGAGGGACTCCACGTATTTCTGCCGGGCTTCAAACGCGTCCGCAGGGCGGTTGTAGGCCTTCCACACCGGTTCCCCGACAAAGAGCCGCATGGCTTTGGTGTAGTTCTAGAAGCCACAAAAAAGGAAATAGCAGTCAAGAAAAGCATATGAAGTTCACTATGGTAATGAAGTTCTGGTTCGATAAGTTATGACAGCGGTCCTAAACCCTGGTCCTGGAGAGCCACGGGGTCTGCTGGTTTTTGGTTCCTGGACACCCCCTAGCATATTGACCGGTACGCGCCAAAGAATTACGACTCGTCACAAATACTTAATGTATACATTCATATCCGACAAGCCCGCCGCCATTTTGCACTCAGCTTTCACTAGACGATTCCACGGCGAACAAAACCGTTTTTAGCCCAATCAGATCCCCTGCAAGCTCAGGGCAAGCACAAGCCAGCCCTGATTACACCCTGTACCACCACATAAACGTATATTTTCTCCCCATTTGTACAGTCATGCCATCTTATAAAATGTTCCATCCACAAATCAAATACCCCTTCAACTTTTAGTTTAAGGACTCAAACACTTAAACGTCCACCAAAATATTTTAAGAATTTTCTTTCAATGTACTTACATTGCTTGCACTTCTAGTGCCAAATTCATAACGTTTTTGTATTTATAAATGTTATTATAATCAAAACAAGGTCCAATAAAATGGAAGCCATGCTCGTTTTCAATATAATTTCATTGCATGATTAAGGCGGATTGGAGGAGAAAAAAGTTATTCGACATCGGAGGGAATCGAAGAGCTGGAGAAAAGTGGCACTCAGGGTGAAAGTGATCACACTGGAAAGTGCGGATTCGTTCGAGGAGGACAAACTGGAGAGAAGCACTGAATAGAAGCCAGGGGAGCAGAGTTTTATTAAGGGGGGAAAAAAGAAGTGAAATCAACTGATTTAATTAATCAATTAAGTGCTGAGTAACAACGAAAACCACCAGATCCTGTGGCTCTCCAGGACCAGTGCTGAGGACCACCGTCATAACGTATCAATTGGGAATAGCAATAAAAACAAACATTTAAATGACCACATACAATAAGTTAACAGGTGACAGCCCTAAACATAGAGAGGGTTTAGTGCGTAAGGGGTGTAAGTGCCATTTTCATAATTTTACAGGAGAGCAAAAACAAAACTTTGAATGATTGTATTTATTTCATTTATAGCATCATATAAAAACCACTCATTTTTTTAAAAGATTAGCTTTTATTATTTCAATGTTTTTTTTTAAATGTAAAAAATATATAACATTACATTTTTAGGTAAAAAGGCAATTACACCTTTTTCGCGCTGACATTTCACACTCTTATCTTCATGAAAAGGGGCCCAAGGAGAACAGTGTAACACAGGCATGTTTTCTTTACTTCTAAACACCCCAAAATAATTGTGCCCAGTTCTTCTTACATTTCAGCCACTTAATTTTCAGCCACCTCACCTGCTGTCGATCCTCGACCTTGTTTCTATTCTTAATTTTGCTGTTTGAAACTGTTTTAAAGTCAAAGAAGTCTCCATGGCTCAGCTCATGGACTTGATAGGGGTTGTTTCCTCTGGCAGTCCTTACCAGGGTGTAATACCCGTCAGGTGAGTACACTGGTACTCGCTTCCTAGCCATTTCCACTGCAGCATGGCGCTGTCACATTCCATCTGGCTATGTCCAGACTCCATAAACTTGTGGTCAATCACTGTGAGAGGAAGGTCCTGCACTGCCCGAAGGCACATGGTGCTGAATGCTGCATTCCTGTTTGACCCCCACATGTATCAGAGTACAAAATCACGTGTCACCTCTAGGCTGAGGTTGCACAGATACTTGTGAACGCAGGTGCTGATCTCTGAGGATCCTCTCCCACCTTCTCCCTCATGCCACATGAAACAGTGTGCATCCTTACTCTCCAGTTCGTAAACAGTTAGATTGTATGTGCTGAGCTTGCGTGACTAAAACAAGCTACTGACATTGCTCCATGGGGTAGTAAGCACCTGTTTGAGATCAAATGTGACTGCCTTCAACAATGGGGTGGCCTGACATGTTGCTTTATCCCTGTTTTTGTGTTCTCTTGCCTGCGTTTTTCTTATATTGTGTGCTTCATATTATTCTCTGTTAATGTATTTTTCATTCTCTGGGAGGTTCTGAAACCATTCACATTGTTTGCCTGCATCCTTTTTTGTGGTATGGAATGCCATATTAAATTCTGGGTCAAACACATGCCTGTAGGTACTCTTTCACTGGGGTAATTCCCCATTCATTAGTGCACTTCTCTACATCCTCATACAGCTCATACATCCTCCTAAGATTTAATGTTCCCTCAAGGTAAAGTTTTGTTGTTTCTTTTCGACAGTAGTGTGACTCAACTGTAGAGAAAGATTTTATATGTGCCCTAATTTTGTCTTTATTTTGTTGTAGAATTTTGTTCGTTTTCAGCATTACAAATTCCATCTCCACTGGTGTGCGTATAGGCAGACCTGGCAAACTTTTCCGAGATGTCGAGGGTTTTTAGAAAAAAGTATTTACAAACTCTTACTCTCGTACCCTGCACAGACAGGTTATATGTAAGTTAATGTTTCCTAACTGAGTTAGCCTTCATTTTTGCCCTTGTCTGCTTTTCCTGTTTTTCAACATGGTGTATCACAAAGTCTCTCTGCCTTGTCTTATCTCCCATTGCCCAGAAATTATCAAAAATGTTCTGTCTCTCTGTTTCTGGCACATTTGCATTACATTTATAACGGCATGTCAGGCAATCTTTGGATTTGACTCTTCTTGCTGGCACAGTGTTTTTGTCTTTGTTTATGTAACTCTGTCCAGAATTTCTGTCTTTTCTGCTGATGTCTTTTCCAATCATCTGTATCTTATTTTTCTCCCTCGTTGCTGCTTAGTTCTGGCTGTTACTTTCATTGTCTACAGTTTGTTCAGTGTCAGTTAAAAGGATTGTACGGAAGAGGCCCTATCCCCTCAGTGCTGACTGACTGCTCCACTGCTGCTTGATTTTGTTCATTAGTATTTGTGTTTAAAGTATCCTTCTCAGAACTGACTGACCCTTCAATCTCTCAGTCTCCCTCATTTTCAGCAGGTGTGTGTGCCTCATCTGGTTGCTTCTTCCCTAATTAATGAAATATCAAATGTTATCATTCCAATCTCAAATTACACATTTTATCACTCATTTACTCATCTGAGAAGTGTTCACCTACTATAGGCTACGTGAACTATAACTAAATATGAAGGATATTCACTACAAACTTGTGAGTCTACACTTTGACTTAAAGGAGCAGACAATTCCTAAAGGGTTACTTCAGTTTTTTATACTTGGGCTCAATATTGCACACCCCAAGGTTCTGGTTAGATACTGGCTAGCTGAGGCCATTCATTTCCAGTAGCATTGCTACAAAATGCTAACAAGCCATAGTGCTTATTTAAAAACGTTTTCCAGCTATTTGACAAGAACCTTGGGATGTGCTATATTGAACCCAAGTATAAAAAAACTCAACTAAGCCATTAAGAATTAGCCCTATAGGCTATGGGTAGTGCCGTGCAAAAATTAAACCATGCAGCTGTTAGCTAGGAACATGCTAAAGCAGGCAAGGTCATTTATAATTAGGCCACAACAATGTTTGAAATGATATCACACCTGTTTCTTCATTAGATTCTGTTGTTTCTTCTGTGTCTGATTCCTCAGATTCCTCCATTTAACTATTTAACTGTGTAATATTTTTTTATGTGTGACATTGTTTTGTACTTGTCAGCCATTTTGTCCCACCTGCTGTCAAGTGGGCAGGTCCATAATGCATCAGTGGGAAAAAAGTTTTGTGTCAAAAGCGAGTGCGCACTTACACCCTTTTCGCACCAAACTGTGTACACTTACGCCCTTTTCGCACCAAACTTAACCCAAGGTTTGTAATGTGTCTTTATGGCTTTGAGCTTTATTTCAATGCAGTAAAGCATGGTGCATGTGTCCTTTTAAGAGCTCATCAAGAGCTTTCCATTGAAAAAAGTCACACGCTGTAATATTTTGTTGGACCGCCTTTAGCTTTGATTACGGCACGCATTCGCCGTGGCATCGTTTCGATAAGCTTCTGCAATGTCACAACATTTATTTCCGTCCAGAGTTGCATAAATTTTTCGCCAAGATCTTCTATTGATGATGGGAGAGTCGGACCGCTGCACAAAGTCTTCTCCAGCACATCCCAAAGATTCTCAATGGGGTTACGGTCTGGACTCTGTGGTGGCCAATCCATGTGTGAAAATGATGTTTCATGCTCCCTGAACCACTCTTTCACAATTTGAGCCTGATGAATCGTGGCATTGTCATCTTGGAATATGCCCGTGCCATCAGGGAAGAAAAAATCCATTGATGGAAAAACCTGGTCATTCAGTATATTCAGGTAGTCAGCTGACCTCATTCTTTGGGCACATAACGTTGCTGAACCTAGACCTGACCAACTGCAGCAACCCCAGATCATAACACTGCCCCCACAGGCTTGTACGGTAGGCACTAGGCATGATGGGTGCATCACTTCATCCACCTCTCTTCTTACCCTGATGTGCCCATCACTCTGGAAGAGGGTAAATCTGGACTCATCAGACCACATTACCTTCTTCCATTGCTCCAGAGTCCAATCTTTATGCTCCCTAGCAAATTGAAGCCTTTTTTTCAGATTAGCCTCACTAACAAGTGGTTTTATTAAGGCTACACAGCTGTTTAGTCCCAATCCCTTGAGTTCCCTTTGCGTTGTGCGTGTGGAAATGCTCTTACTATCACTATTAAACATAGCCGTGAGTTCTACTGTTGATTTTTTACGATATGATTTCACCAAACGTTTAAGTGATCGCCGATCACGATCATACAAGATTTTCCAACCACATTTCTTCCTTGAAGATGATGGTTCACCACTATCCTTCCAGGTTTTAATAATGCGTTGGACAGTTCTTAACCCAATTTTAGTAGTTTCAGCAATCTCCTTAGTTGTTTTCTTGCTTGATGCAGGCCAATAATTTGACCCTTCTGAAACAGATTAACATATTTTCCACAACCACAGGCAACCGACATGGTTGTTTAAGAAATGAGATGCTACTCACTGCATCAGTTAGGGTTAAATAACTTGTTGCCAGCTAAAACATATTAATCATTGCAGTAATTATCCAATGGAAGGCTCTTACCTATTTAACTTTTTATGAAACATTACAATCAGGTTTTAGACCAAACCATAGCACTGAGACAGCAGTTGTAAATGACTTATTGTTAGCATTGGACACTGGTTGTGTTTCTATTCTAGTTCTTGACATAAGTGCTGCAAAATTCTCCTTCATAGGCTAGAAAACCTGGTTGGTTTGCGTGATTACAGTAAATTTCTGTTAAATTACATTATTATGGTTAAGAACCTTGGTTTTATTATTGATCAGGAC
Organism: Aldrovandia affinis; assembly: GCA_029706075.1. Lineage (NCBI taxonomy): Eukaryota > Metazoa > Chordata > Actinopteri > Notacanthiformes > Halosauridae > Aldrovandia > Aldrovandia affinis. The sequence goes on along the minus strand of JAINUG010000092.1, from coordinate 3,221,371 downwards.
AGGTGGTAACTTTTTTCTTGGATGCAGGCAGTGTATAACTCTTCAACTAGTACAGAATACAGCGCACGTTCTTGACCAAAATCAGGTTTCAATTTTCAAGTGTAGATTAAAAACATATCTTTCAGCATGCCAAACATAGTCTAGGTGGAGATTGGTGTTACCACCACTGTTATGCAAAGGACAAAAAAGCAGGAAAACCTAACTCAGACTAACCTTGAATACCCTGTGAGCCAGAAGAGGATGCGGGACACAATTCTGTTGTGAAAAGCATACAAATAAACTTGGGGGCCAGTCCAAAATAAAGATTTTGCCCATACAATCCCACATTTGGTGGCCTCTGGCACATACTAATGCCACTATTCCATCATACACACTGATCTTAATTATTGCATACAAGCCAGCCTATTTATTCACTGACACCTTCACTGTAAGGTACTGTATATCAAGACATGCCACAATGATGGTTAATGTATTGTTTTACTATAAACATCAAATTAGCATATGGATGGTAAAGTATGAGTCATGACAAGGACCTATTTGAAAAAAATAATCATTTAAATGTATTTACCATCACACACAAAAGCAGCAGCACATTACAAACACTTAACCCATCTGCCCCAACAGTACAGAGAAGAGAGAGAGACTTTTGGCGCCCTTTATTGACGGTTGTCATGCCATTTTCCAAAAAACTTTCAAAAAGGTACAATATACAATATTAATCCAGAAATTACAAGAAAGAGAGAGAAAGAGAGAGAGTCAAAAGGGAATCCAGAAATGAAATAGTAAATGGTCTTCCACGCTTTCACATGCTTTGGATACTCCATATGTTTCCAGAGTGCAGTCTTCCCACTTGTGCCATAGTTAATTGGGTCGTTGCATAGGTTGCAAATAGCCTTGCCTGGTTCCCTAATTTTGCTGAAGCAATTCAGTGAAAAGGTGTTTCCTTGAACTTGGACAGTCTCCTGCAACCAGCTCCATCTAAACCGATTCTTGACCCCCTCGTCAATAGATTTTACATCAGGGCTGTTCAGTGCTAGCCTGGCCATGAGTCCGTGTATGCTGAAAATCAAGAATAATGGAAATTATATTTAGAATGTAAGAATAGTAAATTCCCTTAATTAATTTGGTCTGACAAAGAAAAGCAGGATAAATTATTTATAGTGCTATAATAACATAAACAAAGCAATCAATATCAATATCGAAATAATTTTCCATCTCCCAAGTGAGTAATTTCATGCTAAACCATGAACTTTTATTTTTACATTTGCTTTGGCAAAACCAAGGTCGTTTTTGACTCAGGCTCTGTGAGGGCTGAATCCTACTGTGGATGATGAGTATGTGTACAAGCACACTAATAATTCGACCTGATAATTTAACCTGATTAAGGCAATACTCAGACTATGGCAAATGTCATGTAAACACCTTGGTCTTGTTATCTTAATTGAATTAAGGTCATGCGAGGCAGAAAACTAGAGCAGAGGCGGGAAGCGCGAGCTGAGCACAGGACACAGCTGTCCATGTACTAGGCTCCGCGTCCACACCAGCGTTTCCTATACATAGATTTAGTGCAGTTTACGGATCTCTCGCCACAGTATCATAATGAAGCATTCCTTTTCCCAAATCTGATCAAATAAAATCTCTTCAACCTGTCCCCTGCCCTCTCACTTGCTACTTGCTAGACACACAATCGTCTGCGCTCTCAGCACCACTTGGCCTCTGGTGTGGCCAGCTAGCTAGCTAGCCATCGAGTGCTGCAATGATAATCATTGCAGCACTCGTTAGCTTGCTAACGTTAGCTAGCTACAATCATTGCAGTCACACTAATTGCTCATTTGATTTACAATAGCTAGCGAACGTTAGCCTAACATAGGTCATGTAAGCTAGCTAGATAGATCAGACACATCTTGTCTCCCCCCCGCCAGACACACTCCAATCCTGTGCTAGCTAGCTACAACATGGCAATTCATGGGACCCTGCGATAAATTAAATTCAATCAATAACGACAACAAAGTCAAAGTAGACCTGCATATTAGACATAGACATATCACAAGGAATAAACTTGACATAAATTTACCTGAATTATTCCATCCGGCGATCTTCTCTTCAAGTTCAACTGACGCACGAGCGCGACTGGAGTATGTTGCCCGTGCGCTCCTTATCAGGTTGTTGGACATGCTAAGCACGAACTGAACGCAAACAAACATCCGCGTGGATACTTGGAGGAAAAATATATATTTTTACTAGAGATGCACCGATTGCGATTTTCTTGGCGATTCCGATTTCCAATTTTTGATTAGTCTGACCTGCCGATACCGATTTTGGCGATTCGATTTTTTTTCCTAAAAACAATAATTGACAACTTACACAAACATTTTTGTAACTTTGCTTTAATAGAAAATTAAGATTGACAATTCTGAGGTAGGTCAGAAGCATGAGGTAGGTCTCACTAAAACACATTTCAAAATAAAAAAAAGTGTTCCAGGTTACTGGACAGAGCTTTTCTTTTTTTGTGCAAATTAAATTCAATGATGAATAAAAGAGAATCCAACAACAGTGGCATGTAGCCTTTAAGTAATAAATAAAAAGAAACAAGAGTAGTTTAAATTTACTGACATGGTGACAGACCATTAGTCCGAAAATATTTTTAAACACTAACGTTATATTCTGATGACAGATGACACAAGCCCTTTTTCCATTAAATAATTATATGGCTTCAACTTGATGTGCATCAGAAAGTTATTGCGACAATGCTAATGGAAAACAGGTTAGTTCGAACCTATGATGCGCTAGACTAATTTGTTTGCTAGAGGTGGATTAGAGTAGATCCCAATTCTATATAGTGCAATGGAAAACACTTGTAGCGATATAAGGGCGGATGTTTCAGTTGCGGAGCTTGTCAAAGGCATTGAAACAAGCCGCTCTTCAGCAGAATTTCGTTATTTGCGTGAGTCAGGTAGCCTAACGACTACGACTTTAACTAGCTTCAAAGCCTAGATAAAAATGTTTCAAACTAGGAGTAATTGGAAAAGAGGCCATGCTGCTGTTTCTGAGTTTGTTTGATAGTGGAAACGCACAGCTGGCACCTTCATGCACAACACAGTTAATACACCATTTGTGGTTTAGCTAGAAATCGTTAGATGAATTTATCATTAGGTCTAATAAGTTCGATTTGTATGAGTGAATAGCACTGTTAACGTCACTCATTAGCGAACATAATGATTTCAGTGCTTCAGCAGGGCATTATTACGTCAGGTGTATGCACTACCACTATGTTCTATTAATGGAAAATGGTTCAGAGGAACCGAACTAGCGCAACGGGTTAATTGTTAACTACCTACGGTACTGTAGAAAAACGACTATACCGTCACATTTTCAGAATTTGGGCATCGACTTGGTACCTGGGTGATGACTTTTCAAGTGTCTGATTAGGTTGGTCGTTCCGAACGTTTTCGAGGTTGTTCCTCCGCGGCTTATTTTCGATTGACATGTATGACAAACTGCAAGCTTTAAGTCGTCTTCACTGACTGTGAAAACGCCCATACTAAGGACATGTTGAGGCGTTTTCAGCGCTGCGCTCATCTGATCTGTTTGCATTGGCTCACGGGTGCGCGCACGTCACGTGAAAAGAGGGGGCGAGGAGCCAACCGGCGCACAGAATCGGCTATGTGGAGTGATCGGGATCAAGTCACCGATTGAGGCCGATCAGCTGAAAATCGCCATTTCGGTCAGAGGCCGATCGATCGGTGCATCTCTAATTTTTACGTCCTCAAATCCTCTCCATTTCACTCGAACTTGGGCTTGCCCCCCCTCCGAAAAAAAAATCGGATTTACATGATTCACGTGGGTCACATTTTCACGTCGGAAAATCCAGAATTACCCGGAAAAATCACATCCATGCAAAATGTCACTTACACCCCTTACGCACTAAACCCTCGATAGCTGGGTGTTGTATAAAGCCAGAGATGGCTTGGGAGAAACTTACGGTTTCGTCCACAGTGAATCTGTGATACATCCCTGCAGGCAACGTTATCAGGTTTCCTTTTCTCAGGGAAATTCTGATCCACTTGTCCTCCTTGTCTCTGACGTCAAAGTAAGCTCTTCCATCCAGTATGTAGCGGATCTCTTCATCTAGATGAAGATGCTCTTCAAAAAACATCTTCAACTGAAATATATCAAATATCCAGCATTATGAATGACAGTAAGAATGCAAATTCCCCTGGGTGCCTTCCAAGTAATAATATAATGTTACAGGGCAGCAATCAATTATGTTTGTCCACACATGGGTCCCTGTATTATATATACAGTCAGGTCCAGAATTATTACCACCCTTCATGAAAATGAGCAAAAAGGCTGCATAAAATAAACAATACAGGTTATGCACTACAGAGGGTATAAAAACTATTCCCCCCTTTGGCATTTATCATTTTATTTTCTTACTTCATGGAATCAAAATTGATTTAAATTGGAATTCCTTGCCAGTGAACAACACAAAATACACTAATGTCAATTAATTGACTGACATCTGAACAATTTTCACCCATTCTTCTTTACAAAATTGCTTGGCCTCCATTGAGTTGGATGGGGACCGTTGGTGAACAGCAGTTTTCAAATCTTTCCACAGATTCTAAATGGGATTGAGGTCTGGGCTTAAAATAACAATCTATATTTTCATTGTATTATTGGTTCAATAATTGAAGGCTCAATAATAACGTAAATAATAAAAGCTGCCACAGACCTATGCTTGCACTCACCTTTTCTTCATAATTAGGGAGCGTGTCCTTATGGACAGTTACGATGTCCATGTAAGAGTAGTGCCTCTCCTCACGGATCTTCTGTAGCTCAGGGTCCGTCTCGTAAAGATCCGCATTCAGCTGGTGAATAAAAAAACCAAAAAAAACTGATGAACACCTGCGTAACAGCAACACAAGCCGCCTTCAGGACGACTGCTTGTTGCATAGCTGTCGCACAGATCCACTGCAGGGATGGCAATAGCATTCCCAATGTGTTCAGCCCTTCCAGGTTTTCCTTGAAGCAGCTTGGCGCACCTAGTCGAGGCTACCTGCTGGTGATGCACTACCTCAGTGGTGTGCAACTTCGGCACTGTGGTGCCCCTGTGTTAATGTCTACTGAGGGGTGATTTACCCTCTTACAGCTACATTATATCAGAAATAGCAATGCATACCATGAAGAATAATTTGAATTTAATATGCCATTTAGCTTTCATCCAAAGCGACTTACAGTAGTGAATGCATACATTTTTCAGTATACGTGGTCCCAATGGGAATCAAACCCCCAAGCGTTGTCAGTGCCATGCTCTACCTACTGGGCTATACTCTAAAGCGGGGTAGGAATAAAGGAATAAATGTCCCTTATACCACGGCTTGGTGAAATACTCTATTCTGATTGATCAAGAGGGTGTCATGGTTGTTTCGGTTATTTTTAAAAATATGTTATCCGGGATATCAAGGCGCCCACCAGTGAACTTAACATTAGGCTCCCGACAATGAAAATACAATACATTGGAAGTAGTCCGGATCGCAATCAGCAACCCCCACTCCCCCTGGGTCGGACAGCCAAATTCCGCCCCCGAGTTACAGTACCACAACTTATCCACATTGAGAATAATGTTAGCCTAATGTAACATGATGTACAGATAGGGGGTGGTAATAACCAAGGTCAAAATTTGAAGATGCCCATTTGGGAATTTATTAACACTATCAATACAATAATTTTGACACCAAAATTAACTCTATCTCAAAAAGAACCCCACACCCCTTGAAATTTAAAAAATAACAAACAAAAAAATAGTTTTCAGGCTATTCTGCCATTGGTATGCCCTCACTAGTCTTGTCTGCTAATACTAGTGTATAAAGACTTTCAATTAATTTGGAATACTTTGTTAACAATAACATTTTTATTTCAAATTGAAACAATTCATTATTCATTAATATTCAGTCACAGTGGCATGGAAAGAACTTGCCAGCCTGTCAAGGCTTTGCTGGAATTTATCATATTCCAGTGTGGTTCGGTCACATTACATTTACATTACATTACAGGCATTTAGCAGACGCTCTTATCCAGAGCGACTTACAGTTTACATTTCTTTACATACAATCCATTTATACAGCTGGATATTAACTGAAGCAATTCAGGTTAAGTGCCTTGCTCAAGGGTACAACGGCAGTGTCCGACCTGGGGATTGAACCTGCAACCTTAACGTTACAAGCCCAGCTCCCTAACCATTGTACTACACTGCCTGCCGGTCACTCAGGTCAAACTTGTTATTCTTGTCTAAATTATTGTTATTCTTGTAGGAATAGGTACTACTACAGTTTCAAATAGATGTTGCAATTTTACAACAGTAGGTCTCAGAGGTCCATTGCATATAATGCAGATTTCGTTTTTTGGGCGGTGTGGGGGGTTATTTTCATGCTAGGTGCCCACGTCCTATGCAAAATATCTCCCAAATGACCCAATGCATCACCACTGAAATGGGTGTAATCATATTAAACATTTTTGGTTTTCATCCCCAAACCCCCCCCGGGGCTGGAATTGTGCAGGATTTCATTGTTACTCAGCATGTAATTGTAACATTTAGGATTACGGTGCAGTTGTTAATGCTCACATTAAACAACGTAGGAATGACGCAGCTAGCTAACTTGGTGTTCTATGAAACACGGAACATAACTAGCGTAACCTAGCTAGCTAGTAGCTTAAATACTATTACAAAAATAGTATTATATATAAACAATAATTGCATTAAGATAGCTAGCCATCTGTCGTGCTACTGATGTTAGCCAAGTCTTCTGTGCATTTGTCAGCTAACAAGCTAGTCGACAATCTCACTCACCATCCAGTATAAAATCCCTAAATGCTTTAATTCCTCCAAAGACACAGGCTTGTTCGGGTCGCACTTGTGCGGCAGTCTCTGGTCTGCGTCAGATTCGTCAATATACCAGGCCTCCATAGTTTTGGCTAACGTTGTTTACGGCTCGCACAGCGCGACAAAGTCAGCTTACTTCGGCCGCGGCCACTTATTTTATAGGTTACTGCCAGGCTGAACGACGCAATAGGTATTACTGCCACCCACAGGAACGGAAGTCATACTGCAGCAAAAGTCTGTAATCCCCAAAGTGCTGTCATTACTAAAAACATTCGTGGAAATCCATTGCACTGCCATATCAGAGCAGTTACTCGAAGTGATGTAGTCATCATTACTCAAACAGGTAACTGATACTGATAACAGGTACTCAAAACTGTGACAGTGATGGGGGTCTAGATTTCAGTACAGTTTTGAGTAAGTTAAAGTTAAGTACATTGAACTTAAGTTATTTACATTCAAATTAATTTAGCTTGAACTCTAAACTGATGTGTTAATTGTTAATATTACATTTATTGAACTTTATATTTTTAAGCTGTTATTACTTTAAAAATGTATTGTCAAAACAGATTTTTTGGGGGGTGCAATTAACATGTTTAATGTTTCACCTAAAAATAAATAATAAAGGTATGTAAACTAGTTAATGACATCATACATTCAAGTCAGCATAAATATTTTTTAGTGTATTAATTGCAATACACAATACTAACTTAATTTTACATTTTATGTAACTTATGTAACTTTAATTACTTAAGTATAAATGATGAAATACTATTGTTTAAATAAACTGAACTTGTTAACCAAATGACTGTGAATCATATTCTTAACATTAATTATTGTATTATATAAATTAATATTTTAGAGTATAAATCTTGAAAAGGTTAATTCTAGGACCCTGCCTGGCATTAAACATTCCAGACATTCTTGTGGTTGGCAGAGAGCAGGCTGATTGATAGGCTGGACACTGAAACCTGATATGCCACAAGACAGTAACATGACAACAGGGACACATGAACATCAAACTATTAATTTTCCATGGGGGTCGCTACACTGCCCCCCCACCTAAAAGTTCCTTGCCCCTGAGGGAATAAACAAAGTTCCAGAAGGGACATGGAGGTGTCCTCGGCCGTGATGGGGCCAGAGTATTGTCAGAACAGTGAAGTTAGAATAAAAATAGTCTATTCCCTGAATCCAGTAGCCTTAACAGTCAAATGCCCCTGTTTAAAGTTCAGCACTATGAATACTGAACACAAGTGTGTAAGATATTGAGCTGTAAGCAGACGGGTAAATCATATCACAATTACAAAGGATCTGTTCGGCCAAATGGAGGCAGTCATTGACATATGAATAGGTGATTGGGAGGAAGAGACAGAGAACTCCTGAAACCGGGAATGGCCAGTAGAATGCATGGATAGGTGATCAACCGGCTACTCAGGTCATTTACTTTGTTACTGTCGCTACCGAAATAAAACCTTCTTCATCAAGATCAGAGTGCTGCCGTATTTCTTACAAGTGGTATTACATGTTAAAACCCCTCACTTGTCCTACATGTAAACTACTACACAGGATACTAATTATAAAATAAATCACCAAATTTGTTGATAGGCAGAGCAATCTGGTGGATCAACCTTCATCAAAATATACAACTCACAATTCAATTAAAATTAACAGTTGGTTTAATAAGTTGCAACAGTTAGACAAAATATGATGATGATGGCCCCACTCTGTCGGCCTGCGCAGGATGACCAAAAAGCACCTCCCTGACAGTATCCAGCTGGGTTGCTGGGGCACTGGTCTGGGGTAGCAGACTGTTTCTCTGGGGCACGGGACAAGGGCAGAGGTACTGGGGAAATGGGAAGTGTGGTTTGGACTGTACACCCGTAGTGGGATCTGAACTTGTTGTTCCATTGCTAGCGTCTGACCAAACCTGAATTCTCCCTCATGGTCAGGCATGGCATCCACCATAACATGGTGTAACGGAGTTGGTTCTGCCCGCAGCGAGTTTCGAACCGAGGGATCTCGACGCGACAAGAGAGCGATTTAGCTCGCCGAGCTAAAGACTCAAGTCTCTAACTCTGGGAACCAATCACACTCTTATACACGTCACTTTCTGTAGCGGACGCTCACGTACCAGAGCACACCCGCTACATTCTCCCCCTCGAAACTCCTGCGGCAGCAACCACAGCCCAACCGATTGCCATCAGTTGTCTTATCCGAGTCACGGCACCAATGTAACGGAGTTGGTTCTGCCCGCAGCGAGTTTCGAACCGAGGGATCTCGACGCGACAAGAGAGCGATTTAGCTCGCCGAGCTAAAGACTCAAGTCTCTAACTCTGGGAACCAATCACACTCTTATACACATCACTTTCTGTAGCGGACGCTCACGTACCAGAGCACACCCGCTACATTGGCACCCTCCAGCTGGGGCCCTGCCCAAAATTCAGGCCCACACCACCATCTCCGACTGTGGGGGCACCACAACAGTCTCTTGTGGGGGAAGCTTGGCTACACCCTGGAATGAGGGGGCGGGGGCCTCCATTGATGCCTTCCGGCAGATGACAAACGTTTGGTCCCAGGCCCCCTTGAAGTGGAGGAGACGGTTGCTCGAAAATGGTTAGGCCAGGATGGTCGCCCTTCAACAGACCCCAACATTGTGAAATTATGTTCATTCCCAGAACTCCCCGGTCTGGGCCCAAGCATTCATCTTGTACAATGACAACACCTTTGTTTACCTTTATTCCTCCAATGGTAAAATCCAACATGGCATACCTGATGCATGGTATCTGGAGGCCATTATCAGCCCACAAGACCAGCCATGGTGATTTGTCAAGACTCTAGGTGTAGGGTGCTATCCCACTAGAAATTCTAATTCTAATATGCTTACATTTTAAGCATTTAGCAGATGCTCTTATCCAGAGCGACTTACAAGATGTGTGGTTGACGTCACAATGTAAGGCTTGTTAATTCCTAACCATAGCAGCCAAAAATACAAGTATTCTTATAATATCAGTCTCATTAGGTTTAGTATATCAGTCTCATAAAATAAACTTGACTATAAAATTGGAATATCAATTAATAATTAAATTTATAATTACAATTAAATTACAATATTCATAGCGAATTCATCTTAATCAAATAACAACATTATACATTTAGTTAACACCAAATGAATAATATTGCTGACCTAACTAAGGGGTTGAAGGCATCAAGGAGTTCTCATTATTCATTGATACCAATCAATGTCTACAGCAATTCACACAGTGGAATGGATCACAGAATTGTAGTAACATTAAATTAGTAATCAGCAACCATAAGTAATGATTCACACACTTAGTGTATCATGGCATTTATAATAATCTTCAAGTGAAACGGCAATAATAAATGATGCCTGCACAAACCACACGTTGTTAATAAAAGCAGTAAATTACAGGAAACTCGTACTCCATGACCTGTGACACTTCTTCAGCAGGAAGCCTTCTGGATGTACACGTTCAATACAGTAGCACATTTAGCCTCAATAAGGAGCAGGACCTAAGACCATTCCTCCTCAATTAAAGTTTTTTCAAATTTACTTTAATACTTTTCATCCCTTTTCTTTAGATTTTTATTTTGTACAAGCTCAGAGAAGTGGTGCCATTTATTGTTTAGCATTTCCTCTTTTTCTTTTTTGCACTATTTATATGTCAGTTGATTGATGGGATGCATTTCCTAATTGCATACACGTCTGTTGTAAAAGAATAAGAAATCTTGCAAAAATAGGTATTTTCGCATTCACCCCTGATTAAGGTGTGTGCCGGAACATTGGGTACGATCAGCTATTTAGCTGCACAAATAAATTGATTGTATAAGCATTTAAATTTGTGTGTGGTGCACCTCTATTCTGCAAGTTGTTCCATTGAAAAAGCACTAGTAATTATTAATACGGTTACAAGAGCTGCTCATTGAGGGTAAGACTTACCCATTAAACACGTGTTGGTTTGGCCAACCTTGGCTAATCGTCATTATGGTTGCCGACAGTCATCCTCTACTACCATGACAGGTTACATAAAGAAATATTATAGATAGCGTTACTTAATTGTTCAAAAGCTGGCCATCCGGTGTGGCTGGTTTAGATAGTCTTTTCAAGTTAGAAAACAATCCTTCAGAACCTATCCTTTCACGCCCCAGCTAGCTGAGCCAAACAACATGAATTACAATCGGTCTGTGATCTTAGAGTGTAGATTGTCTTTCTTGCGTTAGTCCATGAGCCAAGACCTGAAAATTCACCCACGGGGCTCATCTGGGTGGGCAAATTCTAGTTGTGTTTTTTGACTTACTATACATCTCTAGTTCACAGTTTGGCATGATAACCATTGCGGACTGGTAGCTTAGTGGTAGTTATCATGCGTTGAATATGTGGACCCCTATATTGTCACACGCAAATTGTCGGGGCAAATATATCAACAACTTTTGAACCTTATATTGTACAGAGACCTATGAACCCACTTTTCTGCATAATTCAAGGATGGGGAATTGATTGGAATGGTTATTTTAATGATTCAAAACTTCCATATAAGCTTAAATGGCCTTTTATTGCAAGATTTTGCAAAAAAAGCTCAACAAAAACAAAAACGTCTAGTAAATATCCCCAATTTGTAAGTATGTGCTGAAAAACAACATGCTTCTAATGGCTATAGAAAACTGCCCAACATTCTAAGCTTTAATTTGAGTGGTAAGATATGGTTGTAGCTCTAAAGATAAAGTCAGGAACGTCATTAACCCTTTGAGGAGTACGTTTTTTGAGAGTTCTAGTTCCAATTCATAGTGTTCTATTCTGGAATAGTCCATTTTGCATTGATAAACCTTTATGATGTCATCAATTAGAATTAATTAGAATTCTAGATTGCATTTTAGAATGATCACACATTTGTGACCGTATGCCTCAAAGGGTTAAGGCTATGTTTATGATGCAGGTAAAAATTGGAGATAACTCTTACAGTCAGACAGACTGAGGTGGTGGTGTGTATTGATAGAGACCACACCAGGAACTTAAAGGAATAACAAAGATACAGTATCTCATCTTATCTCATTGTCTAAGCCGCTTATTCCTGGTCAGGGTCGCGGGGGGGGGCTGGAGCCTATCCCAGCATGCATAGGGGCGAGAGGCAGGGATAAACCCTGGACAGGTCGCCAATCCATCAAAGGGCACACACACACCATTCACTCACACACTCATATGTACAGGCAATTTAGACTCTCCAATTAGGCTAATGTGCATGTCTTTGGACTGTGGGAGGAAACCGGAGTCCCTGGAGGAAACCCACGCGGACACGGGGAGAACATGCAAACTCCACACAGAAAGGCCCCCGGCCTGGATTCGAACCCGAGACCTTCTTGCTGTGAGGCGACAGTGCTATCCACTGCACCACCGTGCCGCCTAAGATACAGTATATTTAATGAATATTTAATGAAATAATGGACCAATACAAACTAAGCAAACAAAATACATGTGCTTAGGGAGAGGGATCTTCCAGAACAATGGAGATTGGAGTCTTTGTTATCGAGGGTCACACAAGTGTGAGGGGTCCCTCCTTAAGATCAGTCCTCTGTTTCAGAGTCAGTCAGGTCTGCCTCCATGATCATCATGCCAAGGCCCTCCTCTTGGGGTTGATTGTCACATGTTTGCAACTTGCACAGGTTTGTACATTTCAAGCCGCTGCTCATGCACTGGCATTCCGGGAGCTTGCAACTACGGCTGCAGTTGCAGGACAGCAGCTGCAGCACTGCCTCAGGGGCTGGAGATCCCCGCATCCATTCCACGGTGAGCTGGCCGTCGTCATTTCTGGCCCAGTCATGCTCGACTGGGCTTGGGACATGCGGATGTTGCTGAAGACTCGCATGGTGGCAGCTGGCTAGACTCGAGCTCCCCACACTGTGCGCAGAAAAGCTGGTGGCGGGCTGTGTTGATGTCCTCTGTTGTCGTGGACGCTGTGTACAGTTTGCATGTGAATGCTTGCAGCTTCTTGAATAGGTCCATGGATAGTTCCCCGGACTGTCCCAGCTTGCAAAACACTTCTTGGAAATGCTCTGATCTCATGATGAGCTTCAAGGCTCTGAGCTTCCCACAACCTGCGAAGGCACTCAACGTGTCACATCCAGTGTATGCGTACATGCCAATCACAGCATTACAGACACAGTCTCCCAGAGCCTGGCATAGCTTGGTGATGTCAAGATACCTTACCCGGTTCTTAGTTCCGCAGTTCTGGAACAAGGGACAGGAGATATTGGCAGAGAACGCCAGGCAGAGCAACAACACATCGGTGTCATCAGCTGTTACTACAACAGCGCTGTAGCCTTCCTCTGCGGCATGAGCTGCATTCAAAATCATTCTAGTGTCAGCCTCTTCTTGGTTCGACTGTAGGCTTGCAACCTCAGCCCACTGATCCTTGGTGATGTGCAAGCAGCTTTCCTCACTGGCGACGTAGAGCTGCTTGTCGTTCAGCCTGTCCCTCAGCTTGGGTGTTTTCCACTCGGCCACCAGGAACCTTATGAGGTTGGCCTTGTTAGCTGAACTGGTGAGAAACTTTCTCCATTGCTAGATCCGGTGACCTGGTGCAATGTTTCGGAACTGTATTCCTGTGGTGCAGCCCCTGTTCGCTCTCTCTGCATTCTTGATTGAGTCCTCCTGATATACATCGAAGACCACATCGATTCTCTGGCTCCTGGCTCCTTCATGTAGGATTTGAGTCAGTGCTGAGGCTGCACGTTGAGAGAATGTCTGGTCATTGCCCTTCATCTTTTGAACCAGACTCATCCCATCAATGATGGTAGCAAACGGCCCAGGGATGGTCTCTGCTGGTAAGACCTGCTTCTCCAGCTCCCTGGCTAGAACAGCTTTGTTTGTCTTTCTCAGTGTCCCGTCTCCATTGGCGAGTGCCCATGGCAATGGCCCTAGTGGGTGGGAAAGGACATCACTCATCTGGAGATGGCGGCTCTCTGCCACCAGGACCATGTGGGCGAAGAGCTTCCTGTCAGCCTGCAGAATTACCTTGTTTGGGTTGCTTGCAGAAGGTTTCTTTCGTATATCTGAAAACATCTTCAGCCTCTTCTTCGTCATCTTATCATGGAACTGGGTCTTTGGTTTTTCGTCTCCAAGCTTGAATCCCTCGTATGCTTCCATGCCAATTTTGTGGGCATCAAGAAGGTCCCTTGCTACATCTGGAGGGGGAAAGGTACCTGTCGAAATGCTGACAAACTCACTTTCGTTGGGTCGAAAGGGTTTGTCCAGTTATCTTCAAGAAGCTTCACAATGGACTGTACATCTGCTTCATCCCTGGTGATTCTAGACATCTGCAGGTCTGGGTGGCTGAAGTGGGACATTCCACATCCCACCATCCTTCTGAGCTGCTTAAGGTAGTTGCTGCGGTACTCACAAGTCAGGTAGTACCTCTCCACAGCAGCCCGTTTCAGGCTGAATCCCTTTGTGCCTCCTGCTGTCTGGGTATCTCGGTTGACTGTTTCCTCAATGGTTTGATCCACAGGGATCCGGCCGAAGGGATTCTGCCCACCATGCATGAACTGCTGGTGCACCTCTGGGTGATCAATGAGCAGACGTGACATTGTGGCATAGTAGTGTGGCAGGAAGCGTGCATAATTCAGCTTGTCGTAAGCGAATATTAGCTAGCATTAGCTGTTAATGTTTACGTTAACGTTTCACATATATTTTGCGGGAGAAAGCTTGCGCTACTGTTGATGTCCAGCGTGATGATGGAGACTCCGGGGCATCCACGGCACTGGCCGTGGTATAATTCATGCCCTGAAAGAGAAATCCACAACTAAACCACGCCCCGAAACGCAGACTGGCCAATCACAGCACAGCATAGGACAGGCTCCGACAGAGGTCCGACAGTTTATGGCGGCACTCCGTTGACTCTGACGGAAAAGTTTGAGATTTTCTTCATTTTCGAGCTGGTTTTGTGGACTTTTAGCTAGTTATGGTTAAACGTTGTGCCTGGGGCACTTGTAACAGTGCCACTCGTTACCCGGAGAGGTTGGAAGGAGATATCGTTTTTCCCTTTCCAAAACCCAAAATCAAATCCTGAAAAGTGTTAGCCAGCTAAGCTAACGTGGCTACGGTCTGGATATACAGCTCCGGGTTGCAACGTTGGTAAAGTTACACTAAATGTTAGCTTTGTTATTCGTGATCCAGCCAGCTTGCTAACGTTAAGATGTTACAGTCAAGCTCTAGAAAACCAAGTGGGTAACGTTACCTTGATGTCAAAATGTAATACTATTTTTTAATTACTATTTCAGCACTTTGTCAATGGGAAGCCCAGTCCCGAGTACCCAAATCTTGTGGAGGACTGGGCTGACACACTGCTGAAATTCTTTGCTTTACAGAGGTCCAAGGTATGGATAAGTCCGATGAGATGGGCGCAGAAACCTGTGGAGCTAACCAGAGTAATGTCATTAGAGCACACTATAGGCTACTAATGTTACGTTAGTTAGCTAATGCTAGCTAACTTACTACTGAATGTAACGTTATATAGGCCTACTGCCTTTGCTTTTTAATGATTGTAATAGTGAATAGAGACCTACCCAGCTTTACAGGAACAGTGTTGCTCGTTAATGTCGTTGTCCTCTGTCTCAATCGCCAGGTGATGCGGTGGTTCACTTTTACTCTGTGATCTGTAGGCTTTCACTTCTAACGTACTTTTTTTTACGTCATTTTGTTGCTGAGTCAGTGTGATATCTTGAATATAACCTTCAAATGCATATTGTAGACCCTTCTGTCTGCTTCTATCTGAAATCGCTTTTTCTATTTTCCAAAAATTGGACAATATTTCTCCAGGGAGTGCAGTTAGCGACAGTGCAAGCGCCATGCTGGCTCCAAAAGCTTGACGGACTTAGCAACAGTAACTAAGGGTGGCGTGGTTTAGCGAAGGGTCAATTCCCTCTGTAAAAATCTTTGACTCTAATATGTCAACAAAATGAAACGAGAATTTTGAATCTGGCTTGATCCAATGTTCAGATTTCTCTTCTGGAAAGTTATGCAAATGAGGACATATTTAATTAGATAATGCCTCATTTGCATATTTAAACATACAATTTCAGAAAACTTGTAATACAATATATAATTGTCTTAATGTAAGTAATCAACTGGGGAAGTCTCATGGTGATATCTATTAGTTAATATTTTTACCCTATACCCCTATAGTGTCTTGCACCCATAATAGGGGAAAATAACAAAATGTCCAATAAATATGAAAAGCTACTCTTGTGGAAAGGTTATCATATATTAATTTACTTATATTGACCCTATAAACAATTTAGTATAGGTAAAGTTTTGCCCACTCAGATGAGCCCGATATCTCATCTGGCTCATGGACTACGTGTCTCCTTTTCTCCTGTTAACACTTGTTGCTGTAGCATTGAGTAAAAAAAATAAAGATCTACCAAGTCAATATTCTTTATTTAATTCTCATAATGTCAATGTGAGGCGGCACGGTGGTGCAGTGGATAGCACTGTCGCCTCACAGCAAGAAGGTCTCGGGTTCGAATCAGGCCGGGGCCTTTCTGTGTGGAGTTTGCATGTTCTCCCCGTGTCCGCGTGGGTTTCCTCCGGGTACTCCAGTTTCTTCCCACAGTCCAAAGACATGCAAGTTAGGCTAATTGGAGAGTCTAAATTGCCCGTAGGTATGAGTGTGTGAGTGAATGGTGTATGTAGTGCCCTGCGATGGATTGGCGACCTGTCCAGGGTGTATTCCTGCCTCTTGCCCCAATGCATGCTGGGATAGGCTCCAGCCCCCCGCGACCCTAAGTAGGAATAAGCGGCTGAAGATGAGATGAGATGAATGTCAATGTGTGGCCAGAAAAGACAGAGATGTGGCAGTTATTTGACAATTGACTCCCATTATATTTTCCGTTTGGACACTCACGACTCACATGGAAACAGACATAAATGAAAAAGTATCAACAAGGCCATATGGATGGATCAACAAGACATATGGTAAGTAGTACATCATGAAATTGTGGATTTTAGTCGAAGTGCCCCTTTAAACATGTTCGGTGAAACCTAGCTTTTCTGTTTTCTTAAACACGACATTGGAGACAGCTGAATTCTCCTTACCAGCGCCACCACCTTTCCTCGCTATACCTGTTGAGCCACCAGTGCCTTGGCTGCAATGGATTCTTATGGAACCCTTAGTTTAGAAAACATTAGCGATGTTTGGAAACAGGCTATAGTGTGAAACTGCCTTGGAGTGGAGGAACAGCGTGTTTACAGAACCTTCAGGGCTGCGCGAACTTACTCTGCCACTGTCGAGGTTCTACAGACGCACTTCGCTGCACTGCAAAATGCCCTCCTCTGCCGATTCCAGTTCCAACGCCGTCACCAGCTGCCGGGTGATTCGGTTAATCAATATGTAGTCAATCTACGGCACTTAGCCAGCACATGCAAATATGACTTCCTACAGGATAAAATTATAAGGGATCAACTCATTGAACACACAAACCACAACAAAATATGTGAGAGACTTTTACTATAATCTAATGAGTTAACTCTGGTTAATGTGCTGAAAAGACTAAGATTGCATTTGCACCCAGGTCATCCAGCACAACACAGAGACAGGCAATGTCACCCCATTCGTCAGCAAGCATGACCATTTATTCTGGCCAAGAGAGAAGAAGTGGAGGCAAATGTCATGGAAATGGCAGCAGCAGGCATCATCCAGCCCTCAGACAGCTCCTGGGTCTCCCCTGCGGTGTTGTGCGGAAGAAGGATGGCTCACGCCAGACGGCTTAATGTAGTGACCCGGAATGACTCGTGTCCCTTGCACTCTATCCCCGTCAGTCTGCCTGGTGTACCTAGATGGCATTCTCGTGCACACCACCAGCTTCAGTGACACCCTCGCCAACCTCCGTCGAGCGTTCTAGCGTACCGCCAGCCTGCAAGTGAAAGCTGAGCTTCAACTATTCTGTCACGTCTCGTGTTCGTGTTCCCCGTAATTAAGTGTTTTCATTTATTCCATGTTTTCCTGGTTGTCTGGTCCGTGTTTTCACTTTCACTTACCTGTTCCCAGTCTTGTCATTGTATTATCGTTTTCACCTGTTCCTCATGTGTCTGATTGCAGTTAGCTGCATTCCTGTTAATTCCTGATTGTTTCCCGTTATGTCTGATGTAGTTAGCTGTTCGTTTCCCATGTTCATTTCCTGATTGTCTCGTTATTGTATTATCGTTTTCACTTAATTCCTCATGTGTCTGATTGCAGTCAGCTGCATTCATGTTTATTCCTGATTGTTTCTCGTTATGTCTAAATGTATTTAAGCTGTGTGTTTTCCCATGTCGTTGCCAGATTGTCTTGTGCTTTGCGTTATGCTCACATTACTCTCCCGCGTTATCGCTGTTTCCCAGCGTTTTGTTGCTTCGTGTTCGTGTTTCGTGTTCGTGTTCGTGTTCGTGTTCGTGTTCGTGTTCGTGTTCGTGTTCGTGTTCGTGCTCCAGTGTTCGTCATTACCCCAGTCTCGTTCCCGCTCCTCCCTGTGTTCCCTGGACTGCCTTCTCGTTTTCGACCTTCGCCTGCCCACTGACCACGCCTTGCCTGCCCCTGATACCCCTGAAGCCCGCAACGAACTCTGCCTGTCCCCGACCATCCTTTGGATCTCTGCATTGCCCTGATTACTCCTGCCTGACCTTTGCCTGTTCACCTAATAAAAGAAGTTTCTGCATTTCTGGGTCCGCGCCTGGTTTTCTGGTCCCTGTCGTGACATATTCCACTGCAAAACAAGCTTCCTGGGGCATGTTGTGGGACCCAGATGGTGTCTCCAGTAACCCAGCCAATGGACGACCATCTCACCCTTGTGCTTTTGTCTTACAGGTTAGTTGTGCATTCATTCGGTGTACCCATGCTGGGCCGCGAGCTGCGCACTCCAGTTTACCTGACCTTTGGCCAGCCACTGCATCCAGAGCTTCCCTGCCAATTGGGCCTGGATTACGTGCACCAGCTACAGGATTGGCTGGATCACATGCACCAACTGGCACCGGACCATCTCCACATGACCGGCCTCAAGTAGAAGCAAAATTATAACACATTCAGACAAGTTATACATGAGCTGATACACAATAATTGCTGGATAACACAAAGTAAAAAAGGCAGATACATTTTCCCATTCTGGAATCATGCATGCCTATGTTATAAAGTGTGTGGTAAACCAGGGCCGGCTCAAGGCACAGGCCATACAGGCAGCTGCCTGGGGTGCCATGTCGGCTAGGGGCGCCAGGTCACCCTCACAAAAAAATTTAAAAAATAGAAAATCGCTGGTGGCTGCCCTCTCCTTTCCTCCCAATGAACAAATAAACAAAAATAAATACTCTTTGCACCCCTGTTCTGTTCCTCACACAATGTTTCATCTGGCCTGCACGTTGACAGAGATGCTGTTACTGAGGTGGGGGATACGATGCCTGGCTGCTTGCTGAAAGTGGGGGTTACGTGCGCGCATCACAGGCACGCACTACTGATACAGTCAGGCAGAGAGCCAACATCAGCGTGACGCAAGATAGATATCAGATCGACGACAGATTTTATATTTGCACAATGACTTTGAAAAGGCACAAGCCTTCAGGTGCTCAGGGGAGAAAACGGAGGAAGAAGGAGGAAAAGAGAACCCAATTAAGACGTAGGCTTAAAATCAAAATGTCATCAAAGTGCCGTTTTGTTGTGTTTCTGTGTTATTATAGGAGGCTAGGGAGCTAACTAGCTAAGTAATAAACAAACTAATACTAGCTAGATAATGCAATGCTAAGAGCTACTGCTAGACTCATACAGATTGAAGGATGAATGCATGCTGATGCTAAGTTACCCTCACGTTTTGGCTTGAAGCTTATTAGTACCCACCTGTAATTATTACCAAAACTAGGCTACTACACCTGAATTGCAAAGCCCTCATGCTTGCCTTGAGTCTCAAGCTTTATTATTAGGATACTAAAATTAGTAGTAGGCTACAACATATCAGTGATAACAATATGGCTAGCTATCCATAAAAAATCGATTTAAGTTGTTTGTCCTACAGCTGCTTTTGCTTGTAATAGGCTAATAACTGTACCTGTCTGTACAGATACACTCAGCAATTTTTGGCAAAAGCCCCCAGCTCCTGGAGAAGGGACATCTGATGATCTCCCATCTACACCACTTTCTGGAGCATGTAAGTAACTTGAGCCAATTATTTGTGGTATCCATGTAATTGATAAGACGTTGTTGTTGTTTACAGTTACACCTTGTTATTAAATGTAGGTCTTAGTCCTCTCCTTGATAGAGAGATAGACTTTGTTAACAATTGTGTTAAAAGTGAGTTTTCTTACCATTTATCTTATCCTCCCTGTTTAAATCAAACTTTGGTAAGTGATTTGTTTGAGAAGTGGTTTTATTTGAAAAAGAAAATTTAAAAAATCATTTTTGTCTTGAATCCATGGTGATGTCTGATTGATGTTTGTTGGGGGGCACCCACATGCCAATCTCGCCTAGGGCACCAAAATGTGTAGAGCCGGCCCTGTGGTAAACTATAAGTAATTTGTATGCTCTCTGTAACCACAAATTCTTAATCTGGAATGAATTAGCTATGCAAGGTATAGGTTACATTTGTATGTCCAAACATATATGATCATGTCAACGCATATGAAAGTGAAAGTCCCACAGGTGCAATCAGGTAGCCTAATTTGCATGCCCATGAGGGGGTCCTATAAAGTGAAGCATGCTTGAGAGGTCTGGGTGAAGATGTTCTTGCATGTTCGTCTAGTAGGTTAAGTTTGACAATAATCTCACTACTTTTTTCTAAAGATACATTACACAATTAGTAATTCAGCAAAATCAACCTTTATACATTTTTAGTTATTCCAAATTGTTTGATATTAGCCACCTTTAGTGATCATGCTTCATGTTATTTTTTTATCCATAGCGATGACAGATCAGGTAATGTTGCTAATGTTTTCTCATTTGAAATGAGTTCATGTTAGCTGCCAAACAATGTTTTGCTAGTCTCCCAGTGTTTTTATCTAGCTAAATAATACTTGATTATTCATGTAACACTACTGCTGTAAGGAGGGAATTTGGTTCTCTGTTTGAAATGTGACTGGTGTACCTTCCAAGCAATCATGTTTGTTGTAGATGTGGAATGTGGTTATCTGGACAGAATGGCTAACAGGACTGGGCAGAGTATTATTTGTTTTACCAGGGCAGGGATCTGAAACCCTCAGCAGTTCTGGGTACTTAAGGGAAGAGAAAATAATTGTTCTGGGAGTCTTGCATTTGGCTCCCAGGCACCTGTACTTAATTGTATGTCTGTCTTTGTCAATGTTTTAGTAGCTTTGTCGCAATGTTGTAATAAATTGTTAACTGTTTAACTATTTCTGACCATTATTCATTTAAGGCAGCCGATGGGGGTATCACACTTCTGTAGTACCTAATTTAAATTATTTAAATAAAGGTTTTTGTCTGTGATGTGATATCCCTCAAAGGAAATTTTAATTAACCAGCCATTAGGACATTAACATAATAAAAAATACTTAACTGTTAAAAGTTTGATGGCCATACGTATTTCAACTTTTTACACTGCATGTATCAGGTCAGAGATTGTAGCCTGTTGTCAGGGAGGTGCATTTTGGTCATCCTGTGCAGGCAAACAGAATATGTTCCAGCCTAACCCAAATGCTCATAGACAAGAATGGTGCCATTATTGACAGGTTTATTGCTCTGTGAATGAAACCAGGGCACTAAGGTATGTAACTTTGGCAGTCAGCGCAGTCCATATGAGATCAGTACACCAAACTTACAAGTCTATGTCACACACCACAATTTCAGGGTTCTAGCTATGAGCTGGGAATTGCATATTAAGTCTTTCCTGATATCAGCTCAACCAACATATCTGTATAAACCAAGCTGTCCTCCCCAGGCTATATCAAGGTTTGGTGTCACTGTGATTCTAATCATGAGGATATTTTCAGCAGATACCTTGAAAATATATCTTGTGGTAGTAAGTGACCCAAAACTATAAAAAGGGCTCTGAACCTGGCTTGCACAGGGCTTTCCTTCAAATTGTAAGGCATGGGCTAAAGAGGGAGGGAGCCAACCCCCACCTCCTCCTCCAAACACTTAGTGTGACCTGTTGATGGCTTGAGTTCAGATTTTTGGCAGAGTCTAGCAATTCAAGGGTGATTCTACACTTTCCTGCTTTCTTGGGATATCTGGTCCCAGCTCACACCTCGACTGTGTGTGTTCCGGAGAGAGACAAACTTGGTTTGGTATCATTTTCTTCCATTTCATCTCCTTTGTGATTGTTACATGTCATTTTGTCTAGGATTTAGTATTTGTTAAAGTAGTCAAACCTACATCTGTAGATTGGACATTGAATATTTTGTCTGTCTAACTATTGTAACTTAATAAACCAGCTGTTAATTTGAATTGAGTTGTGAGTTGAAGGTTGATCCATGGATTGCTCTGCCTATCAATTAATTCAGTGATTTACAGTGAAATGGGAGGATGATTTAATACATTTAATACAAACCTTCAAACCCAAACATATTGTAGTGATCCTGGGAGGGTCACCCATTTAAATGTGTGCGCAGAGCATCATGAGAGCACGCAGTTTTGTGTTTGTGTGCTCCCCCCTGTGTTAAATGTTAAAATGTTCTGTTAAACTTGTATGCGTGTGATAGCTGGTCGCGGACAGTTCATGTTAGAACCACCGCGACCGGTACGCCCATTGTGTTTGATGCAGTCTCCCGAGCTGCAGGGCAAAAGTGTACAGTAAACCAAGTGTGAAGACTGTTACTTCCTGATAGTTACAACATCTACGGAAGGCGTTTTGGTAATGGTCAATCGTGTCCTTTTAAGGACGCGTTTGATTAGCAAAGGGTTCTTTTTGGACATCCTCTGTGGTTGTGCGGTGTATGGAACACGGAGGTTTGCCACCGATATGATCCATAGGTGTGCGGTGTATGGAGCATGGGTAATTATCGCTTCTTTTAATAAAGTGGCTACTAGCGTGGTCATTTTTGCATTACTACTGGACTTGACTTGAATCTTTCTTGATACATCACCTCGTGCACGCTCGCTACAATATCTTAAAGCAACCATGGGCATGGGCGCACTTGAGATTAGTTTGTTAGAGGCCTGAACCCCTGGCAGTGGCCAGCGAGGCCTATGAGGAATAGCACTGGTGCGCTGTTTACAAACGCAGTCACATTAAAGGCTATGTATCGTCAGGGACCATAGGTATACAACTGCCATTAGCTAATTAGTGTTATGCGAAGCATAAAGGGTATAGTAGCAGAGCGATACATACCTAACAAGAGTGTTAAAAATGAAGTTGCAAACTGATCTCCCCTCCCCACAATGCAGCTGCTATAATGCTAGGATATGTTGTACCCTTTAGTGTCCACTTCCAAACCACGACTAGTATTTAGTTAAGTTTAGGTACATTACCTCATCAAAATGCAACATACCGCTTTGTAAGGCGATGAGTGTGCCCGCTGAGCGCTACGAAAGCCAACCCAGGCAACTGCTACGAGAGAAATGATTGCAACCTACAACATACAGTTTTCGTAAGGGCATGTATATCGCTATACTAACCAGGATTGCTGCCAAAGAATGAGTTAAGCCATACCGGAATTAGCTTTTCCAGCGAGGACAAAGAAACGCAGCGAGAGAACACCAAACAATGAATTAATGAAACAATAGGGGTGTGGCCGAGCACCGTCACAGGTCATACCTGTTACAAATAGAAAGTAAAACTGGGCCAACTGCCCTAATAACATATTTAAGGAGTCTGTTAGGGATAATCAAGGGGACTAGAGGATGATTTAACGTGAGATACAATCTCCATGAGATCCTCTGCTTGTTATATTCTGTATTTAGGCCTATGTGTTCTGCTTGTTTTTGTATTTTATTATTTTCTCCGTGTTCGTTTATTTTTCACGTTAGTCTGTGTTCCTTGTTATCGAGAATCCACTCCCGTCGTTGCACTATTCGGGTGATTTCGGCTATACAGGTTTCTGCCTTATTTCGTATCTCGTTTACTTATTTCTTTCTTTTATTTTTAAGTGTACATATTAGTTACATGTACCTATATAGTAGGCTACTAACCGACTAATCTACTAACGTTAGGGATTTTGGGTGCGTTACTAACATTTACTAATTACTGACTATCTTGTGTTTCTATCTGCAGCTGCCATTCTCCCTTGCTTTCTGTCTTCTCGCATTCTCTGCACGTATTTCCACCTACATGCTCCTCCCCTCCGAGCTGTGCACGTGTCTATCTGCTTTTCCCAGGTCGTTTGTTATTATTGTGTCTATGTGCTTTCCAGTCCGTGTCTTTTGTCTCCCCTTGTTATTGTATTAGTGGTCCTGATTGTTCTCACCTGTGTTCTCGCCCCTTTCCCCTTCCAGTCACACCTGATTCCTCTTGTGTTATCTTCCCCGTTTGTATTTAAGCCCCTAGTTTGCACTCTAACTTTGTCAGAACGTTGATCAAGTTCCCCAGTGCCGATTGTCAGTAAGCCTGTGTTATTTTGAGATTTCCGAGACACCCTTTGTTTGACTTCGAGTTTTGCCCACCGATTCTGATTTGGTTGCCCTTCTGCCTGTTTGGTTTTTGATCTTTTGACTGCCCCTCGACTACTCTTTTGGATTTTGTTTTTGTACTTTCTCAGATTCTTATTACTGGCTTTGAACTTGGACTGATTAAATAACGTTCTCTTTCTGCAATATCCTAGTCTGCGTTTGAGTCCTTGTCCCGATCGTCACACTGCTGAAATGGGCTCAAAATAACTCATCACGTCAATGCTCTGGCAGGGCACATTGATCACATGTAGAGGAGTCATCTTAGTTCTAATGTTTTCAATCTTCTACACAAAAAATGACAAGAACTTCTCACATCGATCTGTAGAGGATTCAGATACACAATTTGGAGAAGGATTTACAATATGATCTATAGTTTTAAATAGAAATCTAGAATTTCTATTAGACAGTTGACTTTCTCCTCATTTTAAAAGGGGCGGTAGCATCAAGAGTAGTTAGACATAAGCTATTAAAGCTATTTACTAATTCCTCAGTCTGTAATAACTGAGGGGAAGTTTTACTAGATCCTAAAAAGGCCACAGAATACTTCTCAGCAGTTCTTCTCAGCAGTTTGCAGGAACGAAAGAAGCGGCTATTGTTAGTACATGGGGGGGGAAGCTGAACATCAAAAGTAATAGTGAGATGATCAGAAATGTCCCATATTATGAGTTGGCCCTGATACATGTTACACTAGATTAAAAGATTCTATGAGATTTAATAACTAAATGGTAATAGGATTTGAAGGAATATCAACGTGAATATTAAAATCACTAGCGATAATGATTCTATCATATTTCAATACAAGAGAAGATACAAATTCAGAAAATTCTGAGAAAAAAAAAAACTATTATTCTGGTTTGGATGCTGATAAACCACTACACAGAGAACCGGAGAATGACTATATACACTCAGTGACCACTTTATTAGGTACACTTTCTAGTACTGGGACCCCCCTTTGCCCCCAGAACAGCCTGAATACTTAATGGTATGGATTCAACAAGGTGCTGGAAATATTCCTCAGAGATTCTGGTCCGTGTTGACATGATAGCATCACGCAGTTGCTGCAGAGTTGGCGGCTGCACATTCATGTTGCGAATTTCCCGTTCCACCACATCCCAAAGGTGATCTATTGGACTGAGATCTGGTGACTGTGGAGGATATTGGAGTACACCAAACTCATTGTCATGTTCGTGGAACCAGCTTGAGATGACGTGTGCTTTGTGACATGGCGCATTATCCTGCTGGAAGTAGCTATTAGAAGATGGGTAGACTGTGGCCATAAGGGGATGCACATGGTCAGCAACAAGACTCAGGTAGGCTGTGGCATTTAAACGATGCTCAATTGGTATTAAGGGGCCTAATGTGTGCCAAGAAAACATTCCCCATACCATTACACCACCACCACCAGCCTGAACCATTGGCACAAGGCAGGATGGATGCATGGATTCATGTTGTTTACGCCAAATTCTGACCCTACCATCTGCATGTTGCAGCAGAAATTGAGATTTGTCAGACCAGGCAACGTTTTTCCAATCTTCAACTGTCCAGTTTTGGTGAGCTTGTGCCCAATGTAGCCTCACTTTCCTGTTCTTAGCTGACAGTAGTGGAACCCGGTGTGGTCTTCTGCTGCTGTAGCCCATCCACTTCAAGGTTTGTCATGTTGTGTGTTCAGAGATGCTCTTCTGCATACCACTGTTGTAACGCGTGTTTATTTGACTTATTGTCCCCTTCCTGTCAGCTTGAACCAGTCTGGCCATTTTCCTCTGACCTCTCTCATTAACAAGACGTTTTCGCCCACAGAACCACTGCTCACTGGATGAATGTTTTGTTTGACAGTGATCTAACATTTAGTAAACTAAAAATAACATGTTCAACAGCTGCAGGTATGTGACACTGGGAGAGGTGGAGGGAGGAGTAGAGAGGGCTGTGCCTCCCTTTTGGCTGCTGTCAGGTGTTCCTGTTCCCTCCCCCAGCCTGGAGAGGACTACAGGGCCTGCGTTACAGGCAGGCTCACCTGAGGCTAATGAGGAATCAACTCAGCTGTGAGCCATTGCCTTTGTTAGGCCATTATAAAAGCACAGCCTGCCATGCCTGAGGGGAGAGTTTTTGGGGCATGGAGGCAGAAGTGCAGGTTTTTGTTACTGTTTCCCCTCAATTACCTAATTTTGGATTTACTGCTTTATTTTTGTGTTTTGTTTTAATTACTTTGTACAAGGAGAATAAATTGGCCGTTGGCCTATCAAATCATAATTATTTTCATCCACTCACCACCTGGCATGGTGGCCACCCCTGCCACCTTGCTACAAGGTAATTTTACAGTTTATAGACATAAGATTATGCTGTTTTACTCCAGCAGGAGTAACCTTGCACTGTCTATGTAATGAAACAATTGACTTAATCTTTGGATAGATGGCAACATCACATCATAGTGAGTCTCCTGGTGATAACCTAGTCAGACATATTTGCAGGCCTCCTGGATGTTAGTGGACAGAATTACAGAACCACTCCTACTGGGATAAAGACCATCTCTTGCAAAAAGCCAAGGCCTTTCCCAAAAACAGTCCCAGTTGTTCACAAATACCAGCTCCTGTTCCCTGCACCAGTCTAAGAGCCAGTTATTAAGGTTGAAAAGCCTACTGAAAGACTCATAACCTCTTTTAAAGACCGGAAGCGGGCCTGACAGGATACTATTCTTTTTCAGTCTTCTGAGTTTACTGCAAATATCCCGAAAATGTATCCCTTCACTCTAGCGCCAGGAAAGCAAGTCACTGTAGTCTTCTGAGTGTTGTTTATTTTAAGATTACGCACACCCAAGTCCCCAATAATTATGCAATAATCAGATACATCAGTCATTGTCAGAATTGTCACACTTATCACATTCACAAGTGTCTGTAGACTCACTCGCTTCCACAATTGAAAACAATACACAGGAAACACACAAGACAAGAATGAGGAGATCCCATATTCACCCACTTAGAAGTCAGGCAAATTACATTCAAACCCCACACCGCAGTCATTTTACATTTACAAATAATGCAATGTAAATTGATGTCCACTTTTACATTTAAATGGTGATTCCGGTGCTACACAGTGACATAGTGGAGTGAGACCCACAGGAAAATTAAGGACCAGATGAGTGGTTCTGTGTGGCTCAGTAGGTAGAGAATGGCATTGGCAACGCATAGGTTGTGGGTTCAATTCCCACTGGGACCACATATATGGTGTATGCATTTACTACTGTAAGTTGCTTTGGAGAAAAGTGTCTGCTAAATGGCATGTCTATTTTATGTTATTAAGGGGACAATTATAGCTGTAGGTAAGGTGTGCTATGTGCAATGCAGCATCAGATAGCATCGTCACAATGCTATTGTAATGTAACGAAAGAAGCAATAATTAATTGTAGGTAATCATATAATTTACGTGAGTTTTGATTGAGCCGCAAGCACCAATTAAGAGGGTCCAAGCAAAATGTGCCAGTCATTGCTTACTGGATGAATGGTACAAACATTTAGCCTATAAGCTCAGGAATACATTAGCAAGAACATAAGCCATTGTATTGTTCATTGCTCATTGCAATGTAAGTCATTGCAATTATCATAGGTCCAACAGAACCTGAGATATGCCTCACATCCTGTTTGCATGTCTTCACCATCAACTTAATTAGCGCAAGTGGTCTGAAGCAACAAAAAATAAAGTAGTATAATTTTTCCAGTAGAATTGGGTGAAGATTAGATCCATTTTGTAGGAGAAGAGGCAAAAAATGTGTTTTTGACAAAATTTGAAATGGCAAAAAATTAAGGCAGAAAGTGAACACATCATATGAGATAGATTTGCCTTGAGCCAAGGATTCAGGGTAAACATCATTTGGATCAGGAGTTATGGGCCAAAACATAAAATTGCTTGTTATAGTGCCACCATCCCGCCAATAGGTGTAATTATTGTTCCCTGAGTAGTGGGGAACCTATCTGCCAAGTTTGGTTGCTGCAGGCCTTACTGATAATAATAATAAAATAAAAATATTATAATAAAAATAATAATAATAGTAGCAAAAACAATTGGGGTTCCAGTGCAGCTTCGCTGCTTGGACCCCTAATAAGAATACATAATGAGGACAAGCCATCTAGGCTCGTCATTTACCTATGGTCTATTCTAGAGACTATCCAACACTGCTTCAAGCCTGGACTTGAACACCTCAACACCACTGACAAGCTGTGAAATGCAACGCAACTTTGTGTAAAACATTATTCATGATATTAGTGCAGAATTTACCTTTAAAGTTTTAATGACCTCGCTGCTTGACAGTTGACTATGTGCCTGTTGACAATGGCCTTTGAAAATAAAATGTGACAAAAGAGACTAAACACTAGTCTCTAAATATTGAATTAGTCACTAAATATTGCATTTTATTTGAACACATTTTGTGACTCGACTGTGTAATGGTCAGTACAATGAATCCTGTTGTGTTTTGTCCTCATAGTGAACGACATACCAGAGATACAGATTTTACAAGTGCAGCTAAGCCCTTTTGAATATAGGCCAATTTGCTACATGACAACTGGATGAATATAGCTCTGAATTGACTTGCAGTGTGTTCTTTTTTATCATATGCATTCACTCATAATTGATTAGAATGCTTTTAAACCTATTTAATCTACTGTTATGGGTGGGAAACAAATAAAAACAGGTCCGTCTTTATAAATGAAAGTAAGACATGGATGCCAGGATGGTCTCAAAATAGACCTTGGTCCTTTTGATTTATTTACAGCAGACCAGAATCCCACAGCCCCCTCCCCCCCCCCCCCCTCTCTGTTGCTGGGTTACTGTCCTCTCTCATAGGTAGTGTTCTCTAACAACCCTCATGTAAATACAACTGTTATTTTTTTAATGTTTTCATTATTATTATTTTTTTTTTTAATTGGGGCGTGGGGGGGGTGTACCATAAAAATATTATGGCATGGTATGTTTATTCTTAAACAAAATATATAGGCGAACAAACCCATCCTTATACCAAGGTACAATCCCATCACAAGATCCTAGCTCAAGTTAAAAAGCTCTTTATCAAAATGCAATGTTTGTGTTCTCAGTAAAAGTAATTTATATGCATTTAATTTGTCTGGAAATTGCTTTACTGAATAGGCAAATTTTCATTCATTCAATTTGTCAATGGAATCATGAAGTAAGTACAGCAAGCACCAAGGCATTTTGTAAAAACCTGGTTCCCTCTGTCAGGAAGCTGAAACAAAAATGAATCTTTCCGCAAGACAATGATCCCAAGCATACCTCAAAATCAACCAAGAAATGGTTAACTGACCATAAAATGGCTAGCTCAGTCTCTCAGTCTTCAACTTGAACCCGGATTGAAAATGTGTGGTTTGAATTGAAGAGGGTGGTACACAAGCGAAGATCGGATTGTTGAAAGATTCTATATGGAGGAATGATCAAAGCCCCCCACTCCAATATGTTCACCAAAATCAAAAAAGGCTATAGAAGATGACTCAGTAGTGTTATCTTTGTGAGGGGAGGGTGCATAAAGTACTGAAAACAGTGTGAATAATTGGGATACATATATTGTTTGGGAAATACAATACTACTCTTTTTCTCTGAGCATTCAAATACTTGTTACACATATTTGAATATTTTTTATATTATAACTTATGATGGCCCATGTACCTTATGAGGCGCCTGCTTCCCATATGCAAGATTCAAAGTAAGATGAAAGTGATATGAAAGTGCTGTACTTCTAAAACAACAGCAGTGTTGATTTATGATGACTCAAGCTTCATACTTGAAAACTATTACCACATTTAAAGCAAAAACACATTATGGCCTATTAGTGATTTGATCACAAGCCTTGTGTGTGTTACTGGTTACAACAATTTTGTTAGTTTTTTAACAAATTGTGAAAAGATGTCTTCTATACTGGCCTTCATATCCACTCATTCTGTTGTCATAGTCACTCTTCACTCTCCACTGTTTATGTTAATGTAACACTTTAAAGCACCGAAGAAAAGTGCACTGAAATGTAGGAATGCTTGAGCCAAGCAGGCTAATGACTCACTCTGAGAATCACTCTTCTTGTGAGAGTCTTCTAGCTACACTGTACTGTTTCATCCATGCAAGACACTCCAAACTCACACAGCAAACAAAAGCTGTCACAACTAAATCCAAGTGGAAATAATCATCTCCACTGCCATTAATCTAGTTCATTTGTAAACATACTTAAATGTCATTTAATGCGCCACAAGAAGGATCCAGATGTCATAACCATGCAGAAATATTAGGAAGTGGGGAGAGAAGGTCTTTTATGGATTCAATTATGTCTGTAATGAGTTGTGCTTGGTTTCCGCTTACATTAGCAGAGCTTGAAGCACTGTGGTCCTGGGGTGTGTATTTCAGCTGGACTTACAAATAGGTGTCTGTTCTTTAATGAAACGTATATCAAGAACTTTATTCCTCTACAAATCTTGAAATCCCCATGTTGTCTTTGTTTGTATTTTGTTACCATGCTTTGGCAAGTTAAAAACTATGTTTTTTATTATTTTTAAAAGATGACTTGGATGACATGATTATGACTGATGCAATTTCAATTCAAAAGGCAACCCAATTTTAAACAAGAAAACACACTGTAAATATCCATTTAAAGTACTCATGAATATCCCATAAAAATTTCTGAGGATGGAATTAAACCGAAACACATCCATGTAAGAGGTTAATTTAGAAAATAAAATATAAAGATTTGCAAATAATTGGACATTTTGAGTGCTGGCCTTTCATTCCTATGGTTAGCAACAAACACCTACTTTACCCGTCGCATGGCCACTTTGATTTTCCACTCGGGTGTGAATTATGAGACAAAATCTAAATAATATATTGAGCGTTTTATGATTTTGGTTTGGTACAAATCTCTTGTTCTCGGACACCATACAGGTGCCAAGGGTTTAATATTTCATTTATCAGCAGAGAGAAACACAAACCATGAAAAAGCTGTCCACCTGTCTGGCCTAACACGTTCCTGATGTGAGCGGTAACCACGGTGATAAATCATTGATGTATTTCACACTGAAGATTCTTTGTGTTACATAAAGCAGAGGCTCCCAAACTTGGGTCAGGGTTCATTTTGTTTATATTTCCACATTTCAGACTTTCTAATAATACATCTTTTTGCACAGGTGTATAATTGTTTTGCACAACCTGTCTGGTTTGCAATATAATATTATATATCAAATATACTGTGAAAATTATAATGATTAAATATTTATTTTGTACTAAATAGCTACATGTCATATAGATCCATAAGATAATAACATCACCATTTAGACTTGCCTCCATACTAGTACTAATGTGTTAAATATCCACTGCATTGCAGCCTGTAGTGGGTGTTGGATAAAGGTGTCAAACCTTAATTTAATTGAGATGGAGGCCCTCAGCTACAGGCCTTGAGATGACAGTTTTGGAATCCCTGGTGTAAAGAAGAAGAGCCCTGATACCTCCAGACTAAATTAAAATAACTCATGGATTACAGAACCCTGACCCTCCAGACCCCTGCCCCCAAATATGGCCAGATAATATACCCAATTCTAATAAAGCCAGCTGAACTCAAATAACTATACTTAAATGGTGTGCAGTACCCACATTCTGTTAAAGAAAGTGACATGGTGGTTTCCTGGTAGGAATATCCGCTTTAGCCACTTGTTCTTAGTGTTGTGACATGCCCCCACACACCCAACTGATTGAGGGTTTTAGTTGGCAGTTCATCCTCTGCCTCATTACTCAATATCCACTCCTCTGGTCAATAGATTGCCTGCCGTCTGCCTGCACAAGTTGTGCAGTAACTGCTCAGCTCAGGTGGTGCACTGCAGGGTGAAAATAATGTTTTCTCTAATGTATCTTCTTACTTTAAAATGTAAGTTTTATTGATGTATTTTGGTGGCTCTCCTCTATATGCATTCATCTCTTTTGTCCCTGCTGTGTTTTTACTAATGCTAATATTTTTTTAATTCGGCTTTTACCCTGATCTGTAAAGTGTCCATGGGATCTGAAAAGTTGCTATATAAATATGTATTATTATTATTATTATTATTGTTTTTGTTATTGCAAGCACGCATCTGATATCTGATGCAAGTTGTGACCATGGGAGAAAGACGAAAAAAATTATGTGGTAAACCCATTATGTCAGGGTGCTTAGAACGCCTCGCCCATTACACACATTCATGTCAACAGAGCAGTATTTGGAAAGGTGGAGTTGCATGCCTGTCACACTACAGCAGGAAAATTAACTGATTAGCACTGTAACAATGCTGGTTTAAAGTTTACAATCCTTAAAATAAATGTCTGGTATGATTCCTCAGTGAACCAAAATCCGTGTTTAGTGGCAACCGACACTTACATTTATTAATGTATTTGTTTATGAAGGTGAAGATAATGTTCTGTAATGTTATTCCAATCTCTAGCCCACAATCACTTCTGGCACTTTATATCTGCTGCATCTTTTGCATGGCCTGATGTCTTCTTAGATACTTTCCTTAACTTTTCTTGTAAGTGAAAATAAAGTGAGTATTGTGCATTCAGAGTTTGCTGTGGTAAGGTGGCCCGGCCCCAGAGACTACTGGGCTTGCCCCTGGGTGGTTCCCCCTCAGTGAGAATGGCCACGAGTGAGAGATGTGGATAAATATAGCTCAGCATTGCTCAGTCCTGCAAACTACGCTCAGAGCCCCGGGAACAAGATAGGACCCTGAGAGCCAGGACTGCTCGACAGAAGAAGCTAATCCCTCTCCCCTTCTCCCCTTCAATGCGTGCCTTACTGCGGAAGAAACAATCGGGAGAGAGAGCTTCGGTGGGAATAGAACTGCTTGACCTCCTCCGCTTCCTCCCCATTGGTCTCTCGCTCTCTTTCTCCCGTTCTCCGTCTCGCTCTCTCCCTCTCTCAGCGTGTGTGCATCTCTGTTGGCTCACTGAGAGGGACGAGAGAGCACTTGTTTTTGCCCTCCGCCGTCCCACGCTTCCCGTCTGACCTCTGGGTCCAGAGGAGAGGGAGACAATCAGAACAAAACGCCCCCACCCGCCACATTTGCGATGGTACCCCTGGGGGGCAGGCGGCTGAAGGTGAGAAGAGCCCCCCGCCAGAGGATTGTGAATAACTGTGTCTGCTGTGGGATTGCTCCCCTTCCACAGAGCTGGGATCAGCCTGAGCAGGTAAGCAGGGACCTGCTCCCAACCCAGTCCCTGCATTGGGGTCATATGCGTTTCGACCCCCATTAACTTCAATCATCGTAAATCGCTGGACAGTCTTTCCATTCTCCAGACAGGGGGCACTGTAAAGGTCAATGACATACATTACAAGCATGGAATGTATGGTGAGAGTCTGTTACTTTCTGTCTGTTACCTTGTGTAAGGACTGACCGTGTCGCCTTGGGAATCTGCAGTGTCTAATTTTAACAGGCCACTTTTATGCACATGAATGGTGAGAATGGTTTCTGAACTCTGACGTTACTCCCACGCAGAGAAACAGATGTCAAGATTTGTTTTTGTATATATGTCTCCACTTTCCTGTTAATTCATTTGCCTGTGAGATCAGGCGAATGTTCAGTTGTAAACAGTCCCATAATACAAGGCAGCCAGTTTAGAATGAATTGCTTTGAAGAATGGCCATGCAGTCCACAAGAGTGTTCTGGCAATCTTGACGGTGCAATTGAAAAAAGGAATGAACTGATCTTGTCTTTCCTGAGATTAAAGATTTGTCTTGACTGGCCACTAGCAAGGAGACGATTCATGGCTCTGATACAAGACGGAGAGACCAGGAACAGAGAAAAGAAAAGTTTCCATAAATCGTAGGTTTTGTTCTACCTTTGCGTTTATACAAGCAAGGGCCTGGAACGTAACAATTTAATAGAGACTAATCATGCTCTCAAGAAACATTAACATTAGAGATAAGGGTCGGCACATCCACAGATTGCTTGGTTTACGTTTGGAAAGTGTTCTTTCTCTAGGGACCTTTAGGGTCTCTGACTTGTTGTGAAATTGATAGCTGGATTTTGTTAAAGTCACGTCAGGTCCAGGGGGGCTCCAGTATCAAGCAATTTATACATTACAGACTAGTCATGTTTCTTTCTCTTTCCTTGTCCCTCTGTTGCGATGTCTAAATTAAGCTTGGTTACAGGATGATATAATACACTTAAATAAATGCATTACCTGTTATAACTCATTCAGAACCAGATGGAGCAGACACATCTTGCATATTTCAGTGGACAGGCGTACACCGCACTGATACTGAAGTCATGCTGCAATGGATGACCGACTCTGGGCACATTTCTGTTTACCGTTAAAACATGACAATGTAAACTTTCCACAAGGGTCTCGATTAGAAGGCACAATGGGTCTGGAACATTCCGCCTGTTTGAAGGTTCACAGTGGTCTTCGCCGGGCCGCCCGCAGTCTGCGACTGGAGATATGGAGGTATCAGGGCCCAGTCGTTACTTTTTCCATGTTTTCATCCCTTGCTATTTTTAACCCAGACCTTTTGTGTCAAAATGAAATATCTCCCATTTGTGAACATGCAAGCACCTGGTCTCATGGACACAAAGACAAAAGCGGTGGCTTAACTGTGTTCCAAATGGGCGAACCTCTTTTCTGAAGGCTCTGGCCCAAATGACCTGAGCAATTAGGAATGCTAGTTTAAAAGTGAGTCAGAGTTCTAAATGAATGAATGAGTTAAGTTGAATTGATGCATATTGATGCAATTGCCTCCATAATTTTGAAATTCTCAGAGGAAGAGAGTGTAGAGCTTGTTTTAAAATATACTTTAGAGGGTAATACAGCTTATGAAGTCTTTGCAATTACTACAGAGAGAGGTTGGATACAAGGATTTGGGGGAATTATTTAGTCAATACTGCTTATTTATTTTATAAATGGAGCCACATTTGAGTGAGCCACTAACTTTAGTTAGTTTTCTTGTCTAAAAAACCCCGAAATATTGCCTTTATTGGGTGGATTGGACTTATTCAATGAAAATAATTATCATCATACTACAGTACAGTTATATTAGTACAGTAGCACATGCAATGGTTACATTTAAGCTAATATAACAATTTGTCTGCTCTGTCACTGATGCTATCTGAGTGGGAATCTTGTGAGATATCTGTTAACCTGAAGGATCTGTGTTTCCACCTCGCCTGTGTGCTGTGTGGTGTGCTGTTGTGCGTTTGGACTTTGAGCCACTAGCTTTAGTAATCAGCTGTCATTGCTTCACTAGCAAGCTAATGATAAGTGGTGAGGTCACTCCCTTATTTCAGCACGGTAATATGACAGCGCAGGAAATGTCAGCCTCGTGTCCTAATTCTCAGTCTTAAAAACAAAACTGTTTCCATGGCAACAAAACATTGAGTAAACAGAAGAGCTTTCAATTGTTTTTTATTTGGGGGCTCAATAATATGACAGACTTACCCAGGGACTTAACCAGTATTATAGTTCTATAGTTACTTCAGATATACTGTATGTTCCCAGTTTTTACTACTACTCTTATTACTTCACCTGCTGCTACTACTATAACTGATTACTCCTCTTCCTGCCACTACATCCATTGCTACTCCTGCTACTCTTACTTATATTCATACTCCTCCTCCTGCTACTGCTACTACCACTACTCCTTCACCTCCATTTACAATTACCATCTCAATTTCTTTCAAATTGGAAATAGTTGACTACTACGCAAAGGCTTAATAAATGAACATTTTGTCCTCAGAGAGAGTGTATGTGTGTTGAAAACTGTGTGTGCTAGTATGTTTGTATATGTGTTTGTGTGTGTTTGCATGCGTGTGTGTGTGTAAGTATTTGCACATGTGTGTATTTTGAGGGGGTGTTGCTGCAAAGCCCCCAGTGGTCTCTATGTGGAGCTCACACCCAGGGTATGCTGCACATCATTTTACGAACCAATGGCCACCGCAGTAAAATGATCACTCTACCCACACTTTAGCGGATTGAGACACAGGGCCCATTGGAGATCAGGGCAGGCATGAAACCCAAGCCTGGGTCCTGGCCCTCCTTTTTGGCGTAGCTGGTTAAGTCAGCACTCCCTCGGTAGCTGTATGATACAGTTTCTGCATCATAATCAATTCAGCAACAGCTGCAACTGACAGGTGGAATCCGGTCTGTCATCAGCATGCTTCTTGTAAAATAAAGTCAGTCCAAGAGATTGGACTGATCTAGGGAGGCTCCCAAGTTGGTTGCACAGAATCTGCTACCCCTTAAATCCCCTGTGCCTCACTCCCCAATCTGCCCCAGATAACTGCAGTTTCCATGTTTCCAGCATTGCAAGAAAACAGGCCAACATTGCATAATTATGTTCCTGCAATCCACAACTCATCACAGGTCCCCACCAAGAAAACTTCAACTTATTTTGGTTTGAAAACAGAAACGGAATGTGAAATTAATTCACATTCAATAAGTCCAGATATTGAGTCTCTGGACCACTGTTGAGATAGGACCAAAATTTCATCAGGGCACTTAAGTTAATTTCAGTGCTGAGGCTATGTGCACAGCATCTGTAAATATCCCAGCAGCAAGACTGGGCTATCTGTAATCTTGGCAAAGTGCCTTCTCCCTCTCTGGGGGAAGTGACCTCACAGCCATTTCTCAGCAGGGGAAGCATGTGAGCTTGAGGTGCTGGAGAGATACATCTGGCCAGTGATGTCACCGTTTTGTACTGGTTTCCACTGATTAGTGCACAGAGGCTCTATAACATCCCCTCACTCAAGCCCCTCTGCTATCTCTGAGCTTCCTTTTCTTTTGTTAAGTAATTTCTTTCAGATTTTTTCCCCATTTTCTCCCAATTTGTTGGCTAATTGTACCTTCTTCTAGTTCAACTCTCATACTGTGAATTTGCTGCTGCAACCATGGGATAAACCATAGTGAGTGACAAAGATGAACTGAACCACATCCAAGATGGAAGTTGTCAAACTCTCGACCATAACTCTGACACACACAGAGACACTTGCACACGACAAACTCATGGTTGGCTTCATGAACCTCAAAATGGGTGTGGCTATCATAGGTTATCAATCACTCGCTGATTTAGACCTATCATGATGGTTTTTATTCAGAGAACAAAGCCTTATTATTTATTTAAATAAGTTGTAGCACTACCCATCACAGTATTCATGAAGCCTCATTCTTCCATCAGTACTCGTCAATTCTACCCTCCATATCAATTGTAGCACGTACAATTTATTTAAGTGTGGCATTACACTTGAAGGCGTCTGGAATGTCTGTATTTTAGTCCTCTATGTATATACAGTGCCCCTTTAAAGTCTACACCCCGTCTAAAAAATGTCACCTTTTGTTGCCTTACAGCCTGAAATTAAAACATATTAAATCAGACTTTTTCTACCTTTATTTACACATTTAATCTTACAACTTCCAAGTGAAAAATAATTATCAAAATTAAAAATTTTATAAAATAAAAAAACATAGAGAATAATTGTTCTTTTCACTCAACAATTAACCAGCTGTATAGTCATTATGTTGAAGAACTCTATACCTCATGCGCAGCTGATGCAGGCAGACTGCAGGAACGTGATCTACCAGAGGAGTTGCAGGTGCCTGCAACTTCTTCGCGAGCAATGAAACAATGCCTTCCATGACAAATGAAACCCTTCCTCGGTGGGTGACACTATGGCTAATTATGCAGAGCCCTGTCAGCCACAGTCAGCACTGGCATGATCGGAATTTAATTCCAGGTCATGAGGCACATCACTATGCTGAGAATGAGTGTTCTTGCAGGATTTGCCCAAAAAAATAATTCACACATCTCACACTTCACAAAAAGGCCTCGCGACTTAGCTTTGGCTATGTCTCAGCCAGCTCTAGTCTATGTCTTCTATTTATACCTCAACCTGAACTTGGCCTGTGTCTAAGTCTCCACCCCTCATGGTGTCCTTTTAAAGTAATATCTAATGATGTCACATTATCTAAGGAAGTTCAGTAAAATGGAGGTTTCCTGGCATGCACTCGACTTTGGTTCTCAAAGATTTGGGTGTTGGATAGACCCAAATGCTTTGGGGGAAGACGCCAAATGTCCTGCCTCCCTTCAGAACACTGTATTTATGTCTTGGAGAGGATACTACAAGTTGTAACCTAATCCAGAAAATTATACTCTGCCTCAGCTGAACATGTTAGCATAAGAAAGATTAATATTTTATATTAATAGAACTGCACAATTATATACAGTAAAAACTACTGTATGTCACTCAAACTGTGTATCTTATACATATCTGGAGAGTTGGTTCATGAGAGAGAGGAAATGTGTTTATTTTCTATTATGAGAACAAGTAAAGGGCAGAGCATTCACAGGGAAAAAAAATGTATAGAATGTGCCAAGGAAAATACATTCACATTTGAAGACAACATCCTAGGCACTATAATTCTAAGCTAGAATTCTTGTTATATACGACAATAAGATTAAAATAACCTAAAACCCAATTTGGACGTTGAAATCCAGTGAATTGCTTCACCCAATGATTCAGCCCTGATCAAGTCAAGAATTTATTCTCTTTTGTTTTATGTCAGCCCAAGCGAGGGCCTCCTATCACATGGCTGACCTGCACTGATAGGTCACAGGGTTGTCTGAAGTGGTGCTGCCTAGTCAGAAAATGAGCGATTAACATGGACACTGTTTTCAAAGCTGTTCAGGGAGAACTGGAAATGTTTTTTGTTGTTGCACTAATTAGTTATAGTATTGCAGTAGTAATGACAGAGGAGACACCAGATTAAACAGACTGGTGCCTTCTTTATCTTCTGTCCGAGAAACATCATTAGTGTTCCACAGTGACTAAAAATGTAGAGGCTCACCATCCATATTGTCTAAATTCTTTCTTTTGGTTTTGTTTCGAGTTCTCGACAATGAAAGCCGGAGAGGTTCCGAACATAATGTGTATAATTTCTCCCTGGGCCAAAGTAAAACTCATTCCATGCCCTTTAATTAAAGATTGTTTACTGAACACCTGATATTTCTTCTTCTTTACCTCAAATGTTGAGAGAATGAAGAATGAACTGGATGGGCAAAGCCTTCAGAATGAGGCCTTCCCCCCGGCTACTGCATATTAGATCTACTCATGGGATCAGACCTACACGTTGAGACTTCTTCCTGCTGCCAATGTCCTGCTGTTCAGTCAGCATTCACCTTCCCTTATTTAGGCACATTCAAGTTCCACTGTCACTGAATCATACTTGTTTGGGCATTCCCGAGGCCTACGAGATCAGGGGAGTTCTGACAGCAGCAGCCACCTGTCAGTACCCTGTATCACAGTAGTTAGCTCGAAGAGCCAGCAGCAGCAGTGAAATTAGAACCACTCCCTCACTCAGGCTGATACATTAGAGACCCCTACCAGTGTAAAAGTGCCATATAATGGGCCTCACTTCATACAAACACAACAGTATTTATACAGTGCTTATGTAACAGTGCACCCAAAGCACTTCCCAATAAGAATACAACAGAGAATGCAATACAAGAAAAGGATATATAAAAAAGTACAAATAAAGGCTAGTATGTTTATGTTGTATGTGGCAATGCCAAACAGTGGCCGATCAATGTTCCCTGTGGGAAACAGTCAAGTGGACCACCATGCAAGTGAAGAGCATGGATATTGTTAGCCTGTCACCGTGTTCATTTTTATACCACAGAGCAATTATCAGGGTCTATTCCAATTGGTGCAACCCAGTGTTTGTATCCCAGTTTAGCTCCGCTGTAGCTCTGCACCATAAAGGATTTTGGAGAGACTATCAATATCCACCGGGTCAAAGCTATGTTTAGATGTTGAGCTAACAAGGGCTGTGGGAAGGGCAGTGTTCACACCCAGAAAGGACCTCATGGCACACTCTGAGAGAAGAACCAGGTACTGTCAAACAACCCAGGCCCATCTAACCCACAAATTGATTGATGCACCATGTATTCCCAACTGGTGATTTGGCCTGCTGGAGGTGTACAGCTGAGGGTGACAGCAAATGGGTTGACTGATGATCAAAGCTCATTCACAGTGCTGATTGCTTAGAAAGTGATTTCCGGCTCCCTTTTCCCTTACTGCTCTAGGGCACAAGTGGGAGAAGTCTATAAATACTCCAAAATTTTGTTGTCGAACAGCTGGGTCTGCCAACCCCAGGGATCAGATCAAGGATTGTGGAAGGGATTCATTCCGTCTTTAGCCCAGGCTTTTCCCTGGCCTCCTCGAATGCTTAACCTTTAGTACTGGGGTCAAGGTTTCAGCATTTACTATTGGCATGGTCAAGTCTAGCTGCTCCACATTATATTAATACTCACGTTTGAACAACACACCTTAACCGAGGGCGCTTCCAGCTAAAAGCGTTAATCCTCAATGCATTGGCATGCCCTATGGTCCAAAATCGAAAACGTGACCATGTCAATGCCGATGTCACCTCGAATCCAATGGGGTGACGCACAATTAGCTGGGAGGGAGGGTTTCAGTCGGCAGGTTATTCCCCCAACCTTGAAGTGGTTCTTCTAGTTGATCAGCAGTCTGTCTGCGTCAGCACTGGAATTGCTATGTGGTGCAATGGCTGCATAACAAAATAACATATTAAAGTTAATTATCATAATATTCAGTGTTGTTTTGGGTTTATGTGTTTCCTGCTATTCATTCTCTCTCTATGGGAGTTCCACACCAACTGATGTCACGACTACATGTCACCTTCAGTGTTTAATTTGTTAATTAAGCACTGACCACAGGGGTGCGCACCGATGACGGCAAGTGGGGGAAATAGGTTATGTGTAACATCATAAGCCATAAACTACAATCTGTATAAGGATACTGTGGAGGGCGTCGGTCTCGGCCACGTGGGAGTGGCATGGTTGCCTGTGTGTTTACATGTTGCGGAGGCCTTTGGAGCAGGGAGACTTTCCGGGGGCAGGTTTGGCACTCTCACAGGGTGTAAGAGTGAACTGTCGCCCAGAGGGTTGCTCCAAAGGCCATAATTGATGTAATTATTATTTAATTAGTGTCAATCACTCAATTGATATGGAAGTCAATTGGCTGATTGGGTGCCTGTGTGAGAATGTGAGTGAGTGATTAATGATTGTGATTGCGAGTCCCACCTGAGC
This sequence comes from Aldrovandia affinis, assembly GCA_029706075.1. Taxonomy (NCBI): domain Eukaryota; kingdom Metazoa; phylum Chordata; class Actinopteri; order Notacanthiformes; family Halosauridae; genus Aldrovandia; species Aldrovandia affinis. The sequence goes on along the minus strand of JAINUG010000092.1, from coordinate 3,179,799 downwards.
CGGGCAGAAACTAAGCCTATTTAAGAGCAGGTGGGGTGAGTTAGTCTTGCCTTGTCATTCATGTGATTTGAGACTTAGTCTTTGTCTTGCGTGTGTATGGAGAGTTTGTGTTGTCATTGTTGTAAGTGTGCACGTGCACGCATATGGTATTGTGGAGTGTTGGATGTTTGATAGATGTTTGATGTTGGATGTGTGATGTGTGATGTTTGATGTTTGTTGTTTGTGGAGTTGTGTGTGCGTTTGTCGAAAGTGACTGAGTAGAGTGCTTCCTGTGTGTGTGGGGAAGAGGGAGAGGGGGTGCACTAAGAGTGTCCGCCTTTCTCCCTCGGTGTGATTGTGGAGGAGAACGAGAGGGTGCCCTGAAAGAAGGTCCACCTCTTGCCCTCGGTTTTATTGAAAGAGAGCTCGCACTCGGCAGTGGAGAGTGTTTCTGGGCAACAGCCCAAGAACTCTCACTGGAAGAGTGGAGAGTGTCTTGGGGCTGGTTGCCAGAGAACTCTCACAGTGGGGAGTGGCGAGTGTCTCCGTATGAATGGGTTGGAGAACTCGGACTGCAAAGTTCGAGTGTCTCAGTATGAATGGGTGGGAAGCACTTGAAAGGTCACTGGATATGTGTGTGCCTGAGGAGGTTCCAGGGGAACTCCGGAGGAAGAGGCGCGGTGTCCCGTAAGTTTTGGTTATTTTAGCTTGTTATTTTAGTTCGTTGTTTTTACCCGAAAGCTTTGCGGCGAGTAGGGTGAAGATTTTGTCTGTGTTTTGGTGTTTGTGTTTGTTATATGCTAACCTGCTACTCCCACTGTCTCTTCCATGTCTGAGGGGAGAGACAGGAAAAAAATGATAAAATCCAGTCCGTAGACCGACAAACTCCACTCTGTCTCCTGGCTGCTCTGTTCCCGTTCAGGGTGTGTCACGTGGCATGTGACAGATACAAACACATATAAACCAATAAATAAATAATGTCCAATGAGGCCTCAGTTACACTCATACCCTTACTTAATCACAGCTCGTTATTCATGGCGCATGTCGCTGCCACTGCCAGGTTTTTTTTTGTTATAGTTTTATTTTCAAACACAAATCACAAATCAGATCAGCTAGCTAACCTTTGCCTATGTTAACTATATGGACAGGTTTACAGCAACTTTGTAAACAAATCAAAAGACAAAACTACCCAAACTGCAGTGTTATTTAAAAACAAACGGTATCAAAACGTAGGGTGAAATCGTATTTCCACATAAGCTTGGAGGTGCCGGTACATAGCTAAAGGTCCCGGAGCACAGGTGGCTCAACATAAGAGGTACCGGAGCTCAAATTAAGCCCCGGTCACCTTAGAATAATTGTTATAGTGGAATGTACCAGCAAAGATACTGAATAATTGAAGCACAATTTTGTACCATTGCAAAAGAGAACATGTTTAATTAAACCGTGTTGATGGGACAGTGGATAATTGATTGTCTTGGAGTTCGGTGGATGGATTAGGAGCAGCTGTGCAAAGTAATGAAAGTATTTTGCCAATGATTTTCTTGGCTATACTGTTAGGAGGAGCATAGAGTGAGGTCACATGACTAACACTGCTACAGTGGGCAACATTTTTCATTAACAGATAACACATTATCAAGATCACACACTACAGTTTTTTTGTTTTCAATTGTGAGTTTAAGCTAAATTTGGAAATTGTAGGGGAACACAATATAATATCATGCCAACATTTCCACTGACAACATGGGATTTTATGTATTTATTATCAGTTATAATAAAAGACCAGTAGTCTCATTTTGAACTGTAACAAGAACATAAAAATGTTGAGTGATGGTGCATCGCAAACCATGTTTTTTTAACACCAGTAGGGTTTGAGATATGTGGCATAGAAGTTTTTCATCAATACATCTGCGATATTTTCTGTCTTTTTTTGTTTGGCTGCTCAAAAACTATTATTAATAACTTGAATGCTATGCATACTGCAGTTAACTGCTAGCATTTTCCCTACTTTGGACAAAGAATGTAATCTCAGTACAGGACTTTAACTCATTCAAAACAGAATGGGCTTGAATTTAACAACATTCAACATTTTTCCTAAACTTTGACTCATAAATAAATTCAAATAGTTTTTTTGTTTACAGACAGTTTGGCAGGTTCATTTTGGTGACTACTGGACTTAAAGTTAAAAACAAATGTTGATTGAATCTAGGCCAATGTCTACATATTGTTTTGAAAGATGATCAAAATCTATCATCACTGAAGCAGTGAGGCCAGTTTATGTACATATTCGCACATGTCTGTTGTCTTTACCTTCAAACTTAATTTTGCCACCCTCACGTTAACCGCAATTCAGTTCTTACCTCTATTTCACCCTCACCTGCACTACATCCTGAATAGCCCTCCTCTCACCGTTTTTGCAGAAGGTAGATATAAAAAGGTCAGCTACAGTTGGGTTTTGCACAAAAGACAGGCTTGTCACACCATGACGCAAGGTGAATGTCAAAATGTCCATTCCCATCGCCACATACATAGCACCACAATGGTGCAGTCCTCTCATTTATAGCCGTTTGTTCAAACAAGATTTAAGCCTGTGGAAGGAAACTGCTTCTCTTCCCGAAGCTATACTGTACAGTATGTCTGTTCAAGTGCAGTCTCTCTAAGTAAGCCTCACATATTTCCCCTGCCTAGTGTAAACAGCACCTATGGCTGGAGGAGCAGTGGAAACACTGACTCTGACCACAGATTCTGTAAACTAACCAGATGGACAGCTCCATTTTCTTAACATTGAAAGTTCTGTTTCTCTACCGTTAAAGCTGAAACATTGCATGTTGGATCTTGTGCACCAGACTGACCATCTGGTTAGTCTATAGAATATGTGCTCCGTCTGGCTGGCTGTCTGTAACAGTGGAAACAATGCCCTCACAACTCCAGTCAGAACCACTGGGATCATGCTCGGCAGAGATGAATCACAGCACGTGATGATCAAGGAGCATATTTTGTCTGTGGCCATGAGATACGTGGGGCATTCAGTCAACAGACCACTCTAGAGAGTGTGTAGCGGTATCAGGATACTGTGGAATGTGGTTGAGGTATACCAGATTTAGCAGTTCAAAGGCAAGGTTGCACACCATTTGAGACATTTAATGTTCTCAGTTCTTCTGAAGTACCAAGAAAACAGTGCAAGATGCACATTGAGATTAAATGGGGTGGAATTCAATAGCCTTCAGTTTGATTAGAGATCTACTGAGCATTGCGCATAAGAGAAATATTTTTTCTAGTAGTAATTAGCTGGGGGTGAAACCTCATGTACAAACTGATGCATGGGCCGCGGAATGCATTTCGAATGGGCAGGGCCAAGAATGACGTGGCGTTGCCCCCCCCTCCCAAGTATCGAACGCCAGACAGCTCATAATCCATACACGTATTCTTATTATGATACACGTATTGTTTTATGATACGTGTATTGTTTTTTATGTCGTCATACATCCGTATGATCCAATCAGATAGCAGATTTGGATACGCATATGCTTAGTAATTTCTGTGTATTTGTCACCACCACATAATAATGACTATGACACTAACACTAACCTCTGGTTTGTCATCTGTAACATGCATTCACGTAGTATTGACTAATGGTGAAATCACAGTTTTTCACGAAACTGGTAGCATAAGCATTCAGTTCCAGAGAAGGGAAATCTTAATGCTACAGCATACAATAACATTCTAGACGATTGTGTGCTTCCAACTTTGTTGCAACAGTGTGGGGAATGCCCTTTTCTGAACAGAACATGCCTAAAAATCGTGTATCAATACACGTATCATAAAACATACGTGTAACATAACAATGCGTGTATTCATTCGATAGCAGAGGGGCTAGCTGGAGCAGCGACAGTTAGAAATTCTACTGCTGGTTCCTCATCGTGGGCTGGAGTGACGGTGGTTGTCTCAGGTGCCTTGGGTAACTTTGGCCTGAAGAAATCAGTTATTTTTTTACGTTTCATTGTTCAATTTAACGTTACTATTGCTTAAACTTTAGCGAAGACACTAGCAGTCTGCTTAGATAGAGGGCTGGTATTTGTTCTGTAAAATTCACGTTAGTGTGATGCTAAGCTCACATGACACAAATAACCAATCAATCATTAGGAAACAGAGTTTGTTGCTTGTGATAGGCTACGTACTGTACGTAGGCTTACAGCTAGTGGAAATTAGCCCGGGAAGCGCGCAAAAGTGCAATACATTAAGAGCGTGATGTATTTGCTGATAGATTTGAATTTTTACACAATGTTTGATGTTTGATGCATGCCAAAGTAGGTATGACCACGGCCCTATTGGTCATACCGGTTCCGTAGTCTATGAACTGATGTATCAAACATGTATTCATTGTTTTAGCCCGGCTAAATTTCTCTCAAATATTTCACATGTTAAACAACTTGTTTTTATTGTGGCCAAGCTATTACTGATGCTATTGATGTGTACGGTCCCTGAGCTATGGAGTTTGGCTAAGAATTTGTTAACAGCCCTGGGAGCTTAGAGAAGGGGTCCAGCCAGACTGGGGCCCAACATCTAATCGAATGACTAATCTTTGTCAAGGGAACTATGAAATCGCAGGGAACATGAAGGAACAAAGAAAAACACATATGACGTGTTTTGTGAACTAACTCAGAACTGCAGAGACCATGAGTCAGAGGTCAGAGGTCGCATGAAATCACAGGGGGAGGTTCTGTGAATTTTCTATCATTGATCCGCAAGTTATTAAAAGTCCCAAAGTCATACTTTAACATGGGCAGGATTAAGTAAGAGTACTCTGTCACTGTCAGGCTACAATATAGATTGCATTCATTAAAACTATTTGAAGGCGGACCAGGAAGTTCTTTATTCTACCCACTTAGAGATTTTGAGTGCAAATTAGATGAGTAATGCAGAGCACTTTTACTAATGGTTGACCTCTTATTACTGAACAGGGTGTTAAGAACAGAAATACAAAATGCCTCAATGTTCCCCCTCAGAGGCTAACCGAATGTTTTATTGTTCATCATTACAGTGTTTTTTCAGCACTGGTCTTCACTGCGAATGTATTCTGCAATGGAGGAAATAATTTATTAGGTCTAATATGCTCAGCCCACTCTGAAAAAAACAAGCATCCTTTCTCATAATGAATCATACAGGGAGGAAGTAACATTAGCATGCCTATTAGTTATCTCATTAGCATTAGTGTATTTTTCAACATAATTTGTACTACGCTACCTCACGCACAAAAAAGGCACAGAGAGGGGAAAAAGCTATTAATTTGAGTTGCTTGTGAGAGGTATGGACCTAATTAGTTCCACTTACTGGTGTTCTACATTAAAGCATCGGCTGTATTTTTGCACCCATTGTGTTGCTCTTTTCCAAGTCAGATCATCCATTATTCTGCTGGGTTTCACTGGACGGGGGTGGGGGGGGGGGGCACCCAGGGGTCCCACCCCACAAATGTCCCAGAATCCTTCCAATATGTCAATGCGCAGCATGAGAAACGGTCCCCATGCAGGACCAGAACTGGGACGTCAGCAGCTGCAGGCAAGTGAGTGATGTCGCGCGCTGAATATGCAGCCCGGTGTCGGCGCATTAACGGTATGACGGATGTTGACTATGGTGCAGCACCGTGCCCAGTTGTAAAACCCTGTACATAGCTGTTCGTTTGCACGTTGGCTCTGACGGTGCCATTTGTGAAGGCATCATAACAGTAAATCAGTGTTTGAAAAGGGGAGGGCAACAGGGACTACTGAGGGCACGCATACCGTCGCAGGCAGGCTTGTCTACTCAAACGGAACGCCAGTGATGTTTTCAGTATAGACTGGAGTACATGAGCAGCAGTGTTATAGCGGTCACGTGCTGACTGGTGCTATCATTTGTAGCCCTCTTTTAGCATTCAGATCAAACTAGGGACGAACATTGAACATTTGCGCAAGCTACAAATGTTTTGATACAGGGCATTATCGTGTTGTCAATGCAATGTGTCTAGGTTTTTTGTATCTGTCCCTACTGAACTAAACATTAAATAAATAAAAACAGCTTGCAGTGCCCCTTTAAAGTCTACACCTTTGTCTCTCAAAATGTTTAAAACATATTAAATCAGACTTTTTCCACCTTTATTTCCACCTTCTACCCTACAACTTCCAAGTGAAAAAACATTTCTGAACATTAATTAAAAATAAAAACTAGAATAACTTGGATTGATAAGTCTACACCCCGCTTATCATACCAATTGTGAACTAGCTCAAGGGGAACCAACCACCTTCCAAATCACACAAATCTAACTGGAAGAATGTTTTAGAAATGTTTGATAATATATAGTTAATCAAACATTATCGCTTAGATCATCAGGGAACCATCTTTGTCACTGATCTTGTGCGGGATGTAATATTGCCAGCAACTTTGAGAAGTAGTGCAGTTACGCCAGAGATGCAAGTTATTTTAACACCTCGCTTCCTACCCACGGGGAAAATGCAATTATGTAAGGCTGATGATTTGGGACCATCACAACCCAGCATCAGCAGGGTAGTGGCAAAACCTGTGACAGCCCTTGTAGCACCTGACATAGTTTTATATGCATTATGTAGTTATACTGTATATATGTTTTGTTCACAAATTATTTTGAATATTGAGCTACAAAAGTAATTGAGTACGAACCGTAATACAATCTGCAGTTGGCGTAGTCCAGCATCCTGACAGTCGCCCACTCCACTGATTGTGGCATTTTCTCTGAGGATGCAATATGAAACAATTGTGTCCCATAAATAAATAAATAAGACTACAAACCAGTACCAGATGTGGTGGACAAAGCAGAGATTTTCCTGATGTGCTTTGGATAGAACATTGTACCATTTCTTTTTAGCTTTCCTCCGGGCTCCGAATGGCATTAATTAATGTTGTCTGCGATCTGCTTCTTTTTTATTACAACTTGTAAGTGTGGGACAAAATTTTCCCTTAATTATTTCCTTTTTCACGTTTACCTCCTCTACCAACATCACCGTTTCCTCCACAGTCTAATTCTGTTTTATTTTTACACCAATTTTGCTTAGCCTACCATTAGCCAACAAGGAATCTTTTATAATGAGGGTCTGTTTAACTTTAAAGGGGCACTGTACCTGCTGGGAATGTTTGTCATGGTGTTATTATTATTAGTAATATTATTTATATTAATTAATAAATAATAATAATAATTATAATTATAATAATAATAGATTGTATTCATTATCTCAAAGCAGTTCACAGTGAAGGGGGGAACTCACGTTAACAACCTTCAATGTGCAGCATGCTCGAAGGAAGACGTTGGCCCTAAGTAATTGCACAGGACCAGTTCATTCTACCCAAATCCTAACCTTAACCATTAGTAAGAAAAATGCAAAACTGACTTAAGACCAGTGCTCAGTCCACCTATGCCGTACAGCACCCACCTGTTACAAATGTATGTAACATTTGTAATACCTTAATAAGCGCTACATAATGCATCGTAACCATTGTTATAAGCATACATACATATTTTAAACAGCTTATACCAACTGCTTTTCATTGGATATGTGACATATTAAGTTCTCACTAAGGTCATGCCTTCATCACATTCTTTATAACCTTAATTATACAACCTTAGTTATTATAAGCTTCTGATCATATTTATGTAGGCTTATGAAAACAGTTATGGCCTTTATTTCGAGTTTATAATCATGCAGGATGCAGGCAATCAGAGTTATCGGTCAGAGGACAGTCACATTTGCGTTTTGTATTCTCTCTCTCTTGGGTACTCCACTCCTATATTCCGGCCACCTACTGAGAGAGCAGAGCAGTTTTAAGTACACAAGTACATTAAGACAATGCCACACAGCTGTGTGCCCTGGCTGCCCTGCTAGTAGTCATGGCCGTTACTCACCCTGATTGCCCTGCCTAGACTGACGCCTTCCCTGGTTATTATTACCCACTTCAAGTGATGTGTTACCAACATTTGTCTATATATATATATATGACTCATCAATTTTGCTTTACGAATGCAACATTGATAAATGTCAGTCGTACTTTTGGGAATTTCTCCAAATGGCCATTAATTGTGTAAACAGATACAGGATAATGGAGACCTTGTCTATGGCGTTGAAATTCATTTTAATTGCTTCAGTTTCAGTTTGCCTCACAGTCAATCAATCCGTTAATTGGCTGGGTGTCATTTTCCAAAGTATCTGACAAGTTAATGGCAGTCTCACATTACCCTCAACTATTTCATGTCAATCAGCTGTCGCAAAATGTTTTTGTGACATAACTGGATAGCAGCCCTCATAAACAAAACAGGATCCCATCTGCGGTTGATGGGAGACAGGGAGACAGATATATTTGTGCCTGTGACTCATTAAAACCTCATTATAACCAGTCTGCGATAAACAGCACTGATGCACTTGGTGTCTTGGGCAGGTAAAGGATGAGGTCCAGAAACAGCGAGGCGGAGAGCCTGGCCAACGGGCAGCCGGACGTCCCCCAGCCTACCAATTGCGTCGGCGAGGAAGAGGGTGGGAACCTCCAGGGCTCCAAGAGGAGGAAGGCCAAACCTCGGCAGGAGAGAGACGGAGGGATGGGTGTCTCAGGGATGCTGAAAAGCCCCCAGAAATCATTGGGGACCGGCAATGAAAAGAAGGGATTCATGGATCTTTCTAGAAAGGAGCTGCTCAGGTTTCTGGGTGCAATGGAGGGGGAGGTTCAGGTAAGAATCTGGAACACTGCGGAACAGGTGCGCTGCATTAAATCTCAGGTGACGTTATGAGCGACTACATTCTGTGCTCACTGTTGGTACTGTGCATATAAGAAACAGTTTATGACCCCACTGCACATGTCTGTTTGGATTAGGGAGGTGACTAATTACTCAGGGCACTGAGTGAATATTTCCAATGATAATTACTGTCTTTAATTCGTTTTTAAAATTAATTTCTTACATAATTTCCCCCCTTATTCCTCTCGAATTGAAATCGTCAATTGTGCAAATGTCTGGTCATAGATTTTAATAATTTGATAGGCACTAACAACTTGGAAGTAAACATTATTATGACACAACATAAGATGACACAATAACAATACCAAGAAGAAAAAAGATGAAGAAGAAGAAAAATAATGAGGATAATTATGACAGGTTTGTCATTCATTTAAGAGAATGATTTGAAGACACCCAGCCTCTTTGCACTTGCACTTTCGGATGGCCTGCCTGCTGGCTCGTACAGTCCCAGCCAGCTGTCAGTAAGCCCTGCCCTGGGGTGCTTCCTGAAGAAGGAAGCCTGAGAAGGAGCAGGGCGTGGTTTTGTGGCAGCAAGCTGGCAAATGACTCGCTGACTGAGATACTGACCACGAAAGACAGATGTGTGGCTATTTCCCTCCATACTCTGGGCTAAACCACTGAGCAGATTTTTCCATTTGGCTTTTGGTCCCTTTGACTACCACTAGATGGAGCCAATAATCTCATGAATCAGTGGCCCCCTCACCATTTGAACTGATGGGCATGGACGTGGTAAAGACAGAAAATAATTGAAAGATAATCTGCCAGCAGGTCTACATTCTATGCATCAGTAATAAGAAATGTATGACCAGTAAACCAACATTCATTTCTATGTATTCAAAATCATCCAAACACCGTATGTAAATGTTATATCGTAGTCCTATGCAAAACGCCATTCATTGTTCTGAATTTGAACTCTTGTTTAGGTTTTGGTTTGATTGCAATGTTAGTGATCAAATGCAACAGGGACTTCAACCAGGGGGTGCAGGTGTCTTGGCACTATGCTCATGGCCCATTAGAATAATATGTTTTAAAAAGGTTATGTTTATAACATGCATGCCTGCAGTAGCAATACAAACACCAATTCACTTTACTTTTTTGTAGAGTGACAATTGATTACTGTGAGTTTGATGGTGTTCATATCATGAACGCTGTTAATTACAGTTGTATTTGTGTGAGTGTCAAGAAACAATGAAATGGTATTTTCCAAACATGAGTGAAAAGGGTACATTGTAAACAGGTATCTTCCATAGGAGTTACATGTAATGGTGTATATTGGCACCAACACAACCTTTTCTGTGTTTACATGCAGAAGACCATTAATACTGTTAGTATTGCTGTCATCATTTAACATGAGATTATTGGTTTTGATTATTATTTTCAGAAAATACCATGATTATACAGTATTTTACAAACATGATGTTCCTTAGTTGATTAATATTAAGTTTCATTTGATGCAACCACACTGTGTATTGTTTAATTTATTTGACTTTTACAAATCATTATTTACAAACGGTGTATTAACTCATGAAGGTACCAGCTGTGCGTTTCCACTATCAAACAAACTCAGAAACAGCACATTGTTTGAAACATTTTTATCTAGCTACATTGTACTGTATCCACTCTGGAAACTATATCATTGTAAACAATACTATATAAAGTATAATCAATATAAGGAGGGTGAAGCCATATAATTATTTAATGGAAAAAGGGTGTGATCTGTCATCTTTCACTAATGGTCTGTCACCATGTCTCCTCTTGTTTCTTTTTATTGATTAACTCATGCCACTGTTGTTGGATTCTCTTTTATTCATCATTGTCCAAAAAAGAAAAGCTCTGTCCAGTAACCTGCCCCTACCTCATGCTTCTGACCTACCTCAGGTCAATCTTAATTTTCTATTAAAGCAAAGTTACAAAAATGTTTGTGTAAGTTGTCAATTATTGTTTTTAGGAAAAAAATCAATCAAAATCGCGGCAGGTCAGACTAATCAAAAATTGGAAATCGGAAGAAAATCGCACCCGCCCAGAATAATCAATATAAGGCCCTGGTCCTGTCCCTCAGGCCCGGGAGGACATTATCCACATGCTTAAGTCGGAGCGCACCCGCCCAGAGGCCCTGGAGGCCCACTACGGCTCGTCCGCCCCGGACAAGGCTCTCCGAGCGCTGCACAGAGACGGCCTCCTGGTCCACTCACAGTCCTTTGGGGACGACGTTTACGAGATGCCCATGGCAGAGGTGAGTGGCACCAAACCTCTCTTTTTTTCCCCAATTTGAATGCAACATAAGAACATAAGAATACATAATGAGGAGAACAGACGGTTTGGCCCATCTAGGCCAGTCTAAAGAATATCCAGTACTGCATAAAGCCTGGAATTGAATTCCCCAAGTGTCTATGCCTCAACAACCTGACGTTTTGACAATGAGCCTCTACATTTACATTTTACATGACATTCTAAGCATTTAGCAGATGCTCTTATCCAGAGCGACTTACAAGATGTGCATAAATACATGGTAGGAACAATCATAGTTTGCGCGAGAGATCAGTGCAGTAATACAGCGATAGACATAATTGCAGGCAGCTGCATACCATACCTGTAACACTGGGAAGGAAAAGGACAGTCATTATTACATTTTTTAAATTTTTATTAAATGGAGTAAGCAGGGGTATATAGTGTTGAGCAAGTAGGCAGTGGTGATGACAATTAGCTAGATGTACAGAATTCAGTGGTAGTGGAGTCTGAAAAGGTGGGTTTTGAGTCTCTTGTGGAGATTGCAAGTGATTCCGTGGTCCTGACCGATTGCGGAAGGTCATTCCACCAGCGAGGGGTCAGGACAGAGAAGAGACGAGACCGCAGTCAATTTGCCAGAGGAGGTGGAGTGGAGGGGTCTGGCTGGGGTGTAGGGAGTGATGAGTGACTGGAGGTATGGGGGAGCGGTACCTCTAGCCGCTTGAAAAGCAAGCACCAGTGATTTGAATCTGATGCGTGCTGCGATGGGGAGCCAGTGCAGAGAGGAGAGTATAGGGGTGACGTGGGTGAACTTTGGCTGGTTGAACACCAGACGAGCGGCAGCATTCTGGACTAGTTGCAGTGGCTTGATGGCACAGGCCAGTAGGCCTGCCAGCAAGGAATTGCAGTAGACCAGACATGAGATCACCAGGGCCTGGACCAGGAGTTGTGTGGCCTCTTGGGTGAGGAATGATCGGATCCTCCGGATGTTGTGGAGGGAGAATCGGCAGGTCCAAGTGATCGCTGCAATGTGGCCCGAGAAGCACAGCTGGTTGTCCAGGGTCACTCCAAGACTCCTGGCAGACTGGGATGGAGACACTATGGAGCCTTCCACGGTGATTGACACATCAATCATTGGAGAGCCCTTCGCTGGGAGGAAGAGCAGCTCTGTCTTCCCCAGGTTCAGCTTCAGGTGGTGGGTGGACATCCATGCGGAGATGACAGCCAGGCATGCAGAGATCCGTGCCGGGACCTGGGTCTCAGATGGAGAGAAGGAGAGAAAGAGTTGAGTGTCATCAGCATAACAGTGATAGGAAAAACCGTGAGCAGAGATAACAGAACCAAGTGACTTGGTGTACAGGGAGAATAGGACGGGCCCAGCACCAAGCCCTGCGGGACTCCGGTAGAGAGGGTATGGGGAGAGGAGAGGGATCCTCTCCAAGCCATCTGGTAGGACCGGTCAGCCAGGTAGGACTTGAACCATGTCAATGCAGATCCAGAGATTCCCATCTCGACGAGAGATGAGAGCAGGATCCAGTGGTCCACGGTGTCGAATGCAGCTGACAGGTCGAGGAGGAGGAGGACGGAGCTAAGGGATTGGGACTTAGTCACATGAAGAGCCTCAGTGACTGCAAGAGCAGTCTCTGTGGAGTGGCCTGCCTTGAACCCAGATTGGTTAGGATCAAGCAGGTCATTCTGTAGGGGATGAGCAGACAGTTTGTTATAGACAGCCTGCTCTAGTGTGGTACCTTGTCAAATATATGATATCATGAGCCTGATTCAAGTCACTTGAACAGTTAGAAAACACTTAGGAGATTACTCAAAGAAGTCCAGGAAGTTTGTTAGGCATGACCTCCTCCTTAGAAAACTATGTTGGCTCTCCCTTAAAATACTATTATTTTTCAGGAATTAATCCAATTTATACCTAATAATACATTCCAGTATTTTACATGAGATGCAGGTTAAACTGACAGGCTTTAGTTCCCTGTGGCAGTATGGTCCCCCTTCTTATATATTGGAACTATACTACCTTGCTTCCAGTCAACTGGTATTTCTCCAGTGTTTAGGGATTGCATAAAAGTATATCTCAATGGTTTATATAATCTCCCTGAGTTCTTTGAGTACTCTGGGATATATGCCATCTGTGCCTGCTGCCTTATTTGTCTTAAGTTTTTGTTGTTTTTCTAAAACTTCTCTGTCCCTTATCTCCAAGTCCTCTAAAACATTCTGCACATTGGCTATACTTTTAGACTCATTTATAACCTCTTCTCCGGTAAAGCTCTCAACAAAGTAAGTGTTTAGCGTGTTAGCAATATCCTTATTATTATAAACCAAAGCTCTTTCCTCATTCTTAATGCAGAAGCTTTGCTTTATAGTGATTTGGGATGTATAACTGTGCCTTTTAAGTCTCTGCTCTGTCACCCACACCCGACACAAGTAGCTCTGCTGCTGAAGCATGTGCACACCTCTGATATACTCACCCACAAGCCAGTGAGTATTTTACACACTACAGGCCACACAGTGACACAAGGGAGATACCCGACTCATAGGGGAAAAAAGCAATTTGTGTCCCCCCACTGCAGACCAGTCACAGTCGCCTAAAGGCATAGCCTGGGCTTAATCCTGCAGCTATAAGGGCCCAGTCTGCACTCACGGTGAGTGAATTAACTGACTGAGCCACTCAGGAATCCAGACCAAACAAGTCTTAACTTACCAGGGGCTAGGAGTTGTTTAGGGTAAATAAAAAGAGACAGGGTTTCATTTATGTTTATCATTTTCTGTCTTATTCTTCTGGTTTTATTATGTACATGATAGGTGAATACATTCAGCCTATTTTTAAATGGTGACATAGTTTTTCTACCTCTGCACTCTTGCAATTATGTGCAATATCTGTGTGTTAAATGTTTGTAAAATTGTGCTCTTTGTATAGTGTGACCAATTTAGTTCCCCCATGGGGAATGCAAAAATGAGAAATAAAAAATTGAAATATAATTTAAGTTATATATATATGAAAAATAACCCAGTTATGAAAAACAATAAGACACATGGTAGGACCCAATATAGCAATGGTAGTTATTAATAATAAATAATACATGTCATTTAACAGGTGGCTTTCTACATACTCAATGTCATCTTATATGGTATTAAAAACAGTAGTTTCAGACAAAGAGATTGCAGAGAGAAAGCATACTGTCCATACAGGACAGGGTTAATAAAAGGCAGTAGCTAATGCAGGGATTGTGGTTATGAGCACTGAGATACAGATGAAGGTCAAGGTGGTTGAGGTGTCGGTGTTTAGGCCCGGTGAGATGTGACTACCGAGGACTGACATCGAGGGTCTGTCCTCTGTCCCCTGCCCGCAGCTGGACCGGCTGGAAGACAAGCACCGGGAGACATACCGTCGCATGTTGGAGCAACTCCTGCTGGCTGAGAAGTGTCACCGCCGCACCGTCCATGACCTGGACAGCGAAAAGCGCAAGCACACTGATTACATGAACAAGAGCGACGAGTTCACCAACCTGCTGGAGCAGGAGCGGGAGAGGTGAGGGAGGCCGCGCTATCTTACACCACCCAGGATGGTGAGGGGGCAACAGGGTCAGGAATGGTTAAGTGGAGCACTTCAGGCATGGGTGAGGGACCCCATTCTGCACTGTGGGGGTCACAGGAGTAGAGGAGATGGAGTAAAATATCAGAACAGAACAGAAACTGAGGGGATGGAGGGGGGGGGTCATAGTTCAGGGGTTGACCCCAGAAATGTGGTGCAGAACTGCCCAATCCCTCACTGACAAAGGCCTGTATGGACGCATAGCATTAGAAAAGCTGGGTCTGCTTCAAAGAGGGGTGATGTATTGTCCAAGAACCGCATGCAAGCGAACCCCCTTCAAAGGTTTCCCAGAGGCCCAGATGGCCTCGATAGGCCCTGCTGATGAGGGTTAATTAGAACATGCCAGTGAGGGGGTGAATACAATCAGGCAATAAGGAAAATCAAATCTTTGGATCCTCTGTTCAATGTGGCGAATCAAAATGCTGTCATTCCCAGTATGACTGCCCCCAAGCTTTTGAATCGTTCTTGTTATTTTATGATGGTGTGAAATGTATGTATGAAAGAGTTAATTACCTTTGCTTGTAACATTTATCCTCATCATTATTAATATTATTATTATTATTATTATTATTTGTAGTAGTAGTATTGCGATAACTTGCATGTTTGGGTCCTTCAAAAATCAACAGGTTTTGTGGGGGTGAGTCTCAGAGGGAATGGCATAACGAAAACAATGATGCTAACTTGTGTACGATAAAACTTTTATTAATGCATTGTTTAACACATTATCGGATGCATTCATTAACTAACAGTGCTAGAAGCGATTTAAGTTGATGTGAGTGGTCAGAGGCTGGCTGCACGTTAGTTGACCGCTGCTGTTCATCACTGATGGTGTGTCTTTTCTGACACCAAAAGAACCGTCCCTCACCAGCTTAAAATTCTTTAAAAAACTTTCCACTTTTCTCAGTCAATATCTTTCCATTTCTCTGAAATGACTTCTTGACATTCAGCTTGTAATGTTGAGAGCGCAAGACGAATAGATTTTTTTGTCAGGTACAGGCCCTACTTCTACTCTTATGATGCATGCCTACGTTAGTTATGTCATGCCCACTCTTCAATATGGGAGCATCACAGTAAAATGGGAGCCAACTCCACAAGCGTGAGCTCACAAATGAATCCACAAGTTATCAGGGAGTGAGTTATCGAGGGGGAGGTGTATTGTTAATATTGTTGTCGTAATTTTGCTTGGCATTGTAGACAGAGGACAATACTGGCACCCCCTCGGGGTTTAAACCTGCAACTACCCAGCTATGAATCCAGTTCCTTAAACACAAACAAGCTACTGCCTAGGTTTGTTTGCAGTAATGAACAAGACATGACAACAATGCATCCTAGTGATGGAGAGCATTTGAAGAACAACAAGCCACAGCAGGCCTGAACAGCCACATCAGCTGCCTTCACCCCAGCTTATCTGATAAGATCCTCTGCAGTCGGAGGTCTCTATCAGAGTCTACTGCCTCTCAAACCCACATCACTCATGACAAATCTTGTATGATAGCCACGGTCGTTGCATTGCACTTCTGTAACAGAAACTTGTAGTGCTTGTGATTTTGGGGGCGAGAATACGCGTTAGTGTGTGGGGGCTACTGATGGATTAGCACAAAATGTACGCCCCCTTCAGGGATTTGAATATTTTAAAACCATGCATAAATTGCCTGTGGGTCATGTGATCTTGGGATGCAACTGTGTGGGGTTGTATTCTTTAGCCAAGCTCATCGCGCTGCAACCTCCTCTGTCAATTTGGGTGACCACATTGAGTCGGAGAAGGACAATTTGCAGAGAAGGGCAGTTTGAGCAACAGGGGCGTCGTTTTGGTATGGCAAGGTATGGCACTCGCCATACCATGGCTTGTAGCCAAATGTTAAATTTTAAATCAATCTGAAATAGCCTACGTTTTGTCATTTTATCCGCTCCACAAAGGTGACTCAAAATCCTCCCGGCTCCTCCTCACTCTTAGTACACCCCACCACCCAGCCCATAGATGGCGCTGTAGTTGAACGGGAGATGGAGGTTGCTGCTCTGGCTAGTAACGTTACAGTTCCTCAGAATAAACAAGCCACAGACTAACGTTAGCATTAAAACCTTGTCCGTTATTCTCATTCATTCAGGTGGGTTAAACAAATTGTATAAACGCCATAATACTGTTGATTCAAATGTAACATATTCATGAACAGGTCCATGTGATGTTGTGTCAATACGAACACGTTCTATATGTTATTTTAGTGAAAACCCGGACTTTGAAGCTAACAGCCAGCTAGCTAACGTTAACGGATACAATCGCATAATAATCGGGTAACAATTGGGTAATAATTTACATATGTCAAGGTTATTAGATCTCAGAATCTAGTAAAATAGGTTTACTAGTTACATACTGTAGTTGTCCCCTTTGTTTATTAATGTTACCTAAATATCATATAAGTCAATTGTATAGAAACAACTCACCAAAATGTACTATTGCACAACTGATTTGACAAAATAAAATCCCCACCCCATCCCTTGCCATACCTTGGCTTTTGCTGAAATGACGCCACTGTTGAGCAAGCAGACTTTGAGCACCTGATTTACCAGCTTTTTTAATATACTGTATATATTTACTTATCTACTACTTAATATAGTTTTAATTGTTTTATTTTCATCATTATTATTATTATTATTATTATTATTATTATTATAATTGATCTACATTTTACATTTTAGGCATTTTTAGCAGACGCTCTTATTCACAGTGACTTACACAGTTTATATTTCTTTACATACAATCAATTTATACAGCTGGATATTTTACTGAAGCAAGTACCTGGCTCAAGGGTACAACAGCAGTGACCCACCTGGGAATTGAACCTGACACCTCTGAGTTACAAGCCTAGCTCCCTAAAAGCCCAGATCTATTTTTATGTATCTACCATCACTTGCTACATTTGCTGTTAATAAAAGTAATTTTATTGTTTAGATACTGTATAAGCAAAAGATGAGCTAAGACGGTGCTGAATGGCTTGATCTGTCTACAAATGTTGTAATGTTTTAATGGACACAGCAGTGTTCTCATGCATTAGCAATCCGTTTAAAAATCCCTTCACATTATGACAGAATGGGTGCTGTTGTTCACAATTTGGAAGTGTCCCCTGTGGCTTTATGTCAATTTAAACTACAGGGCGAGCTTTGCATCCAATTATCAAAAAATGCATGGTGTCATCTGTAAATACTATAATTGCTTAATATCAGATCATGTTATTTTGTATGAAATTCGCCTTTTCTGGTCTTCTTAGGTTGATAAAAATGTACTTAAGATGTGTTGTACATATTTCAAGATGTGCTGAGAGGATATACATGCATTTGAAAGTCGTTAATCTTTTTTTACGTAGGCAAAAGCATAAAATATCCTTGCTATCTTTGTATGTTTCTGTGTGTGTACGTTTCTGTGTGTATCGGTTTCTGAATTGATCTATGTTTCTGTGTGTGTGTATGTATGTGTCTGTTTGTGGGAGAGTGTTTCTGTATTTGTATGCATTTGATTTCCATGTTTCCAAATTTATCAAGGATGTAGGATGGGGTTCATACGCACCCCTAGCACAGCCCCTGCAGGTGTTCGTTATGGTTAAACGGCTGCTGGCCGCATCAACAGCGTGTTTTACATGTCCCTCCCTCAACTGCGATTGTGTTCCGGTCACACTCGGGTTTGTGTGGGTTGAATGATGATGGTTAGGAGAAGTCATGAGGATCCCGCTACACCATGCGGTCACTGCCAGGACAGAGAACAGCAGCAGCTGCATTTCACAACTCATAAAACTTCAAGTACCATCACGCAGGTGCTGCGTGAGGGTAGGTCATTGTCTGAATCACGATCGTAAAAAGCTCAAACTTCGTGGAGAGGAGCCCCACATTCATTAGCGTTATGTTTGAGCGACACGTTGCTAATCCTCACTACAAACGTCTCAAAGTTCACACTCTGGTTTCATGGTCTGCTGACTGCGCAGTAGAGATGGCAGCCCGTAACCTCACTGATTAGCCAGTAGCCTGCTTTATTACATTTTAAGCAGGCGTTCTCACTAAAACGGTACGAAAAGCTAAAACATTTTCTCACAGGGAAATGCTAACACTTTAACCAAAAGCTATGAAGTCTGTTTATACCTCTCAATTTAGGCTTCATGGAGATGATATTTATAGGAAAATGCGCGAGTATGAAAGATGATGTACAAAAACAACATTGGGGTCTCGTGGAAATATATAAGAATATATATATACAGTATATATATATATATATATATATATATATATATATACAGGCCTACTGTTAGTATTTGAAAAGTTAGTATTTGAAAAGGAACAATGTGTTCTATTGGACGTACCAAACATGCCCTTACAAGGTGAATTCATAAATGGCAGGCCCATTCAACCGAACACTCCCTGGGTTTTATTTCATCATAGAAACCCAGTAGTTCAGGGACCCCTCCATTGGATCTAGTGTCTGCTCTGTTTGTGTCTCCCGAAAAGTATTTCCAGGGCTCTGAGCGGGCTTTCCCCCCGCCTCCGCCCCCTGCCTCCACCTACACTGTTACCACCCCCACCCCCTCACCCCTCATCCCCACCAAGCCCTCGACTGGCATGTTCTGGTCTTTCAGCGCCGAGTGATAACACATTCCTCCACGCTGCAGTCATCCCCCCCGTCTGCAGGCTGTCTGGCCTTTCTGCGGATGATGTCACAAAGGGCCCTGATCACCTGTGATGGAGGACAGGGGGCTCACGGGTCCCCTCTGCCCAGGGGACAAAAGGACACCCTTATTTGTGTTTCCCGCCTGATAGGGCAGGGAGACATTTATCTCTCTGTATTCGCCTTCACTGACCCCCATCCACACCACTCCTTCTTTCAGGTTGTGGCATAGATCTTTGAATGTTATGAGGGGAGAAAACAGCTAAATGAACATACCTCTGAACTCTTAGCATTGGAACCAAACCCAGTTACCTGTTGAGTTACACGTTTGATAGTCGTCTTCACAAAGCCGGGAGGGATTTAAAAAATTTGACAGGAGGGTCATTTGTACATCAACAGAAGTAAATGGTTGTCTGGCATGAGAGGTAGATTAATTATTTCACATAACAAATATTTCAAATTCGCATGATCGGCAAGAGTTACAGTATGCAGCTGTGAAAATCTCTTCAGATTACATTCAAAAACTCTGTCCCTGTTAGAACAGAGTTAGGGTCACCGTCCCCCAAGTTTACTGGGGCCAAAAACCGGGGGAGGAATGACGACAGATGATGCTTTCTCACCTGATGCTGATAAGCTTCTCGTAATGGCGTATCCCTGAAGGGTTCAGATGTTATCAGAGTACTTGCTTCCTGTAAAGAACAGCATTTATAACACCTTGTTTTGAAAAGTGCGAGCATGTCATGTCAACTGCAATTTGCAACCTCTGACATACATGCAGCTACAACGAACAGGTGGCCTCATAGAGTAGAATTCCGCAGGGAACATGGAGAGACAGAAATATGCATCCCCTCTTTTTCTCTTCTTTGTTTTTGTTCAGGTGTTTACCAAATCAAAGTTCTTGGAAGTAATCAAAGTTTTGTAATTGGTGCATATTTTAATTGTATTACCATGAACACAGACCCATCTTGAAATGTTAAAGGGAGCAATCTCCCCTCAAAAATGTGTTGAGTGCATGGAAAAATACACTGTACTTTTCTCATTGGAGATTGGTATGGTCCCAGCAGTCCTATTTAATGGCAAGGACACTATCCAAGTTTTACATTCACAAATGAGCTTAACAATATACAGTATATACATACATGCATCCATGGCACTACTAATTAACTTAGGGAACAGAAATAGTTTCATTTGATTTAATTATGTTTCTGTTTGTAAGACAGATAATTGGGCCTAAAGAGGGAAAATACGATTATTTCACTGTGGTCGTCATAGCATGTGGTTGATAATTAGGTTCTTGTGTCAGGATTGAATCAATTGGGTTGTTCTTGTCACTCCAGGGATTCATGGTTTGCCCTGAAGGAGACCTGGACCCAGCCCATAGAAAAGCCATTTAAGGATGGTCTGCTGTTCCACCGTGTGCGACTGTTTGACTGTAATCCTTCCCCCCAAGCACGTGCAAGGGATCCAGAATGTCTGAGGGTCAGGTGTTACCCTGGGCCAAATGATGCCTCTGGCCTCACAGGAGTGCCATTTCAAAGCCCTGTATTCGCGGGTGTCATCTTAAACGCAGACGTGGACGCTGGCATATTAACGGCAAGTGCCACATTCCATCAACAGGAAGCCGGCCCCTACCCAGCAATGCTAATCTCAAATCGCCTGTCCTCTTGTGAATTCAGTGAGAACCTGCATGGCGCTGTGTCTCCACAGTGATGGCCAAAACTTTTGGTAGAAAAACCAACAATCAGTACACACCATTTGAGTTGTGGCAGGCAAGAGCATGGAAAGGAAGCCCACCTGTGGCACTGAGAGGCACCCAGCCCCAAATCGTCTGACGGCTTCCAGCAGTTTCCAAGTATATCGGGTAATGCAGACCCTCCTGAGTGCTTTAAAAATGTCACCCTCCGGGGACCCAGCCAACAGATGTAGTATGGTTGTAGAGGCTGTCAATAGAACATACTGTAGAGCACATGGGGCTATTGTGTGCTTCATAGTGTTTGTGTATTTTAGGTGTAGGCTCTGGGGGGTTACTTTTAACTTGTACATGAGACTAAAAGCTTTCAGCTATGTCACCCAAAATGAGTAACTGATTCAGGATACTTTCAGAGTACTTTTGGAATACTTTCCTTTAAAACTATAATGCTTCTCAAACCATTGGGAGACTACTCGTGCTCTGTGATATATAATAATATAATATATGCCATTTAGCAGACACTTTTATCCAAAGCGACTTACAGTAGTGAATGCATACATTTTTCAGTACATGTGGTTCCAGTGGAAATTGAACCCACAACCTAAGCGTTGCCAACACTGTGTTCTACCAACTGAGCCACAGAGAACCACAATGGGAGGGAATGGGAGCATTATCATCTTGAAAGACCCTGTTCTGCAGGAAAGAAGCTACAAAACCACAAAAACCCTTCACTGTTGGAACACTGTAGTCTGTACCTTTTCTGGTTACACTTTACAATCATAACCTCTAAACTGAGGTTTAAAGGGAAAGAAAACCCTGCCATTTTACATACAAAACAACTGGTTAAAAGGTTTGCTAGTTAGACATTCAATTAAATTGTTGTTTTTGTTGTTTTTTTGTGTTTGGGGCTCAATAAAAGTAGTTTTTTCCCAATTAAAGCAAGCAAACAGTTGATAGAAATCACTTCAAAATGGTCTCTTATGTAAGAGACACTGTTAGCCAGCTAGCTAGTTATTCAGCTAGCTAGCTAACTAACTTGGCCAACTAGATGGTAATTTAACTTGCTAAATACAATGTACTGGAGTCCTTTCAAAACTGCTATGAACCTAACTAGTTGCTAGAAGACTTAACAGAACAGGTTCACCCTGTACTCTTTACCACCAAGAATCAAAAGCACACCTGCTCTGTATCATTATGGTCAAATTAATACACAGGGCAAAGAGGTGCAAATAAGAACATTTTAAACATTGTTGCAAGATGCAACACAATTTTGTTGGGTGCTAGTGCCTGTCAGTACTGGTTCATGAAGTTAAATGAATGTCAAACATCAGCAGCTGATTCCTGAATCACAGTTTGTACTGTACTCTCGATACATGTTCCCTGTGAGAATTCTGGACTGAATACATACCAACATTACATGTATCCTGTAACTCTAGAACCCATTTTAGGAGTATACCAGAATTTCAGTCCATTCTGTTTGAGCTTTTATATAAGACCTATAGTAATACAAAATCTTTTTTAATAACACAATACTTAAACATACACTATATGGCTTACTAAATATTTGTATGTGACCTCTTACACCCTTTGTGAGGGCAAACTGTCCTTTGAAAGCCTCTTAATAGAAAGGGTCCTTCGTCATCCTGTAGGTTAAACCCAGCTATCTGTGCAGCCTGTCTGTCTCTCAGCACTTTGTGAAACCATTGAAATTTCTGTCTGCCTTGAAATCAGTCAGGACATCTCCCTTTGCTTTGACATTTTTCTGACATTCCTGGCAAACTTTGAGTTGTGTTTCTCTGACTAAAATAAAACAGCAAAACTACCCCACCTCTGGCACCCCTCCCAATAGAAACACAGGGATAGTCTTGAACATATACTACTCTCTTCTTTTCTCTTGTTCCATGACTGAGTTTTTGGTTTCTCTTCCTGAGAGAAAGCTTTGTACACAAAAGGTTGGGGGGGGGCTTGTAAGCTTGTCTGCATTGTTTTGCCGAAACAGGACTTCACCCATCCATTGTAATCCCATCACTATGGAAACGCATTTTGGAACTTAAAGACTGTTTGACAACTGAGCAGAGAGGGGAGGGGAAAAAACTTCCTGTGGAAATGAAATGGTATCTGTGTCATCTTTATTCAGTCCAGTATTTTCATCGGTACAATGCAAAGGGTATTTTGAGGGCTGTGTTTGCCTTGAAAGAAGCTCCCCTTCTATCCGTTGGTTAAAGGAGGAGGTGAAAACAAATGAGGATTAAAAGGAACAACCCCCTTCCCCCCGGCTTTAGTCCCGCCTCCTCAGCTTCCAAACTGGAGCTACACAATTCTGTGCCATATATGGGAGGGGTGACATCATCAGCTAGTGGTCCAGTGCTATTTTTCACAACATTCACCTTTCATTGTTCTGATGACATGGTTGGAATGTGATGGCTAATTCCCCGGAGTGTAAAGGCCAAAGTCTGCTGCACAGATCCCGCAAAATGGGAAACATGCTAGGAATGGACCTACCTGCAGGGCATCCTGACTAAGAGGGTAAGTTTGAATGATTCAAAAGGTGTCCGGAGGAGGAGGTTGAAACAAAATGATCCAGCTGAAATCTGAGTGCCTGTATGTCAAAATGTATCTCAGTAGCTGTCGCACAGTATGGAATCTATTCATGGACGTAAAGTGAGAAACTTTAAGTCACAGTCAGCAGCGCTGTCTCGTGTGAACCCAAGCTGGGTCTGTTGTGTACAATTCATGCTGGAGGAACTTGTTGCAGGCTGTTTGAGAGCACTGTCACGGACACAGACAGCACAGAGAAAGAAAGAGGGAAGGGGAGAGAGAGAGAAAGAGAGGGAGAGCTAGAGGTGCAGTGAGGACTGGGGCAGTTTAGTTAAACATTCACTCAGATTTTTTTACTTTAGGTCAACGATTAAAACAGCAAGGGTTTATAAAACAAATGACAAAAAAACAACCAACATAATACAAACCCCGCCCCCCAAAAAAAAAAAGAATGAGTGCCTCTTTGAATTTTGGCAATGTGGACTGTGTTCCGGTGCTGCGGCTCCAAGCTCATTCAAGTGCGACAGGTACGAATAATGTCCGTCTGAGAGAATCACATGAGAGTTCAGGCTCTAATCTGAGCCCCCCTTTGTTCTCCTGTTCATCATGCCTCCTCCATCTATTCTGCTTCTCTACACCACGCTGGGGCCACTGGTCAGCCCGGCACACTGGCGCCCACTGCATCTGGCCTGAGCCAAATACCATTGGATCTGTTTAAAGAAGTGTAGTTAGGGGCTAAGTTTACTGTGGAGTTTATAGTTCTAAAAGTAACCCCCCCCCACCCCTGTGTGATTCTGAGCATACAAATTATCGGAATGCTTTTTTTTTGGTTAGTGAAGAAAGTGAAGAAGCCTTAATTTTGATGTTTTGAGTCCAGAGAATTTAGAATTTAGGTGAATGTAGTCCAGTTTCAAACCTACTTAGACTGAGAATGAAGGAGAAGGTGCATGTGTTCTCACTGAGTGTAATTCCCTTTCTCGCCTTAAACCATGTTCTGTATTTTCAACTCGTTTGCACTCATTCGCAACAAATTTGCATTCTAACCATTCTGTTTGTGCTACATGTGAGACGGTAAATGTATACCATTAAATGTTCCATTATATCTAATGGTGCATTACAGCAGCTAGCTTTCCTCAAAGTAGAAACATAACCATGACAAATCTGATTCCAAGCACAGGGAATGGAAAATATATATTTTCTCATTTTTCTCTCTTTTTTAGACAACTGCCTGAAGCTGTTGGAGTAAGTTTATCTTAGTTGAAGAATGTTAAGTTAAATAGTACAGTTGCAGTGGTTCTGGCTGCATTGTGTCTATGGCTGCTGTGGATCAGGGTAGAAGTGAAGGGCTAATTTAACTGATTAGTTTCCCTGACATCACCTGTCTTGGTTCAGCAGGTTTGCATGGATTTGTGTCTTTTCTCTCATTGGCTGACTTCACAGGTATTAAGAGTTCTCAGACAATCAGGAAAGATTTGCATATGGCCTCCACAGACACTGGAAAAAACATTGGTACAATACAGCACCCATTGCAAGGATTTTGTTAAAATATCAAAATTATTTGGTGTGCTCATTTTCCCTTTTTTGCATCAGCATCAATGTGTGTCAATTGTAAACATTTTCTGTGTATAACCAAATGTAATTTATTTGTCCGTTTTTTCCCCTCATTCTGTAATTTGAACCTTGTGTATTTGGCTTTCAGATTAAAGAGGCTGCTGGAACAGGAGAAAGCGTACCAGGCCCGCAAAGACAAAGAACACGGGAGGCGTCTGGAGAAGGTGCGAGAGGAGCTGGTAAAGCTAAAGTCCTTCGCTCTGATGCTGGTGGACGAACGGCAGCTACACCTTGAGCAGATTGACCAGCAAAGCCAGAGGGTCCAGGATCTTACACAGAAGTTGAAGGAGAAGGAGCAGAAGCTTGGTGCTGTCACCGGCAAAGCCAAGGAGGATAGCCAGAGGATCCTGAAGCTGGAAGTGGACCTGGAGCAAAAGGTGACCAAGTTCGCGCAGGACCACGAGGACATGACCACCAAGTTAGGCAGCCAGGAGTCCCAGAACCGGCAGCTGCGACTCAAGCTGGCTGGTCTGACGCGCAGGATTGAGGAGCTGGAGGAGAGCAACCAGGCTCTGCAGAGGTCTGAGGAGGAGTTACATGAGCTGAGGGAGAAGATCGGCAAGGGGGAGTGTGGCAACTCCAGCCTGATGGCAGAACTGGAGACACTACGCAAGAGGGTGCTAGAGATGGAGGGGAAGGATGAGGAGATCACTAAGACCGAGTCCCAGTGCCGGGAGCTGAGAAAGAGGCTGCAGAATGAGGAGAGCCACTGCAAGGAGTTGAAGCTGGAGGTGGAAAAGCTCCAGAAGAGGATGGTGGACCTGGAGAAGCTTGAGGGGGCTTTTGGCGTCAGCAAGACTGAGTGCGCCCAGCTGCACAGAAACCTGGAGAGTGAGAGAAGACTGGCGAAAGATCTGGCCTCTGAGCTGGAGGTGGTGAAGAATCGCGTGAAGGAGCTGGAGTCATCAGAGTCGAGGCTGGAGAAGGCCGAGATGGGCTTGAAAGATGACCTGACTAAGCTGAAGTCATTCACTGTGATAATGGTGGACGAGAGAAAGAAAATGGCAGAGAGGATCAGGCAGGAGGAGAAGAGGGGCGATGACATGAATGGAATGTTCAAGACCGAGCAAGGCAAGGTTATGGAGGTGACAGAGAAACTGATAGAGGAGAGCAAAAGGCTGCTCAAGCTGAAGTCAGAGATGGAGGGTAAGGTGACCTCCCTGACCAGGGAGAAGGATGAACTGAAGGGTAAGCTGACGAGTGAGGAGGAGAAGTGCAAGGACATGAGCTCAAAGGTGAGCTTGATGAAGAAGCGGATGGAGGAAGCCGAAAGGGAATCCGCAAGGAGCAGAGTGAAGAGAGAACTGTTGAATGCCTCGGGGCAAGAGGATAACAGGGTGAAAGAGCTGACACTGGAAATTGAGAGGCTGAAGAACCGCCTCAAGCAGCTGGAGGTAGTGGAGGGGGATCTGATGAAGACTGAAGATGAGTACGACCTGCTGGAGAAGAAGTTCAGGACAGAGCAGGACAAGGCTAACATCCTCTCCCAGCAGCTGGAGGAGATGAGGAACCAAATTGCCAGGAACAAAGCAATAGAGAAAGGGGAAGCAGTGAGCCAGGAAACAGAGTTTCGGCAGCGGTGCAAAATGGAGGAGGCAAAGACAAGGGACCTGCAGGCTGATGTCCAGGCACTCAAGGAGAAGATCCATGAGCTGATGTACAAGGAGGACCAGCTCTCCCAGCTGCAGGTGGATTACTCCATCCTTCAGCAGAGGTTTATTGAGGAGGAGAAGAAGAACACAAACATGGGCCATGAGGTCCTGAACCTCACCCAAGAGCTGGAGGCTACCAAACGCTACAGCCGTGCCCTGAGGCCCAGCACCAATGGTCGGAGGATGGTGGATGTCCCCCTAGCATCCACTGGGGTGCAGACAGATGCAGTGATCAGTGATGCTGCTGAGGAGGACACTCCCGCAGTGTTCATCAGGAAGTCTGTCCAGGAGGAGAACCACATCATGAGCAACCTCCGTCAGAGGGGCCTGAAGAAGCCTGCAGAGAGGCCAGCTGTGCTGGACCG
Source organism: Aldrovandia affinis (assembly GCA_029706075.1). Classification (NCBI taxonomy): domain Eukaryota; kingdom Metazoa; phylum Chordata; class Actinopteri; order Notacanthiformes; family Halosauridae; genus Aldrovandia; species Aldrovandia affinis. Next base: position 3,152,704 of record JAINUG010000092.1, on the reverse strand, counting down.
CTACCCTCCCGCTGCCAGCGAGCTCTGCATGAGGAAGTCATGGATCCCTTGGATGAGGAAAAAAGATAATGGTTTGGAGAAGTTGTCTCACATCAATGGGGATTCCCCACGTTTTGGGACACCGCCCACATCCCAGAGGCAAGGGCAGCCCCTGCATATCCGGGTGACCCCTGTTCACGGATCCAGCACAGCCACCCTGGAGATCACTAGCCCTTCCCACGAGGAGTTCTTCTCCAGTGCCACCATCATCCCCACGCTGGGGCTCCAGAAACCACACATAACCATCGTCCCTGCCCCCACCACTGTCACCTCACAGGGCAAAGTTGGCGAGTGCGCAGGGGGTCTGGGTAGGGCTAAGTCACCGGTCACCATAACAACCATCTCCAGGGCTAAGTCCCCAGAGAGGAACAATAACTCCCTCTCTGATAGGCCCATGTCACCCATCTCCATTGTGACGGTCAGCACGTCTGCTATAGCCGACATATCCGGCTCCCCAGAGCACCAGGAGATGACCATGGGCCGTGCTGTGTTCAAGGTGACCCCCGAGAAACAGACAGTACCCACACCCAGGAAGTACAATTCAAATGCTAACATCATCACCACCACGGAAGACAACAAGATCCACATCCACCTGGGATCCCAGTTCAAGAATTCCTCTGAGAGCAGCGGCAGACCCCCCACCATTACTGTCAGGCCCGTTGCCATGACAACAGACAGCACGGAAGTCGCTACGGGTACTGTGCTGCGCTCACCCCGCCACGGCAATGCCACCAAGACCACACCAGGCAAGGTGATGAGCAGCATTACTATCACCCCAATCACCTCTGGCCCCTCCAGACCAACTCAGACACAGGTGAGTGTCAGTATGTACTAAGATAGAGAGAGCACACCCAAAGTAACAAGGTGCAGACTATTGGACAATACAGACAGGAAACATAATTTGAGATTAAAAACACTTGTTAACTCCAAACATGCATTTATTAATAAAGACGTAAGGTTTCGGCACCTTCTTGCCTTCATCTGGGAAGGGACCTAACAAGAGTGTGCAACCTCAATTTACATTTCCTGAGTGTCAAAATGTAGACATGTAAGATTGCAATGGGCTGACAATGTCTTACCTATCCATTTGTATGCCTGTCTATCGACTGTGTGTTAGGCTTGACAACAGGTTTGGCAACTATGCACCAAACTGAGATAATGCATGCACGTGGTAGGCATTTTTCTTTACAGAAATGGGCCACAAGCACCATACCTCCCTGCAATAAGGTATGATCCATATATAGTTGTATCACAGCTGTTGTATCATAAGTATACAGCTGTTACTGGACATATGCAAGGCTGGCTGAATGAGGCAGGATTGACACACAGTTGGTAAGCAATGCTAATCTAATTGAACTAATTTTGATTTACACAACTGAATATATTCTATGTGACCATAAAAGGCTAACACAATTAGCAATGTTTAGTCAATGCCAAAGTCCATGGGCATAGCCACATTTAACTCTTATTAACTGTATGAGTGACTTTTCTTACTTAGGAAGAAAACAATTGTCCAAAATCTTAAATATTCCATTTGCTCCTGAAATATTTAAAAGGGGTGATTATCATTGCTGTAAAACATGTGGAACAGCATTTATTTATAGAACTGTATGGACATGGAGAGAACAATTATTGTATGACTCGCAATCAGTTGGATAGGTATGGATGCAAAACTCCATGGAATTTCATACTGGGAGATATAATAAGACCTTTGTGTGCTGTGATGGATAGCATGACTGTGAGTGCTTTTATTACAGGGCTCCCAATAATTAAGCAGTAATGAATTAGCAAGCCACAGTGATGCCAGCGACTATACACTCACTCTGCTCAGTTACAGCAGACCCAGAGCATTCATTGGCATTCACCATTGCATGCACATGCACACACACACACACACACATGCTGGCATACATACAACCACACACTCCAGCCTCTGGCTAAGCTAAAATTGTTACTTTTTGGAACTTTATATTCCAGTTTATTTAAAAATTGGATTCAATATTTAGTGCTGGGAATAATAATTATTTTTGAATTTACAGCTATGTGATGTGGGGGCTTGTCACAATTCCTCCTTAGATTTTGATTTCTTCTATCTGCTGGTGAAGTCTTGACATGTGTGTGCCTAGTTTCTCAAGATTTGAAGACCTGTGGTGAAATTTGCTCTGTTAAAATGTGTCTTCTGTCTGTCTCTCCGCTCCACCCATGTCTCCTCCCTTCGTCTTCTGCCCTGTGGTTAGCCTGGACAGGATGTACAGCCCCCGCGGACTGGCGCCACACGCATCCCCATGTCGAAAGGTATGAAAACGGGGAAAGCCGTTCAGGGGGCCCTGGGTGTGTCCACGCTGACAAGGCTAGAGTCGCGAGCCGAGAGCCAGTCCATGAAAATTGAACTGAGGAAATCCACTGTCGGTGTTAGCGCTCCTCTAACAGGAGGAAAGGGCTGAGCGCCACGGACCACAGGTCCCACGGAAACAACTGCATGGCTCACCCCGCATACAGCACTGCTGAGGCTACGTGCCCAGGCAGCGCACAGTGATCGATTGGAAAACATAATCAAACTCTACATATCAAACTGGCGACTGACTGCTCCCTATATTTTTCCGGTTAAACACGCAGGAAATGAACAGCCTGCATTGTCTAGCTGGCCAACGCAAGACACAGGCTCTATTCATGTTTGTAATTATGAATATCATATTTTTCAAAATCAGGCCTTTATATATACATGTGTATACAGTAAAAAATATATAGAGGACGGTGTTTGATTTCAGCTAAGGATGATTTCCAGAATATTTATAATGAATCACTGGGGCTGGCGTTTTCTGCCAGGCCATGCTGTTACTAACTGCTTGTTTGTGTTGTTAATGGCTAAACACTGTGGGCTTTCCTGATATCTTTGTTATACCACACTCTGCAATTCCACACAGTGATGTCACATTTCATATAAAGCAGAGAATAAAGGTTGTTTCGTTTTTTTTATTGTAGGTTTTTGAGATTTCATGTTGGTGAATTGAAAACTGTAAAATGGTTCCATAAAATAATTAATATGATGTCCAATTTTTTATTATACATTATTTTTATTTATAATAATCAATTTATTATCAGAGGAGTCACAATGATTGCCAGCACTAATCATCACAAATCATTTATTTTTCATAAGAAATTAGAGTATCTAATTTGTTGTAAAATATGTAGTCCTTTCATAAATTAAAATGAAACTCCAGAAGGAATACATTTCTTGACTCCTAAATACTATGTTAATAAAGGGTTTACCAAAAAAGCTTAACGTGTAAGGGACTTCCTTCAAAAACCGAATCACACATTTTTAAAATAAGCTCTTTACTTAGCAGAGTTACTGAACAAACAGACAACTCAAATTTCCTGATTATGTTGAACAAACATTACAAAATATGATAGGATATAGTCTACAACAGATTGCAGACATTATATGTACTGGATTGCATTATGTTGAAACTGCATGAATCCTAATCCATTAGATATTGGTGATTGTGTAATGTTTAGAGTAACTGCACAGTAGGCCATACAGTAAGGCAATAAAACATGTATTTTTCCACTTATATAGACATTGTATATAAAAGAGGCTAAATTGTTATAATGTGGTTTGAATGAGTTCTTTTAGTATTTGGCTCCCCTGTGTGGACAAATTGTGCATGTTAGGTTCACAAATCGCATGTATTTTATGACAAAGAGTTTAGCTCTTTTTCATAAACCCGGAGAAAAAACATCTAACGTCTGTATGTGGTGAAACCAATTTAAGTCCACGACATGCAGATAAATTGAATCACATAGTAGGAAATTCAACAATTGAAATTCTGTTCTGGAAGTTAAGTTAAGATTCTTAAGAAGTTAAGATTCTGCATATAAATAATTTAGGCTCCTCATTTAGGGCTTGGCAGGACACGAAAATGTGAGATATCACATCACTCAAGATGTGTTATTCTGAGATGACATGAATTGACCAAAAAACACAAGAGCTAGATCAGCCCAATACTACAGAACAAAAGATAAAACTTGCCAGCAGTATTCCAGAATAAAAAGGTGATTGTTACCCATGGGCCATGATCACCCAAAGCACATGTATACATAAACAGACAAACTATGATCAAATACAAGCTGCAAACAACAATGATAGTCAGAGATGCATATATCACAACAACAACCTCTCATTATTAGTCCTTAGAATAATCTGGAGAAATAACCACAGCTTGGATGGGGAAAGGCTTTATCAAAGCAGCTTGGTCCAAAATGTGTTTGGACTACCCAAGTTTCCATTATGCAAACAGTTGAGATGGCATACTTCTCAGGATCAGTTTCATATGTCATAGGATTTTAGTAAAGTAGTGGGTGCGGGAAAGAAGCCATTTGACTCAATGTACAATTATTTTACTTGGAACAATTAATGAGTACTGGTACATGTTGTTGACCTGTACTCCATACACTGTGTCCTCATTAAAACCCCAGAAATATACTAGACTTCAAATTATATGTGCCGGCATAAAACGGCACACATAATAACAGCGACGTTACACAAGTGTCTATGGATCTGAAGCCTGCAGAGAGTGTGGCCATTGTTGTAACGGTCAGCTCGGGATTGCAAAATGTCCAGTGGCCATAGCCTTTTAGCAATTAAAACTGGTCATTCTAACAAGAAAATCGCCAGCTCTTGTGATCACAAGCTGAAGGCTCCCTCGCATGAAAGAAAAAAAATGTTTGTTGTGCTTTTCCGAAAGAGAGGATGAATATTGTTCACTCAATCACCCGAGCGAGGTAGAAATTAAATCCGCTTTACATCCGAGGCAATGGGGAGCAAAATGAAAGGGCAACGTTTTGAATGAGTCTGGGAAGCGAAGCGGGTCCCGCGGCGAATCGGTGGACCGAAAGAGATCTCAGGTAGCCTACACGTCAAGGTTCACAACGAGCAACCAGAGCACCGACCAAAACACGGCTTCACATTCTGAGTTCTCTGCGCATTCGTTTACATTCTGCGCATATTCAGTTGTGGAGGCCAGCGCGAGGATACCTGTCAGACCTTTATTAGCGCCCTCCATGGCATTGCGCTACACGCACATTTCGCAGCTTGAAATAAACGCATTTCGCTTCACCCTTGCAATTCAAATTACTGTATGTTGTCGGTGCTAAAGCATATTTTACTGTTTGATGGAAGTCTCAAATGCGGCAGCAGTTAAAATTGACCGCATGCGATTGAAAGACTGCGTCGGGATTCACTGTAATATAGAATGCCTCAAACTTCACCACATACATTTTTTCATACGTGCACAAATTACTGTAATGAGCTGTGCTTTTTCAATATTAGGAAACTATGGAAATTAATTGTATTGGGTAGATGGATCTTTTAAAGAGGTAGGTAGCAAATTAATGACTGACTTGGATGTTTAGCAGGTTGTCCTTGTAAATGTTGGAATGACTTAGAATTTAATTGCTTGCATGTGTAGGCCTATATTTTCCCCAAAAACATATACTGGAGTGAGGACACTGGAGTTTTAAACAAATTTCCAGATACAATTATTTGCATTAATACTGAATTAAGATAGGGTGGGCCCTCCAAAGACACAAAAATAAACCCACAGTATATTGTTTTCAGTTGTAACATAGTTGATATTTGTATTTTATTTTATGTATAAATGATGCAATTTCAAGAAGCAGACCCGTTTTCTTAATTCTATGTATATATCTGTAAAGATGTTATATGTGACATGGTTGAAAATAGTATTCCCAATGCATAGCATTGTTTGTGCTATTCAAGGTTTTTACGAGAAGCAGGTTAGTACACAGTATGGAATCCAAGAACAGGCAGCCTGCACTCATATATGATACTCATCTGCTTCTATTAAACCTGGAATGATAAAACTGCTATGCATTGGGAGTGCTATTCCATCCCTGTGTGGTGTGGCATATATGTGTATATGTGGAGAATAATATGAAAAACATAAAATCCCTCCTGCAAAACCTTAAAATGTGAGGGAATTAAATCTGGGTGTGTGTGTGTGTTTGTGTGTATGTGCGTCTGTGTATGACTCATAACTATCACTGAAAAGAAGGGGGGAGGTCAGCACAAATAAAAATACAAAAATGGTTTGTGGTATAATATGATTTTCCCATTCACCTTTTTTCCCCCTTCTTAGAAAATGTTGTACATCATGTGAGAGTTCAGCCAAGATGAGGCTGTTGAACAGACAAGCGTCAACATTCTCTGGCACCTGCACTCCATGGCAGTTCTTCTCCTGGCCACAGGGGGCACCACCAGTGTGTCATCAACAAAGTGATGTCCCTGGCAGTCTAGCTTGGGGTTTTCATTTCTCCAGAAACCTGGTATTCATGTTTTATATCACAGGGGTCTTACACCGCCTTCAAGGGGTCTTACAAGGAAAAAAGATAAGCCTACGTACAGGTATATGGAGTTGTCTGCCCCAGTGAGAAATACAATAAATACAGGCCAGCAATATGCAAGATTCAGGTCCTATGCTGGCTGAGTTTTCTCAGTGCCCCATTCTGAAAACCTCAAGAAAAAAGTTGACTTTTCAAGGAGGATGATTGGGGGATAAGGCCGACACATGCTTCCTCCAAAAGGAAAGGTTGAATACAAAGCAACAGTTTATTGTTGAATAACAGTAAAATAAGGCTCATATGCATTCTGTTCATTTTACATTTACATTTTAAGCATTTAGCAGACGCTCTTATCCAGAGAGACTTACAAAACGTGCATTAATACGTGGTATGATCAATCAATGTTTGATACAATTATTTCAGATATGTTAGATTTACCTCATTTTTGGTATACATCCAACTAGTTTACATTTAATTATCTTTAATCACTGCATTACAATGCATGCCAGTTTATCCTGATATTTTGGGTGAAATTACTATTGAATGTATTGTAAGAGTTGGAGCAACTTGGAGTGAGTTGGAGTTGTGTGGGTTGGAGCTGCACTGGTTTTGTCATTTAGGTTTTACATTTCCCTATCCTTAATGATCCTTTATTCCCTAGAGTTGGGATACTGTCTATAAGCCAAAGTCAACTTGGAGACAAACCAACTTTATCAGTGACGCAGGGGAAATGGCCACTGGTTAAGTATTATTTCTGTTGTATGTACCAATTTGACTTAGTTACACACACACACACACAGATTAATATCTTTGTTTGCTCCTTGAGAATATTACTGGGACATGGCATGGCTCAGTGTAATTATATGTGTTCTGTGTCTGTGTTTGGTTTCGTTGCAGCAATAAATATTTTTTTTCCGAATTGAATTGTATGTTTTTGTTATTTGCATTGACATAATTGCAAAGTAAATAGAAACCAATTGGCAGGGTATTAAAGATTGTTGTAGTATTGCAGGATAGACAGTGCGCCACAACAGTAAGTAATCCGTCAAAACGTAGTGATCAGGGTTGCCAAACTGGGGGATTTTTCGACACATGTAGAGGTTTGGAAAAATTTATTAGGAAAGTGTCAAAGCAAAAATGTATGGGAGCCAATGATATATGATATTTTTAAAATGACGTATGGGGGAAAGTCTTCAAAGATAATCAATTTTTCAAGATCATCAGTTCGTGATGTCATCAGATAGCCACATCGCGCTGTTGGCTGAGAGGCTTCCTGGTTTATTTGCTCCTCTTAAGTAACTGGTTTGGAGTAAGGGACTTGCTATTGATGGAGGACAATCTTCTTCCAACCTTCTTCTCTGTATTCATCACGTTTTAATCATCAAGTGGAAGATCAGAGTCAGGTTCCTTCCTGTATCTAGCTAGCTAATAAGATATATTTTGCAGTTATCGTAGTCAGTCGTTACAGGGGGATTGTTTTGCTCGGTGAAACCGCAGCCATGATGGCGTCTAGTTACAATGCAAAGGAGGAAGACGGTCACCATTCCGGGGCCTCGGGACCAGGCGGAGGAACGGCTGTCAAAAGCAAGAAACCGGACAACACCGCATTCAAACAGCAAAGATTGCCCGCTTGGCAGCCCATCCTTACCGCGGGCACCGTGCTGCCAGCTTTTTTCGTCATTGGTCTCATCTTCATTCCAATCGGCATCGGCCTCTTCGTTACATCAAACAACATTAAGGAATACGAGGTAGCTTCCGTTCCCAGTTTGATCATCTGTTGCTAAATTGGTTACACAACAACAGGTTAGATTGTAAGGTAACGTTAGCTTGCTAGCGTAGTGTTGTAGTATTTTAGCGCGTAGGAGATGGCTAAACGACAGTTCGCTAACCCGTCACTTTTATTTTATTTTACTTGCTAGCTAAATTAGCGAATTGAATAGATTACATGGCATTCCCAGTTCTGTGATGGTTAGCCATCTAGCTATAATGCCAAATTCGCTAACTTGCTAGCGATGTGCGATTGCCATGAAAACCTGTATCTTGCTAGCTGGTTAGCTAAATACAATTTCAAGCGCATATTATTTACAGAACTGCACAATGGTTGTCATCATAAATACAAGTGGACAGCTAACGTTAATCTGACATTTTAGAGATGTACGAATAATGTTGGCAATATACACAAAAATGAATGTAAATTGGCTAGTTACGCATAAAACCGTTAATGTTTAGTTAATCCGTTCCTTCTATAGGCAAGTAGCATTAGCTCTCTTACTGACTTCCAGTCATTTCGTATTCATTCATTCACGAGACTGAAAGTTCCAGGTACCCTGAATTGGTTTTCCAATGTTGATCGCATGGTTCCTGTCATTACAGATCGATTATACGGGGATTGAAATGTCAAGTCCCTGTTTCAACTGCTCACAGAACTTCAGCTGGAATAGTACAACACCTTGCAAATGTTCCGTGTCCTTCTCACTTGATCAACCATTTGAGGTAAGCTCGTAAACGTAAAAAATCAGTTTAAGAGCAATCAGCATTGAAACAAGACAGTTAAATGATGTAAATGTTTCTCTTCTAATTTCCCCTCCCACCCATACCAATGATGTCTTAGACTTAGAGAAACGAATATTTGTCTCAAATAATGTCAGTGAAACCAAGATGTAACGTTAAGTATCACGCCCACAAAATACATAGCCACAGCAACGTTACTTAGGACGTTTTTGCCCATTCTCCTTCTATCCTGAGCTTTAAAATGACCAGTAATGATTAGTTCTTTCGCTACGGTATATTAATTCCATTGATTTTACTCGACACTGAGTGAAGTTGATATTGATTTTACTACAGTGCCCCGTGAATATCAATGTTGGGGCTTTTTGCTATGCTATTTATGCTATTCTTAGCTGCTGTAATGGTACATCCCTGGTCTCGGTATTGATTATAGCTGTTTATACACATAGCCTTGCATAATATTTATCATTTATTGGTCTGGCATTTAAGAGAACACACTTTGTTCTACACATATTCTCACTGCACACAGAAAACTACACATTCATGATTTTGGGAATAGGCATTCAGTGTTGATTGAAGTTGCACCCATTAGCTTTAGAACACTGAATAGAACATTCTATGCAAAGCACCGCTTACAGTTTTTAAATGGCAGAGAGCTTTATTGTCAAAGTTAAAGGCGCAAACATTTTGTGTGAATCACCAGAAAGGTCAATAAAACAGATTTAACCAATTTACTCTATAACTGTTTCCATTTCCTCTTTATTCCAGGAAGTGTGGATTTTGGGTTTTGGGTCACAAATGCAAGAGATAAAGTAATTGGAAGTGGACATTACTTTCTGCTGTGCTCCTTTGTATTGCCTAACAATGTGGCTATACTGTATTGATTTACAATAGCATTCAAGTGAATTGTGGGGGGAAAAACAATTGCATCAAATATTGATATTTTTGCATTTTAGATGCTACCACTGGTGCACTAGTTGTGTTTTGAATTTGGCATAATGTGCAGGTTTGTGCAGCAACCATGAACAGAGCTGAAACTAGATAGCTATATTTTAGTGTGTCTGATGAACAAGTATTGTCTTGTTTTCATATCATCAGGAGAATTGCATCATTGCTGGAAGCTGAACCATTGTTTCTAGATGCACATCTACTTTGTCTCACCGACCTTTGGGTTATCCTCTTAAGAGTAGGAAGTACTCACCAGGTACTACCTCACTAAGTACATGCAAAATGACAAGTTATGCTTCCTGTTCTCACCTGGGTCAAAGTATTTACTTGGTTTTAATGTATTTAATATTAACTGCTTATGTTGATTTGCTTTGCCTGTATGATGGTGTTCAATAGTTAGCTGACCATCTGTATTAAAAGTGGTTCTGTGGCTCAGTTGGTAGAGCACAGTGTTGGCACCAATCCCCAGATTACTGAAAATGTATACATTCACTACTGTAAAATAGTCAAATAATATTATATTATTATATTAAGTTGGGGGCCCAGATTAAGGAAAAATTGTTGCATTTTGAGAAAAGATACTTGTTCTTCCTGAAATTTACCTGCCCTTGTTCTCGCATCATAGCGTTTACCATAGGTGTGCATAAAAAGAGAGAATATGCCAAATTCTTTAGTTTGAACATGGTGACAAATGGCTCTGGCTTCCCCTTGTCCTGAATAGAAAGGCAAACAAATAAAATATACAACAGATGGAGGTGGGAATGAATTTAGAATGCAAAGTGAGTGATACCTTCGACGACTGAGTTGGACATTGTTTCAACATTGAAACAACGGCAGAACGCTGACTGGCTTTGTTATAATAATAATAACCAAATATTGACAGTGTAGATAGGTGGGTTAGGACAACATGCAGTGCCTTTAAAGATGTACTGTACTGTGTACTGATAGGTGCCCCGTTGTGGTACAACAAGCTGGTTGCATGCTGTGTTATGTATTTGCAACGTAATGTAAATGCATGCATAAAAATGTTAGGAGGTATTTCACTGGTCATCTCACAAAGCATTCTCCCCACTTTTATCAATTAAGAAAGGTGTTAAAGGGTGGATTTACGTGAACAACAACTGGCATATTCCGAACCCTTGCCAACAAAGCTTTTAACATTACAGTGTCTTTGTACAGTTCATTATTTTATGGCAAAATAATTGAAAGTTCAGCAGTAGATTAGCGGAGCAGGTGGTGGATGGATCTAAAATACAGGGGACTCCTGGGAAATAGCAGGCATGCTCTTACTGCGTTGCTTATTCTACTACAGTACTGTATGCACAACAAACATTCTGTTCTATTCTATGTTTGTGACTGTATCATAGTCTACTAATTGGATGACTAGAGTAAGATTTACTGTCACTCACGCCGATTAGGCTACATTGTGCCATTAGCTCAGCGAATAATTCCTACATTCATCCGGGGATTGATAGCTAGATCTACATTCAACCGGGGATTGATAGCTAGATAGCTACCTAGCTAGGTTTATAATTTCTCCATTCAATGGGGGATTGATAGCTTGCTGAGCTAACGACACAATGTAGCCAAATCTACATTAATATCCATCCACTCATCCATCCATCCATCCATACAGACAGACGACTATTTTAAATGAACCCAAAATTCAACAGTACTCCCTTACATCAATACAGTTAAGAATTTTTAGACAATTGATTCACATAGAGAAGCATTAAGTCAGCATTATCTCTGAATGGAATTCAAATGAAATGGTGTGTGGGCTTCTGGGTGGCTCATCCTGTCATTGAGGGACTCAGTCGGCTGGTCATTGTGTCATCGTTCACCAGCGACCTCCGCTGGTCAATTGGCGCCCACGGTTTACCAGTATAAAGCGGCAAAATTTCACGGGAAATTTTCAAGTGACCCTTAGAGGAAAATCTGTGCACGAGCTCAGGTTTACATCTGTTAATGTATTGTGAATTCGACCTGGTTGAGCAATTCCAGTGCATTTGTTTCCCTCCAGAGCAACGTTTTCATGTACTATGGACTGTCCAACTTCTATCAGAACCATCGTCGTTATGTGAAGTCTCGGGATGACAGCCAGTTGAACGGTGACAAGGCATCACTGACGGTATGTGACAGCATGTGACTAAGTGAATCTCAGAGTAACCTCTCTTGTTGCAGTCACTGGACACAGGGGTTTCTCTTTTCCCTTCATTGGTCCAAAAAATTGTGTACATGGTTCAACGAGAGTGGAGAGTTCCTAACCTATGAAATGATCATTAAATATAAACTTTTTTTTTGCCTTTTTGTGGCATTTCCATTTTGGAGGCGGCACAGTGGTGCAGTGGATAGCACGTGTCCGCATGGGTTTCCTCCGGATACTCCGGTTTCCTCCCAGTCCAAAGACATGCACGTTAGACGTGTGTGTGTGTGTGTGTGTGTGTGTGTGTGTGTGTGTGTGTGTGTGTGTGTGTGTACTAATTTGTATTATTTTTTGTTCTCACAGAATCCCAGCAAGGAATGTGAACCATATCGTACAAGTGATAAAAAGTTTATAGCGCCATGTGGTGCTATTGCCAACAGCCTGTTTAATGGTAAGACCGCTGTAGCCAATTAGTAAGTAAAAACACCAGTTCATGATGAACCAACTGCACGTGATGTCATAATGATTGAACTGCAGGTGATGATGTCACCTCCTTATTCTTATTCACCTCCTTCACCAGACACATTGGATCTCTTTTTCATTGATCCTAATGGCACCAGAACCAGGATTGAACTGGTGAAGAAAGGCATTGCTTGGTGGACGGACAAGCATGTGAAATTCAGGAATCCGGGCGGAAACAACCTCAACCTCACTGCAGTCTTCATAGGTGATCTCATTGTCAGGCAAATCAAGAATCCCACCCACATACCGGTGTGAAGCTTCCAGAAAATTATTGAATAGCCATAAGACTGAAATAAAACTATTTTTGACCATACCTTAATAATATTTGACTTGCTAATGAGTCACTTTCTGGGAGCACTGTGCTTTACTGAAATGTATTTAATTTTTGGACCGAGCACTTGGATGGCAACAATTGAATGTGTTTGGCATAAGTTAATTGAAAATGTGAATGGCACCTGCAGTAGATGCTCCCAGATAGCACATAAAGTGCATAGATATCAGCTTTTAAATGTCCTCTTTCCCCCCTAGACACAGCCAAGCCGGTGAACTGGCGCAAGCCGGTCTATGAGCTTGACACTGACCAGGAAAACAATGGCTTTATCAATGAGGACTTCATTGTGTGGATGCGCACGGCAGCCCTGCCAACCTTCCGCAAACTGTACCGCATCATCCAGAGAAAGAACAGCATGACCCCGACCCTACCCAGGGGCAACTACACCCTGGACATCACCTACAGTATCCTTCTACTTCCTTAAAGCTGTAACAAAATCCCTTTGTTCAGACCATGCCACAGTATGGCACATACCTGTGTCAGATCATACACCAGCGACCTACTCTGGTTTACTGGGTGCCCAAGGTCTGCATAATGACTGTGCATCTCAGCTGGTGGGCTTTGGAGTGAAGAGGCAGTGGCTTCCAGCACATGCATTGGAGGAGAAAATGTCAAATTAGGAGAAAGAGAAAAATTAGATTAAAAACGGTTTCATGGGGGGCCTCCCGTGTGGTCCAGTGGTTAAACATATAAATTCAAAAGTGCCACCAGGGGGCGGCGATTGGCTGTCCGCCCCAGGGAGGGGGAGGAAGCCGTGACGTATAAGAGTGGCCCTGTAGTACCAGTAACAGAGTCTCGGAAGAGGCGTCGCCGCGCTTCTCTATTATTTGAACTCACATTACTAGGGGGATTGACGTGAAATAGCGGGTCTAATTGGCTACCAAATTGGGAGAAAATGGGATAAAATCAGAAACCCAAAAAAATAAAAACCGTTTCATAAAAAATAAAAATAAAAAGGAGTACTTTCAGTTCCAGTAACAGCTTCTCTATTATTTAGTGGTGAACTGTGAGAATGTATAAACCTGATTGAATTTTAGATGCTGTAGGGACTTTTTCTTCATTTTGTAACCCTACTGTTGACCGGTCGAACCGGTGCGAAAATGTTTAAGCTTGATTGAATTGTAGACGTTGTGAGGCCTTTTTCCTTGACAGAACGAACCCAAGACTACCCCGTGCGCAGCTTCGAGGGGCGCAAGCGCATGATCCTGAGCACCATCTCCTGGATGGGGGGGAAGAACCCCTTCCTGGGCATTGCCTACATCACTGTAGGCTCCGTCTGCTTCTTCCTGGGCGTGGTCCTCCTCATCATTCACCACAAATACGGGAACCGCAACAACAGCGCTGACATCCCCAACTAAATGCTCTGCCAAAAAAGATATGCATGCGTGTTGCTAGGGTAACCCCCGGGGCGGGACCACTAGCTGATTTAATGTAGAAGCACTGGTCTTTGTAAGCTGTGCCTCCCGCGTGTTTGAGATGTTTGCTTCCTTTATTTTCCAGAAAGGATAATTCCGCAGTGTCTGGTAGGGTTTTGGTTATGAAATCATGGCGCAGGAGACAGGGGCCGCTAAACAGGAACCTCAGAGACGAGCTACAGCACCTCAGTTTCCATATTACACATTTTATGTGACAAGATCACAAAATATTTCCATGTAACCCACGCTCCACAATTACATGGGGATGTTTGCCCCCTCTGTAACTGTAGAAGTGTGCATTTCATGCTGAGGGAGACTTGAATGACTTGGTGTTAGAGGAAGCAGTAAATTAAGTTTGTTAAAGTGGATGTCAAAAATGAAAAAGCAGTTTATTTAACATATTTACAGATGGTGAATGTACTGTTTATTTATTCTTTTTATTTTAAAATTTTTATTCAGAGTTGAATTCTGACCCGCTTCAGTGTGGAATGCATTAAACTGTTCGAGCTGTATTATGACTATGTACATTTCATGTTGCAAAAATCACGTTTTCATGATTTATGGCAAACGTTTTCAAGATAGTAACAGTTTTATTTTATTAAGTTAATGTAAACAGTGCTGTTAAAATACACATTGGTATTTATTTAAATTATACTAGGTTTTGAAAATGTGTTATGTGTTTTAATACTTTTGAAAGTAGTTGTATATACTTGCAACAGTTGAAAACTGATGTGAATAATGAAGTGTTTGGAAAGACCAAATTCTCAGAAATTAAGTGGTTTGGAAAGACCGTATGGACCAATAACTTGTACAAGTACAAGACATGTTTGAGAGGAATCTTATTTTTAAATGAGTTGAATTTCCTTTTTAGAGTTGAAAAACTACTTTCACAATAGTTACCAAATAATTTGCACTTTACATTTACCATGCATTTGTTATACGTGCATCATCTTTGGTTTCATCTTTTCTATTGTAAGATTACCCTTTTTTCTGATGAATGCCATGTTTACTTCACATGCCAGATAAATAAAAAGCAAAAGTGAAAAAATATATATCTCGTTTGTTCTTTGTCATATTTGTAGAAATGCTATGAAACAGTTTTGATGAATCTGATCAAACAAATCATTGTAAATGCATATGGGCTTTAGATTGTCAAAATAATATACCTGTCTACCGTAGTTGGCTAATGTTTGATAGCACTGGTCCCAGGGAAATGGTTTTGGGTAAAAATCCTTAGAACTCATGGGATAACAAAATACACATCTTTGCAGGTGTCACAGGGATCATCCAGAGGTACACAAAGTACACTATTAGAGCAGTATATGCAGCACCTGAATATTAAATTAGGTTGGATGGGGACCAGTGTTGAACAGCAATTTTCAAGTATTTCCACAGATTCTCGATGGGATTTATATCTGGGCTTTGACCCCACTTCAGGACAATGATTGTTTTGTTTTTAAACCACTCCATTGTGTCTTTTGCTGTATGCTTTTGGTCATTGTCCTGTTGGAATACAAATCCCCAAGGCCCAAGTCTTGCAGACTGCAGCAGAATTTCCTCCAAGATTTGTCGAGCTCTTGCTCCATCCATTTTGCCCTCCATTTTGACAGGTTTTCCAGTCCATGAAGCAAGAAACATCCCCATAGCATTAGGCTCCCCCCACCATGTTTCACAGTATAGATAGTGTCCTTGGGATGATGCGCAATGCTAGGCTTGCACCAAACATAGCACCTAATGTTAATGTCAAAAGTTTAATCTCCCACATGCATTCTGGCACACTAGGCGAGATTTCATGTAAGTTTACTTTGACAAAGGCTTTCATTTAGCTACCCTCCCTAAAGGGCAGATTTGTGAAGCGCCTGGATTATCATTGTCCCATGGACAATTTCTCCCAGCTCTGTCATGGAAGTGTGTCAGAATTGCCATAGGCTTCTTGGTGACCTCCTTAACAAGGGACCTTCTCACACAGATGCTCAGTTTTGGACGACCACCTGTTCAGTTGTGCCATATTCACTCCATTTCTTTATGAGGGACTTAATGGTGCTCCAGGGGATATTCAAAGTATTTAAAATCTTTGTATACCTTTCCCCTGTTGGTGCCTTTGAAAAAACATTTTTCTGATTTGCTTTGACTGTTCTTTGGTCTTCATGATGAAGCTCTTATTTGGAAATGCACTAACCAACTGTGGGACCTCTTACAGACAGGTGCATTTAATTTGAAATCATTTGAAACACCTTAATTGTACACAGGTGTACTCCAATCAAATAATTATGTGACCTCTGAAGACAATGGCTGTGTTCGAAACCGTTCACTCGTTCATTCATTCCCTATTCCCTATATAGTGTTCCCTATGTAGTGTTCCATGTAGTGAACGATTAAACTGTTTTCGGACACTACACTGAACGCCATTTGCGTTAAAAAAAAGTGCCGGATATTCAGGTGACACAAGCGGATGCGCCCAGTATCACGTAAACAAACCGAGCACTCATGGCAGCAGGTTGAAATGTACTCAGGTAGTATCGGGTTTGCATGTTCAGTTTTGAATGTTAAATCCCAAATAAATTGTTGAAATTCTAATGATGTGCAAGTGTGGTTTTGTCAACTGTGGTGCTGTCTGCTAGCCACTGCTTTAGCCACCAATAGCTACTGTTATGGACGTCGTGAGCTAACTAAGACACGACCGCATTGCATTGTGGTATATGGGAGAAATTGTAGGGTACATTCGCTGTTCACTAGAAATCGCTGTGAATTGTGGGTATTTTATAGTGCACTATATAGTGAACAAAATTAACCGTTGAGAATTCGAACAACACTACAAAATGGCGAACACACTATATAGTGCACTATTTAGGGAATAGGGAACGGTTATGAACACAGCCAATGTATTGCACCAGAGTTTATTTAGGTGTGTCTTAGCAAAAGGGGTGAATATTTTTGCAATCCATTATTGTCTTTTTTTATATTTGACATTATAGAGTATTTTGTGTTGATCAGTGGCAAGAAATCCCAATTGAATCCATTTTGATTCTGTGAAGTAACAATATAAAATGTGAAGAATTCCCACTGTATATAGGTTTGTTGTTGGAAATTCAAAGGACAAGAGATACACTGGCAATAGCAGCAAAAGTAACAATTTGTTTTTAATACAAAACGAATAGCAGGGAATAGCCATTATTCTAGAGCTAGCAGCACACAACTTGTGACTTACGTATGTGTCCCTGGACACCATATCTCACTCTAGAAACATGGAACCAGTTGTTGATAAACTAGTGAGGCTATGAGCTAGATGGCAACGCCTCCTGGAGTAACATGTACTCTCATGACTCGCAGCTACTGCGATTGACCAAAAAGCATAACCTGCAGAATAGAATAAAATGTGAATTCTCTAAATCATTCATACATAGAATATAAATACTGATTATAGAGATGGATAAAAACATTAAAGATGTAATCCTTGATGTGTCCATCACACATCTGGGAGGTGGGCTGAGTATGTTTTTTCATAGGTTTGAGTGAGTTGATTGTTGACCTCCACAGATATGTAGAAGTGATTAGGTACATTTGTAATAATTTGCTAAACAGATTTTGATTTTAAAATGCTTATGCATTGGGCTGTATTACCTCTATATCAACCAATAATCATTATTCTACCGTCTTTGTTTCTACAGTCAACTGATGACAGGGCATAGGTGACACGTTAACTTAGGCAGTTTGACACAAATACAATAGCTAGCTGTATCTCTCAAATCCGATGGTAGTGTAAATGTGTAAATCATGACACCAAGGGCAACACTTCTCACACAATTCATACAATTTCCCACAGTTTCACACCAAACCTGTAGATTCCCATTTATTGTAAATGCAGTTTATGTTTGCTTAGAGTTACCAAATGTCCAGAATTGTAAACTGACCAATATCATTGATTTGCCCCTGCTCAACAATCTCATAAGGTGTGTCAAAGGTCAAATATCACTCTATGCTACTTTGTCAAAGTAACACATTTTGAAATCCCTCCCAGCATATTGAATCTAAAACATGTGTATATTTATAAAACTTACATCGAGAAGATGATGGCTACCATACGATCAAAGAGATGAGAGGGGTGCAGGTAGCACAAGGTCTCGAAAAAGAAAGATCAAATCCTTTCACAGACAGCATAATTTACAGTTACAAAACAGCCCACAACATTTTGTTTCACTATAAGGCACAACCTGCCAGAGACTGGAAGAGCAACATCTGTGCATTATTGTACCTGCTGTGGCTCTTTTCTGACCCATTTCACAATATATATCAGCCTAAACACCGACTTCGCCTGCAGAGCAGATGAAGAGTCGAGCCAAATGGAGGTTATTCAAAAGGGAAGCAGAATACGAAAAGTTAATCCAAGACCAAATTCATACATATATATATGAAATGATGAGTATAATCACAGTACAGATGTTCACACCAGAAAATATAACAAATTTAGCTAACCCAACAGCACTATGTCAATAAAAATAACAATAATAAAAGCTTCAACTGAGAGTAAAACAGTGCAGTCTTTAGTTAATTAATTGAAAACAACAAAATCAAGATACATTTTTTTCAGACGAATACAGGCAAGTGCTGCCCTTTGTACTTCTTTTTAAATATATATATATTTACATGTATTTGGGGGCTCCATTTTCTTTGTATTGCCATCTGATTCAGGACATGAACATCTCAGAATTACAGGGTCAAAACTGGAATAAAAATATGTAATGGACACATTAAGTGCCTTTCAGAATAGAATTAATCAAGAACATGGCTACCTATATACATCATAATCAGAAACCTTCAATTAAGTTATGTTCAAGTCATTTCTTCTTTTGCGTATAAAACAGATAAATTAATGGGTGAAATTAGGTGTTCTTACCCTTATCTCAGTAGTGCTCTGCTTTTATTGAGATGTTAAAAATGTTACAAAAAACGTCCAAAAAATAAATAAAAACAAACAAAAAATTTGGATAAAATAAACTTTAAACCAACAACTCCAGTGTTTTTTGCAAAAATAACCAAATGCCTGAAGTGGGAAGTGAAGCTGTTTGGACACTGGTGAGATGAACCAGGAGTTAAGCTACTAATGAAACCTGTATATACAAGACTTCAGGAGCAAGGCTGAGCAAACTTCAAACAACCTGTTTAACTGCCTGACTGTTTGACACGAAGTAAGCACTAATGAAACTTATAACAGACTTTGAGAGTAGCAACCGTTTCTACATAAAGAGCAGTCTATAAAATATATTTTTATTATTGTGATTTATTGGGGGGACAGAGGGAGCGTTCAAAGGCATTTGCTTAAATTACGTTTATGTCAATGAAAGGGCAATCATATGTTAATTTAAGGTTATCCTGCACCTTTGTTTCACCACGGGGGAGTGCTGTTTGTCGGCCATTCGATGTTCTCTATTAGAAAACATACTAGTTTTTGCATAGAGGATTGTACTAATATAACTATTAAATTAATATAACAAATAAATCTCACATGACTAGATTTTGTTTAGTTTGGACTTTGCATGCATGTAAATGCATGTGCATAAAACAGTGGGCATGATTGCAATGCTTGTCACAAGGGAATTATGGAAAATGAAAAAAAGGGCAGGTGATATATATATATAGTGGTGATTTTAGGGTTTCAAATCAGGGGGTGCAATGATTTTCCAGGGTTTCAAATCAGGGGGTGCAAATGGGCAGAAACCATTTTTCATTTCTCAATTAAATGTGTTTTGGACTGTGGGAAGAAACCGTTGCAAACTCCGCACAGAAAGGCCCCGGCCTTAAAAAATATCCATTTTCACCTTTTTCTTTTAAATGTTTTTTTGAGTTGATTTAAAAATATATATATTTTCACCCGCAGTAAAATCGCCACTATATATATCATATATGCAATGATGACTATAATCACAGTACGGATGTACACAGAAAATATAACAAATGTAGTTAGCCCAACAGCGCTATGACATCACAGGAGTTCAGAATGTTGATATCAGGTTGCAGCTACTGTGACATCATTACACATTACCCCAGTATTTAAAGCATAACAGCCACAAATAATAATAACAATAACAACAATAAAAGCTTCAACTGAGAGTAACACAGTGCATTCTTTAGTTAATGAATTGAAAACAACAAAATTAAGATGATTCTTTCAGACGAGTACAGGTAAGTGCTACTGTATTCATAGAATTGTTAGGAAATGTTGGTTTGTACTTATGTTTTAAATATAGGCTATATTTTTTTAAATATATATATCTTGGTGCTCTATTTTTTTAATATTGCCATCTAACTCAGGACATCAACATCTGAGAATTACAGGGTCAAAACTGACATTTAAAAAATTAAGTGCATTTCAGAATATAATTAATCAAGAACACAACATTCATGGCTACTGATATACATCATAATTAGAAACCTTCAATTAAGTTATGTTTAAATTATTTCTTCTTTTGCATATAAAGCAGATAAATTAATGGGTGAAATTAGGTGTTCTTACACCTTATCTCAATAGTGTTCTGTTATGTTATGCATTTTCTGTTCTGCTTGTTTTTGTATTTTATTCTTTTTCTCAGCATTCACTTATCATTCACGTCAGTTTCCCCGTCTGTCCGTGTTCCTTGTTATTCGGCAATCCAGTCCTTGGCTTTGTTGTTGCACTATTCGGGTGATTTCGACTATACAGGTTTTCTGCCTTATTTCCTATCTCGTTTACTTCCTTCTTTCTTTCTTTCTATCTGTACATTTTGGTTATGTGTATATAGTACTAACCAACTAATCTACTAACGTTAGGGATTTTGATTACGTTACTAATATTGACTAATTACTAATGATCTTGCGTTTCTCTCCTATTGCTTTGTCTGCACGCGTTTTCTATCTATGCGCCCCTCCCCTTCGAACTGTGCACGTGTCTGCTCAATCAAGTTCCTTTTGTCTTATTTCAAATAAATGTTTTACTTTCTTTTGTTCAGACAATGAGATAAAAAGTTGTAGTATTTACCTGACAGTTTCGACTGACATCTGCAGTCTTCCTCAGAAGCGTCACCTGACAGCTTGGATGCGTCGTCAGCTGATGTTTAGCAGGCGTGGCCAACCTGACAGATCTTGATAGATCCGTCAGGCCGGCCAAAAAGATAAGAATTCTAAAAGCCCTTCTAAAACCCTTATTAGAAACCAAAAAAATAACACAGGACTCATACAACCACCTTGTACCCACGGCAAGTGTTACCCCCCGGATCTATGGAACACCAAAAATACACAAGAAGGACTCCCCACTACACCCCATAGTGGACAGCACCGGATCAGTCACCTACAACCTATCTAAAGCTCTAGTCGAAATCATCAAACCCATCATTGGACTCACAGAACATCACTGCAAAAACTCTAAACAACTGGCACAACAACTCAACAACATGACAATAGAAAGAGATGAGATCCTCATTTCACATGACGTTGTCTCACTATTCACAAAAACCCCAGTCGATATTACTCTCCACATTGTACAAGAACGCCTCAGGAATGATAGGACACTCAAAAAACGCACAAATCTCACAGTCGATGACATATCTGGAATTTTACAATTTGTCGCCAAATCCACATATTTCCAATTCAAAAACACAATATACAGACAAAAAGAAGGTTTCGCAATGGGAGATCCACTATCTGCCATAATGAGCAGCCTTTTCATGGAAGACCTGGAAATCAGAGCCATCACCACAGCACCCACACACTGCAGACCCACCCTCTGGAAAGATACGTCGATGACATCCTGGAAAAAAAATAAAACATGGACACACACAAGAACTCACAGACCACCTAAACAACATGGACAGCACTGGAAACATCAAGTTCACCCACGAGGAGGAAAACTAACAAGACCATAGCATTTCTGGACATGAAAATTCACCACAAAGACGACGGCAGCATAAAAATCTCAGTATATAGAAACCCACACACACAGACCAATATCTACTCTGGACATCTGAACACCCCACAATACACAAACTGTCAGTAGTCAGAACTCTATATCAACGGACTAGCATCATCACAGATGAAGAGGACAGACGAGAGGAGGAGAGGCACATCCAACAAGCACTTACACTCTGCCAATACCCTAAATGGGCCATAAACAAAGGAAAACAGCAAGCCCAAAACAAAGAAAATAAACAAAAGGAACGAAAAACAAAACACACAGAAAACCGAGGAAAACAACAAAGGCATAGTAACTATACCATACATCCGGGGGATAACAGAACCAATACAAAGGATCATGAAAAAACACAGAATAGCCACAGCAGTAAAACCTCACACTAAACTACGACAACTTTGAGTTCACCTCAAGGACAAGATAGAACAGGACAAAAAATGCAACGTAATCTACGAAATACCATGTAGGTCATGCAAAAAAAATACATAGGAGAGACAGGAAGGACATTCAACATTAGAAAGAAAGAACATCAAAAGGAATGTGAGAAGGAAACAACAGGACGACTCACAAGAACACAAAAAGAAAAAGCGGAACAAGAAAACCTAAAATCAGCAATATCAGACCACTGCAAAAGAAACAATCACATCATGGACTGGGACCACGCAAAATCATTGGGTCAGAAAACAATAAACACAAACGCTGGATCAAGGAGGCGGTTGAAATCAGGAGGCGGGCCAACGGCACCATCAACAGGGACGAGGGAGCATACATGCTCTCTCACACCTGGGACTCTCTCCTCCAGAGGACAACGGACGGCGGGGGGCGTGGCCGGCCTGACGGATCTATCAAGATCTGTCAGGCTGGCCACACCTGCTAAACATCAGCTGACGACGCATCCAAGCTGTCAGGTGACGCTTCTGAGGAAGACTGCAGATGTCAGTCGAAACTGTCAGGTAAATACTACAACTTTTTATCTCATTGTCTGAACAAAAGAAAGTAAAACATTTATGTGCACGTGTCTACCTGTTCTTCCAGGTCGTTTATTTTCATTGTGTCTATGTGCTTCCCAGTCCATGTCTTTTCTCTCCCCTTGTTATTGTATTAGTGATCCTAATTGTTCTCACCTGTGTTCTTGCCCTTTTCCCCTCCCAGTCACACCTGATTCCTATTGTGTTATCTTCCCCGTTTGTATTTAAGTTCCTTGTTTGCACTTATCCCTTGTCAGAATGTTGATCAATATTCACTGTGCCAATTGTTAGTAAGCCAGAGTTTATGGGATTTCCGAGACACCCCTTCTGTTTGATTCCGAGTTTTTGCCTTCCGATTTTGTTTGTTTGCTCTTCTGCTTATTTGGTTTTGATCTTTGGACTGCCTTTTGACTTCTCTTTTTGGATTCCGTTTTTGTACCTTACCTGACTCTGACTATCGGCTTTGAATTCTGCTTGATCACTAAACGCTCCTTCCCTACCTTATCCTGGTCTGCGCCTGGGTCCTTGTTCGGTCCCCCACAGGCTCTGCTTTTACGGAGATGCTAAAAATCATACAAAAAACGTCCAAAAAATAAAACGAATAAAAAATTCAGACAAACTTTAAGCCAGGGGAGCTCAACTCCGGTCCTGGATGTCCAATTTTACAGCTCTCTTAAAATAACCAAATCTCTCAGAAGTGGGAAGTGAAGCTGAAAGGGTTCACAATTAGGACACTGGTTAATTGAACCAGGTGTTAAACTAGTGGAATTAAATCCTGTAGATACTGAAGCTCTTCGGGAGCAGGGCTGAGTAGCCCATCTTCAAATGACTTTCTGTTTAACTGCATGACTATCTCACAATAAATAAGCACTAATGAAATTTATGACAGACTTTGAGAGTAGCAACCGTTTCCGCACGTACAGCCTAGCACAGATTAGTCTACTTAAAATATTATTTTTTTCATTGTGATTTACTGGGGCCGACGGAGGGAGTGTTCATAGGCATTTGCTTAAATTACTTTTATGTCAATGAAAGGGCAATCATGTGTTAATTTAAGGTTATCCTGCACCTTTGTTTCACCACGGGGGAGTGCTGTTTGTCGGCCATTCGATGTTCTCGATTAGAAAACATTCTAGTTTTTGCGTAGAGGATTGTACTAATATAACTATTCACAATTCACAAATAAATCTCACATGACTAGATTTTGTTTAGTTTGGACTTTGCAAGCATGTAAATGCATGTCCATAAAACAGTGGGCATGATTGAAATGCTTGTCACAAGGAGATTACGGAAAGTGAAAAAAGGTGATATATATAGCCTATATACAGTATATATCATATATGCAATGATGAGTATAATCACAGTACAGATGTACACACCAGAAAATATAACAAATGTAGCTAGTCCAACAGTGCTATGACATCACAGGAGTTCAGAATGTTGATATCAGGTTGCAGCTACTGTGACATCTGTGACAGTATTTAAAGCATAACAGCCACAAATAATAATAACAATAACAATAATAAAAGCTTCAACTGAGAGTAACACAGTGCATTCTTTAGTTAATGAATTGAAAAGAACAAAATTAAGATGATTTTTTTCAGACGAGTACAGGTAAGTGCTACAATAGGATTGTTAGGAAATGTTGGTTTGTACTTATGTTTTAAATATATATTTTTTTAATATATATCTTGGTGCTCTATTTTTTATATATTGCCATCTGACTCAGGACATCAACATCTTAGAATTACAGGGTCAAAACTGACATTTAAAAAATATGTCCATTACAAATTAAGTGCATTTCAGAATATAATTAATCAAGAACACAACATCCATGGCTACTGATATACAGTACATCATAATTAGAAACCTTCAATTAAGTTATGTTTAAGTCATTTCTTCTTTTGTGTATAAAGCAGATAAATGAATGGGTGAAATTATGTGTTCTTACACCTTATCTAAGTAATACTTTGCTTTTATTGGAAGATTAAAAATGTTTTTCCCATAAAAAACTCAATTATGTTTTCAGAATCAGAACCATTGATATTTTAATGTTTGCAGGTTCTGACTGCAAGTGCACCCCCATAAAAAACGCAGACTTAAATTTGTTCAAGGCCCTTGAAACTACTTAAGATACGCATAATGAGATGTATGATGTTATTTTAGCTTTTTAAAGGGTGTAAGGTGTTCATGTACAACCAAGTTGGTTTGTGTTATATTTATATGTTTGGTGTGACATTTACAACCTTGAAGTTATTTGGTGTTCGTGCTTAATATTAGTCTCACTCTCCTTCCTTCAGTCCTTATTCCCTCTTCCAAAATGGAAATATCCTAAAATATACAGCAACCAGTCTGGAATCCCAGACAAACACTGCAACCAAGTTGGACTGCAGAAGTGGGGAGCCCGACTTAACCTTGTTCAAGACAGTATTGGCAAACTGCCTCACTTTGATCTGGACGAGCTATCAGCCTTATTCCTACGTGACCTTAATGAGACAACAGCCTGGATCCAACGTGACCTTGATGAGACAGCAGTCTGTATCCAACGTGACCTTGACAAAACAGCAGCCTGGATCACATGTGACCTGGAAAAAATGAAATCCCAAATACAGCAAGCTCTGAAATTACCAGTGGAAAAGGTTCAAGGTGACCTGGAAGAACTTTCCACCCGCATGAAACGGGACTCGGAGGAGATTGCTCAGAAGCAGCTTAGCCTGGAAGGAAAAGTTGAACAGAGCCAACCTTGTAAGGGTGGATGGTGATAGGCGCCACTCGCAGAACCCCAGGGGATCAATAAGTTAAACTGTACTGTCCTACAGTCTAACCACTAGCTCTGATAAACAGAGAATTAGGGAAGAGACGAACAAAAGGGAGGAACGGAAAATATCACCCACCTAAGTGTCACACTGACACAAACAAAAGAAATAAAGAACTCCACAGAGTTAATAAGTCAAAACACACCGGAAACAAAATACATAATATTTCAAAAACAAAAAACACAGAGATGGAAATACATCCAGATTACCATTTACATTTACATTTTTTACATTTTAGGCATTTAGTTAGATAAGGTTTAGCTGGATATTTTTTACTGAAGCAATTCAAAACCTTGCTCAAGGGTAAACAAGATGTGTCCCACCTGGGGATTGGACCTGCAACCTCTGAGTTACAAGTCCAGTTCCTTTGGAGAAAACCCGGAAAAGCCTGCCACACACCATGACCTGATGGAATGCTCACTTAGCATCTCCTGGAATATGTGCTGGGCCAGGGCTGGAGGTTCATCTATCTTGCTAAAATGTGCTACTATGAATGATTGAAAACAAACTAGAGAAAACAAACTAAAAACCAAAGACACCGAGTGTCCGAAAACGCGAAAAGGGCTAGGAGAGCCAAAAGAACGAGAATGTAACCCAAACACAGTCGAACCGACTGCACAAAAGAAAGCAAACAGAAGCTCCTATAAGAGAGCAAGGTTCCTATATCAGGTCAATTAAGGTGTTCTATTTTGGAGAAGGTTTTGAACAAAGATAGTCTTTTCTATAGTAAGTCTTTGTGTTGCGTCTTGAAAAAGACACAACTACCTTACCGGCTAAATCGCAAAGATGGCTTACGATTTCGCACCGATTAGACACCAGGTGCGGGTTTAAATAGGAGGGTGATTACAAATTGAATCCCACCTGTGCACCTCCCACAAGGAAGGCGCAACACCGCCACCCGGCGGTGAGTCTGGGGAACAACCATGACAAACCTACGCTGCAAGTAAAGGATGAGCAGATCCAACGTGACCTCGATGAAACTGCAGCTTGGATCCAACGTGAACTTGATGATACAGCTTTCTGGATCCAATGTGAACTTGAAAAAACAGCTGCCTGGATGTGACCTCGACTTGGCCTGAAAAGAATGGAAGATCAGATTCAGCGTGACCTGACAGTCCCAGTAGACAAGATTCAGTGTGACCTCAAAGAAGTTTCCGCACAGATACAAAGGGACCTAAATGATTTGGTTGCCCAGTTGGTGTTTTAGCCGCCTAAGCTGGAAGAAAAGGCAGCACTGATCCCATGTGACCCGGAAGTGAAGCCTGCCACACCTCACCATGACCTGGTGGAATGCTCACTTAGCATCTCCCTGGAAAGCTTTGTGTTGCACAAAGTGCTGGGCCAGGGCTCATTCGGAAAGGTAGAGGTTCATCTATCTTGCTAAAATCTCAGTGCTACTATGAATGATTGATAGCATTCACTTAAATCATAACTAATCACTAATACACTCTTCTCCTTAACCCTCTCCTCTCTGTTTTCTCCTCTTATTCTTTCATCTCCCCTCAGGTCATGCTGGCAGAGTTGAAAGAAAGTCGGGAGTTCTTTGCCATCAAAGCCCTGACTAAGAGCAGTGGCTCTAATGGCTATACAGAATACACCATGATTGAGAAGAGAGTGCTGAAGTTAGCAATGGAAAATCCTTTCCTTGCCCACCTGCACTCTACATTCCAAACAAAGGCAAGACAACTGTATTCCACCGCTCAATCTAAGATGACACCCCTCACCACACACCTGAACCTCACCTCTTAGACTAACTTAATTCCCCTTCCCTTTATACACTTATAATCCATTTCAGAAACCAGGAAACCTCCCCCCCACATACCTATACCCCACATTATGCACTAAAGTAACACCCCTCCCTGTCACAAATATCTTCTTCACCTTCCAGGCCAAAGTAGCACCCCAAGTACAGACAGGTCTTTCCACATGATGAGTGACAATGCTATTTGTGCTTTAGGATAACTTATTCTTTGTGATGCAGTATATTACGGGAGGAGACCTGTTTTCCCTCATAGAAGAGAAGAGGCGCTTTGACCTGGTCTCCACACGGTGAGTGCAATGGTCTCACTTCACCCTTATGCCAGATGCCCTTATGTCACTCAAATTACATCATAAACCAGAGATCGTGGGCTGTGGTTCATTTGGTTGCAAAGTGCCATCTTGGGTTAGATACAAAACACTTGTGTACAGATAGTGTTATTCTCAGTCATCTGTCATGGCAACCTCCTATTATCTCATTAGTCATTTGACCTGTGACATGTGAGTGCCACTCCAGACAACTAATCTGACTCTCAGATAATACCTCTTGGTTAACTTAATTAACCACTGGTTTAGTTAATCTTTTATAGACAAAAGTAGCACACTTCAACAAATGCTTCATGAAAAAAACTGAGTCTTCTTTCCTCTGCCCACCTCCTTAGAATTACATGATATCTTCATTAGCCTGGCATAGGTTTTAATGAGCTCTCTGTGACCTGTGTGTTTCTATTAATTAATCAGCTCTTCCCGATCAAATGGCACTGACATATGCTAAATTATGCTCTTGTCCTTGTTATTTTCTTTGGCTTACTGCTCTTTTCCCCCTTTCTCACTCTCTCTTAGATTTTATGCTGCAGAGTTGATATGCAGGCTCCAGTTCCTCCACAGAAATGGAGGAACAGTGTTCAGTGGTAGTGGAGTCTGAAGAGGTGGGTTTTGAGTCTCTTGCGGAAGATTGGAAATGATTCCGCAGTCCTGACCGATTGCGGGAGGTCGTTCCACCAGCGAGGGATCAGGACGGAGAAGAGGCGAGACTGCGAGGAGCGGCTGCCAAGCGCCCGGAGGGATGGGGCAGTCAGTTTGCCAGAGGAGGCGGAGCGGAGGGGTCTGGGCGGGGTGTAGGGAGTGATGAGTGACTGGAGGTATGGGGGAGCAGTACCTCTTGAAAAGCAAGCACCAGTGACTTGAATCTGATGCGTGCTGCAATGGGGAGCCAGTGCAGAGAGGAGAGTAGAGGGGTGACGTGGGTGAACTTCAGCTGGTTGAACACCAGGCGAGTGGCAGAGTTCTGGACTAGTTGCAGTGGCTTGATGGCACAGGCCGGAAGGCCTGCCAGCAAGGAATTGCAGTAGTCCAGACGTGAGATCACCAGGGCCTGGACCAGGAGTTGAGTGGCCTCTTGGGTGAGGAACGGTTGGATCCTCCGGATGTTGTGGAGGGAGAAACGGGAGGTCCAAGTGATCGCTGCAATATGGCTCGAGAAGTAGAGCTGGTTGTCCAGGGTCCTGGCAGACTGAGACGGAGACACTGTGGAGCCTTCCACGGTGATTGACGCATCAATCGTCGGGGAGCCCTTTGCAGGGAGGAAGAGCAGCTCTGTCTTCCCCAGGTTCAGCTTCAGGTGGTGGGTGGACATCCATGCAGAGATGTCAGCCAGGCATGCAGAGATCCGTGCCGGAACCTGGGTATCAGATGAAGAGAAAGAGAGAAAGAATTGAGTGTCATCAGCATAACAGTGATAGGAAAAACCATGAGCAGAAATAACAGAGCCAAGTGACTTGGTGTACAGAGAGAATAGGACCGAGTCCTGCGGGACTCCAGTAGAGAGGGTGTGGGGAGAGGAGAGGGATCCTCTCCAGGCCACCTGGTAGGACCGGTCAGCCAGGTAGGACTCAAACCATGTCAACGCAGATCCAGAGATTCCCATCTCGACGAGAGATGAGAGCAGGATCCGGTGGTCCATGGTGTCGAATGCCGCTGACAGGTCGAGGAGGAGGAGGAGGACAGAGCTAAGGGATCGGGACTTAGCCCCGTGAAGAGCCTCAGTGACCGCAAGGAGAGCAGTCTCTGTGGAGTGGTCTGCTCTGAACCCAGATTGGTTGGGATCAAGCAGGTCGTTCTGTAAGAGATGAGCAGACAGTTGATTATAGACAGCCCGCTCTAATGTTTTGGAAAGGAATGGGAGAAGAGAAACAGGTCGGTAGTTAGAGATGACAGCAGGTTGATTGGTAAATCTGTCTCTGCTGGTGGTATATCTGATGTGTTTGGAGATGCTGGCATGTTGAGGAGCTCCTCAAAGTGTTCGGCCCAATAGTTGTTCCTCTGGATTTGTGAGTTGGTTGGTACTTCCCTGCCAGCTTCCTTGTTACGTCATATAATTGTTTCATGTTTCTCTGCTGCCTCTTCAGTATCCTTGGCTAGGTTGTCCTCGTGTGTCTTCTTGTCATTCCTGATGCTTTTCCTGACTGCTTTGTGTGCTTCTGTGTATTGTGCCTGTGCTGCTACCTTAGCTGCCCTGGTTCGGCTGTTGTTCAGAGCCCCTTTTAATTCCTTCCTTCCACTTTTCTCAGTGTCTCTGCAGATTCATTCCTTCTGTTGGGTCTTTTTCTTTCCTAGAACCTCCTTGCAGGTTGTGGTCCAGGCTTCCTTTACTCTTTGCCACTCCTTGTGGAGGTCTGGGTATCTATCCTCTTGCATGTCCTGCAGGGCTTGATACCTATTGGCTAGGGTCAGGCTGTTACGGCCACGGCCGCAACTGTTTATTTTTTGTGTTTCCTCGTGTTTTCCCCTTTCCCTTTCCCCAGTGATCCTGTTCTCCTTGTCAATTTTGTGTTTGTGCATTGTGTGTCGTGGGTGTGGCTTTCCTCCTCGGCATTCTCCGGCTCCCTCCTAATCTGTGACACCTGCTCTGCCTGCACACCTGTCATCAATCATGATCAGCCCTGCAGAGTATATCTACCCCCGGGCAGAGATGGGCAGTATTTCTGTTACTTGTATTTGAAATACGTATTTCAATTACTTTTGAGTATTTTGTCATTTGTATTTGACAGGGCTGAAAAAAATTCAAATGTAATTTGTAACAAGATACTTTAGGGTGGAGTCATTTTGTATTTTCAAAATACTCAAAATACTTTATCCATGATTCAAAGAACATAAAAGAAGAACAACGGTACACTTAGACACACTCACACAGTGATTTTTAGACCCGTTCTCTGTCGGTTGGACAAGGCAGTGAATGCATGCACACATGGATGCATGCATCTGGTCGCAGGCAGCTATTGAGAATTCGGCGCTTGTTTTCACAGAAGCCTACTCACAGTATTCTAAGTGGCATTTTGAGAAATCGTGACGTGACGTGAAAAATTAGAAAAGACGATTTCTCAAAATGCCACTTTGTGGCTCCAGAAACACTAGCTAGCATGTACAATTCATGCTGATTTGTTTGTAAGTTTGTACTGTACTATTTTCAGTATTTTTCTTTTATATACAAATAGCATCAAAGATAATAAATTGGTTGTCAATAGCCCAAACAACCAAAATGTAGGGAGTAATGTGGGCAAACTAATTAGGAGATGCTAAAGATGTGATTGTGCCTCTAACACTTAACACACGGCGATAGCCTATGTGATTTTGGCTTTTTGCTCATATTCATAGAGAAAGGCAGCCACCTATTCATATGTTGACCTACGATAGCCAATTGGAGACAAGTTTTTTTTCCTGTATTTTGAAAATACAAAATACATGTATTTTATCTGATACATTTTCTGGCACTAGTATTTTGTATTTTGATCTGATACATTTATTTGAGGGGCATTTTGTATTTTGTAACAAGATACATTTTGATGTATCTTTGCCCATCTCTGCTCATCGGCCACCTGCCTGCCTGCCCACCTGCCTGCCCGCTTACCTGCCTGCCCGCTTGCCTGCCTGCCTGCCCGCTTGCCTGCCTGCCTGCCCGCCCCGCCTGCCTGCCTGCCTGCCTGCCTGCCTGCCCGCTTGCCTGCCCGCCTGCCCACTTACCCACCTGCCTGCCTGCCCATTTTCCTGCCTGCCTGCTTGCCTGCCTGCCCACTTTCCTGTCTGCCCGCTTGCCTGCATGCCTGCCTGCCCGTTTTCCTGCCTGCCTCCCTGCCCACTTTCCTGCCTGCCTGCCCGCTTGCCTGCCTGCCTGCCCGCTTACCCACCTGCCTGCCTGCCCGTTTTCCTGCCTGCCTGCTTGCCTGCCTGCCCACTGCCCCGCTTGCCTGCCCGCTTTCCTGCTTAAATGTAAATGTCCTGCCTGCCCGCTTGCCTGCCTGCCCCGCTTTCCTGCCTGCTTGCCTGCCCACTTGCCTGCCCCCCCTTTCCTGCCTGCTTGCCCGCTTACCTGCCTGCCTGCCTCCCTCGTCTGCCCTCACCATCGCTTCCCTACCCCAGTCTCTGTTCATAATAAATACTTCACTTTACCGAATCCTCAGTGTCTGTGTCTGCATTTGGGTCCGATCTATGTCATCCCAACACAGGCAGAACTCTTCAGTGGTCTTCTTGTCCTTTAGGAATTCCACATTGTAGCATGTTCTGGAGTTCTTTTTTTTTTAAAATTTTTATACATTTATTTCAAAAATTTTCCCATTTCTCCCAGTTTGGTTGCCAATTATACCCTCTATTTATCTCAATTCCCCTCCCCCACGAGTCTGCCGCCCATCCTCCGGGTCGAGACACTCTTTCCAGGCCAATTGATCCGCCTCTTCCGAGACAGAATTCTACCATGGACGCCTTTACCTGCTCCTCGACGGACTCGTGCCGGCTCACCCTCCCCCTTCCCCCGGAGGCGGACAGCCAAATGCCGCCTCCAATCGGGGCTGATGAGGGCCAGTCTGGTAGAGACCGCATTCCTGACAGGCAGCGCACACCACACCGGACCAGCCAAAGTGTGGTGCGTTAGACCACCTGGAGTTCATCTTTGCCCAACCCTTGGGCTTCATCAGCTTCATCTTAAATCTGACTAGGACTAGGTGGTGATCTGAGGCTGCGTTGAGTATGGTCATTTCCCTGTCTTTCAGCTTGTCGAGGATGCTCTACAACCTATTGTAGAAGACTTATTTTGCTTCCTCCTCCATTTTGTTTCTTGGGGCGTAGCATTATATTATGTTTAACCTGATTTTTTATTTTGTAGTTCTAAAGGTGCCCGAGATTATCCTTGATCCTGCAGCCTCCCAGCTGATGAGAGCTTGTTGTGCCTCCTGAGAAAGCATGAGTGCCACTCCCTCTGTACAGTATAGGGAGCATTGTCCTCCTCATGGTCTGATTACAGCACCATCTCCCCTTTCGATAGCCTCTGTTGACCTGTTTGTTTCCATCTGACTTCAGATAGTCTGGGCACAGTGATTGCTCGCGTGCTATCTGGGCTGCTTTTCCTGCCTCATACATAGTCCTGATGTTCCAGGTGTTAATTCTTGAGGTGTGTCTGGTAGACAGAAGGGGCTTCGGAAATGCAGCTTCCTTGCGGCTTTCATTGCGTCATGGTGTCTCTCTTTGGAGAGAGCCCTTCCTCTTCCAGAAAAGGTTACGGTGAAAAAGTTGTCGTCAATGTTTTTGAAACGATATGGTTTTTCCGGGGTGAGGTTGTTAACTTCACACCCAACCCCAACCTGGAGGACCAGGGACTGCCCTTTTGTCTGACCTGTATCCTTTGGCCTGTCCATCATGGTAAGACCTACTGGGAGCTAAGGCTCCCACTGGCATAGCTCTCTGGGTTAAATACGTTTCCTGAAACCAAGACCCTTTTCCTCAAAACTATAAACACAAAACTCTATCAGTAAACAAGTTTGGTAAAACTCCTCAAACCTCTTGCAAAATGAAAGAACATAGAACAACAGACAACATACAATTTTCAGAAGCCTGATGTAATAGAGTGAGACTGTATGAACTCAAATATGAAAGGAATACATAAATACAGTATTAAAAAATAGATATTTTTCAAATTAGTTTTGTACATTTGAGTAAATAGCCTAGGGAAAAACAGAACATGATAATACTGTAGGTCTGTACAGGAAGACCATTTATGTAAAATTGTAAAAAGTACTTGTCTAGTCTGTCTCTGTCAGGCCAGGCTAATCATTGATGACAACATCATATTGAAATACTATGTTGTTGTTATCAGTGATTCGACTGGATTTTCCTCAGTTGAATGTCATTGTTTTGTAGTACCATATTAACGATAGCTGTCTCTTGCTCTGCTGTCAAGAGACTTTGTCTTCCACCAACAGCTGGCCATCTTTCATTTCTGAAAAATAAGTTATGTTACAGTATACTGTATTGACAAAATAGAAATAACCTACAGCTCCAAGTTTCATACATGATACATATTGGCACTGTGGTTCACTTGCAGTAGTTTACCATATTTCACAGTAATAACTGAGCACTGTATTGTAATGTAGTACTACAGACAAGAACAGTTGAGATTACTTCAAAGTTTACAGTTCTTACCTATTCTCATATGTGAAGGTCTGAGTCATGGATGTAACAATGAAGCTGCTCAAGTTTGGCTGCACCCTTTGCCTGGCCTCCCTCAAGGTCAAACCATGGTTGACCCCATGGTCAACCAAAATTGTCCTAATTTCATTGTTAGGGGAGTTTCCCTGTGGTTTACCTGGGCTAAATCTCTGATTACTGATTTCATAATTTAGGCAATTAGTGCTTGCACCTATGAGGACTGAGTGTGGTCAATTGATAAATTGTTTAACTTTCCATGTGAATACAAGAGCTTTTATTGATGAAGACTGTGCTTAATGAGGAGAATTGTGTTTAGGGTTTTGAAAAATGTTAATTTGATAATTTGTGTGAAAACAAGCAAAATGTGCTTATAGTTTTGTGGGTGCAAGTGTTTTTTAATGATACATAGGCTGTAGGTTTTGATAATTGTATCCATGGTACCAGTTCTTTACCCCTGAGTTTTTCTGTCATAGGGAGAATTTTTTTTCTTTAAAAAACTACATGTTAAATGCATACATTCTGTATAAAACACCTTAAGGAAGCACAACATATTTTTTTCAACAGGAATTGTGAAATTATTCACTTTAAAAAAAATACTATGATGCCCTTCTACCATGTGCCATAAGGCATACCACTGTCTCTGCTAATTCCCCTAGATGCCATAATGTTTGACCAAGGACCAAACACTATAACTTTAATGGTTAAAGGAGAAGTCATGTCATAAATCTCCAGAGACATTTGATTTGTAAGATGTTTCTAGCTTTTAAAATTAACTGTATTTCCTTGTGTCATTTATAAATGACAAAGTCCCATAGAGGGTTAAATATGTTGTGGCAGGACCAGGGGACCAAAGTACCAGGTAGTTTGCAATAAACGTACGAGGCCAAAGACAAACAAATGCACTATCAACAAATGTATTTGTTGAAGAAGTGAATCTGGGAAAAAATACTTGGGAGAAGGGACAAAAAACTAAAATTATTTTTAAAAGAACATCCTGTCTCCAGTGTGGAATCTTAACTACACTTCAGGTAAGTAACCCACTGTACATAGTTTGGCCAGCTAAGCTGGTTGCAAACAAATTAAATTACCAAATTGACATGCCACTCACAATTGTTGTCATCGAGCCGGGTTCAATCACATGATCTGTAGTCCTCCAAACAAGTAAAAACCAAGTGATCTGTATACATCCAAAACACATGCCGTTCTCCCTTCTCGCTTTTCCCGGATTTGTACTTTTCGCCCCTGTTAGCACAGGTCAAGCTTTTATTCAATCTTTAACAAGGCTGATTGTCTCCCTTTGTGTCTCTTTGGAAATTTGGATTAGGCACTCACAGGTAATCAGCTGAGAGAAACCAAATTGTGGGAATATACTGCCTGTCCAGCACATTTACCCTGGTCTTGCCACAATGTACATATACATAATTAATTTGCTGTATTTATTTTTATAATAAACTTGAAAGATCAATAAAAGAACTTGATTACGTCTTTATTACACGCTAAGCATGCTGGTGTGAAGATAATGCCAAGCATATTTTCAGGGGACTGGAGAAAATAAAGACTTTTAAAACAAGAGATTGAAAAAATTCAGGTTTTTTTGCATCATTGAGTGCTGCAAAACCCCCCCTTCCTATGTCTGGGAGAAAATGAAAATCAATGCTTTGAATTTAGGATTGTGTGGAGGTCAGAATGATTAAAATCTCTCAAATCCGATGGTAGTGGAAATGTGTAAGTCACCTGTAGGTTCTCATTATATTCTAAATGCAGTTTATGTTTGCTTAGAGTTACCAAATGTCCAGAATCTTGTAAACAAGCCAATATCATTGATGAAACACTATATTTAAATGAAACACTATAGTAGTAGTCAGACAAGTAAGGTCGCCATTTTACTAATGTTCACTCACTTGAAAATCAAAAATAGCGTGCCAGCTAGCCAGAAACTACAGATGCCATGGGATGGACACACATTCATGTAGGCCTACTAATACTTGTTTTTAAAAGATTATTTACTCCAAAACATAAATAAAAATGGATGCAATTCAGAATTGATTTACCAAAAGCAATTAAAACACTCCAATAAAAAACAACCAACCAATAAGCTCTGCGATCTGACATATTCTACACCACCGGCACCAACTAC